>CM053792.1:831519230-832169230 GCA_028749045.1 Cupressus sempervirens
TTCTACTACTCCTGCTACCATTTTAGGCATTTTAGCGCCACTTTATAAGTTTCTATGTTTTTATGTGGGGTATTTTAGTCTCAAATATCGGTATGATTTATTGCAGTTTGATTTGTTTTCATCTATTTCTTAAATCTGTATAATATAATTATAGGAAATATATTCATTTAAAAAAGATAAAACAAATAAACATTATATAACTACTTGAAACTCCTTAATTTTTCAGTGGTAAAGACTGGAGGAAATTCTTTTCAGACAAAACGATGAATTTGGAAAGAGAAGGAGTAGTTTTGCATCAGCAAGTGTGAAAGACGCAAAGATGAGCGAGAAAGGCAGTGAGTCAACAAGTGTAAAAGAAAGAGGAAGTAGTGAATCAGCATGGGTGGAGGAAGTGAAGTACAGATACACAGAGGGAGCTTGGAGTCGTAGAAAGCTGAGGGAGTCCTTCGGCACTATTTGCATTTCCAGAATTCCCATGCTTGTCAGGCATTTAAATCCCGCAGCCTATACACCACGTGTTGTATCCCTTGGCCTTTTCAGTCATCAACCCACTAAGGAATTGTCTGAGATGGACCGTCGCAAGGTGGACGTCCTTTTGAAATTGTGGCAGAAGTTGCCACCACCAAAGAAAAGCTCCTTCTTTGATGTGTTTAATAAAGAATTAGTCTCTCGCATAACAAGCTGCTATGAAGAAGAAACAGACGCCGAGAATGAGACTGTTGTTTGGACTTGCCTTCTGGATGGCTGCTTCATTCTTGAAATTCTCAGAGTTCTGAAACGGTCAGAAGAGAAAAAAGATGAGCCTGGAATACCTTCTGCTCGTCCTCCAGATGTTGAGGAAGGTTCTGATCCTATTTATAACAAGAGCAGAATCAGATCTTGCCAATTTGATATCTTGGGCCATTTTTTCATGATGGAAAATCAGATAACCATTGTGGTTCTGGTAAAGCTGTTGCAATTGGAGATGGATTCGGAGGAGAGTGCTTGGAAAGAATTGTACAGAATGCTTCGTGAAGTAAGTTTAATAGTTCACCCTTTCCTAGCCAGGGGAGTTGGCGAGGAAAAATCAGATTGGATTGAAGAAGATAAAGATCTGGGGAAATACAATCACATGCTGGGATTGTTCCACGGATTTGTGACAGAAGAATACTTAGCTCGGTGCCACAAGGATAAAACCCAACAAGATCCAAAAGTGGACTCTTCTGCTATTTGCATTTCAATAAAAAAGTGTATGGGCAGAACTCAGGAAAGACAGCAAGTACAATCTTAGAACGGTAAAAAGAAAAAAGAAAATGAGGAAAAACCTGATGATGAGAGGTCTCTGAAAGTATTTATAAAGTCTTCCGCTTCCGAGCTGTTTAATTCAGGCATGAAGTTCAAGTATTACTATGTTGTCCCATCAAAGGAAAAGCTATGTTTGATAAGAAAAACAGGGCTCTTTATTTGCCCACTGTTTTTATCACAGATTCTTCCGAGATGATCTTGAGGAATCTGATGGCCATGGAGGCGTGCAGGCTAGAAAGAGCGAAACATATCTCATACTATGTATTGCTGATGAATACCTTGATTGAGGGAGAGGAGGACGTGGCCGTGTTGAGGAGAGTGTGAAAAATTAACTATTGCAGTTACTAATTATTAATTTCTTATCGTAAACGATTATTAAACTGCTGAAAACAAATTTCTACCTAATATTGAAAAATAACACAACTGCAACTTCACTTATATAATATGGAAAGAAATGAACAACACAATGAGCACAATATTTTTGGACAAATTGTCCCTGGAAAAAGCCCTAAGGGAAAACCAGTTCTACAGATGAGGAATTATATTAAACTTCAGCAAATCAAGAGATACAAAATTCTTTGCCTCTCACTGGCAGAACTCCAACAACCTCCTAATTTCTCCTGTTGATATTCCCCACTGCTATCCCCATACTAACACTGCGCCCTTGTTAACACTGCTAGACAATTTGCTATCATTGCAAAATGCTTCTCCAAAACTTGTCTCTCCAAATGACCCAATGACCCCTTTTTATAGTACCCTATTGGAAAAACCAACGACTGAGATTAAATGAAACCAACGGCTGAGATTAAGACAACTTGATAGCCAATAATAGAATTGGTTGCAACGTGTTCCAAAGGGAATCACTAAAATCAGTAAATAATTATCCTTGCAATAACCATTTCCTAATTCTTGGCAAGTGGACAAATAGCTGTCCAAACTACCCATAACTAATGTTGCTATACATAGATAAGGACAAACAGCTGTCCAAGCTACCCATAAATACTATTGCTATTTCTGGGTCAGAAATAACAGCTGTCCAACTAACAATAATTAACACTCCTTCTTAGCGAGAAAGCAGTTCTGCAGGACACCTAACTTATCTCTGAAGAAGATAAATTTTGCCTTCCCCAATGCCTTAGTCAGAATGTCTGCTACCTGCTCCTCTGTAGGTATGTATTGTAGTTGAACAACTCCCCTTTGTACACAATCTCTGATGAAGTGATATTTGATATCTATATGTTTAGACCTATCATGAAACACTGGATTCTTAGAAAACTTGATGCAACTCTTATTGTCACAATGTATCACAGTAGTCTCAACCTTCTGACCAAACAAGGCCACTAACAACTTTCGAAGCCATATAGCCTCACATGTCGCCATGCTAGCTGCTATGTATTTTGCTTCTACTAAACTTAGAGCCACAAACTTCTACTTCCTGCTGAACCAAGATACAACTCCTGATCCCAAGTTGAAACAACACCCTGAAGTGCTCCTTTTGTCTGTTGTACTTCCTACCCAATCTACGTCAGTATAACCTATCAACATGATACCTTTACCTCGAACATATCTAATCCCATACTCGACTGTACCATGCAAGTAACGTAGCACATTCTTAGCCACATCTAATGCATTCTCTTTGGTTCAACCATGAACTAACTAAGAGAGTTTACTGCAAATTCTATATCTGGTGTAGTGTTGACCAAATACATAAGCGAACCAATCAACTGTCTATATAAAGTGGGATCTACATCTTTCTCCTTAGTTGTATCTACCTTCCTCCAATTCATCATCATGGGTGTAGACATGGCTTTGCAATCCTCCATCCCAAATTTTTTCAAGATTTCAATGCAATATTTCCCTTGACCAAAGAAAATCTCCCCATCTGTCTATCACACTTCCATGCCTAGAAAGTAGTGCATAAATCTTAAATACTTCATCTTGAACTCTTCTGTAAGGTTCTTCTTGCAATCCACTATGAGCCCTAGTGAACCTGTAAGAAATAGGTTGTCCACATAAAAAAAAAGAATGAGAATCTCACCCCCAACCATCAAGTAGTAGAGGTTAGCATCTACTTCACTCTTCACAAAGTCCATTTTTTGTAGGTATGTATCAATGCGCTCATACCACGCTCTAGGAGCCTGATTGAGTCTGTACAATGCTTTCTTCAATTTGCACACGTGGGTCTCTTTGATGTGTGCTACAAAGCCTTCTGGTTGCTCTATGTATACCTCCTCCTTCAACTCACCATTAAGGAATGTTGTCTTGACATCCATTTGATGGATTTGCCATCCCATCTGTGCTGCAAGTGAGATTACAACTCATATAAAGTATACCTGGCAACTGGAGCAAATGTCTCCTCATAGTCTATTCCCTCCTTCTGAGAGAACCCCTTTGCCATGAACCTCGCCTTGTATTTCTTGATGCTACCATCTACACCATGCTTTATCTTATAGATCCAATGTGATCCAACTACAACCCTATTTTTTGGTCTAGGTACTACCTCCCACACATCATTCTACATTATTGAAGAATATTCCTCAAGCATAGCATCTCGCCATACCTGATGTTCTGCAGCTTCCTGATAGCTAGAAGGCTTACTATCTACCAACTGACTAACTAATGCCACATAGTCGTTGAACTTGGTTGGTTGTCTTCGTTGTCTAGTACTTTTCCTAAGAGCTCCCACAAACTCCTGAGTATCCCTTTGTGTATCTGGAACCACATAGTTCCCACTGCCAACTGTAGAGGATGAAATGTCAACCTCTAAGTCTTCTAGATGCATTTCCTGTTGCACCTATTGCTCCATACTTTGTGAATCTTCACTAACTGAGTCTACACTCATACTGGTAACTGTACTTGAGCTTTGTTACTCTTGACTTGGTCTTGAAGCTTCTATTGGCTGCTCACTTTGATCATCTACTGGAAAATCTTTGGATCTCTTGAATGCCTTGTCCTCCATGAACTTGACATCCCATCTGACAATAATTCTTTTAGTCCCCGGAATGAAAATCCTATATGCCTTTGAGGTCTCATTGTACCCAACAAGGTACCCCCTCTCTACAGTCTGATCTAACTTTGTACGTGTATCTCCAGGAATACGGCAATATGCCAAACTCCTAAATATCCTGAAGTGACTAACAACTGGCTTCTTCCCTATGAAATCCTCCTTTGGTGTCATCTTCCCTAGCACCTTGTGTGGAACTCTATTATGAATGTAGACTGTTGTATTACATGCCTCTGCCCATAAGTAACGGGGTATGTCCTGGTCATGTAGCATAGCTCTTGCTACCTCTAATATAGAATGGTTCTTCCTCTTAGAAACTCCATTCTACTGTGGATTGTAAGGAACAGTCCATTCTCTCTTGATTCCTTCTCTAGTGTAGAACTCCTAGAAGACATTTCCTTTGTACTCACCTCCATTGTCTGACTGAAGAACCTTTATCTTCTTTCCTGTCGAGTTCTCTACAAGAGCCTTGAACTCTTGGAATCAATTGAAAACCTCATCCTTAGTCTTCAAGAAGTATATCTAGATCTTTCTAGATAAATCATCAATAAAAGTAACATAGTACTCATATCCTTTGAGAGATTTCCTCAACATCGGACCACAAACATCTAAATGTACTAGATCAAGAACACCCTTAGATCTAGTGTCACTCCTTGGAAAAGATTCTTTCGCAAACTTTCCCAACACACATCCCTTACATACATCATCATGCTCTGTGCTCACCTCTAGAACATCTGTCACCGTCTCACAAAGCAATCTAAGTGCTCCATGATGAATATGGCCCATCCTCCTATGCCATATCTCTCCAAGATCTCTAGGATTACTACTGCTCATAAGTGCCTTAGGAGTATCAAACTACAATCTATAAAGGCGAACACTCCTAACTCCAATAGTTATGGGTGATTTCCAATTCTTGTGCTTAATCAACACATTTGTCCCTCTAAAGAGTACATTATACCCCCTATCCTAAAGAATAGATACAAAAATCAAATTCATACCTAAGCCTGGCACATATAACACATCATGAAGTGGGATTATCTTTCCATCCTCCCTCTAAAATTGAATAGTCCCTTTCCCAACAGGGTTGAGTTTGGACAAGTTTCCCATAGAAATCTGGATGTTGGTGTCCTCCTCCTTGTAACTGGAGAAGTACTCTCTAACTCCTATCATATGAAATGATGCCCCACTATATATATACCAAACACACTATAAGGTTGAGCTAACCATACAAGCTATGAGTGCAAACTCATCTTCCATTCTACTGGAGAGTTCTTCCGCACTTGTTGAAGCTGCCACCTACTTCTTACCCTTCTTCCTCTCTAGGCAATCACTAACATATTGGCCAAACTCATGAAATCCAAAGCACTTGACCTTAGAAAGGTCCTTCTTCTTCTTCTCACTTTGTGAATTTGATCCTTTGCTAGATCCCTTCTTTGCTTTCCCTTTACCCACTAGGGCAATGTTCTCTTGTTCCACCTCATTTTTTTGACTCTTGTTGGCCCCATTGACAAGACTTAGTCTAAACTCCTCCTGAGTGAAATAAGTCCATAGTCGATCCCAACTTGGTAAAGTATCTCGTCCACTAATAACTTGAACAAAGACACTCTATTTTTTAGTAAACCCATTTAGGGCTATTCTCACTAGCTCTTCATCACTAGGGCTATCTCCAATAGCTGCTAACTCATCCTTGACAAGTCTGAGCCTGGTGAGGTAACTTGTGATGTCTTCTCCCTAATTCATCTAGGTATTCTTTAGCATCTCTTTGAGAATCAACTTCTTGTTGGTGGTAGCATTTTGGTATAGATTCAGAATGGCATCCCACACCTTCTTCACTATATCTAGCTCCGAGATATGTGGAACAATATGATCCTTGACACCATCAAGGATTATCCTCCTCGCCTTGGCATCGTCCTTCCTATATGTTGCAAGCTGTGTTGCATCCGTTGGTACAGGTACACCACTGGTAGCATAATCGTTGATACCATTCTCTTCCAACAATAAAAAAATTCTGGCCTTCCAGACATCAAAATTTGATGCACCATCCAATCTATCTTGATCTCTCAAACTAGCTGAAGCCATCTCAAGGGTTTAAAGCAATAATAAATCTAAAGAGATCAACATTTCTTTCCTAGGGAAAAACACTTCTACCCTTAACAATGCTCTGATACCATGTGAAAAATCAACTATTGCAGTCACTAATTATTAATCTCCTATCGTAAATGATTATAAAATTGTTGAAAAAAAATTTCTAGCTAATATTGAAAAATAACACAACTGCAACTTCACTTATATAATATGGAAAGAAATGAACAACATAATGAACACAATATTTTCGGACAAATTGTCCTTAGAAAAACCCCTAAGGGAAAACCAGTTCTATAGATGAGGAATTATATTAAACTTCAGCAAATCAAGACATGCAAAATTCCTTGCCTCTCACTGGCAAAACTCCGACAACCTCCTAATTTTTCCCGCTGATATTCCCCACTACTATCCCCACGCTAACATTGCGCCCTTGCTAACACTGCAAGACAATTTGCTGTCACTGCAAAATGCTTCTCCAAAACTTGTCTCTCCAAATGACCCAATGACCCCTTTTCATACTACCCTATTGGAAAAACCAATAACCGAGATTAAATGAAACCAACGGCTGAGATTAAGACAACTCGATAGCCAATAATAAAATTGGTTACAAGGTGTCCAAAAGGGAATCACTAAAATTAGTAAATAATTATCCTTGCAATAACCATTTACTAATTCTTGGCAAGTGGACAAATAGCTGTCCAAACTACCCATAACTAATGCTATTATACATAGATAAAGACGAATAGCTGTCCAAGCTACCCATTAATACTACTGCTATTTCTCGGTCAGAAATAATAGCTGTCCAACTAACAATAATTAACAATTCAGATCTCAATGGGGACAGATGATGAAGTAACCGATCTATTCAATAGACTTTGCAAAGGACTCAACTTGCAGGATATTAATGAAGATCCACTTGTGAAGGTGAAATTGGATCTGAATGGGTGGTATAATGATTGATGCATGGTACAAATCAAAAAGTGGTTGCAGAAACATCCCAAGCTTGTCAAGAACGTATCCATGTTTTGGGCAGTCATACTTGTTTTAGCTGCTAGTCTACCCACTCTTTTCCCAATATTCCAAAAATATATTAAAAGCCAAAATAATTCTTAAGTCAAGTTCAGCTAGTTTTCTTTTTTCTCCACCCTCTGATGTGGACTAGAAGTCTCTTTGCTAAAGGAGATGCCTAGTTTTGTTTTGGAGTTTTTTGGTTAATATTATGTTTGTTGACGAAAAAATGTACTTTAATATCAATATGTGGTTTTCGCAATATTGACCGTATGTTCAAGGCCAAGTAAGGGAATGTGTAAGAGAGTATGTATCTTGTAACTTAGGAAACATCAGTAGATCTTGAATAATATATTTGTTGGCAATGATTTTGTTATCAGATATTCTATTTTTTATTTAATTTTAAATTTATAAATTATTTAATAATAAGTTTTTAAAGTTTTTATATTCATTTTTATAAAATTTTAATCTATTAGATTATATATAGAATTGTGACATATGGAATCACAAGATTAATTTTTTATGTAAAAGCTTATAAGACAACGTTATGTAATTTTTCAAATAAAATTTTATATGGTAATGTTATTGAAAATAGTAATTTTAAGCACCAATACATCTTTCAATAGTTACAATCATACAAAGTGTAGTAGAGGCATATTGAAAATTTCAAAGTTAATTTAATGATTCTCATCTTAATTCGGGTTTTTCAAAGCTTGTCTTATCTCCAATCTTTAGTGCCCTACAAATTTGGTTTATTATTCTCACAGAAACCATGTGAAATAATGGTGCAGTTCAAATATATTTAGATAAAAAGTTCACTCTAAATGTAAGAGTTTGGGCAACATAGAAGACAAAGTTAAGAAGCATACAATAGCTCTATTTTGCATAAAAGAGAAGAAAATCATTTCTTGTAGCAGTAAGTATATTTACTTTGTTTTTAAATGTTAAAACAACTCCATTTTCTTTTTAAGATATTATTTCTTAATATACTTATTTTAGTTGAATTATCTATGTATCTCTTAAGATATCATTTATTTTCATTGATTAATGGTAAGAGATCAAGCTCTATGTTAATTAGCTAAATCTATGTCCCTATTGTAGTTGACTTTTGTATATGCAATACCCTTTGTACTTTTATTTCCTTCAAATTTTATAACCAAGAAAGTAAACCTCCCACTTTCATAATTCTTAAGGATGTTGTTATCACAATAAGAAGTGGAATATTGACCATATTATAGAGACTAGTGATGACACCTCTTCTTTTGGGACATGTGGGTTCTACGTCTAAAGGAAATAATATAATGTTATAATCATGAAAATTTCTAAATATAGGGAATGTATCTATTTTGGTACTAGAAGCAACACATAAGAAATAGTATACAAAACACCAGCCTAATATCCCATTATCATTTGCAACAAGAAA
The DNA here is from genome assembly GCA_028749045.1 of Cupressus sempervirens. Classification (NCBI taxonomy): domain Eukaryota; kingdom Viridiplantae; phylum Streptophyta; class Pinopsida; order Cupressales; family Cupressaceae; genus Cupressus; species Cupressus sempervirens. Next base: position 831,528,035 of record CM053792.1, read on the forward strand.
ACATTCAAAGCAACTTTATTAAGTTGCAAGGAAAATATAGAATACCCTTAGCATCAAAATATAAAAATCCATTAAACAACATTGAATAAATAATGTAATACTCCTATCTTTGGACATGCTAAATATAAGTTCTACTTTAAAAGCCTACCAAATTTGGAAAAATGCTTAAAAGTTAGTTATCTAGGGAAACAAAAAAAATCTAATCATTTGAACTTCAATCTCTAAAGGGAATTTGTATGATGAGTATTAGTGTTTTACAATGAAGTTTCAAAATTATTAATAATAGAATTATATTATGTATTGAGGATAACATTTGGAGATGTAAGATAACCTAAGATATTAGACTTCTATGACCATTTATTTAAAAATAATAAGGAACAAAGACATGATATAAGAAAACAAGTCTTATTAGGAAGTGATGTAAACAACAAGGAATTCTTAATAGAATATGACTATAAACGAAAGAATTGGTATTATGTAGATAACATCAAGTAAAATTTTACCATGACTGATTTTCCTTTGACGAGTTGTTATTAAACATTTCCTATAGATTCCCTAATATAGATTCTTTTCCTATTCCAATTGGACTTGCAAATAAATCACATTCATTCATAGATGAGAGGATTGTCAAAAGATACAAATGAGAAAAGATGTCTTTAAGAAGATTTTAAAGGGAATGAATACAATGCTAAACCATTAAACATATTCACTAATTAATAAGGTGTTGCGATATAACATGGAAAACAATATGGTAAGTGAACAAATAGATTTGATGGTTAGAATACCATCATGTTTTCCTTTTTAAGCTAGAAATAACCTAGTTTTTATAAAAGACTTAAATTCCCTTTTTAGAGTAAGGTGAGTCTTTAAATATCTTATTCATATTAAGAGATTTGTGTTCTTGTTCGAATTCAAGTGAGATTATTTCCATACATGTAGGAGTGGGAGGCAATAAAATTATGTTTTCTTGAAAAGACCAAGTCAACTATTGTAAGATACATATTGTACAACCTTCTAGAACCTATTAAAGGGAACAAAGACAATATATTTTAATAGTTGTGTTAAATTAAGCTTGTCATTTTAGATTAATAGTCTAATGGTGAATAATAGAAAAATGTAAGAAAAAAGGGTTGGTTTGATATTGTGTCTGACCATGGAAAGATGTGAGTATTTACTTAGCTATTATGTATAACCCTATTGAAAGAGATCTATTAAACTAAGTCTCATGTTTAGTTTAATATCTACACTTATTTGTTAGTTTTTATTAAAATTTAACATCGATCCTTAATTAATTATCATAGATCATCTTCCATTTAGCCTAGAAGTGGTGATTTTATAACTCCTCAATTCATCACATGGTAAAAAGTTTCATAATGTAAAACACAATAAAGTCTTAGAGTAGGATATTTTGAAAATTTACTCTACAATTGTTGAGTAGGAAAACGGAGGCATTCAATTTTCCCATTGGAATGGGCTACAAGTTTATTGGGCTGGAGTAGAAGAGTTAGAAGCAGATCTTTTGTAGGATTCAAGAATATTATACAAGGTGAGTTTTCTTTTGTGCAAAGTGACTTGATTTTTTTCTCTTCTATTTTTGATGATCGCAAGGAAGCTAGATTCAGAGGATTCAATCCCTAGGCCATGACCCCAAATTTTGAGGGAAAATTGAAACCACGAGGTAACTTGAATGCCCTATTTGGGAAATCCCCAAAGGTAAATAAAGGTGGGGTTTCTTTGGTGAAGTATAATGAAGGTATGTGTATTCAAACCTTAGATTCTTCTTTCAATGGGAATTTATTTAAGATGGATACCTCCTTTGTAGGTAAGTTTGGAGATAGACGAGCTGATAATTTTTTCTTTTGTCTAGAAATGGGTTAGATCTCTACCTAGGCTATAAATGGTTTTGTGATTGTTATAGCTCTTCTAAAGGGTTATTTTATTTACTTCTCCCTTAAGGAGGACTTCCTAAGAATCTTGAAGGATGGCCCATAGTTCTTTAGAAAGTTTTGGGGACCCTTCATCATTCTAAATGGAGACCTAGATCCAATCCAGTTGTACATCTCTCAAGGGTGGTCTCTAACTAGGTCCATCTTCTAGGACTACTTCTTGAGTTTTGGGATGAAGAGGCCCTTGAATGGACTTCTAATTTAATTGGTGAAATCCTAGAAGTGGATGTCATCACTCATAATAATGTACATTTTTGTATGCTAGGTTTTATGTATCTTTGGTTGTGGGCATGATTCTCCCCATCTTGATGGTTATAAAATTTAGATTGGGCTTAATTACTCTACTCTAGAGTATGGAAATTTGACTAACTTCTATGAGTTATTATGTTCTATATGTGTAATATTTTGTAAGTTCCAAAAAAATCCCCTTCTCAATCAATCTCCTCCTAAGGTTTTTATGGGTGGGAAATGTGTTCTTGGTGTGGGCCCTATATGTATCAGGCCTCCTCAGAGATTGGGTTGGAGCTTGATATTTTTTATGCTCCCCTCTCCTGAGTCTTAGCCAACCCCTTGTGCCCTATTATTGTTTCCTCACCCTTTCCTTCTTTTCCCCTCCTTCTTCTTCCTTCACCTAAATATTCCCCTTTCCAAGGTAAATATTCAACCCTTGGATATTTTCTCTTTGTGCCTTTTCCCCATTTTTTGCATCATCCCCACCTCCTCCTTCTTCCCCTCCCCCATTCTTCCCCAAGTTCTCTTTGAAGTATCCCCCTCCCTCTCATCCTTTTTTTCGCTTGGAGAACCTTGATTTTTCTACTGTCCCTTGATCGCCCTTGTTCCCCACTACCTATCCCCCCCTTTCCGCTCTTCTAAAAGTGCACAAGTCTATATTTGTTGGACTTTCTCAAAGAGTTGACAGGCACTTTGTAAGAGAGTTGAGGAAAAATTACGTAGATAATGATGTACAAAATGGGAGCTAGAGAACTCTTGAGAATATTTTCTCAAAATTTTCTTTCCAATGATTATTACATTGTAGACTTTAAGGGGCCTAAACAACCCATAGAAGATGTTGGTGAAAAATATTTTCAAGGAACTAAACCTTGATATTATTATTTTACAAGAAACTAAGATGTCTTCTTGATCTTTTACCTCTCTAAGTAGATGTTAGATAACCAAGGAGGTAAAAAACACTCTTGTATCAACATCAACTTCATTAAATTTAAAATTAATAACATGTTGACTGCATCAAGCATCATACTTCAAACTTATATGAACTTCATATTAAACTATTAACTCATTCTTTCTTAATATATTAAATATCAAAGTATTCATCTAGCTTATATCGAGTTGCAAAATTAAACTATTAACATGAAATAAGCTTTGAACATAATAAGCATTCAAATATTTTTGACACAAGTATTTAATGAGGAAACCCTATAAAGGAAAAAACCACCTAGGAACTAGCAACCTAAATATTTTCACTCTTTTGAAGTGAGCTTTTTTAGGAGCCAACCTTGTTAAAGGTTACATGCACATTTTTTATGTGACCTTAATAAATGATTCACACAAAAGATCATCTAGACCTTATCAATCCTTGACATTTCTAAAGAGTGGCCTACTCTAATGACTAACAAACATTACTCTAAATTGTTACCATATAGGACTTCAAAGACTTGTTAGGTATGCTCAATCAAGATATTTTTTTGCTACAATGGTAAGAAAGTAATGATGAAATGATATGTGAGGTATTAACACTACCTTTCTTGTTTAGAGCTCAACTTCATTCTATCTCTTCCTTCTTATCCCTTTCTGGCTTATTCACACACTTCACACTTCAACTTAACACTTCCAATGCTTGATCTTCACAATACTATTATGCTTGGTTCACCTTTAGTCTTCTTCTTCTTCAATAACTTGATCATCACCTTCAACATTAGCAACAAATTTTTTTTGTTCTTCCATTTAAATAGATAACGTATTTCCATTCCAAAAGCTTCGATATTTTTCCACTTAATTATAATTATAGATCTCCATCAAATTCCAATTCAATAAATCTAGACTTTTGGGAAATAAACTCTCCATCAAATTCAAATTTTATAAATCTAGACTCTTGGGAGAGTTCAATTAATTCTTGAACTTTGTGCTCCAACTAAAATCAATAAATATTCTCCATAAAATCTTCTTTGAATTTCTTTAGCAATTGATTTGACAACTAACTTCATCCTTATTCTTGAAACTTCTCAAACATTCTTAATTTTTACCAAATGCTGGCCTCAAATTAATATTTTATAAACATGTTCTTCATGTTCATGCTCGATGATCATTACAACTCTCTTAGTCAATACTTGACTTGGTTAACACTTAAAAATCCCAATTTACACTATGTTACTTCAGTTCTTTGTTAGGTTCACTATGATAACTATAGTTGCTCACTTAGTACTATAAGCCATCATTCACCATGCAGTTTATTTAGTGTAACTTGACTTGAACATACATTTTACTTAAGATTATGTAGAACAATCAAATACATATTATACTTCTAGAGTCCAACTCATTCAAGTGCCCATTGAACACCATACACTTATATCATCATACAATCTTCAAATCCTCTTCATCAATAAAATGATATGGAGCTCTAGTAAATTAGCATAATCTCTAACCAATTTAAGGGTTGAAATTAATGACAACATAACAACTTATATGATTCTTACACATTAATTTACAATATTATCATTTGGGTCTAATATTATCCTCCTTTGACATTGATTAAAACACATATACATAAGATTTTACATTAAAGCAATATTAAATTAGGATAATCAAATTTATGTGTTAAAATAAGAACACCTCTTCATCACTTTGACTTTATTCAAGTTCTCTACAACATGTTTAGTGTTAGGCTCTCCACTTTGACAAATTCTCCCACTTTGGGTGTACTTGTCTTTCTTGTTCAACATCTTCGCATATTGTAGAATTCCCCCTTTAGATAGTTTTGACTTGCTCAACTCCCCATTTATTTTGATTCTTCTTTTTATTCTTTCCCTCCCCCTTTGACAATAATACCAAAGGTAATTGTAAGTTTCAGTGTGAAACTATTTAAATGTTGTAGTTATATGTACTTATTACATCAATTTCATTATAATTTTTTTTACAACTTCAGGAAGTAGTCCCTAAAGGGTGAACTCTTGCATCAACTCTAGAAATATATATCATATCATCCATGAATTGATGTCAAATGCATCCTTTCATAATGAATCTTTGATAGGGTAAAGACCCCTAACTTACATCATAGATACTCAAAAGCATCCTTAGGTAGTGGCCTTGTGATTATGTCTGTGAATTTCTTGTTAGACTTCATATACTTTAGCCTCAATTGCTTCTCTTGTACTTTCTCCCTCAAATAAGGATACTTAATAGATATGTGCTTAGTTTTCCATGTATCACATGATTCTTTGATATATTTAATGCACTTGTGTTATCACAATAGATAGTGACAGTCTCACTTACTTCTTCTTACATTCTCTCCAATATTTGCTTGATCCAAACAATATTTGAACAATTATTATAATAGTATCATACTGAAATTTAGTCATAGATTGTGATCTATAGCTTTATTTATTGCTCAACCATGTTATTGATCTTTCTTCTAGAAAGAAAGCTCCACCACTAGTACTTTTTCTGTCATGAACATTTCTACCCAATCAATATCAATGCAAACTCTAAGTTCAAAATCAGATTCTTGTTTTTTACACAATCCATATTCTTCTATTCCTTTTAGGTATTTGAATCTTCTTCTAACAATAGTCATGTGTTTTTTTTGAGGATTAGAGAAAAACCTTGAAATAATACTAATTGCATGCACAATTTCATGGTTACTATGTACACCATACTATAAAGTCTTCCCAATCATTGATCTATATTTTGTCTCATTCACTTCAACAATAGTATCATCCTGAAATAATTTGCAACCAAAATTCATAGGTGTATCAATTGGCCTTGACTCATCCTTACCAAATGTCTTCAAGATCTCCTTACTATACTTAGACCGAGTCATTTATATGCCTCCTTCTATTTGATGCACTTGCAAAACAATATAAATTTTGATCTCACCAAACATAGATATCTCAAAATCCTTGCTCATTTGATCAACAAATCATTACTAACAAATATTATATAATCTATAAATATTTCAACAATCAATAGCTTACTTTAATATCCATTCTTATTCAAATATGAATGCAACCTTTCATATCATGCTCTTGGTGTTTGCTTTAGTCCATAGAGTTATTTTTTTAACTTGCATATTAGATTCTTTTTATTTATCTCTAAAAACCCTCTAGCTATTCAAAGTATACCTCATCCTCTAGTATTCTATTCAAGAATGAAAAATTAGAATTCACTTGATATATGTCGAATTTCTTGTAAGCTGCATAAGATGACAAAGTTTTGTCTCCTTCCAATCTAGCTACACATGTAAAGGTCTCACTATAATCAACACCTTCTTCTTTGGCATAACCTTTACAAACTAATTTGGTCTTGTTCCTTACAACTTCTCCATTCTCATTCAGTTTGTTTAAGAAAAATCCATTGTATTCCAATTAAAATCTTGTCTGTAGGTCTCAACACTAGTTTCCAAATATTATTCTTTTCAATCTAATCTATTTCTTCATTCATAACACTAATCCAATCTTCACTATCGAGTGAAAATTTTATAGTTCTTGGCCTAAAAAAACCAATAAAATAAGTGGGTAAGTGCAAAAAGTTGTGGTGCCAAAAGGGGGTATAAGTGACCACTTTTTTTCTAAAATCAGCAATTTCTAAACTTTGACAAGATTTTAAAGATAATTACACTCAAAATATTAAGATATGATAAAATCAAAAGTAGTAGTCCTTTGAATCTAGTTTCTATGAGAAGAGGTCACACCTATGAGAAGTTGTAAAGATTGTGAGCTAATAGTTATGTTTGATTGTGAAAAGGTGTATTATTTTGTAATATCTTAATAAGGTCCTATTATAATTAACTGGAAAAGCCTCAAGGATGAATCAAGTAAATATATTGAGGATATGGTATAAAGGAAGGCTATTTTCCTTTTGATGAACTATGATTGATGTGTGATGTGTGAATTTTACAAGTGATATGTGAAGTTGGTAAATGCATGTAAGCGATACAAGATATTATTGGATGCAAAATTGGTGATCTAGTATTCAGATCAGAAGAGGCTTGGTCTAGTCAAGAGGACTATAAGAATTTGGTATAGCTCTGATACAATGTAAGAATTTTCGTTAGGGAAAAATCACCCAAGATCAAGGAACTCAAGCACAAGCACAAGAATAGACCAACAAGGTATGATCAAAATAAAAATATCCAAAATTGATGTATTTCTATTGCATGTTCAGTTTAGTGTACATACACACTTGGAGTGCCTATATATAAAGGCCTCTAAGATGCATCTAGAATGGTTCTAGAAAGAGCTAGGAGATAAGCTTGACAACTAAGCACACTTCCACCAGAAGTGGATTATTATCCATTGTAGATGAGTGGATAAGTATGACAAGGTGCATCTTGTATAGGGATGTTGTAGACACCATGTGCTTAATTAGAGTGCTAACTCCAATGTTGTTGACACCATGTTCATAATTAGAGTTGGTAACTCTTGTTTTGTTAACAAGACAACACGTGAGAGTATGCATACTCCTAGATGTAACCTAAGTAAACTTAAGTAAAATGTAAATAGTGAATACTTATTTACACCAATAGCCTCCCTTAAGTGTAACTTAGCAGAATGCACTTAAGCTTACAAAAGCTAGGATGAAATGCATAATGGGTCCTGGCTACTAGGCCATGTTAGGTACCCATTTACAAAATGCAACACAATATCTCATAAAGTGGCAAAAGAGGGAAAACCTCATTGGAAAAACCTTCCCCCAAAAAGAGAGATGAAAAGATAAGATGCATGGATGGATGGAGTAATCAAGACCCCCCATTATAACATACATCAAGTATATACAAAAGAGAAGTATGAGAAGGACAAGACCCCATAAGAGCAAAAAGTCCCTTCCATAGAGAGAAGAAGAAGAGGGACAAGGTAGTCTCCCCCAATGTATAGTGTCAATTAGTGATAGTTGCTCCAATGTAGAAGCTAATTCATGACTCTTGAATAATGTTCCTCACCTTTGGAAGAAACAATGCTAAAGGTACAAATGAGATGCTTCCCATATGTGTAGAAAGAATCTCAATGATGAATGGTGTCTCTGAAACCTGCTTAGGTGTCCCTGTGTCCATACTGATAGTCGTCCCTTCAAATACTGCTAAAAAGAACAAGTGCAGATCTAACAAGGATGGATGCAGAACATGTCCCAAAGAACCAACTATCTCCTCAAATGATAAAGATAACTCTTGCAACTAATATACACAAGTATCCACAATCACATCAACATGTAAAGATTGATCATGTAGAGAATGGACAAGAGGGTCAAATTGAGCCCTTGCAACAACTAGAGAAAGATCTTCTTCAAAAAAGAGAATCTATATTTCATTAATGATGTCTCCCAAATTTGTTATGTGGGACTCCACAAACAAACCTTCAATGTCTATCAAGAAGTCATCAGCCAATGTTGGAACTAGAAGACAAGGTGTATCCTATGGTGCTGAAGTACATGAACCTATCACTGTAGCAATGTGTGCATGTGGAATGTGCTAATGCTGTGACCACTCACTGTATTTGTCAATAGGACTCCACATATTTGAATCCATTGAAGCACTATTGCTGGTGTTACAATCAATTTCCACAATGCATGAAGTAGTTTCCTCAACAAATTGAAGATGAATGGCATCAATGATGTCTCCCACATCTTCAATGTGAGACTCCACAAATAGCCTTGCAATGTCTAGAAGGAATTCATCCCATGAAGTGAAAGTAGGAAGACATGGTACTTCCTACTACACCAAATCAAAAGCATCTATGGCTGGAACTAGATCAGTAGTAGTAACAAGCGCATCAAAAGTGTGATCTCATCTAGAGAGGATACAACTACAACTAGAGGTAAAAGATCTTTTGGGAATGGAGAAATGTGTGGATCTCCACATATCTCCCAAAGATAGATCCAAATATCATATAAATAATTGAATTCATGTCATCAAGTGAATCCATAACCTCCATATCGATGTGTAGAAAGAGGGCATGAAAAATGATGGAACCAGTGTCACCATTGTATGAAAGGCCTTTTGCATATGGCAATGCATTATGCTAACTAAGATAAGTGAGAAATAATTGACTCCACTACTTATAGTTTTGTCTTGTAAAGGTAATTAAATCTTCCTCATCCATAATGTACTAATCAATTTACCCCAAAATGCAAAAAAATAAATCAACACCCCCCACCCCCTCTTGCCCCCCCCCAAATGTATGATTTGGTGCTTTATAGGTAGTGCATGTACAAGAGGCCACTTGTCAAAATGTACAAAGTGGACTTTTGATTTTCTTGGTTACAACTGCCTTTTGAGATTGAAATCTATCACTAAGCACTAAAGCTTGGATGTACAAAAATTTTAAAAAGTAATCAAAGCAATGCAATGCAGAAAAGGCCCTAATTATGAAAGTGATATTTTTGTCCACACAACTCTATAATCTATTTGTGAATCTAGAAAGTAGACAAAAAATTAAGCATCTAAAAAAATAAAACTTGAAAATGTGTCCAAATGAGCCTATATAGAGTGTTTTAAGTTGTAAAATATAGGATTGGACTAGTATAGTCACCAAAAATTATAATTTCTATCAAATTTGTGCACCAAAACTAGAAAAGAATAGCACCACTAAATTTTTTAAGAAATTCTACCCAAAATCAAAAGAAATCAAGCCTGATTTGGAGTTTGAATGACTGAGTTATGGCCTCCCAAAGTTGGACTATCAAATCAAAACTAAATCTGGAGAGGGGTCTAGATAACAAAATATGAGGTTCAATTTTATAGTCAAATGACCATCATAGTAGTTCAAATTTTCCTAGAAATGACTGTCAAATAGCTATCAAATTTAAGACAGAAAAATGATGATGCCAGCAAAAAGTTTCCCCCTAGATGACATGGCAAGGCCATATGCTGATGTGGTGGATGTACGATCATACAAAAATTACAAGTGGTAGGTTGATGTGTTAGTTATGGCTATTTCACTTTAGTTGGCAAACAATCATAGTGTGACATGGCCTTTAGATGTTGTGTAGTGGCTGATTGGACAACAACTTGTAGTCCACGTGTGCTGGTTGATGTAGTGCCACCTGGCAGATGGAGGGTACCAAAAAGTCTTGTTTGACCACCCAAAGTTTGATGATGTGTCACTAGAGAATGGTTTGTTGACAAGAGAGTAGGGGTTTTCCATCACTATTGGTGTGGAGTGACTATGATGCGAAGAATTGTGCTGAGTTAGCAGAAGTTTTAAAGCAAATGACATCATGAAATGAATATATGATACCAAAAAAGGAAGATGGGAACTATGTTAATAGTGCTATAGGGAGCTATGATGTTGATGCCAGAGATCAAGTAGTGGGCTAGAGATTAGGTCTGAAGGTGCCAAGAAATATGTGTAACATTGGTGATGCCAAAGACCAGAGCATGGTGCTGGCAAGTTTGAAATGGTGGCCGAAAAAGTTTAAACATTGGCAAGTGTCAATGTGAATCAGTCCCACATTGACAAAGTAAAGGACTTCAACATTGTTTAAAACTTGAATCTTACTCAGTGTAAAACAAAGCATGTTGCGGTTATGAAGGTCAGTCACTAGTTAGTGCAGTACACCAAAATTTAATGAAACAAATAGAAATATTGATAAATTGCCGCAAAGAATATGAAGTCGATGCCAAATTTATAGTCTACCAATCAAAGGAATATTCCCTATGAATATTCCTTGTGAGAGCTAGTGTTTCACCACCAAGTTCTTGCAAAAAAAATTCTTTGCAAGCCTACTAGCCTAAAAAAATTTGAATAAATTCTAAAAATTGAAATTGCAAAGAAATAATAAATACCAATTTGAAAATAAATTTGCAAATCTAAAGAACGATCATACCAAATTTGAAAATTGAGCCTTCAGGTGCCGGTTTGAAAAAATATTTTGCCTCAAATTTGATTATGGCCTAGGGTTGTCGAATTTATAGTCAATTTCACCAAATTGACATTCTAGACGTAATGGTGAGGTCTAGTTTGGCTCTAGACACTCTTAATGATTGCAATACTCTAGATGTAGGTTGAGGTGCTTTGAGAGATAAGGCAAGAAGATGATCTCAAATGGCTATGTGAATAGAAATTCCCCAAGCTCTAATACAATGTAAGAACTTTCCTTAGGGAAAAATCACTCAAGATTAAGGAACTCAAGCACAAGCACAAGGAATAGACCAATAAGGTATGATCAGAATAATAATATCCAAAATTGATGTATTGCTATTGCATGTTTAGTTCAATGTACATACACACTAGGAGTTCCTATATATAAAGACCTCTAAGATGCATCTAGAATGGTTCTAGAAAGAGCTAGGTGATAAGCTTGACAACTAAACACATGTCAACTAGAAGTGGATTATCCTCCATTGTAGATGAAAGGATAAGTATAATGACAAGGTGTATCTCATGAAGAGATGTTGTAGACACCATGTGCTTAATTAGAGTGCTAACTCTAGTGTTGTAGATACCATGTGCATAATTAGAGTTGGTAACTCCTATGTTGTCAACAAGACAACATGTGAGAATACACATACTCCTAGGTGTCAATCTAATAAATAATAAAATAATGCCTAAACTAAGTAAACTTAAGTAAAGTGTAAATAGTGAATACTTATTTGCACCACCAAGGACAAAGAAGGGGCTAAGGATATTTTATTTCTCAATTTCTACAAGCAATAACACAAAGATCAGTTGGATAATGAGTTTAGTGATCTTGCCCTTGAAGTTGTTTGAATAGTGGTTCCTTCTATCTTCTACTACTCCTAATAGGGTTGGAATCTCCTAACAAGGTATGAATGTCTCCTAAAAGTGATTAATATGTACTGAATGTATTTTATTGGATCCTAAAAGAGTTCATTCTCTTACAATGAACTTTTATATTAATGCATCATTTTGTGGGTACCATCCCCACTAGGGTTTTCTCTTTGATCAAGGGTTTCCCTAGTTGACAAATTTGGTATCATTATGTGTGTATATCTTCTTATGGTTGTTGATTATATTATTCACATTGTTAAGGATTAATAAGGTTGATAGATGTTTTAATAGTTTGATAACTTGTTCAACACCCCCCCCCCAATTATCCTGGTGGACTTTACTTTCTAACAATTTGTATCAAAGCTTCATATCCTTGAAGAAAAATATTAATAGCTTAAGGAGACCAATGGAAGGTCACTTTAGAAAAGAAAGTCCCAAGTCTGATGGAGTTAATATTGACATTCAAAAGATGGAGTTTCTTTGTGAGATATCATAATTATGTACATACTAGAAGATTGAGTTTACAAATCCAAAATCCTTTTGTTGCATACAAAATCTAATGGAAGCACATATAAAGATAGATCTAGATTTGAAGAAGACAAATATATTGAAGAAGGAATTTCTATGTTTATGAAAAGAAGTCAAAGGGTATGACAATTTTTGTTTGTTGGACATGTAAAGAATTCAATTATTTTATGCAAATGTCATAAGAGAATAAGGAAAACTAGAAAGGATTCACTTTGTAATGATGATGAAGAATTTAAATTAAGTATGGAAATATTCTTGAGTTATAGTGATGATAAAGACAATGAGCTTGAATTGGTTGTGAAAGAGAAAGTAATAGAAGAAACATCTTTAGTAACTATTATAAAAGATAATCCTAAACTTGTTAGAGATAATATTGAGGTTTTCTTTGAGACTAACAATGATTTGTAGAATGATGTTCAAATTATTGAACAAAGAGAGGAAACGAGATCTAAACCTAGAGAAGAAGTAAGAATTTAAACATCAACACCTACACCAAACAAGAATTTGACAAAGAACCAGCCTGAGAATCAGATTATTAGAAACAAAAACAAATGAGTTGTGAAAAGAAACAAAGTACATGAAGAATTGTCCTTGATTTCTCAAGTTGAACCAAAGAGTGCACATAAGGCATGCAAGGATGATCATTGGAGTCAAGAAATGAAGGAATAACTAGACAATATTGTGAAGAATGGGACATGAGAATTATCATCTAGACCTAAAGAAAAGAATGTTATAGGAACTAAATTGGTATTAAGAAATAAAATGAATGAAAAAGGTTACGTTGTGAGGACTAAAGAAAGATTGGTATGCAAAGGATATTCACAAAAAGAAGTCATAGATTATGAAGAGACATTTGCCCATGTTTCCAGACTTGAAGTAGTAAGATGTTCTTGGCTTATGCTGCAAGTAAGCAGTTTAAAGTGTGTCATATGGATGTAAAGTCAGAATTTTTGAATGCAAAACTTAAAGAAGAAGTCTACAATGAATAGCCTGAAGGATTCCCTTTGATAGAAAAAAGACATGGTATGTAGATTAAAGAAAGCACTATATGGTCTAAAGCAAGAACCTAGAACTTGGTATGCAAGATTGGACAAATATTTGGAAAAATTGGGATTCACTGAAGGTACAATAGGTAGAAATTTTCATTTGAAGGAAATTGAAAATGGATTGCTAATCATTGTAATATTTGTGAATAACATATTCCTTGGAGGTAATGATGAAGAAAGTGATAAATTTCTTGATAAAATGAATGAGTTTTAAATGAGTATGATTAGTGAGATTAAGGTTTTCTTGGGTATACAGATTGTTCAAAATTGTGATGGTATTTTCTTATCATAAGCTAAGTATTTGAAAGACTTGTTGAAAATATTTAGCTTGGAAGGTTGTAAGCCTATTGGTACACCTGTGATAACTAGTCACAAGTTATCTAACAAAGATGAGACACCTATAGTTGAGCAAAAGAAGTATAGATCTATGATTGAAGGTTTTCAATATTTGACTGACACCAGTCTAGTTATAGAAAATGCAGTTGGGATATTAGCAAGATTTCAAGATAATATTAAGGAAGCACATTATGTAGTAGTAAAGAGAATCTTCTGATACTTGAAGGTACACTTGATTTTGGATTATGATATGAAAAATCAAATTATTTTACTTTGTAGCATATACTGATGTGGATTGGTTAGGTAATATAGATGATAGAAAGAGCACCATCAATGAAGCATTTCTTCTTGTAGGAAGACTGGTTTCTTGGCTAAGGAAGAAGCATGATTGTACTTCATAGAGTACAATAGGAGAAGTGTATGTAGCAGCAACACACAATTATAATCAAATCATGTGGATGAAGAAAATGTTGAATGACATTGGAATAGAAATTTTAGAACCATTTATCATACATTGTGATAACACAAGTACAGTGCTCATATGTCTAAGAATATTTTTTTACATTCTAACACTAAGCATATATCTATTAAGTATCATGTTTTGAGAGAGAAAGTTGCAGAGAAAGAGATCATATAAGAATATATAAATAAAAAAGAGTAGATTGAATATATCTTTAAGAAGCCTTTTCCTAAAGATACATTTGAGTATTTGCAAGGTATGCTTGGGGTTATGCCCCTACCTACTTCTGAGTATATGATACAAAAATTAGTGGTATGAAGCTCTATTGTTTATCTAGATTGAATGTTAATTCTTCCTGTATGAGGGAGTATCTAAGATGATCAGAGTCATCAAGGACTCTTCACAGTTGAAAAATGTCTTTGGACACTTGAGTTGATTGAAGACTTCGAGAAAATGATTGACATAATGAAGCCTTTGTCATTGATGTCAATAGGGGAGATGATCACATGGAAAAACATATTATGGTAGTATATACAAGATATATGTATAAGAAAGATATACATAACAATGGGGGAGAATTATAGTTCATATATTTATTGATGTCAATGAGGAGAAACATTGAGTTATATCAATGTGGGAGAAGTGTGAACAACTAATGTCGATCTTAAGAATGAGAAAGAAAAGATAGAGAAGTGTTCATACGAGTTTCAAATTTGATTGATGAAGAGGATTTGAAAAGAATAGAGCAGTTGAAACAACATAAGCAGAGTTTGATTTTTTGTCTATAATATCATCAATTCCAAAATAATATCTTCTAGTAGTATATAGGATGTGTATGTATGAGAAATATATGTAACAATGGGGGAGAATTTGTGTTCATTTACTTAAGAAGCAGGCTAATGCCATAACCCCCCCACCCTCAAATTTGAGTGGCTATGGTTCCCACCCAATAATAAAGAATAGGGGCAGTGCAAAATAATAGAATGGTAGGGACCAACCCATAGCAATAATGTTTTTAGGGTGTCCATACCATACCATACCTACCTAAAATTCTAAGGCTAAGGCCTACCGCTAGCCTAAAATTTTATGGGTATGGGCGCATATTATTGTATGCCCTATGTGTTCTAGGTTTTGGTGCATACCGTGTCTATCTATATGTGCTAGGACTAGGGTAGGGATAAACATTGAGTTGTATCAATGTGGGGGAAGTGTGAATAGCTTATGTCAATCCTAAAAATGAGAAAGCATAGACATAGAAGTGTTCATGTTGTTGGAATACTTTTAGAATAACTAAGAGGGAGGGTGAATTAGTTATCCAAGGTCTAGATATATAAATTAAAAATTTTCACTACTAAGTGAACCTATAAAACATTATTCATGCATGCATCCATAAGATTATGCAATCACTTAAAACTTGTAGGTTACTATCAAATCAACTTGTAGAAATGTAAACATGAAACATAACAAATTCATCAACACACTTGACACAATGATTTATGTGGAAACCCAATGTGGGAAAAACCACGAGTAACATGTTACTCTTTTCACTCTTTTGAAGTGATGCCCAATAAAAGGGAAAACCTATTAAAGCTTACAATACACACTATTAAATTTGACCCAGTTAAAGGATTTTGATCACCTTGTTAGGAGTGAGCCTTGTTAGAGGACTTTAGACCATTCACTTGGAATGTCACCCAGTTAAAGGATTTACAAATGACTATTAGGTCAACCATAATCCAAAGGATTTACCATAGACTGATACAATTGTTAGAGAGTAAAAATAAGACTTGACCTGATAACAACTTACAACTTCATTTGTAGATTATAGGTCACTATTTTAGTCCTCCATTCTACTTGGCCTTCATACATTTTAGCTTTGATAGCTTGTTCACCCTTCAAGAATTCATACCCTTAAGCCTTCTTGCTTAACATGCAAATGAAGACTCTTCTCTTAGGTCACTTGATGAAGAAAAACCCTTGGCTCCTTGTCTTCCTTAGGATCTCACACATAACACACTTTTCTTCTGACCAGCTATTCCTATAAATAGAAAATTAATATCTTTTTGCTGCTCATTTTCCATCATCCAATTTAGGGTTAGGATGGATTAGGTAGGATAAAATGAATCTACCATACATTTCATATCTCTTCTAGAGACTTATCCTTGAATCTTCTTTGATACCACAAGCTCCTTGATCGTAGCAGTAAGAATCATCGTGAATCACTTGACAGTCCTCATCGTCCATACAAGTTTCATCGTAGAGATCGAGCTTAGGTTCAGGCTCAGAATATATGATGAATCATATTTCTTAGGTTGATTGTAGGATGCATAGGGAGCTTTTGATTTTCCGCATACACAAACCCTCACATTTATTAACCAAAGATAGTATGATTGGCGAATCGTAGATTGGTGTTGTGCAGTATTGCTTGATTTGTTTCGATAAGTTTTTTCTTAAGAGAGAAGATTGAACTAAGTAGGAAAAAATTGAAGTCGCTAGGGTTAGATAGGGGATTGCAGAGGTTTTGAAATTGTGGAAGTGTGATTTATTTGAGGTAGAAAAGATTGAGCATTTGTGTTGGATAGTGGAAAGACAAAGACAAATATTAGCAAAGGCTAGATCGGCTTTGTTTGGAGAATTCTTTTAGCTAGAAGCATTCAGGTTAGAATCAGATTTGTAGGCTAGGATTCCAAATTATTGTTGGAATCTCTTAATGGGAAGAGTGCTTCTAAGGAGGGGGGGGGGGGGGGGGGGGAGGGGAGAGGGGGGGTGAATCAAAAGTACTAGCCTTTTATCTCATTTTAAATCCTTAATACCATGTAACTTAAATTAACATCCATGCATATAAACATCAAAAAATCTTGAGAAATAAACATGCATCACCACATAACACTTGAGATTTTGGTGACCAGAAATCCTCCAAGAATAAGAAGGTAAAATTGGGGTGGGGATGATACCCACAAAATTACTGCAGCAATTGATTTCAACCACTTCTGATGGTTTGCCCGGTTAAGGGCCTGCCCTATTAAAGGCTACAACACACTTTTAAATGTGACTTTGTTAAAGGATTTCTACACCCTATTAGGAGTGTGCCTTGTTAGAGGACTTAAGAAAATTCAACTTAGAATGCCACCCTATTAAAGGATTTACATAAGGCTGTTAAACCCACCTAACTCAATAGGATTTCCAAATTCCTAATACAATTGTGAGAGAGTATTAGAATAATACACCCAACCTAATGAAATTTCCAATGCTGATCTTAGGCTCTTGATATGCTCTTCAATAACTAATATCTACTAGATCTGATCTTCTTATTGTGTTCCTTGTTCTGGTCTAATCAACTAGATGTGTAAATGTCGTCCTTTCCACTAAATCTTTGACACCAATGTTTTGCAATGACCTTAATAATAGGCTCTATTTTTCCTTCTTCTCTCCTCTCTTACTCTCGCATTGTTCAATGGCATTAGGAATCCCTTATAAAGATTAGTGATTCATTATGCATCCTTGAATAAAGTGTTCCCGCTCAAACCCTTGAAATTCACCCATTGGCTCCATGTAGCCTCCAATTTTTTGATTGGTTGCATGAGGATCGCATAGGTGGTTGAAAGGATTTGATCTTATCCCTTTTATCCTATCTTGAGTCATGCATAACCATTTTACATCTTTGTTTGTGATTGCACAAAATTTCATGCTAATCCTACACTGCTCGACACATGAAGTAATACTGATGCTCGACACCATCTATTCTAGATTGCTCAGCCACCACTGTGTTTCCTGCATTAGTCAAAATCCTCTGTAGTTCCCGTGTTACTCGACACCTATTAGTTTTCTACATTGCTTAGCACATATTGGTCTGATCTACTCGACACCTATTGTGACTTGCTCGGCACATATTGTCTTTTGGTCTACTCGACACTATCTATAACTTGACATGTGTTAGAGTTTTGGCTCAGTCTCCATTGTATATTCAACATGTATAGTGAAAATGGTTAAGTGTGTTGACACTCATTTGTCAATCTTACTTATTTGATCAATAATCTCCCCCTTTGACATGAGTGTCAAAAACACTTAACTGATCATTCATGATCTAATCTTGATGTGTACATTCTTCACTTGTTTAACTTGCATAATAAATTTCAAAAATATTGTAAACAATAAATATGCCTTATGACTCCCCCTAAGTTGATTATGCCTTATCATGTCATGAATTCTGATATCTTGTGCCATTGTGCCCGATGTTCTCTATTTCTGTCCTGTTCTTGCCTTCTGATCCTGTTATCTCCTTATTTTACTATAAGTTCAACAATCCCCCCATTAAAATATTATCTCCTACATTATCTCCTCCTTTGAATATTTCTCCCCCTTTTTGACACTTATGTCAAAGGATTCTAAATGGTAATGCCATGCTTGGCCAAAAATGTCTTATTTACCTCAAGGAGAATTTTGAGAGTTGCATCCCAGTTATTTAATGCAATATCCAATGACTTGTGTTGGATTGCAAGCTCTGCTACTAGATCAACAAGTCCTTCATGTGTACAAATATTTGGATCCTTCTTTTGGACTATTTTTGCATACATTTTCCCCTTGTGTAAGACTTCCAAATGGGGAGTGATAGAGGCTTGTATTTGCATCAGCTTTTCTTTAATAGTGGCCTCTTCTGCTAATAATGTAGCTAATTCCCTCTTAGTGTGAAGCGTTTGAGAAAAATGCTTCTCACTTTGTGCAAGATTTGAGGGTAGTTGAATGATGGAGAGCTTTAATTTTCTCTCAAGGTTCAAAATTTTTGGATTTATTTCTTGTGTGAACCTAGAAAAATCACACAATTTTCTATAAAGGGAAAAGATGTTCCCTAACACAATATTTACATTATCCAATTTCTTAGCTAGGTCAACCTGTCCCAAAATAATGTTACTAGCTATCTTTTGGTTGACCTTGCCTAGAAACTTCTTTTCTAACCATTCCATTAGTTTTACATTTGTATCATGGTCTTCATTATTCACTTGGTCAACTATATCAGATAGTTGCTCAAGGATTGGCCTGCTTGAATATGGAGGTTGTAGGTTGAAGGCATCCATGAATATATCTTTGATCTCATTCATTGCCTTCTTGTATTTGAAGTCTTTCCTCATTGCCTCTTGCCTCCTTTTATCTAATGCACTCTGTATTTCATTCATCTTTTCCTCAGTTAGAGTGCTTGAATCATAATAGGGTATTTGGATTTCTTCATCAAGATTAGGAATACCATAATGAATGGTCCTAGCTACCCTAGTAGAACTTGAGCTTGGTGTACTGACTTGTATAGTCAACATGTCAGTACTTAGCTTTTGAACAGGTTTGATAGGAGTTCCTATTTTTGGCGATTCAACCAAAGTTTGTATTGCTGACTCCTCCTTATCCTGTGTTTCTTCCTTATCCTCTTCTTCTTTCTTATCTTCTTCTTCTTGTGTTACTGAGGCTAGGGGTGTACTCAATGTCTATACTGTTATACTTGTATCTACCTCTATTGTTGCACTCAGCTCCTGATGAGCTTGCATGACTATTCTTGGTGGTGATGGAGGTGATAGAAATGGAAGTCCAATAGTTTGAATGATTTAAGGTGGTTCTTGTGGTGACACCTTGGCTTCTTTGAGTTTATCTACTGACTTTTGGAGCTCATCTACACTGACCAATATGGGACTTGTACACAACTGTGCTTGAAGAGTTGTTTGGTCAAGGATCTTAGTGAGATCCTCTACAGTTAATGGATTGATGTTTTGACTTGAGGTATCAACAACATCCTTAATCTTTATGATCTCTGTAGATGTGGTGGTAGAGTGAGGAGGACTAGGAAGTGGAAGTTGTGTGTCTTGCACACTTTGTTGCTCATCAGTACCCCTATCTTCATCTTTTCCTTCCTCCTCTTCAACCTTTTTCTCTACTTTTGTCTTGTCTTCTCTCCTCTTTCTTCTCTCTTCTGGTTTAGCTGTGGCTTCTTCTTTGTATTCCTCTTCAAGGAAATCTTCAGTTTTCTTATACAAATTCTTCTAAGATCTTGTTGTCCTTTGTACAACTTGTTCAATTTTATTTTGCAAAATGGAGAATGCCCTATACTTTGGTGTAAACCTTTTATTATGCCTTTTGACTACTTTAATTATTTATTCCTTTGTCAAATTAGGCAGTATGCTTGCTAGGGTTGATTCCCTCATTTCTTTCTCCATTTTCAAACAAAAATACCATCTATCTTCTACAATTTTAGATAGTTCCTTTGGCAATTGTCCATCTAGTTCAAGAGGTGTATACTTGAATTGTGCCATCATTACATAGAATGATTCTTCTATTCTATTTTGTTCCTCTTTAGTGAACTTATTGAAATCAATCTTTTGCATTTCACTTAAGTCTCCATTCCTAATCTTTTCACATAATGTATCAACTAAAGACTTAGGAGGATGGCTTACCTTTTTAGACTAATCTTCTTCATCAGTATTAGGTTGAGCCATATATCTTTTCCTTTTCCTTGGTTCTTCCTATGCCTTCTTGGTTGTTTGCTTCTTCCTTTTAGCTTCCTCTTTGGCTTTTTGTGTTGGTGGCCCTTATTGTAGCTCTGGTTGTTGGCTTCTTTGGTATAAGCTGAGAAGTAGGAGGTGTTTTTGCCTTCCTTTTGATGGCCTTTCCTTTGATGGGTGCTTCCTTGGCTTCTTCTTCCTTGGCACTCTCATCTTTGTCTTCACCTTGGCCTTGTGAAAATTCAAGTGGCCCTTGTTTTGGCTCATCTTTCTCATCATCACCTTCCTCTTCATCTTCACTAATTTCTTCTGCTTCTCCGACTGCACTTGTTTCTTCAACACCAAATTTCTTCTTTATTTTCTTCACTAGCTTGTCCTTCTTCTCTACTGCTATGGCTGTTTTGAGTTCTGTAACAACTCTTGATCTGACAGTGTCATAGGTTCCAAATGCCTTTGCAGTTTTATCCATCTCCTCTATAAGTAGTGATGTGATGGCTACTGAAGCTTGGTCAACATCAAGCTCATATCCCAATGGTTGAAGCCATCTTACTCTTGGAAGGACTACTTGGATGTAAGTATAATTGATGTTAAAAAGAAAGCATATGTCATTTACATGCTTTTCTACCATTGAAATTGGCATCCTCATTCTTTTCTTCATTGCATTCTTGAAATCATCAAAATAGATAGACATCTAATCATCAAAGCTATCTCCCATTTGTGCAATGAAATCATTTATTTGATCAAAAATTGTTTTTTTCTGACTCCAGTTGACTTTGCCAAATGAAGGGAACTCCTTCATTACATAAAAGAATATATAGACTAATACCGACCCAAATTTACATTGAGCTCCTTTAGACTTTTACTCCAAGATTCTCATTTATCTATTGCAACATGAGTTCTGCAAGGTCGTATGTATGATCCTTCTTTATTAGTTTGTATGCAACATCAACAACTATACAAGGCACACTATTTAATTTGCTAGACTGATAAAATTTGTGTGATATGATCCTCACAACAAAATCTAATAGGGGGTCTTTTACTGTGTCAATTGTCATTCCCCTATTATTCCATTTTGCAGCTATATTCGTCTCTATTGTTTCCTTCTTATCATTTCTCAATGTCTTGGGCCGATCTAGGGTTGGAAAACCTATGACCCTATGAACCATTTTCTTAGCAATTTTAACTGGTCCTTGTTCTAACCAGAATGATCCATCATGGATTCTGCTGAGTACTATGCATATCCACTCAGTTTTGAATACGATTGGTAAAACTAGGGCTTTGGCTAAACCCTTCTTCTCTACAATTAAAAATTCATCTTTCAATATACTGTTGTCACAAAGTTTATCAAAGGAATTAAAGATTTCCAAGTCTCCTATGGCTCCTATTTTGCAGTTATAACACCTTCGCACATCCTGAACCATAACAACTTTATCAGGGTGGATAGGGCACCAACAGGATCCTTTTCATATGCAAATTCTGGGATTGGCCTGAATTTGGGTTGCTTAACCTCGTTGCAGACAAGTTGAATTTCATGGCTCTCTTTCCCTTTGGTGGACTTTGAAATAGACATCATTTTTAATCAAACTAGTGTTTGACGTTTAAAATAAACTTCACAAATTGTACAACTCAACACCTAAAGGAAATACCTGGTTAGATGCTTAAATCACTTGGGTAGATGCTGAATCACAACAAATCACTGGTTGAATGCTTGAAGATCGCTCAATCATGCTCCTAATAATCGCTCTTCATTTGAATGGCTCAAAATGATTCAATTTTCACCTTTAAGAAGCTCAAAAACCTTGCATTTAATGTATTTTTGTAACTTTACCTGTCAGTCAGCTTCCAAAGGTTTTCAACTCTGCATCCACTTGACAGCTATTCTCACTCGGCATCTACTAACTTTTTTGATAACTCAACAACCACTATAGTTTTACTCGGCTTCCACTAAACTTCTTGACTCAACATCCAAAGTAGTTTCACTCGGCAACCAAAGATAGCTCGACATCATCATTCAAGTTTTGTCTTAGCATCTTATCTCATGCAAATTTATACTTTGCAGTGCTTCATCATGGTTTAGGGCTAATGTATGATACTTCCTTATATGTATCAACCCCATAGGCTCATCTTGCAATTAGTTGGATGAGATATGATCACTCAACCTCTTGGGTGAAATGACCCTTCCATTAGATGTACTTGGTCCATCCTTTTTTTGCCATGTCTTCTTTCGTCTGTTATGATGTGTGCCTCCTCATCAACCTTTTCTTTGCCCTTATTTACTTCAATCTTGGGTGCCTTGGGATTTGTTGGACAATTCTTGTTGACATGTCCAGTTTTCAAGCAACTGAAGCAAGAAGTTTGGTTCAACCATCTTTTATAGTTCCCTTTGAAATGTGTTCTTATGTAGTTCTCGGGTATATGTCCATACTCTTGATAATAGTGGCAGCTTTGCCCTATATTGTAGTCAAAATTGTAATGGTGTACATAGTTGTCCCTTCTTACATGTTGATTTGGTGTCCACATAGGATTTGACCTACATTTAAAGGCTCTATGTCCATACTTGTTGCAATTATGGCAGTGTCCATCAAATCTTTGTGTCCTTGTGACTTTAGACCTGCAGTCTTGTGTCATGTATCCTTGCTTATTACACTTGTGATAGTAACCCTTGCTTTTGGGTGTGTTTAACTAATTGATCCTTCTACTCGTACAAACATTAGTAGTATGCCCCTTTTTATTAGATTAATGACAAGTGAGTTTAGAATCCTTACCTTTGTCACTTCTTTGCTCAACACTCTTTGATGATTCCCTAACTTCAGTAGTACTATATCCAAGTCCTGATGTATCATGGGCTAATCTTGGGGATTTCAACAACTATTCAAAGTACTTGATAGCTTCACTTGGCTTGTTGAGATTCTCTGCTATTTCTTTTTCTCTCTTCAATTCATTCTGCAGTTGTTCACTCTACATCCTCAAATTAGAGATCTCAATATCTTTCATATTGAGTTCATGATGAAGGTTCATCAATTGGGCAAGTGTATCCATCTGCATGTTTTAGATCCTTGTTAATTTAGTACATTTTTCTTCAAATTTGTCTGCAAGATTTCTTTTTTCATCTTACATCATGACTCTATCCTCAACTGATCTTTTCTTTTGCTCAGTGATTCCACATAGTATCATGGCTTGTGATTCATACTCTATCTTAAGAGTTCTTATCTCTTCTACTTGAATTCTATTTTTCTCCATCAGTTCTGCTATTGCTGCATCAAATTCTTTGGAATCTCCTTTGGCAAATACTTGTGTGGTGTCAATCTCCTTGTAGTGAATATCATTTTCAGCTATAGCTATTTCCTTCCTTCTTTTTAAGGATTTTCTTAATTCCTCTCTAGCTTCCTCTACCTTGTGTAGAGTGAGATGCACATCTATCACCTGGTTCTCAATGATCTTCCCAAGTTTGAAGACTTCCATCTTCAAATCTTTTCCTCCAAGCTATTAAGCTTCTTCTTGAGAGAACTTAGCTTTGATACCAATTGTTGGAATGTCTTAATGGGAAGAGTGCTTCTGAGGGGGGGGGGGGGGGGGTGAATCAGAAGTACTGGCCTTTTATCTCATTTTAAATCCTTAATAACATATAACTAAAATTAACATGCATGCATATAAACATTAAACAATCATCAGAAACAAACATGCATCACCACATAACGCTTGAGATTTTGGTGACCCAGAAACCCTCTAGGAATAAGAAGGTAAAACAGGGGTGGGGATGATATCCATAAAATTACTACAACAATTGATTTCAACCACTTCTGATGGTTTTCTCAGTTAAAAGCGTGCCCTGTTAAAGGCTACAATGCACTGTTAAATATGATCCTACTAAAGGATTTCTACACCCTGTTAGGAGTGTAACTTGTTAGAGGACTTAAGAACATTCAACTTAGAATGCCACCTTGTTCAAGGATTTACATAAGGCTATTAAACCTACCTAACTCAATAGGATTTCCAAATTCCTAATACAATTGTGAGAGAGTATTAGAATAATACACCTAATGCAATCTCTAATGCTGATCTCAGGCTCTTGATCTGCTCTTCAATAACCGATCTCTGCTAGATCCGGTCTACTAATTATGTTCCTTGTTCTGTTCTGATCAACTAGATGTGTAAATGCTGTCCTTTCCACTAAATATTTGATACCAATGTTATGCACTGACCTTAATAATAGGCTCTACTTTTCCTTCTTCTCTCCTCTCTTACTCTCACATTGTTCAATAGCATCAAGAATCCCTTATAAAGATTAGTGGTTCGTTATGCATCCTTGGATAAAGTGTTCCCGCTCAAACCCTTGAAATTCACCCATTGGCTGCATGCGGTCACCAATTTTCTAATTGGATGCATGAGGATTGCATAGGTGGTTGTGAGGATTTGATCTTATCCCTTTTATCCTATAATGAGTCATGCATAATCATTTTACATCTTTTTTTGTGATTGCACAAACTTTCATGTTGATCGTGCATTGCTTGGCACATGAAGTAATACTAATGCTCAACACCATCTATTCTAGATTGCTTGGCATCCGCTATATTTCTTGTGTTACTCATAATCCTTTGTAGTTCTTGTGTTACTCGGCATCCTTTGTAGTTCTTGCGTTACTCAGCACTTGATAGTTTTTGGCATTGCTCAACACATATTGGTCTCATCTGCTCGGCACCTATTGTGACTTGCTCGACACATACTGTCTTCTGGTCTACTCAGCACTATTTGTAATTTGGCATGTGTTAGAGTTATAGCTTGACTTCCATTGTATACTTGGCATGTATAGTGAAAATGGTTAAGTGTGTTGACACTCATTTGTTAATATTACTTATTTGATCAACAATTATGACCTCTGTCAGTCATTAATTTGCTACTATATTTACATGAGAGGAAATTAGGAACTAGAACATCTGTGATTTTTTACACACTTACTAAGGTTTGTAATTGGATTATTGAAACACAAATATGGTACAGAGTGGGAAAAGGACCGAAAAGGTCAAGTGGTCTGATTCACAAAATGGTTATGGCTTTATTACCCCTGATGATGGTAGCAAAGATATTTTCATTCACAAGACATTGATTTTCTATAATGGATTTAGATCTCTCACAAAAGGAGAATTGGTTGAGTTTTTTGTTGAGCATGAATGAGGTGTAAGGACTATAACTCTTGATGTGCATGGGAGGCTTTCAAACCAAGCTCATCTTCCTCTTCTTTGTCATCATGGTGTAAAAATAGGTGTAAGGGATTTCAACATATTATATGGCTATGGCCATTGTGGACGTAGTGCAAAGAAGATAAAACATGGTCTCAAGACTACCAAACCCCAGATTTAACCAATTTTTGACATTTGTCATGGGCCACTTCAGTAATCCACACCTGTTTTTCTAAAACTAGTGAGGAAATTAGACATTTCAACTACCAACTCCCTTCTTATGTGTCATGGCCAAATAACATCTCCATTGCCAATCCAAAATTTTTGTCTTATCCTAATAATATTTCACTTGGAGGTAAAAAAACCTATGGGAAATCAACTTGCCAATATTTGGAAGGAAAAATTGGGGTCTACATCTTTAGCTAGATCATCTAGTCCCAATAATAATCTAGATAGTTCAAATGCCACACCCATGGATGGGTGATGCCCAACTTCTTGTGATTGAAGATGGACATCTCAAACCATAGATCACTTACATGCTCGACACAACAATCATCGGTAAGATTTGGTCCTTCCTCCTAGCTGTAGATCTTCTTTCTTGGGCTAAGCATTACTGGTATGGTGTTGCTGATTTATTCTATAGTGATCATGAGTCTTCATTTTTTATTGCTATATTTGATTCTAAGCTTGCTCGAGATAATATTCTTTGAATTAAGAGTTAGTTTTGTAAAGGTTTGGGAATATATACCACTGCTTGGTCTCCAAACTTTAAACCTAGTCATTCAACCTATGATTTTATGCCATTTTGGATTGAGCTTCCTAATTTACTAGTGGAATATAGAGATGTAAAAATTATTGAATTAATAGCTAATAAAATTGGGGTATTCATCCAACATGATCTAGTGCCTTTTGATGAACCATCTCTTTCTATAAGGTTTTGTGCCTTACTAAATCTAAATAAACCATTACCTTCTTCCTTAATTATTTCATCTAAATATGGATGTTGGAACCAAAAAATTAATATTCAAGATGCACAGATTATGGATAAGATGGCAGGTTGGTTGGGTCATTTTACCAATCAATGTTGAGATCCTAGTTGCTCTAATTTGATAGTTTGTAGTAACCATAACTCTAACCCACTGAAGTGAACTTTTAGGACTCAATCCATTTCCTTTTCTCCCAATGATGCATGTGTATCTCAAGCTAAATTGTCAAGTGACCCATATCATTTCTCATTTGTAAATCCAGTTGTTTACCATTCACCAAAGGGTCATTGTTATACACAAAAAGATCAATCCCACAGAGATTGTCCAAGTCCTAATAACTCTTAGTGCTCATTTTTGGGGAATTCTTTTCGTCTTATGGCTTCTCGCAATTTAGGGTCTTTCTTCTCTAACTTTTTAAAAAACTTTATGTTTTTTTTTACCCATCTTTTCTCTAAATAGAATACTCATCAAGATAAGTATATAAGTCTAGATCAGCCTCCTTTCATGTCATCAACAGCTTCTAAACTTGCAATTACATATCTGACTACCAATGAAGATGTTATTTATCTCTCTTAGATGGATGTTGTTTTTAATGAGCTCATTTTTAATGATCAACCACTTTCTTTCTTGTCTAGATTAGAAGTTGCATCAACTTCCCAAGGACATTCATTGTCTTCTAAATATGCCCAAATTTTAGTAGTAGAGTGTAGTATACCAATTCCTCCCAAATTATTTGATGAAGATAACATGCTTTGTGACCCATATGAAGATAATGTACACTTTAAATTGGATTCCCCTTCACCTAGGATGGAGGACTGTATGGATGATTTAGATCTTGGCTTGGTAGTCAAAAAGCCTCCTGTTCTAACAGATAGTTCTGGTCAGACTAGGTCCCTCTTTACTGATCCACTTATTACTAATGTTAGTTTTGATTTCTCCTAGAAATTGTTTGTGCTGTAATCCCCCCTCTCACCATCTCCTATATCTATGAAATATTCTAAGCCTAGGATTAGACCATTGTAACCATCAAAAGCTAAAATAGAATTTGATGTAGGGATCCAGTCGACTTTTGACAGTAATTTGCCTACCTCTAAAAAATTAACAAGGAGCACGAAGAGTGCTCCTTGTCAATTATGAAGATCCTCTCATGGAATGTCAGGGGCATTAATGCCCCTAACAAATGTAATAGGATCAAGCAATAACTTGATTCTATCCAATGTGATCTAGTCTTGCTTTAGGAGACTAAGCTATCAACAAATAACTTTCAAAAATCTATTGGATGTTAGTCGACATGGAATTCCTCACATGTTCCTAGCTTAGGTGTTTCTAGGGGCCTTGTTGTATTATGGAGTCCAGAGACTATCAAGGCTCAACACTTTAATCAAGGAACTAATTGGCAAATGTTATCCATTCAATATTATGAAATTTCATTCCATTTGATTAATGTTTATGGCCCTACCCCTACGTTTGATAAACAAAGTTTATGGCTTACTCTTACAGGTTTTATCCAACAATCAGTAGCTGCCAAATTTATTATTGCTAGTGACTTGAATGCCATTCTTCATGCTAGGGATAAGTATGGAGGTATTATTCCCCCACCTAGAGCTACCTAGGACTTTAATGAATTTTATAACAATAATGCTCTATTTGATGTTCCCCCACAAGCTGGATCTTTCACCGAGACTAGTAAAAGAGATGGGTTCCATAGGATTGTAGTTAGATTGGATAAATTTTTGTATTCGCAATGTTGGAAATTGGAAAATTATACTACCCAATCAGATATAGTACAATATTCAAATTCTGACCATTTCCCTATTCAATTTTCTATTCTTCCATCAAACTCTCCTCTTACTAGTTTTTCTAGACCATCTTTTAAGTTTGAAAATGTATGGTATAGTCATCCCCACTTTCATGCCCTCTTAAAAAAATGGCGGAAGCATACTCCACTAGAGCAGGAACCAAAATGTTTTAGTTTAACAAGAAAATGTAGTATGTCAAAGGGCTTATCAATATTTGGAATAAACATGTATTTAAAAATATTTTTTAGGAGAAAAAGGTGGTAGAAGAAAAACTAGCTAAGATTAGTGAAAATATTTTATTCCATGGTTTAAATGCTGATATGCATTCAAGATAGAAGAATTTGCAAGAGGAGTGGTTTGAATTATGTAAGCAAGAAGAAGAGTATTGGAGACAAAAGTCTAGAGAATTGTGGCTTCAGCAAGGGGACCAGAATGCTAAATGTTTTCATACATCTACCAAAAAAAAGAAGGCTAATAACATAATCTTTACAATTCATGACCATCTAGGAAATTTGATTTCTGATGCTAAGGGCATTTAAACTAAGAATGTAAAGTTATTCTCTAATCTTCTTTCCCCTCCACCATAGGATCCCCCCTCTTCCCATGTTATGAATGAGATCTTGGATTCCATTCCTTCTTTGATTTCACAAAAAGAAAATTTGATTCTTATGGCTCCTTTTACTCTTTTTGAGATTCATGGTGTAGTATTTTCTATGCATGTTGACAAGGCACTAGGCCTTGATGGGTTCACTTCATTATTTTTCAAAAATATTGGAATATAATTTGTTTTGAATTGCTCGAGGCTCTTGAAGAATCTAGGAAAAATATTTCCATTTTGAAGAACTTTAATACCACCAATTTTTCTCTCATCCCAAAGCTTAATGATCCCTATTCTTTTTTCGATTTCCATCCTACTTCTTTATGTAACACTATCTATAAGATTATCACAAAGGTTATTTATTTGCCACTTAGGCCCATTATTCCAAAATGTATATCAATAGAGCAAGGGGATTTTGTTCTTTCTCAAGAAACAACTGAGGGAGCTATAAAAGCCCATGAGACCCTTCATTCCATCAAAGATCATAATATTTCAGCCTTTGTTGTCAAATTAGATATGATGAAGGCTTACGATAAATTGAATTGGTCTTTTCTTCTTCTAGTTCTTCATTAGTTTAGTTTTTCTTCTAGGTGGTGTAAATGGATTGAAGCTTGCATTTGAGGTGCACATTTTTCTATTCTCATTAATGGTGCACTAGTAGGTTTCTTTGCCTCTTTCCAAGGAGTTTGTCAAGGTGACCCTCTTTCTCCATTCTTTTTTATCATTATGATGGAGGCCCTCAACAAACTTATTAACTCTTTTAATTAAAAAGGGTTGTGGAAAGGTATCAATATTATAGGTACATCTTTGTCCATAACCTGTTATCTTTTTGTTGACAATACATTACTTTTTGGATCATCTACATATCGATTTTTTTTGGTCAATGTATCAATGCAACTAAATCTAAAATTGATGTTTTTAATACATCTCAATTGGTTTCTCAAATAATAATCCATCTTCTTGGTTTTCCCTATGATCATTTACCTTCTACTTATCTTAGTGTTCCCTTTTTTATGGGATTAAACAAACCCTCTTATTGGAATTTTTTGATTGATTGTATCAATAATAGAATTAGCACTTGGAAGGTTCACTGGTTATCCCTCTCAAGAAGAATTTTTCTTATCAAAACCATTCTTTCTACCATTCCTAGCTATTACCTCTCCATTCTACAAGCCTCCAAAGGTATCATCTCTCAAATTGAAACTTTAATCCACACCTTTCTTTGGTCAAATAATATGAATGGTCAGAAGAAAATATCGCTAATTTTTATTCATGCCATGTCAACCCATTATAAAATAGGAGATGTCGGATTTCCCAATATTACCAATAGGCATAGGGCTTTTGGTGCTAAACTTGTTTTACAAATGTATGAAAAATCCTCTACCAAATGGTGTCGCCTTTTGCAAGAGAAATATTTATATAACTTGGAACCTTCCAGAGTTATTACTATGCTAGACCCACTAAAGGGGTCTGTCATTTGGGATTTCATGATGGCTTCTTGAGAAGTTATTACTTCATTCATATCATGGAAAGTGAACAATGGGGATAGTGTCAATTTTTGGTTTGATTCATGGAATGGGTTTCCCTCCTTGCCACTGTTGAATCTCTGAAGGATTTTTCAAACATAGTGATTCAAGCTTGAGGGACATCCTTTTATACTTATGTCTCAACTATTCATAGGTTCATAGGGCTAGTCATTTGACAAGACCCCTCATCCCTTCCTATATCCCACAATCAAGCTACTTCTTTCAAACAAGTGCTAGCTAAAAGGAATGTCTTTATGTCTAATCATCCTGATTACCTCTTTTGGGTTCTAGCTAAAGATGGTTAATACTCTATTAAACTATGATACTTGGATCTCCAACATAGTTCTAGTAAAATCAGGTCACATATCATGTTTTTGAATTCTACTGGAATAGCTCAATTTTTCCAAAAGCAAGATGCTTTGCATGGCTTGCACTAAAGAACCAAATATTAAATAGTGATCATCTTCATAGATTGAATATTTCTAAGGCTTTTAACTGTGTGCTTTGTCTGCAAGTTTTAGAAACAACAGATCACCTCCTCTTAAACTGTCCTTTTGCCCAAGATTGTTGGCATTTTTTCCTTAATAAGCTTAATTTCCATATGCCATTAACTAATTCTCTATGGGATTTATTCCAAGAATGGCCAATCTTATACTCTAAGTCATTTTTTTCATGTCTTTGGAAGTGCATCCCTACATTTGTAGTATGGGCAGTTTGGTGAGAAAGAAACAAGATAATTTTTAGACAGACGTCATCTCCAATACCTCCATTTTGGAAGGATTAGAGAGATCAATTGTTGAGCTTTTTAATGCTTAAGTAAGTAAATATAAGGGTAAACATATTTTTTCTCCTTGGGATGGCTATGTTATTCAGCGGTGGAAGGGTTTACTTTTTCCTCATCTTCCTACTCCATTATGTCCATCCAAGATTTCTCTTATCTGAGCACAATCCAAGTGGATTCCTCCAAGTGAGGGTTTTTTCAAACTCAATTTTGATGGAGCCTCTAGAGGAAATTTAGGCAACTCTAGCTATGGCATAGTCATTAGAGATTTTAAAGGTCATGTGATTGTAGCAAAATCATCTTCTTTCTCTCAGTGTACTAATAACAAATTTATCCATTATTATTAATGCATGTAGTAAATGTTATTATATAATTTGTCCATACAGTATATATTACATCAAGTATGGTCTCTTCTTGACTCAATCTTTGAATGTTACATCATGCATACTTATAGAGAAGGCAACCTTTCAGCTAATTATGTGGCTAATTTGGGTACTGATGGGGTTTATATTAACTCTTTCCTTTCCCCAATTAACCTCCTTGATCTTTCCAACTTGGTAAATATTATGACAAAAGAATATGTTTAGAATAAGGGTGAGTCCTCCTCATGTTTTATTTGATAGTAAATCATGACTTCTCTATGATTTTGTGTGCTTTTTCTTTTATGGATCTCACTTGTTCTTTTGAGATATTATATGCAGGTTAGGGTCTTGGATTACACTTGCATAGGATGGCTTTCTAATATCATGGTCTTAATTGAAGTTTTGGATGTAGATTCGTGATGGTAATCTCTGTGATAGTTTTTGGCTAGGCTTTGGGTCTTGTCTCTGGCATCAATTAATAAATTGTATTCATATGAGTTTTGGGCTCTTTGTAATTACTATTTTCTCAATTTGAGAATCTCTAGGACAAGATTCATTAGCGTTGATAGATACTCTCTCTTGATGTAGTATTTCTTCTTCTACAACCCTTTTTGTATCAAGCAATGACCGAAGTTTTTCTTTTCTGGTTCTCTTCTCCGAGACTTTTTTTTGAATCACTTATTATTAATATAAATATAATGTTTTTCCTATATATATATAAGATTTTAGGTAGCAATTGTCAAAATATACAATTGTTTTAAGCTATCCATTGCAAATTAAATAAGACATGCTAAACATTTATGAATTCTTATAGGTTTCACAAGAAGTATTAAGTTAGAATCTATTTGAATTTAAGAATCAAATAACTAGAATATATATATATATTAATGTTTGTTAAAAAGTACATATAACTATTATGTTTGTAGAGATGCATCGAAAAATGGAAATATATAAGTAATACTTGGGAAACATTTCACAAGATGTGTTAGTTCATTTAGAAACATAGATTAAAGTGATACTTTTGTCAATCACTATTCAAAATGATAAAATTTATTACTATATGTTCGTTCATTTATTATAGTAATAAATGAAAATTTTCTTATAATAATTAAATTTAAAAATAATTTACAATTAAATAAATTTAATTATTATCAAAAAATTCTTATTTTTAATAAAATTATATGATCTAGAACACATCACTTAACTTCATAAGCTTAGTGCTTCATAAGAAGAATATTTAGACAGTAGAGCAAGGCCTCTAAACCAATTTTAAAATTACTTTTTAAAAAATTATTCAAATTCAAAGTAAAATGTTATATTATGAATTTAGATAGAAGCGACCCTCTTTTTACCATGATCTCTATGCTTTGTATTCAATGAAAATCTCAATAAAATTCCTTACGACTATCGCCTAGATACTTCAAATTTCTTTTCAATTTTTCAATAAAACAGATGGACCGTCGCAAGGTGGACGCCCTTTTGAAATTGTGGCAGAAGTTGCCACCACCAAAGCAAAGCTCCTTCTTTGATGTGTTTAATAAAGAATTAGTCTCTCGCATAACAAGCTGCTATGAAGAAGAAACAAGCTTCTATGCTGGGATTGTTCCACAGCTTTGTGACAGAAGAATACTTAGCTCGGTACCACAAGGATAAAACCCAACAAGATCCTAAAATGGATTCTTCTGCTATTTGCATCTCCATAAAAAACTGCATGGGCAGAACTCAGGAAGGATAGCAAGTACAATCTCAGAACGATAAAAAGAAAAAAGAAAATGAGGAAAAACCTGATGATGAGCATTTATAAAGTCTTCGGCTTCCGAGCTGTTTAATTTAGGCTTGAAGTTCGAGTATTACTATGGAGTCCCATCAAAGGAAAAGCTATGTTTTGATAAGAAAAACAGGGCTCTTTATTTGCCTACTGTTTTTATCACAGATTCTTCCGAGATGATCTTGAGGAATCTGATGGCCATGAAGGCGTGCAGGCCAGAAAGAGCGAAACATATCTCATACTATGTCTTGCTGATGAATACATTGATTGAAGGAGAGGAGGACGTGGCCGTGTTGAGGAGGGTTATTCAGAGTTCAATGAGGACGGATGATGAAGTAACCGATCTGTTCAATGGACATTGATGAAGATCCATTTGTGAAGGTGAAATTGGATCTGAATGGGTGGTATAATGACCGGCGCATGTTACAAATCAAAAAATGGTTGCAGAAACATCCCAGGCTAATCAAGAACATATCCATGTTTTGGGCAGTCGTACTTGTTTTAGCCGCTAGTTTACCTACTGTTTTCCCAATATTCCAAAAATATATTAAAAGCCAAAATAAATCTTGAGTAAATCTCTAGTTTAGTTTTTCCTCCGCCCCGTGATGTGAAGTGGAAGTCTCTTTGCTAAAGGAGATGCCTGGCTACTATTGTGTTTGTTGATGACATAACGTACTTTCGTATCAATATGTCGTTTCAGCAATATTGACCGTATAGAGTGTTTGCTTCAAGGCCAATGTTGGACATGAAAAATAGGGAAGAAAAATAATTATACTTTATATACCACTTAAAAGTTAGTTATCTAGGGAAACAAAAAAAATTCTAATCATTTGAACTTCAATTTTAAAGGGAATTTGTATGATGAATATAAGTGTTTTAGTGAAGTTTAAAAATTATTTTGATAATAGAATTATAGTAGGTATTGAGGATAACATTTGGAAATGTAAGATAACCTAAGATATTAGATTTCTATGACCATTTATTCAAAAATAATAAGGAACAAAGACATATATGACAAGATAAGTTTTATTAGAAAGTGATGTAAACAACAAGGAATTTTTAATAGAATATGAATTTAAATGAAACAATTGGTATTATGTAGATAACATCAACTAACATTTTACCATGATTGGTTTTTCACTAATGAGTTGTTATTAAGAATTTCCTATAGACTCTCTAATATAGAGTTTTTTCTCATTCTAATTGTGCCTACAAATAAATCACATTTATTCATAGATGAGAGGATTGTCAAAAGGTACAAATGAGAGAAGATGTCTTTAAGTAGCTTTTAAAGGGAATGATTACAATGCTAAACCATTAAACATCTTAAATAATTCATAAGTTGTTGTGATATAACATGGAGAACAATATGGTAAGTGAACAAATAGATTTGATGGTTAGAATACCATCATGTTTTCCTTTTTAAGCTCGAAAGAACCTAGTTTTTATAAAAGACTTAAATTCCCTTTTTAGAGTAAGGAATGTCTTTAAATTTTGTATTCATATAAGAGATTTATGTTCTTGTTGGAATTCAAGTGAGATTGTTTCCATGCAAGTAGGAGTGGGGGACAATAAAATTATGTTTGGTTTAAACGACTAAGTCAACTATTATAAGATACATATTGTCAAGCCTTCTAGAACCTATTAAATGGAACAAAGGAAATATATTTGAATAGTTGTGCTAAAATAAACTTGTCATTTTAAATTAATAGTCTAATGGTGAATAATAAAAAAATATAGGCAAAAAGGGTTGGTTTTATATTGCGTCTCACCATTGGAAAATGTGAGTATTTACTTAACTATTATGTACAACCCTATTGGAAGAGGTCTATTAATCTAAGTCTCATGTTTACTTTAATATCTACAGTTATTTGTTAGTTTTTAAAATTTAACATCAATCTTTAATTAATTATTGTATCATCATCCATTTAGCTTAGAAGTGGTGATTTTATAACTCCTCATTTCATCACATGACAACAAGTTTCATAATGCAAAACACAATATAGTCTTAGAGTGGGATATTTTCAAAATGTACTCTACAAAAATTGAGTAGGAAAATGGAGGCATTTAATTTTCTTATTGGAATGGGCTACATGTTTATTGGGCTAAAGTAGAAGAGTTAGAAGCAGACTTCTTGTAGGATGCAAGAATATTATACAAGGTGAGTTGTCTTTTGTGCAAAGTGACTTGATTTTTTCACTTCCATTTTCAAAGATTGCAAGGAAGCAAGATTTAGTGGCATCAATCCCTAGGCCATGACCCCAAATTTTGAGGCAAAATTAAAACCACAAGGTAACTTGAATGCCCTATTTGGGAAATCCCTAAAGGTAAATAAAGGTGGGGTTTCTTTAGTGAACTCTAATGAAGATATGTGTATTCAAATCTTAGATTCTTCTCTCAATGGGAATTTGGTTAAGATGGCTAGCTCCTTTGTAGGTAATTTTGGGGATAGAAGAGCTGATTTTTTGTTTTAGTTTAGAAATGGGTTAGATCTCTATCGAGGCTCTAAATGGTTTTGTGATTGCTATAACTCTTCTAAAGGGTTGTTCTTTTTTTCCCTTCTCCTTTAGGGAGGACTTCCTAAGAATCTTGAAGGATAGCCCATATTTATTTGGAAAGTTTTGGGAACCCTTCATCATTCTAAATGGACACTTGGATTCAATCTAGTTGTACATCTCTTAAGGGTGATCTCTAACTAGGTCCATCTTCTAGGATTGCTTCTTGAGTTTTTGGACAAAGAGGTTCTCAAAGGGATTGCTAATTTAATTGGTGAAATCCTAGGAGTGGATGTCATCACTCATAATCATGCACATTTTTGTATATTAGGTTCTATGTATCTTTGGTTGTAGGCATGACTCTCCCCATCTTGGTGGTTATAAAATTTGGATTGGGCTTTATTACCCAACTCTGGAGTATGAAAATTTGACTAACTCCTATGAGTTATTCTTTTCTATAGGTCTAATCTTCTATAAGTTCCAAAAAATCCCCTTCCCAACCAGTCTCCTCCTAAGGTGGTTATGGGTGGGAAATGTGTTCTTGGTGTGGGCCCTCAATGTACTAGGCCTCCTCAGAGATTGGGTTGGAGCTTGCTATTTTTTATGCTCCACCCTCCCAAGTCTTAGCCATCCCTTTGTCCCTTATTATTTTTTCCTCACCTTTTCCTTATTTTACCCTCCTTCCACTTCCTTCACCTAAATCTTCCCCTTTTCAAGGTCAATATTCAACCTTTGGTTGTTTGCTCTTCGTGTTTTTCTCTACATTTTTTGCATCGCCCCCCCACCTCCTCCTTCTTCCCCTCCCCCACTCTTCCCCAAGTTATCTTTGAACTATCCCCTTCCCTCTCATCCTTTCTTCGCCCTTGGAGATCCCTGAATTCTTTGTTGCCCCTTCATCCCCCTTGTTCCCCACTGCCTATCTCTCCCTTTCTTCCCTTCTAAAAGTCCATAATTCTACAACTGTTGGACTTTCTCAAAGAGTTGATAGGCACTTTGTAAGAGAGTTGCGGAAAAATTATGTAGATAAGGACATAGAAAATGGGAGCTAGATAACTCTCAAGAATGTTTTCTCAAAATTTTATTTCCAATGATTATTACATCCTAGAATACAAGTGGCCTCAACAACCCATATAAATGTTGGCAAAAAATATTTTCAAGGAACTAAACCTTGATATTATTCTATTACGAGAAACTAAGATATCATCTTGATCTTTTACCTCTCTAAGTAGATGTTAGATAATTGGGGGGGGGGGTGGTGCGGTGGTGAATCAGTTATAACTAATGATCCTACAAACCTTTAAAAATACTCTTGTATCAACATCAGTTTCATAAAATTTCAAATCAATAATTCGGTAACCACATCAAACATCATAATTCAAACTTACATGAACTTCATATTAAACTATTAACTCATTGTTTCTTAATATATTAAATATCAATGTAATGATTTAGCTTATATTGAGTTGCAAAATTAAACTATTAACATGAAACAAGCTTTCAACATAGTAAGCATTCAAACATTTTTGACACAAGTATTTAATTTGGAAACCCTATAAAGCTAAAAACCACCTAGGAACTAGCAACCTAAATATTTTCACTCTTGTCAAGTGAGCTTTCTTAGGAACCAACCTTGTTAAATGTTACACACACATTTTTAATGTGACCTTAATAAAGGATTTACACAAAAGATCATCTAGACCTTATCACTCCTTGACATTTCTAAAGAGTTGCCTACTCTAATGACTTACAAACATTACTATAAAAATTTATCATATAGGACTTCAAAGACTTGTTAGGTATGCTTAGTTAAGATATTTTTCTACTACAATTGTAAGAAAGTAACAATGAAATGATATGTGAGGTCTTAGAACTACCTTTCTTGTTCATAGCTCAACTTCACTTTATCTCTTCCTTCTTATCCCTTTCTGGCTTATTCACACACTTCACACTTCAACTTAACACTTCCTTTGCTTAATCATCACAATACTATTATGCTTGGTTCACCTTTAGACTTCTTCTTCTTCAACAACTTGATCATCACCTTCAACATCAACAAAAAATAATAATTTGTTCATCCATTTAAATAGATAACCTTTTCCATTCCAAAATCTTCCATATTTTCCCACTAAATTAAAATCATAGATCCCCATCAAATTTGAATTCAATAAATCTAGACTTTTGGGAAATAGACTCTCCATCAAATTAAAATTTAATAAATCTAGACTCTTGGGAAAGTTCAATTAATCCTTAAAATTTGTGCTCCAAATGAAATTGATAAATATTCACCATAACATCTTCCTTGAATTTCAATATCCATTTATTTGACAACTAACTTCATCCTTATTCTTGAAACCTATCAAAGATTCTTAATTTTTACCAAATATCGACCAAAAATTAATATTTTATAAACTTTTTCTGCATGCTCATTCTCGATGATCATTACAACTTACTTAGTCAATACTTGACTTGGTTAACACTAAAATTACCCAGTTTACACTATGTTACTTCACTTCTTTGTCAAGTTCATTGTGATAACTATAGTAGTTTGCTTACTACTATAAACCTTCATTCACCATGTAGTCTAGTTAGTGTAACTTGACTTGAACATACATTTTACTTAAGATCATGTAAAATAATCAAATCAATATTATTCTTCTAGAGTCCAACTCATTCAAGTGCCCATTGAATACCATACACTTACATCATCATACATTCTTCAAACTCTTTTGATCAATCAAATGATATGGAACTCTAGTAAATTAGCATAATCTCTAACCAATTAAGGGTTGACATTAATGATGACATAAAAACTAATATGATTCTTACACATTAATTTATAATATTATCATTTGGGGCTAACAATCTCCTCCTTTGGCATTGATTGAAACCTGTATACATAAGATTGTAAGTTAAAAAATATTACCAAATAGGATAATCAAATTTATGAATTTTAATAAAAAGAACATCTCTTCATCTCTTTGACTTTATTCAAGTTCTCTACAACAAGTTTAACATTAGGTTCTCTAGTTCATCTCCATTTTGACATATTCTCCCACTTTGCATGTACTTGGTTTTCTTGTTCAACAACATCTTCACACATTGTAGAACTCCCCCTTTAGATAGTTCTGACTTGCTCAACTCCCCATTTACTTTGATTATTCTTCTTATTGCTTGCCTCCCCAATTGAAAACAATACCAAAGGTAATTATAAGTTCCAATGTGAAACTATT
Source organism: Cupressus sempervirens (assembly GCA_028749045.1). Taxonomy (NCBI): domain Eukaryota; kingdom Viridiplantae; phylum Streptophyta; class Pinopsida; order Cupressales; family Cupressaceae; genus Cupressus; species Cupressus sempervirens. The sequence continues at coordinate 831,567,511 of CM053792.1, forward strand.
TAAATGTTGTATTTATATATTGTAACATATATGTACTTATTACATCAATTTCATTATAGTTATTTTTTACAACTTCAAGAAGTAGTCTCTAAAGGGTGAACTCTTGCTTCAACTCTAGAAATATTTATCATATCATCCATGAATTGATGTTAAATGCATCCTTTCATAGTGAATCTTAGATAGGGGAAAAACCCATATCTTACCTCTCAAATACTCAAAAGCATCCTTAGGTAGTGCCTTTGTGATTATGTTTACGAATTTCTCTTTAGACTTCATACACTTTAGCATCACTTGCTTCTGTTGTGCTTTTTCCCTCAAATAAGGATAATTAATAGATATGTTCTTGGTTTTTCCATGCATCACATGATTCTTCGATATATTTATTGCACTTGTGTATCACAATAGATAGTGATAGGCTCAATTACTTCTTCTTACATTCCCTCCAATAGTTTCTTGATCCAAAAAATATTTGGATAGTTAATTATAATAGTAACATACTCAAATTAGTCATCTATTCTTCTTTTAAGAGAATGATAGATTTAATTGCTATAGTTATATGTTCATAAGATTTGAACAAGAAAAAATAAATATAAATATATATGTATATGTACACACACATATATACATGTATATATATATTTATATGTATATGCATATATATATATATGTATATATATATATATATATGTATATGTATATATATATATGTATATGTATATATATATGTATATGTATATATATATGTATATATATATATATATGTATATATATATGTATATGTATCTGTATATGTATATTTATATGTATATGTATCTGTATATGTATATTTATATGTATATGTATCTGTATATATATGTATATATGTATATGTATACATATATATGTGTATATGTATGTATATATATATGTATATGTATATATGCATGTATGCATGTATGCATGTATGCATGTATATACATGCATACATGCATACACACACACACACACACACATATATATATGTATATATGCATGTATATACATACATATATATATATATATGTATGTATATACATACATACATGCATATATACATATACATATATATACACACACACACACACACATATATATATAGACATACATATATACATATATATATATACATATACATATATATACATACATATGTATATATATACATACATATACACATATATATGTATACATATGCATATATACATATATGCATATATATATGTATATATATACATATAAATATACATATACAAATACATATACATATAAATATACATATATATATGTATATATGTATATATGCATGTATATACATACATATATATATGTATGTATATACATGCATATACATGCATACATGCATATATACATATACATATATATACACATATGTATATATATATATAGACATACATATATACATATATATATATGTATATATGTATATGTATACATATATATGTGTATATGTATACATACATACATATACATATATACATATATATATATATATATGTATATATATGTGTGTGTGTATATATATGTATATGTATGTATGTATGTATGTATGTATGTATGTATATATGTATGTATGTATGTATCTATATACACACACACACACACACACACACACACACAGGGGGGGGCGGGGGCGGAGAGAGAGAGAGAGAGAGAGAGAGAGAGAGAGAGATGTGTAAAATTAGTTTTTTAGTGTTAAAGAACTAACCAATAATATTTTATTTTTATAAAAGATTTTAGGTAGCAATTGTCAACTTATACAATTGTTTTAAGCTATCCATTGCAAATTAAATAAGACATGCTAAACTTGTGTGAGTTCTTATAGGTTTCATAAGAAGTATTATGTCATAATCTATTTGAATTTAAGCATCAAATAGCTAGAATGAATATATATAGAATAATTGATGTTTGTTAAAAAGTACGTATAACTATTATATTTGTAGAGATGCATCCAAAAATGAAAATATATACACAATATTGGGAGCTATTTCACAAGATGTGTTAGTTCATTTAGAAACATAGATTAAAGTGATACTTTTGTCAATCACTATTCAAAATGGTGAAATGTATTACTATATGTTCGTTCATTTAATATAATTGTTGTAGTAATAAATGAAAAAATTCTTATAATAATTAAATCTAAAATTAATTTACAATTAAATAAATTTAAATTATTATTAAAAATTTCTTAAATTAAATATTGATTTTAATAAAATTATATAATCTAGAATGCATCACTTAACTTAATAATCTAAGTATTTGATAATTATGATGGCGAGCGGAAGTGGGAGTAGTTAGGGAAGAGGACAGGGAAGTCCAACTTTTCAAAATTTGAAACCTATCTTGGGTGGGATTCCTCAAGGAGGAGGGAATTGGAAGCCTAGATCACAAGAGAGGGCTATGGAGTGTATGGGGACAGCAAAAATCGCAAATGTGATAGAGAATGGAGATGGGGACCCACATGATAAGAGCAAAGGTTTGAACAAACCTTTTCTGCCACCCAAGGTGGATTAGCCTGGGGTACTTTCTACAAAATGGTTAGCTCTTTTTGGAGTTAAACCTACTAGTAAGCTTTTTTTTCAGCTTGGAGAAGGGTTCTTGTGATAGATATTGTAAGATCTTACACTCAGAAGAAATAGGACCTTAAAGGATAGGTTAATGTAACGATGATGGCAAAAGGCTTCCTGTCTTTTGATTTCTCATGCAATGAGGACTTGTCAGACATCTTGTGTGAAGGACCTTGGAGTATAGGTCACTCAACCCTAGTGCTCCAAAAATTGACTTAGAAGTTGGATCTAAATGACTCATTTTTTGTGCAAGCACTTGTTTGGGTAAGACTTCCAAAACTACTTCTGGAGTTCTGGAATGAGGATGTGTTCATGGGAGTGGCAAATTCTTTCGGTGAACTTTTGTCAATAGATTCGATTATAGCTTCCAAAAGTAGATTAACATATGTTAGGATCTGTATTGGAGTGCGGGAACGGGTTGATATGCTGGAAGTTGTGTGCTTTCACTTTGATCCTTGAACACATACTCAGAAGCTGGATTATGAATGTGTTCCCTTTGCTTGTTTTTATTGTTTAGAATCTGGGCATAAGGCAAATTAGTGTCCTAAGGCTAAATCTGAAAAGAAAAGGTTTCCTATGGGTTCTAGACCTAGAAAGGAGAAAAAGATCTAGAAAAAGAAGGATATTAAGGAAGTCTAGAAGATTCACAAGAATACAGTGGAGGCCCCTATTAAAGGAGGGAATAAACCAGCCCAGAATGAACCAAAGGTAGACAAGACAATGGATAAGGTCTTGTCTGGACCAAAGATAATTGAGGTGGAAGACCTAGTTAAGATAGTGGAAGACCATATTAAAGGAGGAAATAAGCTAGACCAGAATGTTTCAAAGGTAGACAAGACAGTGGATAAGGTGTTGTCTGGATCTAATTTAAGTGAGGTGGAAAGACCAATAAAAAATCCTAGCTTCTTTGATGGTAAGGAGGTGGATTCCTTACCCAAGTTATTTGGATCCCAAATCAAGGAGACGGCTTTAGCTTTGGTGTAGGATGAACTCAACAATAGTGGGATTTTAGGGATAGATGTTGTTTTGACAAAAGAAATCTTAAAAGTAAATTGCATTGATGATAGGAGTCAAAAGGATTTTCAACATCAGGAGGCTAGTTTAGCTTCACCTCAAGTGGAGAGGAAGGAGATCAAGACAGAGAATGATAGTTTGTCTCAGGAAATCAATTTTTCTTCTTCTCTGAGGGAGAGAAAGGGGGAGGAAGCTTTGAATAATGAAGTAGTGTTAGAGAAGGATAATCAAGAGGAAGTCTTGGGTTTTCCTTCTTCTACAAGGAAGGACCAATTTGTTTCTTGTAATTTAGCAGAGAAATTTGAGATTATGGCCAATTCCTTATCTCTTGTAAAGATGGAAAGGGTTGATTGTTAGAATTATTTAGAATAATTGAGAGAGGGGAGGGGGGGGTGGTGAATCAGTTATTCAAGGTCCAAATGCCCTAATAATACTTTTTCTACACTTTTAATAAATCCATACACTTTTCATCCATCCAAACTTAAATCAACCATATTAGCAAGTTGCAATAAATCAACATGTAGAGATAAAACATGCAAGATCAACACATGACACAATGATTTACGTGGAAACCCAATTTGGGAAAAACCACCAGTAACATGCTACTTGATTCTCACTCTTCTAAAGTGTTAAAGGCTTACAACACACTGTTAAATGTGTCCTTGTTAGAGGATTTCACCAAACTATTAGGAATGGGCTTGGTTAAAGGAATTTAGAACATTCACTTGGAATGTCACCCTGTTAAAGGATTTATCTTATGGCTATCAAACCAACCTAAGTCCATAGGATTTAAACTAACTGTTACAATTGCTAGAAAGTAACGATCATGGTCTTTTGATCTGATATAACTTACAACATACTTTACAAATTTTAGATCACACTTTCAGTTCAATCCTTATGCTTGGCTTCAATCACTTTAACTCTGATTGTTTGTCTTCTTATCAAGCTTCGTCTCCTTGAGTCTTCTTACTCATCATGCCAATGCATCCATAGCTGGGTTCTTCTTATTGAAATAGAGTAACTATGCTCTCTTTCCTCCTTAGCACCTTCTTCAGCTTTTTATGGTTTCATGCTTGACCGCCTCTCTCTCTCTCTCTCTCTCTCTCTCTCTCTCTCTCTCTCTCTCTCTTCTTATGAATCCTTAAATAGAAATCTGATTTTGCCTTTGCCGCTCAATTCTCCTTCTCCAATTTTAGGGTTTCAAAATGGATTAGGTAGGATACACTGTATCTACCTCATATCTTGTTCTCATCTAGAAACTTCGTTAGTTGTATCTTTAAAAATGTTTTACATGGTGTTCTGTGCCACCAACTCATCATTCTTATCTTCCATTTAATTTACAAACTTTTAGATAACAACCTTGTCGGCTTAGATCTAGCGAATCTTCAATTTTTAAAATAATTCAGCAACTCAACATTATTGTTTTTACTGGTGCATGACATCTCTGTGTTACTCGACACTATTGGTTTTACTGGTGCTTTACATCTCTATGTTACTCGACACCTATATCTGCTCGGCACTTGTATCACTCGGCACTTGAAGTTTACTCGGCACTTGATATCACTCGGCACTTGAAATTTACTTGGCACTTGATATCACTCGGCATTTGAAGTTTACTCAGCACTTGATATCACTTGGCATCTTAGGTTGACTTGGCACTTGATATTGATCTTGCTCGGCTTCAACTAGGAATCTGTTCGGCTTCAACTAGCTTGCTCGGCTCCCTCTCTCTAATAAATTTTAGTTAGGCTTTACAAATCTCTTAGCTAAAACCTTACATGTTTGATATGTTTCAGTGTGCCCATTCTCTGTGTCTTATAGTATGTCATCAACACACTTTTTCATCAATGGCTTAGCTGATCCTTGTACTTCATTACAACATCATAACTTCAACCTTTCTCTTGGTGTACTAGTTACATCTTATTGATTGCCTCCTCCTTGTCAATCATTAACTGTTAGTATTTGGATCACTAAAGCAATTGTCATTCCTGCAAATAACATGTTTGACATCAATGAAAAAAAAATGATTGAGAACATTCTTTACCATTTCCATATATCATTCCAACAACTTTCCCCATGATCTTTTCAATCATTTCCAACAATCTCCCTCTTTGGCATTGATGGCAAACCAAACTGATCAATTGATCAACTTAGTTACCACCAAGATTGTATACATTATCTGCTACTTTTCTTTGCTAGCTTCATCTTTACTAGCTGATCTCATATATCTCCCTCTTTCATATATATTTCCCTCTTGCTTTATATTGATAAGGTTTCACATTTCTCCCTCTTTGACATAAATGCCAAAGATGTAGCATCTTTATTATGAAAAATATGAGCTTTGGCTTCTTGTTGTTTTCTCCCTCTGTCACCATGCTTGTGACTGATTTGGAGTTTCTGCTCCTGCTATTATCCTCTGCATCATTCTTCTAATATTTCAATGATTCATTGCTGGTGATGCAGGGCAGCTTCCTTGTTGCTTTAAACTGCTTGAGTTAGGGGTATTACCCCCAACTTGCCTCTAAGATATTCATAAGCATCCTTTGGCAATGGTTTGTTCAAGATATCTGTAGTTTGTTATTTTGTGTGAATGTATTCCAACTTCACTTGTTTGTCTTCTACTAGTTCTCTAACATAATGATACTTGATTGCGATGTGCTTGGTTTTTGCATGCATTACTAGATTTTTGGATATGTTTATAGCACTTGTGTTATCACAATACAATATCACAATTTTTGTTACCTCTTCTTTCATTCCTTCCAATAGATGTGTGAGCCACACAATGTTTGTGCAATTGACTGCTGCTGCCACATATTCTGACTCTACAGTGGAATGAGATGTGCATGTTTGTTTCTTGCTAGTCCAAGTAACTAGCCTTTTGCCTAGAAATAATGCACCTCCACTTGTGCTTTTTCTATCATCAATGTTGCCTCCCCAATCTGCATCTGTATATGTATTGAGCTCAAATTTTCCATTCTTTTTGTAGTATAGACCAAAGTTATCAGTTCCTTTAAGATATCTCATTATTCTTTTTACTGCTATGAGATGATTTTCTTTAGGATTAGCAGAGAATCTAGCCACTATTCCAACTGCTAATGCTATGTCTGGTCTACTACGTACAACATATTGTAGTTTTCCAATCATGGATCTGTACATTGTTTGATTGACTTCAACTGATTCATCATTTTTAGAAAGCTTATTTCCTATTTCCATTGGTGTTCTGACCGGTTTGGACTCCTCTAATACAAATGTTTTAAGAATCTCTTCGATGTACTTTGATTGTGTCACAAATATACCATGTTTGAGTTGATGTACTTGCAATCCAACAAAGAATTTGATTTCTCCAAACATTAACATCTCAAATTCATGTTTCATTTTGTCAGCAAAGCCTTTGCAAAGTACTTCCTTTCGACCAAACACTATGTCATCCACAAAGATTTCAGATACAATAATGTCTTTACCTTCTTCTGCTTTGATGTACATGTTGCTGTTATCATCAGTTCTTTCAAATCCTATTTGTTTTAGATACTTGTGAAGTCTCTCATACCATGCTCTAGGTGCTTTTTTCAAACCATAGAGTGCTTTATGTAGCTTACAAACCATATCCCTGTTGTTTTCATCAACAAATCCTTTTGGCTATTCAATGTAGACTTCTTCTTCTAATATGCCATTTAAAAAAGAAGATTTTACATCCATCTGATACACTTTAAAATCTTTATATGCAGCCTATGAAAGTAACATTCTTACTCCTTCCATTCTAGCAATAGGGGCAAATGTTTCCCCATAGTCTATTCCTTCTTCTTGAGCGTAACCCTTGCATACAAGCCTAGCTTTATTTTTGGTAATCTCACCATTCTCATCTAGCTTGTTTCTAAATATCCACTTGGTGCCAATCACATTCTTGTCAACTGGTCTGGGAACCAAACTCCAGGTTTTGTTCTTCTTTATTTGATCAATCTCTTCTTCCATAGCTTTGTACCAGTCATCATCTTGTAATTTACCATATACTGTCTTAGGTTTAGATTTTCTAATTAGACATGATTCATGTCTTAGTCTATTCCTTGTCATTGGTCTTGCATCTTTGTCACCAATTATCTGTTCAGCAGGGTGATGTCTTTTCACATATTTGGATAATCTTGGCTCTGTCCTTGTTTCCATGTTTGATCTTTTAGATTCAGGATCACTATGCACTTCGTTGTCAGGTTGTTCTTCATCATGTGTATTGTCTTTAGAATTAGTTTGTGCATTTTCTTCATTCTGCAACTCGACTTCTGAATGTAGCTCGGCATTCACTGGTTGTGAGTCGGCTGAAACTAAAACTTGTTGTTGAGTTTCAATTTGATTGACATCATCCTCATTAGTCATTCCTTTATAAGAATACATAAAGGTTCTGTATTCATCCATTCTTTTTGGTTCTTTAGCTTGGACTTCTATATGTTCATCAAAGTTTACATTTGCACTTTCCACAGTTTTATTAGTGTTAGTATTTGAACACTTGTATGCCTTACTTCTAGTGGAATAACTAAGGAATATGCCTTCATCACTTTTTGCATCAAATTTTCCATTTCTAGCATCTTTAAGGATAAAACATTTACAACCAAATACTTTGAAATGTTTTACATTGGGTGAGTGACCATACCATAATTCAAAAGGTGTTGTATTTGTACCTTTCTTGACTTGTACTCGGTTCAGTGTATGAACAACTACACTTATAGCTTCTCTCCAGTATTTTAGATCAACAGTCTTTTCCATCATTAATGTTCTGGCATAGTCAATCACAGATCTATTTCTTCTTTCAGCAATTCCATTTTGTGGGGGAGTTCTAGGAGCTGACGTTTGTCTTTTGATTCCTTTATCATTACAAAATATCTCGAATTCATTTGATGTGAATTCACCACCTCTGTCTGATCTTAGGCATTTCAAGATTTTTCCTATTTCCTTTTCAACTCTAGCCACATACCACTTAAACATTTGAAAAGTATCATATTTTTGTTTTGAGAACATAACAATCATCATCTTGGAATATTCATCAACAAATAACATTATGTATTTATCTCCTCTATAGGTTTGTACTTCCATTGGACCACATAAGTCAGTATGAACTAGTTCAAGTACTTCTTTGGATGTATAGTTTTTGCTTTTGAAACTTGACTTTATCATCTTTCCTAGCTGAAATTGTTTGCACATGATATTATCAGGCTTCTTCAATTTTGGTAAACCTTTGACTTTCTTCATTTTACTGATCTTGACCAGATTGTCAAAGTTGACATGACATAATCTTCTATGCCACAACCATTCATCATCAAATTTTGTAATAAAACAAGAAACATCATCCATATCAAGGTAAAATAGATTACTCATTTTTTGATCTCCTTTTCCTATCAGTTTACCATCAGTATCATAGATTTTTGCAGTTTTGTTTCCAAATTCTACTTTGCATCCTATATTACCTAACTATGAGACACTCAGCAAATTGTAGTTTAATCCTTCAACATAGTATGCATTATCACATGAAATTTGTTCTGTGAGCTTAATGGAACCTTTTCCTTTGATTTGACATGGAGCATCATTACCAAATCTAACACTATTTCTATCATACTGAGTAAAGTTAACAAACTTACTTTTGTCTCCTGTCATGTGATGTGAGCATCCACTGTCTATGATCCACCTGCCATTCTTGTTCATACATGTTACCAGTGTTGTGGGATCTTCTTCATCAGATTGATCCTTCATGGCTACATAAACAACTTCATCATCATTTTCATCAGAATTTTCTTCAACAATATAACACTTCTTACCTTTTTCTTTGTAATCTCTCTTGTCATCATCTCTTCTTAATTTTTTTTTGTGTACACCTGGTAGCAATATGACCTACTTCATTGCAATTGAAACAAATGATAGGAATCTTACCTTTGAATTTTCCTTTACCTCTGTGAAATCTTCTAGCAAGCAATGCTTCCAATTGTTCCACATCTTCCTCATCAGTGCTACTGTCACTGGATACATACTTCATTTTTCTTCCTTTCTTTGATTTCACCTATTCAACATCTTTTAGTGATAACTTTGCCTTAAAGGTAGATTCAACATTCTCTGATCTGTAGTTGTCAAAGTTAGATAACTCAAATGCAGTGAGTCTACCTATTATACCTTCAAAGCTTAGATTATTTCCTAGTATACATCTTAGCTCCTGTATTGCTGATACTCTAATAGCATAGATAGGGAGCAAGGCTCTTAAGAACTTACTATTAACAATATCTTCATCCAGTTGACCACTCAAGCATCTTATTGCACTTACCACTTCCTTTATTCTTGCACCATATTGAGCAACATTCTCATTTTCTTCCATTTTCATGTCATCAAACTTTCCTCTGAGACTTTCTCTTTTTGCTCTTTGTACATTCTGATCTCCTCCATAGATGTCTGATAGGGCTTTCCACATTTTGAATGCAGTGTCACATCCTTTGATATCATCAAATTCCGCATAGCTGAGTGCAGAGGCAATTTCCAGCATTGTCTGATTGTGTTCTTGCTTGTTTTTCATGTCTTCTATAGTAGGAGCACCTGTTGGATCTACATGTTCAGTGACAATTGAATTTTGGGCATAATCTCCTATGGATCCAAGATGTAGCTTTATCAAACTTTTCCATGCAACAAAGTTGTCTTTGTTGAGCTTGGGAACTTCTCTTTTTGGCATTTTGATCTTTTCTGCTTGTAGTCCCTTTAAAACTGAATTAGTAGTCAGGCTCTGATACCAATTGTTAGAATTCTTTAGAATAACTGAGAGTGGGGGGGGGGGGGGGTGAATCAGTTATTCAAGGTCCAAATGACCTATTAATCATATAAGCAAGTTACAATAAACCAATATGCAAAGATAAAACATCCAAGATCAACACACGACACAATGATTTACGTGGAAACCCAATTTGGGAAAAACCACCAGTAACATGCTACTTGATTCTCACTCTTCTGAAGTGATGCCCTGTTAAAAGCCCTCCTTGTTAAAGGCTTGCAACACACTGTTAAATGTGACCTTGTTAAAGGATTTCACCAAATTGTTAGGAATGGGCTTGGTTAAAGGTCTTTAGAACATTCACTTGGAATGTCACTCGGTTAAAGGATTTATCTAATGGCTATTAAACCAACCTAAATCCATAAGATTTAAACTTACGGTTACAATTGCTAGAAAGTAATGATAATGGTCTTTTGATCTGATATAACTTACAACATACTTTGCAGATTTTAGATCACACTTTCAGTTTAATCCTTATGCTTGGCTTCAATCACTCCAGCTCTATCTGCTTGTCTTCCTCTCAAGCTTTGTCTCCTTGAGTCTTCTTACTCATTCTGCCAATGCAATCATCCTTGTGGTCGTCTATCCAAACGAAGTTCATGTGCTTTCTTCTCCTTAGCACCTTCTTCAGTACTTCATGCTTTTATGCTTGACCACTTCTCTCTCTCCTTTTTCATTAACTTATGTCTTCTTAAATAAAAAATTGATTTTCCTTTGCTGCTCAATTCTCCCTCTTTAATTTTAGGGTTTCAAAATGGATTAGGTAGGATACAATGTATCTACCCCATATCTTGTTCTCTTCTAGAAACTTCGTCAGTTGTATCCTTAAAAATGTTCTACATGGTGTTCTGTGCCACTAGCTCATCATTCTTATCTTCTTTTTAATTTACAAATTTCTAGATAACAACCTTGTCGGCTTAGATCTGGTGAGTCTTCGATTTCCAAAATAATGCAGCAACTCGGCATTATTGAGTTATTGGTGCTCAACACCTCTATGTTACTCGGCACTTGGTTCTGCTCAGCACTTGATAAACTCTATGTCACTCGACATCTGAACTTGCTCAGCATATGAAGTTTACTCGGCATCTGAAGTTTACCTGGCATCTGAAATTTACTCGGCATTAACTAAGAATTTTCTCGGCTCTTACTAGCTTGCTCGGCCCCTTCTCTAATGAACTTAGTTTGAGCTTTACAAAAGACTTAGCTAAAACCTTAACTCTTTGATATGTTTTAGTGTGCCCATCCTTTGTATCTTATAGTATGTCATCAAATACACTTTTTCATCAATGGCTTACCTGATCCTTGTACTTCATTACAACATCATAACTTCAACCTTTCTCTAGGTGTTCTAGTTACATCTTATTGATTGCCTCCACCTTCACAATCAACTAATTGATAGTATTTGGATCACTAAAGCAATTGTCATTCCTGCAAGTAGCAAGTTTGACATCAATGACAAAACAATGATTGAGGAAATTCTTTACTAGTTCCATATATTATTCCAACAACTTTTCTTATGATTATTTCAATCATTTCCAACACAATCAATTCAAAGAAATAGAAACTCGTATCCTAAAGTGAAGTCTCTCGAATTTACTCGAAGCTGAAATAAAGGGAATCACCACCTAATAATGAAAATGGGCTATCATGTACTATGGCAATACACCACTCTAGCTAATGAGTGCTCTATCCTTGATCACGAGTTTCGTAGACAACTTGTGAAAGAAGCTTAAGGCATGAAATTCCTACTACCTTGCTTAAACATATAATTAAAATGGATCTTCAACACCTTATTAAAAGGTGACCTAATTAGAAAGAGCCTCTGATCTATACATAACTAATTGCTTACCGTCAACCCCTATATTAGCTAATAAAATTTCCTTTACATTACCTTCTCTATAGATATGAAAAATCCTAATCTCTTCAAATATGTCAAGCAAGAGGATGACTTCTTGTAGTCTTGAGTTAAGAATCCAATTTGGAGTTGATCTCTTCCTTATAGCATTCAAAATGATCTGAGAATTGCCCTCAATAATTAGCTTAGCGACGCCTAGCTAAAGGCAAATATTCAAACCTTCTCCCAAGGATAAGAATCTTGCTAAGTTATTTGAGGTTGGATTGATGGGTTTAGCTATTTTAGCTATCCAATTACCTGAATCATTATTGACAATGCATCCTATACTAGCCACCCTTGGATTGCCTCTAGTAGCACCATCAAAATTGAGCTTGGTCCAACCCTTTGGTGGGGGTGACCACTTAGAGCATACCAATGGGAGATTAATCAATTTGGACCACTGCTTCTTAATAGTACCTTCCCACATAGAAAAGGAGCCTTCTATCATTTTGAATTTCCTAAGGTAGCAATTCATATTCTCAACTATACTAGCTTCCATCTTAAGAGTCAATTCCTTTTTCGTCATCTCTTAATTGTGGAAGATCCTCCTATTTCTTTCTTTCCAAATTTCCCACATGAGGATGGATAGACGGATGTTCCAGAGCTTACTATATATGCCCTTACAAATATTAGTTGGCCAACCCTTGAGAAAATCTTTAAAATTTTCATAGAGTACAGTAGACCAACCTAAATTGTGAAAGAGCCATTCCCAACATCTTTGAGAAAAGGAACAATTGTAGAGTAGATGATCAACATCTTCATAGTTTCTTTTATAGAGATAACATCTAGATGGGCCTACCAAGCTAATTCTCTTGAGTCTATCTACCGTCAAAATCCTATTCTGGAATGCAAGCCATAAGAAAAAGCCTACTTTAGGTAAGTAAGTTGAGTCCCAACATAACTAAGTAGGCATCTCCACTTCCTCCCACCTTTTGGAATTAGTAAGGGCATTATACCCATTCTTAACATTATAATTCCTGTCATTAGAAGCTATCCAGATTAAAATGTCCTTCCTTTCAACTTGTTTGATTCCCCTAGTTGAGATGATCTCTTTCTATGCCTGAACCTCCTCAAGATTCAAATCTAATCCATCCATTGATTTCCAACTCCCAATGGAGTTTTTATCAATGATGGATCTAGATTTGTAATCCTTAACTCTTCTTCCCCAAAGATTAATTAATTTTTGTTTAAGATTTACTGAGCCAAGACCTCTATCTATCAGAGGATGTCCATCCCATGAGTCTTCCCAGAAAAGAGCTTCTTCACCATTTCTAACATCCTAGGTTAGGAATTTGCTAATTAGGTGTTGACACTTGCTCATGCAATTCTAGCTTTTTGAACCCTTCAAAAGAGACTTCATTTTGAAAATCAAACTTGGATCATCTACATTAAGATACTTATTGTACACAATCTTAGTCCATTTTTTATCTTTATTAGAATAAAGATGCCATACCAATTTAGCTCCTAGAGCTTCATTTTGCCATAAAAGGTTCTTGATACCTAAACCTCCAAGCTCTTTCGGTTTACATACTTTATCCCATTTAATAAGTTCCAATTTTTTGGAGTCTTCACCATCTTTCCATAAAAAATCTCTCAGTTTGGCTTCGAACTTATAGAACAGATGTTTTGGAAGAGAAAGACAAGAGAGGGGATAGGTCAGAATAACTGATAAGACCGATCTTATCTTAACACTCTTGCCTACTTTTGCAAGCCATTTGTCTTTCCAATTGTAAATCCTTGCTTCCATTTTTCCCAAGGTATTGTGCCATACCTTCCCTGACTTCAAACTTTTTTCGAAATCAATGTCGAGATACTTACATGGAAAGAGGCCTTTTTTGTATCCCATTATTTGAAAAATTTGATTTTCCATTTTTTCCCTTCATATTAAGGAATTTTTTTTCTAGTTTAGCTTCATTAACTTTTTGTCCTGACACTTTCATGTAACTATCTATGATCAATTTGTAATTAATTGTCTCCTTCTATGAACTTTCTCCTAGAAGGATTGTGACATCCGCATATTGCTGATGGGTGATATTAGGCATGTTCCTAGTTACCATTACCCCTTTGATGTCTTTTTTCATATAAGCTTTTTATATAGCTCTTCCAAAAGCCTCAGCCATAATAATAAAGAGGAAAGGGGATAAAGGATCCCCTTGTCTTATTCCCCTTGAGACATTGAAATAGCCTTTAGGTGACCCATTTACTAGGATCAAGATCCTTGTGGTGGAGATATGCTTAAAGATGAGATTGATCCATCAATGTGAAAAACCAAAGGCTTCTAAATTTTTGCAAAGAAACTGCCAATCAACCATGTCATAAGCTTTCTGTATGTCCAACTTCATAAACATACAAGCTTCCTTATTCTTAATAGCTAAATGTATTACTTTTTGTATAATTATAATGCCATCCAAAATGGATCTGCTCAGTACAAAGCCTGTTTTCTTTTCTAATATAATTTTAGGCAGGATAAGTTTTAGGCTATTCACTAAGATTTTGGAATGGATTTTATAGATAGTGTTGCACAGTGTAATCGGCCTAAAGTCACTAGGATTTTCAAGCTCTAATTTTTTGGATATTAGGGTGATAAATGAGTGATTAATTTCTGATAGAAGGGATCCACCCTTCCTCGAGGCTTCTAATGCCTCTCAAAGATTTGTTCCAAGAATTTCCCAACATTTTTGGTAAAAGAAAACCTAAAATCCATCTGGTCCTGGAGACTTCTCTGGATTCAAGCTAAATACCACACTTCTTACTTCTTCTAGGATTATAGGTTGGTTTAAAGCTTTATTATCTTCCGTGGATATCAATTTGGGGATTACTTTCAACATTTTATCTTACTCTTCTTTATTTGATCCCTCCGTGTTGTTTAAGAGTTGTTGAAAATGATTAACAAGAGTTTCAACAATTTCAGATGGGTTATCAATTAATTGACCTCCCTTACCATTGATCCTAGTTATTGTATTCTTTGTTATGTTATATAGAGTTGAGTTATGAAAATACTTTGAATTTCAATCTCCTTCTTCCAACCAGCTTTCTCTAAACTTTTTTTTCCAGAAGACTTCTTACTTAGTCAGAATGTCTTCTTGTTTTGCTAACAGTTCTTTTTCTAATTCATAACTCTCATTATTCATTCCATATTTAATTACTTTTGTATTTAATTCCTTTAATTTATCTTCAATTTCTAGTTTTTCTTTAAAAATGTTCTTAAAATGATCTTTGTTCCATCTATGTATGTATTCTTTAAGCATCTTCATTTTGGGTATGAAAACAAACATTTTTGAACCCTCAAAATCACCTTGAGACCACCATACTTTGATGTTTTCTAAAAAATTAGCATCTAGAAACCACATTTTTCCACATTTAAATGCACTTCTGATGGGTTTTTGAGGTTCGATCAATTCGAGTCTAACAGAAAAATGATCAGAACCCAAAAGGCAATATCTCAGTTTGGATGTTTAGATTGTTGATATCTAGATCTCCTTTGATGAAGAATCTATCTAGTTTCTTCGCAATATATGCAAAATCCTTCATCCTATTGTTCCATGTGAAAATCCCATTACAACAAGGGATATCAGTTAGATTATGATCTAAGCACCATTCTCAGAAGTCCTTCATGGGTTGAGAGATTCGTGCAATTTCCCCAATTTTTTCATTCAGATTTAAAATAGTATTAAAATCTCCTCCTAGAATTATTGAGATATTTTGAAAATTTATCATATAGGAACTAATCTCTATCCAAACTATTTTTTTCTCTACTGTACTAACTGGACCATAAATATTAAACAAAATAAACTTAATATTAAATTTAACACTACTTACCATTCCAAAAATCCAGTTATTTTTAGAAATTAAGATCTCTAAAGAAATTTTCCTATGGTTCCATATAAACCCTAATTCCCCTAGTGCTCCTACAGATTCATGCATGCTACTACTCCAAAAACCTATTTTTTAACCTAAATTAATGCCTTCTATTTTATTTAGTTTAGTTTCTTGTACTAGGATATTATCAGATTCAATTTTTTTAAGGTTTTGTTTTAAAATTCTTTTTTTTAGGGGCATTTAATCCCTTAACGTTCAATCTTTTAACTAGAGAGAATGATATTTTTGTTGAGGCTATTTCTTATTTTTCTTCTCTTTCGTCCTAGGATCCCCTATTATTAGAGGTGGATCAAAATGAAATTATCTCTTGTATCCCTCAGATAATTCAACCTCATCATGAAAAAGTGTTGAAGGTGATTCCTAAGGCACACAAAGTTAAAGAAGCTTTGTTTTCTCCACCTATAGACAAATCCCCTTGACCGGATGGTTTTCCTACTTTCTTTTTCAAACTTATTATATGTGGTTATGGAAGATGTGGTGAAGGCTATTCAAGAATTTTTTGGAGCTAGATGCCTTACAAAAGAGATCAATTCTACTCTCTTGGTCCTCATTCCTAAAGTCCTTGGGGTAAATTCTTTGGATAAATTTAGAGCTATAAACCTTTGTAACTATTTCTATAACACTATCTCAAAGGTATTATCTTCTAGAATTCTTAAAATTCTTCCTTTGATTATATCTCAGCAACAAACAGGATTTTTCCTTGGAAGACAGATATTGGATTCTATCATGATGGTTCATGAAGTGATTCATTCCATGGAAGTAGGAAAAAGAGAAGGTATGTTTCTTAAGCTAGATCTTTCAAAATCCTACGATTGGGTGGACTAGACTTTCCTTGGTTTGGTGCTTCAGGCTTTTGGCTTTGACCAAAATGTTTGCAAGCTTATTTATACTTCTTCTCTTTCCATCTTGGTAAATGGGGCTCCTTTAGATTATTATGGATAAATGGCTAAATGAATTGGAAGATTGATTGAGAAGAATAAACAAGATGTGAGACTTAGAGGGTTCAAGCCTTCTTTGAGGAGTGCTTCTTTTTCTCATCGGCAATTTGTCAATGATACCATTATGGGAGGAGAGGCATCTATTAAGGAGGCTAAAGTAATGAAGGATCTTTTGGATATGTATATCAAAGGATTAGGCCAACTTATAAATTGGGAGAAAAGATTTGCTTTCTTCATCAATACTCTGGAGGATAGACAAAGGAAATTTACAAGGATTCTTGTGTGTGCAGTGGGGAAGCTCCATTCCAGCTATCTTGGTCTCCCATTGGGCTCTATGCCTCTTGATTCTTTCTGGAATAGGATTCTTGATAGATTCAGAAAGAAGTTGATGGGATGGAAAGGGACTTCTCTTAGTCAAGTAGGTAAATGTCTCTTGGTTAAATCCACTCTACATAATCTCTTGATGTATGCCATGAGTCTCTTCAAAACTCCGATTAAGTTTTCTAACAAAATGGAAAAGATCCTTGAAGAGATTTTCTTTTGTCTAGCCTTGACAGTCATAAAAGATATCCACTTGTGGCTTGGGATAATCTCTATCTTCCTAAGAGCTATGGGGACCTGGGTATTAGGAATTTAAAGCATCTCAATAAGGCTCTTCTAGCAAAATAGGTTTGGCACATTTTTAATAGTACAGGGGAATGGAGAGATGTTTTTGTTAATAAGTATGTCAAAACACCTACTATTCAGTTCTTGCTCAATAATGAAGACATTCTCTTCTAGCATGATAATTGGTTGATTCAGGGCCCCTTGATAAATAATCTTATTTTTGTAAACTAGGCTGATATTTGTATTAGGATATTTGGTTTGAAAGTTAGTGATTATAGAACTAACTAGGGTTGGAGAGAATTGTCTTTCATTTTGAATGACCTCAAGCTCGTTATGATAATGCTGAATTCAATGATTCTTAATAATAAAAGGGATGAATTAATATGGGGAGACAACCCTAATGGTTGTCACATAGTTGCCTCGAGATATAACTCTCTTTGGACCTTGAATAAGAAGCTCCCTTGGGCTAAAGCCTAGTTACTTGGTCTTACCCCAAGGATTAATATTTTTTTTTGGTTGGTCATACAAGACAAAATTCTTACTTAGGATAATTTGATTAAAAGAGGACATTATATCCCCAATAGATGTATACCGTGTAAAGGTCAAATGGAAATAGTTAATCATATGCTTATCCATTTTCATTACTCTAGGGATGTTTGGGCCAGCATAACTAAGAACTTTGGAGTAAGTTGGTGCAAGCCAAGTAATGTACTAGATTTCTTTTATCAATGGAATAGTATGTATAAAGGTACAAATTTGTAGGATTTAAGTACTTGGTCTTTGCCTCATTTTTGTTTGGGGTATGTGTAGGATCATGGTGTGCCAAAAAGTGGCAATGTGAAAAAAATAGAGTTTGAAGATGCCTAAAAGTGCTTGAAAATTTGCTTTGACTTTTTTTCACCTATCCAGGAACCAAACTTGGAAGGTAAGGCCGAGCCTTATTGGATATCCGATAATTAGAGTAATAATATTATAGCAATATTATTATTATTTACTATTATTATTATAATTATTATTAGTATAATATAATAGTATGATATGCTATTTAATAATATTATTATTATTTAATATGATATATTATTTAATATTAATATTTAATATGATATTATTATTATTTAATATAATATTATTATTATTTAATATAATATTATTATTATTTAATATGATATATTATTTAATATTAATATTAAATAATATATCATATTAAATAATAATAATATTATTATTATTAATATTATTTAATATTATTATTATTATATTAAATAATAATATTATTATTATATTATAATCGTATAATATTATACTATAATAATAATATTATAATGTATTATATTATAATATTTAATATATTATAATATATAGTAATGTAATATTATATATATAAGATATAATATAATAATAAAAAGTATAATATATTATAAATTATAATAATATAATATAATACACTATAATAATATAATATAATAATATTATTATTATATAATATAATATTTTATATTATAATATATAGTAAATTAATATAAATATATATAAAATGTAATATAATGTAATATATATTATATGTTATATTATATATATTATATGTCATTATATGTTATTGCGGCCATATTGAATATCTGATGTTATATCAGATATCCAATACCTATGCATAGGATAAAATAAAATCACAAACCCGCGGGCCCTCATTTCACGTTAATTTGGGGCTAGTATTACCATTATCCATCGGATATCAGATACAAGATTAGATATCAGATATTTAGGTTTTTTTTTTCCCAACTCATTTTTAACCTAAATTCAATAGATTTTTGGATGATTTTGTTTGTTTTAGTTGAATCTAGGGTTTTTTTTGACAAAAATGGTTAAAATTTAGATTTTTTTTTAATATATATTACAACTTGCAATTCAATAGGAATGGCTGATCAAAATGATGACACTAAGGCAGGGAATAATATTCCTCGTAACCCACCACCAAATGATCCAGTACTCCCACAAAACCATCCACCAAATGATCTAGTACCCCCACAAAACCATCCACCAAATGATCCTCTATCTCCTCAAAAACCTCCTCAAATCGAGGATTTGATAAATGAAAATCTCACCGAGTTGAGAGGTTTGCATAGAACATATAATAATGTACCTGCACTGGCTCCTATGTTATCCATGTTAAACACCATAGTGGATAACATTGAGACCCTTACAAACCAAAAAAATGCCGCTCTTCTTGGGCGTGATGAAATGCACCAGATGTTTGATGATGGTTTGGATTATGATGAGGTTGTGACCCTCAACATAACCAAAGATGATTTGGCTAGCCTTTTTGCTAACCCGAAAATGGGTATACTAGTTGACCCAAAAAAATCCAAACTATCGATTAAATGATGCACAAATGACACCATACGTGCAAATTTTTGGGATCGTTGGTGGATGGTCTTTGATATCCCTCCACATGGCAATTTAGACATACCATTTTATTTCCTTAGAAAATTATATGCAAAATTTGTGTTGAAACTTAAAGTGAACTATTAGAGCATGAAGCCCAACATGGGCTTAGGACTAGGAACTCCTTAGGATAGACCCTCTTCCTAGCAGAAGAAACTTGGCACTTTTGTCCCCCCCACTGATATCTCCCCCCCTCCTCGAGTGTAGCATCTAGATATTATGGTAGAGGCTAGCTCTCAGACCATCAGAGCCATTCATAGGCTGAGTAGCCTAATGATATCTCAGGCTAGGTCAGTCTTGCCTCCTCGTGTTGATGATGTTGGTGCCAGTTCATCATCGGCTAGCTCATCACACATTTGTGTGACTCACACTTGCATTACATGCAAGAATATTTTCCTGGGTCCCATAGGTGATCTTCCTGAGTATCATTTTGTATTAGACGAGGATACACCAAATGCACATGCAGAGGCTACAGACCGTGAAGCGAGAGAGGAGGGGAATGCAGAGGCATGGACTCTTTCGGTGTCGGTATGTGTACACATTTTTTTGTTATGACATATGCAATTTAAAGTTAATTTTTATAATAGAGTAATTTTAATTTTTAAGCCATACTGACTTTTACATGTATGTGATCTTCATTCATGTTTAGTTGATGACTAAGGAGGAGCTCAAACAGATAGACAATGCTACACTCTCGGCCATTTCATTTGGCCTTGAGACATCTATGGTACATTATGTTGTGTTCGCATTGTTTTTTTCTATTTGATATTGTAGCACATATGGTTGCTAATCTTTCTTTTATCTTATAGATACCACCTGCCCTGGGGGGACAAAGTGCGGGGGGTGAGCCAGCATGCACTGACAAAGGAAAGGTAATTAGATGTTTTTATTTGATTAAATATCAATGCATTCTTGTAAAATGTTTGTGGTAATCCCATTTAATTACATTCTTTATTGTATATAGGGTGTGGCTACTAGCGATGAGCCTCTATAGATTCAACATCCTAGATCATCAGGGATTTCTATTCGCACAAAGAGCCCCATTGTATGTATAAGTGTCATTTATTTTTTATTTTTCTTATTGATGCAGAGGAAAGTATGATTGTTTTTCTGTACAATTTGTACAATTTTTTCCATACCAATAATGATTCATGTCTTGCATATGTTCATTACAACTTAAAGAGGCTTATATGCACCTGTCCAGCTGAACAAGTTGGTTACAAAGGTTTATTTAATCAAACAAATACCAAATTACTACTTTCCCTCCAAAACTAATATGACCGTTTGAATTTGAAATTCAAATTTCAAACTATAGTTTTTATGCATTCCCTAACTTTCTAAACTATTCCATTGACTCAAAATTGATCATATGCATTTATTAAATGCAACTAAGTATGAAACTATCCTAAGACTACCCCATATGGCTCTTTTGGCCATTTTACATCATGTTGCCCTTAGGTCCTTACTAGGACTTTTATGACATTTGTCTTTCAAAGTACATTGTTTATTACATAATTCCATTATTGGTTTTAATATATCCTAATTAACAATCAATGATGTCTTTTGTCCTCTATCTTCATCTGGTACCAAGGCTCTCTTATATGATTTAATAGGTGCCCCTGCACCAAACACCCCACCTTCAAAGCAACTCTTGTTACAAGAGTTAAGGGGTACTATCTTCTTTCCTCCCATCCTTCTAGAGGGATGTTTGCAACTTTGCACCTGCAATGTATTACCCTGCACACCTGCATACAAATCATTAGAAACAAAAAGCATTGGATCCTTGTTACCAGTCATGGTAACCTTACTGCCTGCTGATTATGAACAGTCATATTTTATCCTTGACAAAGGCTGAATAACTTGTTGTCTAAGGTCATTCTGACCCTATCTCTTATCCTCCATGGATATGTTCACTTATTTGTTCACTCTCATCACCAAAGGACACCATACTATTCCTATCATCACTCCTTTTGCTATCACTGTCTACTTGTAAGCAGAATTTTGAGTGTTGTCTTGAACAATCTCATCCTTCATAACCAAAAGAGATGGCTTCGGTGGCAGATCTATCATATCATGTTTACTCTCCCTCTGCTCCTGCAAGTCCACAAACTCTTTCTTGCCAAAACAAATAACTCTTTCCTCATCATGACCAGTCAAAGGATTTAGCTTAAACTTCACACCATCTTTGTGTACTATATAAACATTTGATGAGCCAAAATGAATAGTGTTCCTTGAGGCTTGCCAAGGCCTTCCAAGGATTACATGGCAGCATGTCATTAGAATGACATCACATATAACTTGATCTTTATATTCTCCTATAGAGAAATCCACTATTGCTTGCTCCCTTACAACAATATTTTGTGCATCACTGACCCAAGATGCCCTATATGGTCTATCAATAGGATACTTCTTCAACCCTAGTCTATTTACCATTTCATAAGACACTAAATTATCAAAGCAACTAGAGTCTATTATCATCTTACAAATCTTACCATGGCTAATGCAATTTGTCTTAAAAATGGATGGTCTGGTTAGCTTTTTCTATTGCATTTGTGGTCCTCTTCTCACCATCAAAGATTCTCCTTCAAGTTCAGGGTATGCATTATCGTGCTTCTTTTCTTCCTCTTCCCCTTGGGTCAAGGTGACTCTCCTCTACTCCTTCTTGAAATCCACACCTTTCCCAAGGAACTTATAGGATTGATTGCCTACTCCTCCACATGTGAAGCATTTACCTGTGAAAACACTATTACCTCTTCCACTTCCAAATCTTCCTCCCCTGAAACTTCCTCTTGTCTCAGATGTAATATCTTTTCCTTTATCTTTGTCTTGATTGTTTAAAGTGTCAAACTGACTTCTTACACCTCTTCCTCTCATTGTTCCACCTCCTCTCTGATTTTCTTGCCTCTCATTCTTTCTTTTCAACTTCTCCTCTGCCCGGATTGCCAACTAAAAACATTCTCCAAGTGTCCTTGGTAAATTCAATCCTATTTCATCTTGAATATTTTACTTGAGGCCATTAATGTATCTAGCCACCTTCTCATCTTCATCTTCTAGTCCTCCCCTAATACTTAGGGTATGGAATTGCTCAGTATAGGACATGACATCCATATCCCTCTGATTCAAATTGTTCCTTCTTATCTTTATTTGGATTGCTAAATCAGATGGCAAGAATTGATTTCTCGCCATGGTCTTCATTCTCTCCCAATCTAAAATCTCATTCGATCCCCTTTTGAGGTAGAGTCTGTAGCAACTACCTTCCACAAGCCAATAAATGGTTGTCACAATCCAACTTAGGATTCTAGGACTTCTCACAAGTCCTCTTACCTAGTCCGAGTATACTCAACCTCCAAGCCAAACACGGCAATCCCACTTCAAAAGCCTCACCAACTATCACCAGAAATGGAAACAATCATGGACATACTATTCCAACCCAAAATCATCAATTTGTTTTGTACCACCAAACTCTCAACACACCTTTGCACTTCTAGGCCTAATAACCTTGTAGCCTTCCAATTAGCTTCTTTGCACTTTTCTCCTAGTATCCCTTAATAGCATAGGGACTTCTCCATAGGTCCAAACACCCTTCTTGTCACCTACTAAGAATCCAAAAGCTTTTGGGCTGATCTTTCTCTAGCACCCTCCAAACTGCTTCTTGGTACCTAGGCCTAGTTGATCAAGTTAGGCTACGGCTTCAAGGAAGAATGGGCAATGTGGGTTCCCAAGACCCAAAACACTTAACGCAATCTCCAACACACTCAATGCATCCAACTCTAGCACTCAAACTGATCAGAAGTGCCCTTCTCTCTAGGGCTCCAACCTCTAGCATTATGTTTCCTAGTCTCCTAACTTTCATATCCCTCAGTTTTAGAGGGTACCACTAGTGGGAATACAAGTTAGGGATGCATTTGTGGAAGGGTCTAGGAAACAAGGCTTTTCAGACCACCTTCTACTAAAATGCAGATAACTTTTAAACCTTAACTTCTTTTTGAGTCAAACAAAAACCAAAACTTTCCTAACTCACCCTTGCAACTATTTCATACACTTAGCAATCATAAAAGTTCTGTACGGATCCATACCAGCATAGCAGCCAAGCTATTACCAATAAATTTCCAAAAAATTGAAGTTTTTATTATTTTTTCTCCAAACCACCGTACACTCTGATCTCCCCCTTTCAACTAAGATCACATATGACATATATAAAGGTCTACATGACTGTTGGAACAACCATATAGGCATTCCCAACCATAAAACAAACAAACAACCACTTTTTGCTAATACTATTTAGACTCTAATTACCCAATTCTAAGGCCTTTTGGTCCCATGGAGTAACTTGGTTTATAACCACACCGAAATGCTCATGGGCCTTACATGTGCCTTTATTAAAAACATAGACCAACTTGTAAAATATGGACCAACCCTTTATTCCAACTTCCTAATCTACTTGAATCCTCGCTTTCATGGAGTGGCAAGGTGTTCGAAAAAATAGATACTTGTTCCCCCCTCCCACATAGGTTAGGTTCCCTACACCACCTTTCCTCTCTCTCATTCTGAACACTAGTCCACCAAGTGAGTGTTGTTCCTCTCAGTCTTGCTTTTGCTACTTTTACCTTCTTATCTACCTCTATGTCTTCAAGATCAAAGTAGTTCTCAAGGACCTCTATCCACCCTAGCACTTCTTCACTATCCATTTTACCCTGGTATATTGGCAAATCAATATGGTTCTTCCAACCATTACCTTGTACTACCTTAATGATTCTCATAAATCTCCTTTCTTCGGGATCATATGTTGTCTCATGCTCTTGCCTTGGATTACCAACCTCTTCTTCTTCATGGTTCTCTCCATGATTTCTTCCTCTAACCTCTTCTCCTCTAGGTTCTTGCCTTTTCTTTTCTAAGGATTCTATCCTTGCAATAAGCTACAGCCTCTCTCTTCTCATCTATGTTTCTTCCCTCACTCTAGATGCTTCAAGTTCTCTCCTCTCTCTTTTCTCTCTTGCCAACTCTTCTCTCAATTCTTCAAGTTCTCTAGCCATTTGATTTTTAGGAGGCATTTTCACAACAAGTTTTCTTCCTTCCCAAGGGCCAACTCACTGATTCTTTGTCTTTCCTCACCAAGAAATCTCTAGACACCACTTATGTACCTTTCAACTCTAGGACAGACAAGGAGGAATTAGACACTCCAAGGCTTCAACAAAGGGACCAGTACACTAAGGATGACAAAGATTCCTATGATGACGAAACCTACAACTTATCTA
The DNA here is from genome assembly GCA_028749045.1 of Cupressus sempervirens. Classification (NCBI taxonomy): domain Eukaryota; kingdom Viridiplantae; phylum Streptophyta; class Pinopsida; order Cupressales; family Cupressaceae; genus Cupressus; species Cupressus sempervirens. Next base: position 831,592,929 of record CM053792.1, read on the forward strand.
CTCCCAAAAGACCATTTTTATGCTCTGATACCATTTGATGCAAAGGATGGAGGATCTAACCACAAGCTTGCAAATTCAAGCACAATATGGACCCAACCCCTATGTTTCAATGGTGTTCCCAAATGCACACAATGCCACCAAAGACTCCAAACTTGGATTTACATTCACCAAGTGTTCCCTCGACCTCTAAACACCTTTAAAAACTTCAACCAACATGTTTATAAGGTTTCCAAACCCACAAATCTTTAGTAGATACAAAAGAGACTAGTTTTTCCCTTTACTAGGCTATTCTCTTCTTTGGATCAGCAGACCCCGTTTTATTGATTTTTCTCCAAAACTTTCCAAAACACCAAGAAAATAAATTAGCTTTTCAGATACCCTTTTTTGATTTTTATAACATATCCAAAAATCAGATATCACTCCTTTGGAAAGATTGTACGGAACATGGCAGTTTGTCTCAGAATTAGGCCTAATTAGACGACTTTTACAAAGCAAGTACCCTTCAAACTTGGAATATGACTTAATCCTTTTACATAGTCTATATTAATGATATAAATCAAAGGATTTTCAAGATTATAGGTCTTGGTCACACTCCTCAACACTCAAACTTCAAAACCCTCCTTAAAATGGCTTAAAAACCAGGGCCTGCTTGTTCAAACCCCAAAAATCAATTCTAGAACTTCTCCTTCAGCATTCACCATGCATTTACATATCTAAGATGATATTACCACTCATTCCAATATCAGAAAGCACTTACAAAACAAAGGATTCTTCAAGTTGCTCTTGAAAACCAAGCACTTTCATTCAATTTTTTGAGACAATACGTACAAATCTGCCCCTTCGGGCCATACAATCACAATTTATAAGTTTCAAGGGATGGTTAGTAACCCCCTCAACCACCTCCAATTGGTTTCATTTGTTAACTCTTCATAAAATTTAAATTATGGAGTATCCCTCCAAAAATCACAACCATTACTATTCAAATTTCTAACTATTAAACTATGCTTTTAATGGGCTTATTGAACATTTTGACTTGTCTAATGACAAGATATGATCATGAAAACCTACATGAACCTATCAAATGACTCATCTACCATATGAAATCCTAAAATCCTATCTCATGCCCAATTACAACTTTTTTCCGCATATGAGTCGAACATTATAACTTTTTATGCTTCCATGAGCCATAATTGGTGCAAGGATTGCCCAATTGGCTTCAAGATATGCTCCATGACCTTTGTAATACCTTGGATCTTCAATGTTCCCCTGATGAGCATGGGATGCTCCTGCATCACTTATCTTCATAAATAAATTCAAAACTAATTTTTGTGATATTAACAACTACTATTTTGCATCTCATAGGAGACTCCGACGGGAGAGTTATGTAGATTTGATGATGTGGCCACTCTCTCCTCAGGCAGAGCCTACAATAGTAAGTTCTAGTTTGAATTCATGACTAAATATGTTATAAATTTAGCATTGATGAGTTATAATGTTATAGTTTAAATTGCAGATTATTTTGACAAACATATTTGAACATATGCAGCCCATAATTAGTGAGGTACCATCATTGCCGATGGCATACGAGAGGAATCCTGACCAGTGCAGGAGGTTGACGAGAGAGGTATTTATTATGAAATTTTGATAGCATAAATCTTCATTGCAAAAAAGGTTAGTTATGCATTTGAGTAATTCAATGTTAGATATAAAGAATCATATAAATTTAGTAGTCTAACTTTTGGTTTTCCTTTTTTGTTTATGTAGGAGGCATCCAATCCACCTAGTGCAGCGAAGAGGCCGCATTTTGATCATCCACCAACACCCTAGGATAGTATAGTTTTCGTAGGATTCATCATGAGACATTTTGAGATGGCATATGCCATATTGTATACAGAAACATTGATATTATACACATCCTAATGACATGATCAACCACATTTTGTATATGGATCTATGTATTTTGGTATATGTTTGAGTAATTTGTCTATGGATACATGATCTTTGATATATATTTGTGTAAAATTTTGTCTATGGATACATGTATTTTGATATATATTTTTGTCATTTATGTGCACAATGATATACATATTAATTTAGTATCTAGTAATGTTCAATTTATCGTGGATCATGTGTATTGTTCATGTTTATGGAATATTATTAATTTTGATTATGTTTGTTATATTCGATTCAAATGCAATAATTTTTCAATAAAATTTTAACAACCTTTATTATCAAATTTGGATGCAATGTATAATTTGAAGTGCTATCATAACATAAACACACTTGTTAACATCCTACACAAGGTTCAGATAACCCCAAATCTAATTTTAATCTCCACCTTCAACCTTGAAACTAACTCTTGGGTTCAAATCTAATCTCAACACAGTTAACAACTCCACTCCTTAACCATGGATTATATTCTCAAAAACCAAGTCATTCATAGATTCATAATCTTTGATAACTAGCAGTTCACTTTGTTACTATCCTCATACTACAACTTTTCAATTTCAATAAAACCTCAAAATATATCAACTTAAGAGACTTGATTGGATGGTTCATTGATAGCCCTCACAAGCTTCGAGTTATTTTAGGCCTCAACATCACCATCTTGTAGCATTCAATGATTTATCAATAGCCCTCACGAGCTCTGAGTTATGACCCTCGAAAGATCAACCTCGAAATGCACTTAGACCACCTTGGAGACTCCTCGATACAGGGAGCCCGCAAATGATGGATGGTCTCCATGGATGGAATAAGGGTGTATCAAGGGTTCACCCACCCACCCGAAGCTAATGGCGCTGACGATTCGATGCCAAGATCAGCAGTTTCAAAGTTACGCTGTGGTGCACCTATGAACTGAGGCACACTACAAGTTTTGGCATCGAGCGAGATCACTATGCCAAATCCAAATGGAATGTGATCTCTCAAAAATGAGATAGGTTATTTTAGCCCTTAACATCACCATCTTGTAGCATTTGAAAGTTCATCGATAGCCCTCACGAGCTCTGAGTTATGACCCTTGGAAGATTGATCTTGAAACACACTTAGAGCACCTTGGAGACTCCTCAGTACGAGGTGCCCGTGGATGATGGATGGTCTCCGTGGCTAGAAAAAGGGTGTCACTAACGTTCACCTGCCCACCCAGAGCTAATGGAATTGACAATTCGATGCCAAGATCAACGGTTTCAAAGTTACACTGTGGTGCACCTATGAACTGAGGCACACTTTGAGTTTTGGCATCGAGCGAGATCGTTGTGCCGAATCCAAATAGAATGTGATCTCTTGAAAATGAGATAGGTTATTTTAGGCCTTAGCATCACCATCCTATTTCATTCAATAGTTCATCGATAGCCCTCATGAGCTCCGAGTTATGACCCTTGGAAGATCGACCTTGAAACACACTTAGAGCACCTTGGAGACTCCTTGGTATGGGGTGCCCGCAAACGATGGATGGTCTCCGTGGCTAGAACAAGGGTGTTACTAGGGTTCACTCTCCCACCTAGAGATAATGGAACTGATGATTTGATGCCAAGGTTAGCGGTTTCAAAGTTATGTCGTGGTGCACTTATGAACTGAGGCACACTGCGAGTTTTGGCATCGAGAAAGATTGCTGTGCCGAATCCAAATGGAATGTGATCTCTCAAAAATGAGATAGGTTATTTTAGGCCTTAGCATCACCATCCTATAGCATTTGACAGTTCATCGATAGCCCTCATGAGCTCCGAGTTATGACCTTGGGGACTCCTCGATACGGGGTGCCCACAGATGATGGATGGTCTCCACGGCCAGAACAAGGGTGTCACTAGGGTTCACCCGCCCACCCAGAGCTAATAGCACTGACGATTCAAATAGTTCTAGCCATTAGAAGTAAGATTTTGAAAAGTTGTCAAGAAAATTGCAAAAGTTGCTAAGCAACTTTTTGCAATTTTTGCAATTTTTGCACTAAGAAAAGTTTTATTAAAAATTTGTTTGCAAATGGACTCTAAAAACTCCTAGGGACCCTAATAATGTTCTAAAAATTTAGACTTACCTAAAAAATATAGAATTTATCAAAAATCCACTTTATTGGACAAATTGATGGCCAAGGCTTATAGTTGCACAATGGGGTCTTGTGTCGATTACAAATGTGGATGGTCACAGGGAGATCATTAGATCTATCCCTAGACCTTATTACATCAAGACAAGAAAAATGATTAGGTGCTTTGCACTAGTGTTCCATGTATTGATGTGATAAAAAAGTGCATAGAATGGTTAGTGATTGTGCATACCTCATGTATGCGTTACTTGATTTATTTATTTTTGATGAGATGTGGTTGGTATGTGATCGATTAACAAGCTTTCTAGTGTAGAGGATAGGGTGATGGACCCAAGTAACCACCCAAAATGAGCAAGATTGTGGTTTTGTTCCTAGTGACCTTTCTAAGTCCTGATAGGCAAATCCCACAAACAGTCAATTCTAAGATGTTTTTAGGCTTTAATAGGTTGGTTCTAGCCTATCTAACATGTTCCAAACATCATCTTCAAGTTTCAACACCTCTAGAGAAAAAATGCATAGCAAGCCAAAATGTTGTCAATGACAATTTTCAATTTCTATAACAGTAGCAAGGTAAATTGACAGATATCTTTTGATTTTCCCAAGTGACTCTTTGAACCAATGACCTTTTCAAGTACTCTTTATCCTTATACAAAACATATGTCAAGAATGGATGGCTTCCTTTGGCAAAAATCAAAGTTTCTTCACAATGACCCTGTCTTTAATAATGGAACAACTAGTGCATTTACAAAGCAACATATAGCAATACTTAATGTATGGACTTCAAACTTTTGTATAGGCTCATCAAATGCCTTCGATTAGACGATTACACAATCAATTTCAGTCTATGGCTTCATTAGCCCTAAAAGCCCCAAATCATGCATTCAAAACCCTTGTTTCTAGGGTATGCTCAATCTCCCACGTATAATGCCTTACTTGACCAATTCAAGTTATAGACCTCTATTTTTTAACACCATAAACAAGATTCAACTCTCAAACCCTTCCCTCATTAAGGCAAATCATTCCCACTATGAATATCCCCTAAATTTTCCTCTTGTTTTCACTGTGTTAGGGCTTGGTGGTGACCTTTTATTGTAGTTAGATGATGAATTCATGGCTAAAAATATTTATCCATATCAGAGATAGTCTGTACAATGATAAGTTATAGGTCGTACCAACACAAATGAGCCATAGGAGTAGATTAGAGATAATTTCTTATTTATATGCATTTAATTTGTGTACAACTAATCCATGGGATGGAACCTATAGTGATAACATGTCTGAATAACCCTTAATATTCAAGAGGAATGAAGATCTTTAGGTTAAAGTGAAGAATATTCAAGTTTGAGTGGTGAAAGGATTGATTTGGGTACCCAAATGAGTGCTAACTGTTACACAGCCGTACATTTGGCTGAATGAGGTATACTTTTTATTTGATAACCATTGAAGATAAGTTGAATGAATGGTGAATCCTAAATTTTAGGTCTTGGAAGTGAGTGATTGACCTAGATTGATGATACCCAAGGATTTGAGGGTTTTAAAGCATGAAATTGGGGGTTTTGTATCAAAATACCTTATAGAGTGAAATTGGTTGGTGATTTTTCTAATTGGGCATGAAATATGATGATTCCATGAATTTGGTGGAGTTTGGAGAGGTATTTTTCATAGTTTCTTTGTATAAGTGGCCTAATTAGGCCTAATTATGAGACAAACTGCCTTGTTCCATACAATCTTTCCAAAGGAGTGATATTTAATTTTTTGATATGTTATAAAACTCTGAAAAGGGTATCTAAACAGCCTATTTATTTTCTTGATATTTTGGAAAGTTTGGGAGAAAAATAAAGAAAACAGGGTTTGCTGATCCAAAAAAGAGAATAGCCTAATCAAGGAGGTTAACTTGGGTTTATGCGTGAAATTGGTTTGGGGATTGTAAAACCTATTTAAACATGTCATTTTGAGTCAAAGAAAATGCTTTGTGGGGTTGGAATAGTTAGTTGAAGGTATATTCCAAAAGTGTGCATGTGAAGCCATTAGGTGCCTTGAAGAAGCCTAGAAAACCTTGTGAAATCATTCAACTTTGTGAAGTTATTGTTGTTACCTCCTTGGCTCTACATTTGACTCCTTGACCATGGATGATACAAAGATAGCACAATGGAAGAAAGGATCAAGCCAACTCCTACACAACCTTCAAGGAGATAGGAGAACTAGATACCAAACTAGGGTACACACACACCACATAGAAAACAAAATAAGATACACACAAGAATATACACAAACCAAGAAATGCCATTTTCATTCCCAAGCCTCACAGTGACCTACAATTGTCAATAATGGACTGCTTCAACAAAACAACAATAAACACCATTTTATCAAGCTTGCACAACAGACCACTCTGAGGGCCCAATAAATAGAGTGAAGGTGTGCCAAACCCAAGTGGAGAAGCCAAAAAATCACCAAGTATCATGCCTTCACAAGGCTTCAAATTCCAAAAAAAAAATGCCATGCCTTCACAAGGCTTCAAGATGCACATATAATTCTTTTCACAAATTCTCCCCTTATCACCCCAAGTGTAAAATAAGTTGTGGCACATGGAGACCATACTTCATTCTTTTTCCCTCTTCCCTCCAAGGGAAGAGACTCTACACTTATGGGATGGCCCAACTAGCCCCTTCACTCATAAGGCCACTACTTCCCTCCCAAGGGTGAGTGATGCCTTGAACACCCATAAAAACACACAAAGAAGAAAAAAACACCCATAACAATAACCAAGAAGAAAAAAAAACCACAGCAACACATAAAGAAAAATAATGAGAAACAAATGTCATCCAAACTACCCATTATAGGAAAGCAACAACATTTACAATACCAATTTTGCAGTAAGAACATCAATTACGCAACATGAGAAGAGAACCAACCTTGGTCCAAGTTATGGAAAGATGGTTGATGAAGAGCTCCCTTCCAATTCTCCAAAATTCTTTAACTCCTAAGCTTGTCTCTCAAAGTTGGAGAGTGGGCAATGATTTTTCCAACCATTAAAACAAACCCCTAAAAGAGATCCACACATTTCCTATAATCCTCTTGGTCAAAGTGTGAGATCTCGTTGGTCACTCTTCCCAAACCCTTACAACTTCTAAGTTTAGAAACTAGAAAAATGGCTTTATAAAGGAAAAAAGTCTTTGCTTAAAATGAAAGGTTGTCTAACCAAGGTCATGCTTCCAAAAGTTGATTTTCATCCATCTTGGAAAACCAACTTTAGGGAGGCCTCTCAAGTCAACTAAGGGTTGTCCTATTGTTAAAATTGACCCTTACCATAGTTATACCAAGTGGGCTTGGTAAAATAGGCCTAACTTAGCCCTAGGTGCTCATATGACCCTCCGAAAACCTAGCTAAAGTTTACATACAAATTTCAAGATATTTGACCCATCCTAAGGCTCTCTAACCAAGTGGAGATAATATGGTAAGTCTAATAGGATAATATGGTCAAGGTAAGGTTCACATTTTTTTTGGTGGACATGTCACACATACACATCAGATATGTCAAGTGGCACCACAATTAAACATCACAACACACATGGCATTGTCCACCTAGGAGTTACACATTTACAAATAATAATTAACAACTACACTAATTCAATAATACATGTAAGAATAATACAGTATTAAAAATGAGGTCTTGTCTCTCAATATACACAACCTTGGCTAACTGTTTCACTTAAGTTTGGTTCTAATTCTCCAAATTTAATTCTGAGGATTTCCCTAAATGACTCAACTCAAGTATCAGTAGTCCAAGAAGTTCTATATAAACTCTTTGGTACTTTCTCAAGATGACTTATAGCATTTTAGGTGCACATTTTTCCAACAGAACAAGGAATTGTACATGAGATTCTCCTTCTTCACTGGTGATGCCATGAGAATTGTTCACATGTCTGAGCAAAGTGACCTTGCTCATACCAAAATGGTAGAGTCATGTGAATAAATAGATGACAATTTTAAGAACTAAAGGAGAGGATTTAGGGAGTATGTGTAGCATGTAAATAATTTCCAGGTTTCCCTATTTATGAAGGACATGAATATGGTTTTTGGGTGAGAATTTTGATAAGTTTTTTCTAGTAGGAGTGAAAATTCTGGTCACTCTTTCATCTGGGTTTTCTCTCCTTTTCTTTTTCTCCATCTAGATACCCTACTTTATGATTTCAAGATTGTTTATTCCTTTGAATTTTAGTATAGAATATGATATGCCTCTTTTTCGGTGCTAATCATGAGCCCAATAGATTTTAGTATTTTAGGTTGGGTACAAAGTAAGGTGAACATAAACTTGTAAAAGTCAATTATCTAGTAAAATTCTCATATCCTTTGCTATGCATCTCTGTCAAGATAGTCGAATTCATAAAATAGTAAAACATTATAATTTAACAATCAACAACGAATTTTATCATATCATGGCTAACATAATGGTTTACTTGAAAAATTAAAAATCATACATAATTTCAACCATGGAACCACTTCTTGACCTAATACAATTTGCATCTACTATTTTATTAATGCTTCTTTCATGTCCTAGAAACCATATGCATATAGCATGTATATATATGATGGTAAACATCAACTAGCAGATATTAGCATTTTCTCACCACCTCTATTTTATCAATTCATAACTCACCCAATAGAATAAATCAAAACCTTTCTAAGGAACTCCCACCTGAACTTACATGTACATGTAAGTGACTATTGAGTATCAATGTCTAATAACATTTTTGCATAAACATTTGGATTAAATACCTTCACAAACTCTCATGTTTCATCAAAACATGACCCATAGTTGATTTTCACAAAATAAATTCCACATAATTTACCTATAAGATGAGTATATAACACTCATCATAACATAATTTTCAATTTAAGATAGAGTCAAAGCTCAAATTGCATTCTCATAGGACCCAAAACACTACAAAAGGTTTCTAGACTTACCTTCCACAAGTACGACCCAAAACCACATGCACCCAATTCAATGTAAATATGACAACCTCCCTCAAAATGGGCATAATGAGGATTTTGCTGTTAGGAGTTACAATTTTTATTGCAAATTTGCTTGTAAATGGATTCCACAAATGCCTAGGGACCCTACTATTGTTATAAACACCTAGACCGCCTAAAAAACATAGAGATAATGAAAAATCCACATTATTGGACCAATTGATGCCCAAGGCTTATAGTTGTACCATGGGGTCTTGTATCCATTACAAAAGTAAAAATAATAAGTAAAATATACAATGGAAACCTCACACCATAAAAAATAATGAAATGCATTGATAAGACTTGTAGTAAAAGGCTTACATGTACTTGTAATCATAAAATCACTTTTTCTTTCAATCCCTCATTGCGAATGAGTATTCAAACTTATTGACACATTCCCCAAATTATTTTTTAAGAAATCAAGTATTCTAATTGTTCATCCATTTCCTAGATTTTTCTTATTTGATTAGATTGATAAAAATAGTTTTAATAATCATAATGTCACCTCTATGTCAAATAAGAAAAAAGCCAAACTTGTAATAAGATATCCACAAGCAATTATCTTTCATATAGTTATAAATGCTCTTAAAATTGTCCTTATAGACTTGTATCACATGCAAATATGATTTGCAAGAACTTGTTCAATATCTTCCCTATTAGGATAAACCACAGACAGAAATAAAAACTACATGCAAATATAACCAATAAAAAAAAAATAATAGATCACATAGAAATGAACACAAGGCACCAAGATTTAACATGGTTCACCCAATCCCTAGGCTACGTCCACCAAACAACAAGTCCGATCTTATTACAATCCAGTGATTACAACCTGATTACAATCCGTAATCCCTTACAGCTCAATACTACCGCAAGAAGCAATTTTGCATCACAACATAATAAAAAATACCTAATCCTAAACCCTTTTATAGAAGTATTTTATTCTACCCTGAACTCCACTATTTATGAAGTATGTACAGTACTTTCCTGATTAGTCACCATAATCTAACAATATCCCACTTGGGGATTGATCAAGCTCCACACTAAACAACAATCTCCCACTTGGAGACTGATCCTGTACCAATACCACTACCACATGGAGCTCCCACTGGATCAAACCAACCTGGACTCTACTGTTCTGTTATTCATGGTCAGTCTAAAAGACCAACCGAAGTTGAAGAGGAGTTCAGCTTCTCCATTGTTACAACATTTGTCAACATATCTGCTAGATTGTCATTGGTATGTATCTTCTCTAGCTTTAACTTCCCATCCTCCAAAACTAACGAAATGAAATGGTACCGCAACTATATGTGTTTGGTCTTAGAATGTAGAGCTAAATTATTAGCAAGATGAATTGCACTCTGACTATCTGTGAACAAATAATTATCCTTCTAAGGATGTCCCAATTCTTCCAAGAAGAACTGAAGCCATATCATCTCCTTGGCTACCTCTGTAGTAGCAACATACTCTGCCTCTGTAGTGGATAGAGCATTAATCTTTTGTAACCTAGAAATCCAGCTCACAGTTGCCCCACCAACAGTAAAGAAATAACCTGTAGTACTCTGCCTGGTATCAATATCTCCTGCCAAATCTAAGTCAACATAGCCCTGTAAATCAGTAGTAGAGCCCCCAAAGTGTAAACACTTATTGGATGTTCCTCTCAAATATCAGAGAATCCACTTAACAGCATTCCAATGCTCAAATCTTAGATGACTCATATACCTGCTAATGACTCCCACTGCATGTGCAATATCTAGCCTAGTGCATACCATAGCATACATCAAGCTTCCTACAGTTGAAGCATAGGGTACCTTGGACATCTTATCCTCCTCTTCTTGTGTCTTGGGACACATCTCCTTAGTCAATTTTAAATGACCAGGTAAAGGTGTGCTAACAACTTTAGCATTCTCCATAGAGAAACGTTGCAACACCTTCTCAACATAATTAGCCTGAGAGAGCGTCAAGGTTCTGTTCTTCCTATCTCTGCAAATCTTCATACCAAGGATCTGTTTTGCTGCCCCCAAATCCATCATAGAAAATGTATGTGCTAACTGGCATTTTAGCCCCTTAATATGATCCATGTTAGACCCAGCTACAAGCATATCATCAACATATAAACATAAAATAATGTAGCTATCATCATCCAACCTCTTAAAATAAACAAAGTAATCTGAATGACACCTATTATATCCATGCTCATGCATAAAACTGTCAAATTTTAGATACCATTGCCGAGGTGCTTGCTTCAAGCCATATAAACTTTTCTTCAATTTACACACTAAGTTCTCCTTACCTTTGACCTCAAAACCCTGTGGTTGAGCCATATATATTTATTCATCCAAATCACCATGAAGAAAGGCTATTTTAACATCCAACTGCTCTAAATGCAAATCTTCAGTAGCCACAAGACTTAAAACAGTATGAATAGAAGTCATTTTAACAACAGGAGAAAATATCTCATCAAAATCAATTCCCTTTTTCTGTGCAAATCCTTTTACAACTAACCTGGCCTTAAATCTTTTCTTACCTCCTTCCTCTTCTTTCAACCTGTAAACCCACTTATTCTGTAAAGCCTTTTTACCTACAGGCAACTTGCACAAATCCCATGTCTTATTTTTTAGCAAAGAGTCCATTTCATCTTTCATTGCAGACTACCACTGAATCTTAGTATCCACCTGCATAGCTTCATCATAACTTTTAGGTTTACCAGCATCAATAAGTAAAATAGAATACAAAGAGGGAGAAAACCTTTGTGGAGGTCTAATTTGCCTCGTTGACCGTCTAACATTTACTAGTGTGTGTGGTATTTAATGTTGCAGTTGTTGCACATCATGAGGAATGGCTGGAACATCATCTTTTAGAGTATCATCCAGCACTACATAATCATCTTCTTTCTTCTCATGTTATTGCAACAGATCTTTGTACAACACTTTCTCATTGAATATGACATCCTGACTTCTAACAATTTTAAGATTTTCAAAATCCCAAAGCCTTCTTACCAATCCATGCTTCCTTTAGAATACCACAGCCCAAAGAAGTAGAGGGACCTCTATTAATCAAATATACTACAGTATTGACAGTCTTCACCCACATGTGTAAGGGCAACCCAGCATGCAACCTCATGCTCCTTGCATGCTCCATTATAGTCATATTCATGCATTCAGCCACTCCATTTTTTTGTGGAGTCCTTGGAACAATTTTCTATCTACGAATACCATTAGTGGAGAAATAATCTTCAAATTCATGACTGCAATACTCCCACCATTATCAGATTTGAGACATTTTAATTTCTTACCAGTCTCAAGTTTGAAATACATCAGATTTATGTCCAAGGAAATAAACTCATACTTTTCTAGTTGCATCATCAATAAATGTAACATAATAATGAGATCCACCAAGGGAAGATACCTGAGTTGGTCCCCATACATCTGTATGCACAAGCTCTAATTTCTCCTTTTTCTTTTCCTTCCTTGTCTTTACAAAACTCACTCTCTTTTGTTTTTCATACACAAAACTTTCATAGAAACCCATATTCACACATTTCAGACCTAGTAAAACTTTCTTTGAATGAAGTACTTTCATACCTTTCTCACTCATGTGTCCAAGTCTATTGTACCACAATGATGTATCAAAATCTACAGCAACTATTTGTTCTCCCTGCTCAACTGTAGTAATTGTTCCTAAACATTCATTTTTCTCTAAAACAATCAAAGTAGAAGGAACAATATGACCTATACAAAGATATAAGGTGCCTACATTCACACCTTTTGCTACTACAAGGGAACCTTTTGAAACCTTCCAATTTTTATCATTAAAAGTAACTACACAAACCTCATCACCGAGATGCTCGGCTGAAATTAAATTTCTACTCAGCCTTGGAACATGTCTTACCTCATGTAGTACCCAATGATTCCCATTCTGCAACTTAATCTTAATTTTTCCCTTTCCAACAATCTGCTAGGGGTCATTATCCCCCAAATAAACAAGCCCAAAATCCCCTTGGACATAATCAATGAAATAACCTCTATGAGGTGTAGCATGAAATGAAGCACCAGAATCTAAAACCCATGAATCATCAAAACTCTTATGATTTATCTCCTTCATTTTTCTTTCGATTCCAACAATCTTTCTTTTTGTGCCCTGGTTTCCCACAGTACCAGAAATCATTTGGTCTTCTCAATTGAGACCTCCTCCCCTTTGACTTTCCTCTTGATTTCCCATGATTTCTAGAGTTACTTCCTCTTTCAGTCGTTCTACCCCTGCTTTGTGCATTCAAAGCACTTCCTGATGTAGATCCACCTGAGAATTTCCTATGATTTTCCTCACTCTAAACAACACCAATCACATCATCATATTTTAAGGTACTAGATCCAGGAACAAAATTACTCACCACCATTACCAAGCCATTCCAGCTTTCAAGCAAAGAACACAAAATCAAGAGAGCCCTAATTTTTTCGTCAAAATTGATACCCACAGAAGATAACTGACTAGTAATATTATTAAACTCATTTAAATGATCTGCAACAGATCCACCTTCTGCCATTTTCATATTAAATAAACGATTCATGAGAAATACCTTGTTTGAAGCGGAGGGCTTTTCATACAGTGTCACTAGAGTTTTCATCAAATCTTCTTTCGTCTTTGCTTTTGTAATATTAAATGCCACCGATGGTGCTAAGCATAACCGAATGCTTCTGAGTGCCTTTCTGTCCAAAAGATCCCATTCAGCCTCTAACATAGTTCCCTAATTCTAGGCTTTCCCTTCCAACGGCTTCCATAAATCTTTCTGATATAAATAGTCTTCCGTTTGCATCTTCCATAACTGGAAGTTCTGCCCATTAAACTTGTCAACCCTCAACTTAGCCTCATCTGCCATCGCTCCCACTCAACCATAAAACTCCCTCTTAACTGTGAGATTTTCCTACAGAGGATAATTGAAAGACAACCTCGCTTTGATACCACTTGTTAGGATAAACCACGGACAAAAATAAAAACTACATGCAAATATACCCAATAACAGAAAAAATAATAGATCACACAGAAATGAACACAAGACACCAAGATTTAACATGGTTCACCCAATCCCAGAGCTACATCCACCAAATAGCAAGTTCGATCTTATTACAATTTAGTGATTACAACCTGATTACAATTCGTAATCCCTTACAGCTCAATACCGCTGTAAGAAGCAATTTCGCATCATAACATAATAAAAAATACCTAACCCTAAACCCTTTTATACAAGTATTTTATTCATTTTAGAGTTACAACATGTCGGCCATATGTCGGCCATAATATGTCGGCTATCATGTCGGCCACGGCCCAAAAAAAAATTTTGGGCGATGCCCTGATCCCCACTATTTATGAAGTATGTACAGTACTTTCCTTATCAGTCACCATAATCTAACATTCCTCTTATAATTCCTTACAAAGAACCTACCAAAATAAAAATTACAATGTGCAACTAATTTAACCTATCTTTTTCGTTATTACAAAAATCATATACAAAAAAAGTTCACATTTTACATCATAATACATCATAAATCTTATGAATTCTCCCAAACACCCCCCCCTCCCCAACTCTTCATGATGTACCTACATTCCAATATCATAAAAAAAATTAGTAACTTATTGTATTAAACAAGATAATCATCAGTTCATTGAATCATTATGAAGAAAATAACATAAGAAGTAAATATACCTAGTCGAGTGTTCCAGTAGGGTCCTCTCTCTATTTTAGGGTCTCCAACAAGGCTTCATGATCAGAATTAGCAATAGTAAAATGTTCTTTTACTTTTGGTCTTCCTTGATGCTTCAACAACTTTACATTTGTTGCTATAATAAGATGCGAATATATGAGAATTATTTTGTGCTTCTGATAGTCTTTGAATGCAAGAATTTCGTTCTTTCTAAGCATGTATGTCTATAGCCATGTTCCAACGACAACCACTGAACCAGTAGGATATGCGAATCCATCATCATCTGTGATCAGTTGTTCAAGTTTATGTTTACCTCTTACACAACATGCTAATCAACAATTGGATTTCTCATCATTCCCCTTTGGTGCAACCAATGCAAAGATATGTCCTAGCTAAAGTAGATCTGATAGATGGTTATGCTCAAGTGAACTTTCCATGTCATCATTTCTAATAGAGGGTATGATAGACAATGGAGTAAGATAATGTGGAGCCCATGTGTCCACCCACTCACTTGACTCACAGTGATCCCAATCACACTGAAAAAAACTAGGACAAAAGAAAGCTAGTTGTCATGTCCAAATGGTCCATGTACTAGAATTAGAGCTCTGAAATGAATGCATTTTTGATGAGATTCTCACTGAAGCACAATCTGATCTATTAGTTATGGACCCTTCTTCAACCAACCAAAAGAACCTGCGTACCACTGAATCAAGAGTCCCCCCTTGTGATAATGCTAAACTACACCAATCAACAACGCTACGAGCATCAAGAAGCTCTGTTGCTGAAACCTTCAGTTGCTCCTTAATTAGAGCTCTCTTCACACATGCCCTTGCTCCATTGTGTTCCTCTTTTCCATGGCCGGACTCAAAAAAACTCCAAATATGAGGCACCCCTCTCTCTACGTGCATCCTACACAACCAATAAAACATGTGAGCATTCTTGAATTGACCTGTACAGTGATCTGACCAAATGATATGTCTATCCATAGCAATTTCCTGCTCATGTAAGAAATCAAAATAATTCTTGAGACAATGATGCACAAACTCATGAGAGTGAGATCTATCATCACTCATATAAAAATGATACTCTCTAATAATCTTTCAATTATCTTCTGCACTATCAGGGGCATGTCTATATGTTATGTGAACGAAAATAGCAATTTGAATGGAGTTGTAATATTGAGATTGTGTCTCATTTTAAGGTTGCAATGTGTAGTTCTCGGCAAAATCAACAACTGATACAATAGTGCCAATGGGAAAAGTATCCTTACACATTCTAAATTGTTGATCCAACCACTGAGACCTGTGACTATGTCTTGCATACTTGTAGAAAAGGTTTTCCTTGAAATCTGAAATAAAACTAGCCACACTGATATCTTTTCCAGCCAATTCACATCTAGAGCTCTCACCCCCACTCTTCAATGTGTATTTCACCATTTCATATACCTTTTTTTTCACTATTGTCTTTCCAAGATCTTGTTCGCACCCCTCATGGAAACATGTGTCAAACTTGGATAAGCCACCACATTCTGAACACTTCTCATTTAAGCAAGTATTTCTATAAAAGAAACAACCATCAACTCTATGACATAAAAGTTGATCTAGCAAGTCTCTTGATGATTTTGGAATCCCACTAGCCCCACAATCTTCCAACATTTCTTTAGACTACAAAGTAGAACAGATGGAGCGTAATAGTTCATGGTGCATAGAAAACTCAACATGATATTTGCAACAACATGTATTTCAAATTTTGAGTGGCACACAATAAAATGGCTTCAAAGATTCAAAAGCCCTTTGTGATATATGAAGACTTGGATGACTCTCTCTAAATTGTTTGAACAACATAGTTTGACTTACCTCCAAATACTGTTTAGGATGTGGTGGGTGGTCTCTGATGCCAATTCTCAACTTTAACATGTCTTTAGCATTGGGTGATACCCGTGAGTTAGAGTACCAAAACTATGTAATTTCTTCCTTCACATCATCGGATAGCTTCTTATCAATACATGGAAGTATCCCACCAAATGCCCATGTTTCATTTTGAAGAGGATCATCAATTTTATCTCGTCAACTAAGTGCTCTTCTCAAAGTAGTACGATTTAGGTTCAAATCAATACAAGTTTGTCTCATCTATCTACCATTTCTCAAATGATGACTTACCAAAGAGGTTGTAATAACCCTTCGAGTAGCTCTGTTATCCTTCTCCCTACTATTTTTCCCAATGCTATTGAGAGCACTAAAAAGATTCTTCACAATAATGGCATTTCTTTCCATCTTTTTATTGACACAAATCTTCAATTTGGAAAGCATAGGTCTCATCTTTTGCATCTTTAATAATTGCATGAAAAGCTAACATTGCTCCACCACTATCTTGTAGCCGAAGAACATGTTATATAGTCTTGTAGCCCATAACCGAATGGTTCTTTTTTATTTTTTCCCTTCCAAACTAGTAATAATCATTTCATCAATTTCAATTATCCATTTTGGTGTTCTAGAACCTTCATTTCAATTATAATTAGGAGATATGTAAGGTTCTTGTGCATTGTCATGTTTGACATGGTCAATTATGCAATTTGGGTTATGACTTGGTAGTATTTTGTCCTCGAAATTTTCATTCTCTAAATTGTCAATTACAACATTATTATTTTCAATAGATACATTTTCATTCTCCAACTGTACATATTCATTATCTGACTCTATGATTTCACTTTCGACTAATTAATTGTCAACTTGACTGATATTTATCATACCTTGTCTTTTTCTTTGGTGTCCCATTTTGTCCCTTTCCCTATATGTCGCAATGTCTTCATTGGATAACTTCCTTTTGCATTTAGCCTTTTGACAACTGTTGCTCCCCATTCAGATGACAATATCAGACACCTAAGGTTGTATTTTCAAATCTTTTTCGATTGGTTGGGTCCCAAAACCCGACTTTTTACAAAATCCATGAAAAAAAAGTAAAAAAGTAATGTCGAGTCTACAGGGACAACGAATAAGTTGGAATTTGATGCCAGTAAAATTGGATTTCCAATCCAAAATCGGATATCCAATTTCAAATCGGATATCAGATATGTCCCCCACGAAATTTTGGAGGGAAAAATAGTTTGTGATAGTAATTAAA
The DNA here is from genome assembly GCA_028749045.1 of Cupressus sempervirens. Classification (NCBI taxonomy): domain Eukaryota; kingdom Viridiplantae; phylum Streptophyta; class Pinopsida; order Cupressales; family Cupressaceae; genus Cupressus; species Cupressus sempervirens. Next base: position 831,610,794 of record CM053792.1, read on the forward strand.
TATTTATATATATGTATTTATTAACATAAATACATATGTTTATGTATTTATATTTGCTTTATATAAATACATATATGTATTTATTTTTGAATTTTTATTTATATTAAAAAATATATCAATATATATTTATATATAAATATATTTATATTAAGAAATATATGAATATATATTTATATATAAATATATAAATATATTTATATATTTAATTTTTATATTTATTTATTTGTGGGTATATATATATGCACACTTTTGACATTGTTTATAATTTTTATATGCTATTTTTGCTTTAGTATATAATAGTATATTATAGGATGTTTTTGTGCATCATATATATATATATATAACTGGGTAATATATTTGTTCTTATATTTACATAGTATATATTATATATATACATAATATATTATATATATACTATGTTAATAGTATATTCCTTAGTATACAGCGATATATAATAGGATATAACATATATATATAATGATGTTTAAAGGTAAAGTTATAACATATTATTTATTAATATATAATAATAAATTATGTTATTCTTATTAAAATCTATAAATATAATTTATATTATTATTCTTATTCTTATATTTTTATTAAATGTAATAATGTAATATATATTATTGTTATGAGCTCTATTATTAATATATATGTTATTAATATATAATTTTAAATTGAATAACATAACACAAACACACACACACACACACACACACATATTTGTGTGTGTGTGTGTGTATGTTATTAATATATATTATTATTATAATCTATAATATATTATTACTATTATGGGCTATGTTAATAATATATAATAATATATTATCTTATTAGTATTATAATTTATAAATGGGTCAAAGGGGGTGATAGGTCAACCTATGACCTCCTTTGACCCATAAGAACAATACTGATATGTCCCTAGGGGCCTTAGGACCCCTAGGGACATATGTCATCCTTAAATGGGTCAAAGGGGCTCATAGGTCAAACTATGACACCCTTTGATCCAAAAGGATGATTCGAATACGTCCCTAGGGGTCTTAGGACCCCTGCAGACATGTCATCCTTAAATGGGTCGAAGGGGGTCATAGGTCCCCTTTTGACCCATAAGAATGATTCTAATATGTCCTTAGGGGCCCTAGGACCCCTAGAGACATATGTCATTGTGTAATGGGTCAAAGGGGGTCATAGGTAAGGAAGATTCAAATACATGCCTGGGGGTCCTAGGACCCCTAGGGACCTATGTCATCCTTAAATGGGTCGAAGGGGTTCATAGGTCAACTTATGACCCCCTTTGACCCATATGAATGATTCAAATACATCCCTAGGGGTCTTAGGACCCCTAGGGACATATGTCGTCATGTAATTGGTTAAAGGCGGTAATAGGTCAACCTTTGACCCCCTTTAACCCAGATGAACGATTCAAATATGTGCCTAGGGGCCCTAAGACCCTTAGGAACATGTCATTCTTAAATGGGTCGAAGGGGGTCATAGGTCAACCTATGACCCCCTTTCACCCATAAGAACGATTTAAATGTCCCTAGGGGCCCTAGGACCCCTAGGGACATATGTCATCCTTAAATGGGTCAAAGGGGGTCATAGGTCAACTTATGACCCCCTTTGACCCATAAAAAAGATTTGAATACGTCCCTAGGGGCCCAAGGACCCCTAAGGACATATGTCATTGTGTAATAGGTCGAAGAGGGTCATAAGTCAACCTATGACCTCCTTTGACCCATGTGAAGGATTCAAATACGCACCTAAGGGTCTTAGGACCCCAAGGGTCATATGTCATCGTGTAATGGGTTGAAGGGGGTCATAGGTCAACCTATGACCCCCTTTGACCCATAAGAATGATTTGAATATGTCCCATGGGGCCCTAGGAACCCTAGGGACATATGTCATCGTGTAATGGGTCAAAGGGGGTCATGGGTCACCCTATGACCCCCTTTGACCCATATGAATGATCCTAATACATCCCTACGGGTCATAGGACCCCTACGGACATATGTCATCGTTTAATGGGTCAAAGGGGGTCATAGGTCACCTTGTGACCCCTTTTGACCCATAATACCCATTTGAATATGTCCCTAGGGATCCTAGGACCCCTAGGGACATATGTCATCATTTAATGGGTCAAAGGGGGTCATAGGGTGCCCTATGACCACCTTTGACCCATATTACCCATTCGAATATCTCCTTAGGTGTCCAAGGACCCCTAGAGACATATGTCATCGTTTAATGGGTCAAAGCGAGTCCTAGGTCACCCTGTGACCCCCTTTGACCCATATCAACGATTTGAATGTGTCCCTAGGGGTCCTAGGACCCCTAGCAACATATGTCATCATTTAATGGGTCCTTTGACCCATATGAAGAATTCAAATATGTCCCTAGGGGTCCTAGGACCCCTAGAGACATATGTCATTGTTTAATGGTTCAAAGCGGGTCATAGGTCACCCTGTGACCCCCTTTGACCCATATTATGCATTTGAATATGTCCGTAAGAGTCCTAGGACCCCTAGGGACATATGTCATCATTTAATGGGTCAAAGGGGGTCATAAGCCACCCTATGACCCCCTTTGACCCATATTACCCATACGAATATGTTTTTAAGAGTCTGAGGACCCTTAAAGACATATATCATCATTTAATGGGTGAAAGAGGGTCATAGGTCACCCTATGACCCCCTTTGACCCATATGAACAATTTGAATATGTCCCTAGGGGTACTAGGACCCCTAAAAATATATGTCATCGTTTAATGGGTCAAAGGGGGTCATAGGTCACCCTATGACCCCCTTTGACCCATATGACCCATTCGAATATGTCCCTAGGTGTCCTGCGACCCCTAGGGACATATGTTATCATTTAATGGCTCAAAGGGGGTCATAGGTCACCCTATGATGCCTTTTGACCCATATGAATGATTCGAATATATTTTTAGGGGTCCTAGCACCCCTAGGGACATACGTTGTCATTTAATGGGTCAAAGGGGGTCATAAGTCATCTTTGACCCATATTACACATTCAAATATGTCTCTAGGGGTCCTAAAGCCCCTAGCGACATATGTCATCATTTAATGGGTCAAAGGGTGTCATAGGTCACCCTATGACCCTCTTTGAGCCATATGAACGATTCAAATATGTCCCTAGGGGTCCTAGGACCCCTAGGGACATATGTCGTTGTTTAATAGGTCAAAGGGGGTCATAAGGTGACCTATGACCACCTTTGACCAATATTACCCATTCAAATATGTTCTTAAGAGTCCTAAGAACCTTATAGACATATGTCATCATTTAATGGGTCAAAGGGGGTCATAGGTCACCTTATGACCCCCTTTGACCAAATGAACAATTCAAATATGTCCCTAGGGTTCCTAGGACCCCAAGGGACATATGTCATTGCTTAATGGGTCAAAAGGGGTCATAAGTCACCCTATGACCCCCTTTTACCCATATGAACGATTCGAATATGTCTCTAGGGGTCCTAGGACCCCAAGAGACATATGTCATCATTTAATGGATCAAAGGGGGTCATACGGTGACCTATGACCCCCTTTGACCCATATGAACGATTTGAAAATGTTCTTAGGGGTCCTAGGACCCCTAAGGACATATGTCATCCTTTAATGGGTCAAAGGGGGTCATAGGTCACCCTATGACCTCCTTTGACCCATATGAACGATTCCAATATGTCCTTAGGAGTCTTAGGACCCCTAGGGACATATGTCGTCGTTTAATGGGTCAAAGGGGGTCATATGACCTATGACCCACTTTGACCTATATTACCCATTCGAATATGTCCCTAGGGGTCCTAGAACCCCTAGGGACATATGTAATCATTTAATGGGTCAAAGGGGGTCATAGGTCACCCTATGACCCCTTTTGACCCATATTACCCATTCGAATATGTCCCTAGGGTTCTGAAGACCCCTAGCGACATGTCATCGTTTATTGGGTCAAAGAGGGTCATAGGTCACCTTATGACCCCCGTTCATCCATATGAATGATTTGAATATGTCCTTAGGGGTCATAGGACCCCTAGAGACATATGTCATCGTTTAATGGGTCAAAGGGGGTCATAGGTCACCCTATGACCCCCTTTGACCCATATTACTCATTCAAATATGTCCCTAGGGGTCTTATGACCCCTAGGGATATATGTCATTGTTTCATCGATCAAAGGGGATCATAGGTCACCCTATGACCCCCTTTCACCCATATTACCCATTCGAATATGTCCTTAGGGGTTCGAGGACCTCTAGAGACATATGTCATCGTTTAATGGGTCAAAGAGGGTCATAAGTCACCCTATGACCCCCTTTGACCCATATGAATGATTTCAATATGTCCCTAGGGGTCCTAGGACCCCTAGAGACATATGTCGTTGTTTAATGGGTCAAAGGGGGTCATAGGTCACCCTATGACCCCCTTTGACCCATATGAATGATTCGAATATGTTCCTAGGGGTTCTAGGACCCCTAGAGACATATATTGTCGTTTAATGGGTCAAAGGGGGCCCCTTTGACTCATATGAATGATTTGAATATGTCCCTAGGGTTCTTAGGACCCCTTGAGACATATGTCATCATTTAATAGGTCAAAGGGGGTCATAGGTCACCCTATGACCCCCTTTGACCCATATGACCCATTCGAATATGTCCCTAGGGATCCTAGGACCCATAGGGACATATGTCATCATTTAATGAGTCCAAGAGACCTATGACCCCCTTTGACCCATTAAATGACGAGGGGTCCTAGGACCCCTAGGGACATATGTCATCATTTAATGGGTCAAAGGGGGTCATAGGGTGACCTATGACCCCCTTTGACCCATATGAATGATTATAATATGTCCCTAGGGGTCCTGGGACCCCTAGGGACATATGTCATCCTTTAATGGGTGAAAGTGGGTTATAGGTCACCCTATGACCCTCTTTGACTCATATTACCCATTCGAATATGTCTTTATGTCCCTTGGTGTCCTAGGACCCCCAAGGACATATGTCATCATTTAATGGGTCAAAGGGACCTATGACCCTCTTTGACCCATATTACCCATTCAAATATGTCCCTAGGGGTCCTAGGACCTCTAGAGACATGTCATCATTTAATGGGTCAAAGGGGGTCATAAGTCACCCTATGAACCCCTTTGATCCATATGAACGATTCAAATATGTCCCTTGGGGTCCTAGGACCCGTAAGGACATATGTTCTCATTTAATGGGTTAAAAGGGGTCCTAGGTCACCCTATGACCCCCTTTGACCCATATTAACCATTGTAATATGTCCCTAGGGGTCGTAGGACCCCTAGGGACATATTTTGTCATTTAGTGCGTCAAAGGGGGTCAATGGTTGACCTATGATCCCTTTTGACTCATATATATTAATAATATACATATATATTAATAACATACATATTAATATAATTATATATATATATATATTACGTTATTATATTTAATAAAAATATTACGTTATTATATATATTAATAACACACACACAGATATATATATTAGTAACATACATATTAATATAATAATATATATAATACATATTATATATTTATATTTAATATATTACGTTATTATATATATATATATATATCATATTATTATACATATTAATATAATAATATACAATACATATTATATTTAATGAAAATATTATGTTATTATATGTATATTAATAACATACATATTAATATAATAATATATAATAAGTATTATATATATATATATATATTATGTTATTATATTTAGTAAAAATAATAATAATATAAATTATATTTGTAGATTGTAATAAGATTAACATAATATATTATTATATATTACTAGATTATATCTTATATCTTTACATTACATATATATATATATATATATATATATATATATATATATATATATATATATATATATATATATATATATATATATATATATATATATATATATATATATATATATATATATATATATATATATATATATTAAAATACCTCTTTACATAGTAATATAAGTGAAATAATTTATAAATCACAAGTTATAACGTTTAAACCCAATTTTCCCTCCAAAATGGGTTGGGATTTGAAATTTCCTACCCGAAGCATATCGGATATCCGATTAGGCTTGGTATTTACCAAGCCTACCCGGTCAACCCAAAAGATGTGTTTGAAGAGGGTTTTAGTGATACTCAGACTTCGGGTAGCCGTTTGACAATGGTATTTTTATTGAAATTGAATGAAACAAAAAGAGTTTTTTAATATCGCTCTCTTGATTCCATCAATATAATTTCTATCAAATTCTAAGTTTGATAAGTATTTATTAGTTAATTATCAATGAAGATTATTGTAAAGTGTTGATTGAAAAATAGCTGTAACTTTCAAACGGTATAACATTTTTAAAATCTAAAAGTTGTGTCACATTCTATACTTTTCCTAGTATAAGAAAAAAAAAATTTAAAATTTGGTAAAATTTTCTATCAGTTAGGGTGGTTAGACACATGACTTTTTTTTTCTGAAAAAGTTTTGGTAGAAAATTCATATTTAATTATTTATTTGGAATAAAAATACCAAAAAATATGTGTCACATCTGAGCATGAGTCTACTTTTCATGTCTATAATTATATTAAAAAAATATTATGATTTGATTTTGATTAAGGTGGTCAGACATACACCTACTTTTTATTTTTGCCCTGAAATTTTCTTAGTACTGTATTAAAATTCAAACTTTTGACCAAATAATTATTTTTTTCTCCTGATAAGGCCTAGTAGTTTAGAAACTAAATTCAATTTTCTATAGATTATTTTCTTACAAATTTTTGATATAAAGTCCATAACCACTTCAAAATTATGTGTCAAGTTGACATAAACATGATTTGTTGATTTTTCACTGCCACTTAAGGCCATAGTTTGGTACACCATGATCCTGCACATACCCTTTGGGATTTTGGAGGGAAAGAAAAAATAGAATCTTCAATGTTAGAGAGGAACCTACTTTTGTTATGGTAGATAAAATATATAGCAACATTAAGGAAAATTATGAAATTAGAAAGGGGGGAGACATTGAAAATGGTGGTAAGAAGAAGGAGAAGGACAAGGACAGGTGGACTAAAAGACATGAGGTGACATGGGTCATCCCTCCTCAGGGATGGTATAAAGAAAATTTTGATGGTGCAGCTAAGGGAAACCCTAGTCCGTCAACTTGTGGAGGTATCATTAGAAACTACTATGGAGGAGGGGTGGTGGCTATTTCCTACTCTTTGGGATATCAGAAAAACCACTATGTAGAAGCCAGTGCAACTATCCAAATAGTGAAATTAGCTTTGGACATGGGAGTTAAAAAATTATGGTTGGAGGGGGATTCAAATAATATCATAAGGTGTATTAAAGGGTCCATCAAACCATCATGGTCCATAGCTAATATCATTGAAGAAATTTGCCCCTCTCTTGACAATTTTGAAAGTTTCCACATCACCCATGAGTACAGGGAGGCAAATTCTGTGGCTAACTAGTTTGCAAATGAAGCAAATAGGCAAGATAAGGTGATGATTTGGAATTTGGGCAATATCCTAGAAGAAGTGAAAAGCCTTATTGAGCTGGAAAAAAATCTAGGGAGGTACAGGGATATCAAAAAGTAATAATGGATATTAATCAAGTGATGTTATCTATGTCAAATCGACACATTTCTTGTGTCAATTATTTTCTTCTCGCTTACCATTTTTGGAGAAAAGAAAGACAAATCAGTGATTATCAAAGAGGCTGCCATCAAGGTTTTCAGAGGCTTGAGAAAGGATTTCAGATGACAGATTTTATGAGAATTGTTAGTATCAAGAATATAGAAATGGTAGGGGAAAGAAGTAGGAAGGAACCTATTGGTGAAGAAAATAAATGAAAACAAAGGACTACAATATGGAAAAAGTTAGAGAAGGGTGGTATAACCAACTATATTGCTAAAATTCATGGTTTTGACCTTGCAATCAATAACAATATGGTGAATTCTTGGAAGGATGGGAGGGTTAAAGTGGATGGAGTTTTGTTTCAGGTCACTAAGGATGTCATAGCTCATGTAACTAAAATTCTAGAAAAGGGGTTGAAGTTTTATAGAGATAAGAAGGTGATACTAAATGCTGTGAAGGATTTTGCAAAGAATATTGAAGAGAGAAATGAATTGGTTAAGTGTGAAATCTACTACAAAATGGATTCTATCAAGAAGCTATGGAGGTATGTTTTGAGGGCTATTATAGAATATATTTCTTTGGACACTAGATTTGATAGAGTAAGAACACACCATTTTATTTTACTCAATCACTTTTGCTGTGGTGTCAAGATTTCTTTCCCATTTTATTTATATGCTTCCATGTGTAAGGGTATTTCTAGTCACAAGAAAAAACACTTTATAAATTTGGCCCTGCATGAGGGCTTATTGCTTTTAATATATGAGCACTTCAAGGCTTAGACCAGAAGAAAAACTGCCACTCATGGTGTAGAAGCATCTAGTGATATGGGAAGCTCTAGCTTCTTGTTTGATTCAGAGGATGTCCACAGTATTAGTGTGGAGGATGAAGAAAAAATTTCAACTAGAAAGAAAGACAAGGATTTAGAGAAGAAATCACCCTCATCAATTAAAACCCCATGTAGGAAGAGCCCTAGAGGTCACAGTTCTAAAGTTTTTAGTCAGGGAGATGAAGAGTATAATGAGGAACATAAGGATACGAAAACAGATGAAGAGGGTGAAGATGAGGCAAAAACTAAGAAGGAGGAGCTAGTGGTTAAGAAACATAGGAGGTCTAAAGAGAAGGATTCTGAGGGGATTTTGGATTCTGGGCTGGAGATATCTACCATTCCTCTTTCCCTAGTTCATCTTTAGGAACAAGACAAGGAGAAGAAAGATGGAGAGGGAGAAGTGGTGGTAATCAAGGACAGGCGTGTGGCCTAGAGAAATTTTAATGTTAGAACTTCCAAAATTGGTATTGTCAAATAGGCTATGAATCCTCAAATTCTAGAAGAAAAATAGGGTTAACTCCAAATGGAGGATCTCATTGATTTGGCTATGGTGGTTATTATGGAAAATGCAAGGGAAACTAGCATGAATTTGCTTAATAATGCTAGAAATAGTATGATTGATAATTGTAGGTTTATAAAATGGCTCTATCATGAATTGGAGGATTTTAGAGATAGAATGGGTCAGATGGAAAACAAAAGGAAGAAGCTAGATTGTGGTAATTTGAATTAACAGGGGGATTGACTTAGTTTGGCTAAGAAGTGAATCTAGAATTTGGAAAATTACAATCATAATCTAGCAAATTAGATGATTTCCATTCTGACTTCTATTAATGATACTTACTGGAATGCTAAAAGCTAGACGTTTTCTAGATGAAAATGAGGAAAAGGAAAAAGATAGAGACATAATGGAAGAGGATGTGATGATTGACATTACTTTTAGTAGCTTGGATCAAGCTAGTCAGAAGAAGCAGGAGCTAATGGTTGACGAGATTCATAAAGCCTATGAAGTAGCAAAAATGATGTAGGAGCCCGAGAGAAAGACAAAGGAATAACTTTAGTTTTTCTTTTTGTGTCTTTTGGTCTGTTAGTCTACTATAGTTTTTTGGTTAGTAGGCTCTTTGTCTATTTTTTGAACTGGACCTTTGTTTGGCTTTTGTACTTTGGTTGGGCTTTAATTGCTTATTATCAACCTTTTTAGATGTTTTAACTTTTGGGTTTTGGGATCCTTGTAAAAACTATTTTTCTTATCAAAAACTTCATAATCTTAGTACTTCATAAGAAGAATACTTAGCCAATAGAGCAAGGTCTCTAAAACTCTTTTTAAATTTTTTTTTTATAAATAATTCAAATTCAAAGTAAAATGTTATGTTATGAATTTAGATAGAAGCAACCCTATTTTTACTGTGATATCTATGCTTTGTATTCTATGAAAATCTCAATAAAATTCCTTATGACTATCACCTAGATACTTCAAATTTATTTTCATTTTCTCCACAAAATAGAATTTTTTTCTATAGAATCGGCGTTAAATCAAACATGAAAGAATATTGTCCCTCTCTTCTAGTGGTTTTAGGAAAACCCTTGAAAAGAGTGAGAATTTTGTAGAATTTCTCCATAGCTTTGGCATAATATTTAATTAAAGAAATAATTAAAGAAACAAGCTAGGTATGTGCAGGATCATGGTGTACCAAACTATGGCCTTAAGTGGCAGTGAAAAATCAGCAAATCAGGTTTACGTCAACTTGACACATAATTTTGAAGTGGTTATGGACTTTATATCAAAAAGTCATAAGAAAATAATCTATAAGAAATTGAATGTAGTTTCTAAACTACTAGGCCTTATCAGGAAAAAAAATAATTAATTGGTCAAAAGTTTGAATTTTAATGTAGTACTAAGAAAATTTCAGGGTGAAAATAAAAAGTAGGTGTATGTCTGACCACCTTAATCAAAATCAAATCATAATATTTTTTTAATATAATTATAGATATGAAAAGTAGACTTATGCTCGGATGCGACGCATATTTTTTGGTATTTTTATTCGAAATAAATAATTAAATATGAATTTTCTACCAAAAATTTTTCAGAAAAAATAAAGTCTCGAGTCTAACCACCCTAACTAATAGAAAATTTTACCAAATTAAAATTTTCTTTTTTTTCTTATACTAGCCGAAGTATAGAATGTGACGCAACTTTTAGATTTAAAAAATGTTATATTGTTTGAAAGTTATAACTATTTTTCAATCAGTATGTCAATCAACACTTTACAATTATCTTCATTGATAATTACCTAATAAATACTTATCGAACTCAGAATTTGATAGAAATCATATTGATGGAATCTAGAGAGCGATATTAAAGAACCCTTTATGTTTTATTCAATTTCGATCAAAATAACATTATCAAACGGCTACCCGAAGTCTGAGTATCATTAAAACCATCTTCAAACATGTCTTTTGAGTTGACTGGGTAGGCTTGGTAAATACCAAGCCTAATCGGATATCCGATTATAAATCCGATATCTGATATGTTGCGGTTGGAAAATTCAAAATTCCAACCCATTTTGGAGGGAAAATTGGGTTTAAACATCATAGCTTATTATTTATAAATTATTTCACTTATATTACTATGTAAAGACGTATATATATATATATAAAATAACGTAATGTAAAGATATAAGATATAATCTAGCAATATATAATAATATAATATGTTAATCTTATTACAATCTATAAATATAATTTATATTATTATTATTTTTACTAAATATAATAACGTAATTTATATATATATATAAAATACGTATTATATATTATTATATTAATATGTATGTTATTAATATATATAATAACGTAATATATTAAATATAAATATATAATATGTATTATATATATTATTATATTAATATGTCTATTATTAATATATATATATATATATATATTAACATAATATTTTCATTAAATATAATAAAGTAATACATATATATGTTATTAATATATATATATAATTATATATTATTATATTCATATGTATATTATTAATATATACGAGACAAAGGGGGTCATAGGTCAACCATTGACCCCCTTTGATGCATTAAATGACGACATATGTCCTTAGAGGTCCTTGGAGCCCTAGGGACATATTACAATGGTTAATATGGGTCAAAGGGAGTCATAGGGTGACCTATGACCCCTTTTCATCCATTAAATGATGATATATGTCCCTATGGGTCCTAAGACTCCGAGGGACATATTTGAATCATTCATATGGATCAAAGAGGGTCATAGGGTGACCTATGACCCCCTTTGACCCATTAAACAACGACATATGTCTCTAGGGGTCCTAGAACCCCTAGGGAGATATTTGAATAGGTAATATGGGTCAAAGGGATTCATAAGTCCCTTTGACCTATTAAATGACGACATATGTCCCTAGGGATCCTAGGACCCCTAAGGACATATTCAAATGGGTAATATGGGTCAAACGGGGTCATAAGGTGACCTATGATTCTTTTTGACACATTAAACAATGACATATGTCTCTAGGGGTCCTAGAACCCCTAGGTACATATTCGAATGGGTAATATGGATCAAAGAGGGTCATAGGTCACCCCTATGACCCTCTTTGACCCATTAAATGACGACATATGTCGCTAGGGGTCGTCACACCCCTAAGAACATATTCGAATGGGTCATATGGGTCAAAGTGGGTCATAGGGTGACTTATAACCCCCTTTGACCCATATAAATGATTTGAATATGTCTCTAGGGGTCCTAGGACCCCTAGGGACATGTTTGAATCATTCATATGGGTCAAGGGGGTCATAGGTGACCTATGACCCCCTTTGACCCATGAAAAGATGACATATGTCTCTAGGGGTCCTAAAACACCTAGGGACATTTTGAATTGTTCATATGGGTCAAAGGGGGCCATAGGATGACCTATGACCTCCTTTGACCCATTAAACGATGACATATGTCACTGGAGGTCCTATAACCCCTACGAACATATTCGAATCGTTCATATGGGTCAAAGGGGGTCATAGGGTGACCTATGACACCCTTTGACCCATTAAACAATGAGATATGTCCCTAGGGGTCCTAGGACCCCTAGGGACATTTTTGAATCATTCATATGGGTCAAAAGGGGTCATAGGTCACCCTATGACCCCCTTTGATCCATTAAACGATGACATATGTCCCTAAGGGTCGTGGGACCCCTAAGGACATATTTGAATCGTTCATATGGGTCAAAAGGAGTCATAGGTTGACCTATGACCCCCTTTGACTCATTAAATGACAACATATGTCCCTAGGGGTCCTAGGACCCCTAAGGACATATTCGAATAGGCCATATGGGTCAAAGAGGGTCATAGGTCACCCTATGACCCCCTTTGAACCATTAAACGATGACATATGTCCCTAGGGGTCCTAAGACCCCTAAGAACATATTCGAATCATTCATATGGGTCAAAGGGGGTCATAGGGTGCCTTATGACCCCCTTTGACCCATTAAATGATGACATATGTCCCTAGGGGTCCTAGGACCCATAGAGACATATTCGAATCGTTCATATGGGTTATGGGACGACATATGTCCCTAGGGGTCCTAGGACCCCTAAGGACATATTCAAATCGTTCATATAGGTGAAAGGGGTCATAAGGTGACCTATGATCCTGTTTGACCTATTAAATGATGACATATGTCTCTAGGGGTCCTAGGACCCCTCGGGACATATTCGAATGGGTAATATGGGTCAAATGGGGTCATAGGTCTCTTTGACCCATTAAATGATGACATATGTCCCTAGAGGTCCTAGAACCCCTAGGGACATATTCGAATGGGTAATATGGGTCAAAGGGGGTCATAGGGTGACTTATGACTCTCTTTGACCTATTAAACAACAACATATGTCTCTAAGGGTCCTAGAACCCGTAGGGACATATTTGAATGGGTAATATGGGTAACCCTATGACCCTATTTGACCTATTAAATGATGACATATGTCACTAGGAGTCTTTGGACCCCTAGGAACATATTCGATTGGGTCATATGGATCAAAATAGGGTGACCTATGATCCCCTTTGACCTATTAAACGACGACATATGTCTCTAGGGGTCCTAGAACCCCTAGGGACATATTCGAATTGTTCATATGGGTCAAAGTGGGTCATAGGGTGACCTATGACCCCCTTTGACCCATTAAACGACGACATATGTCTCTGGGGGTCCTATAACCCCTAGGGACATATTCAAATCGTTCATATGGGTCAAAGGGGGTCATAGGATGACCTATGACCCCCTTTGACCCATTAAACAATGACATATGTCCCTAAGGGTCCTAGGACCCCTATGAACATATTCGAATCATTCATATGGGCCAAAGGGGGTCATAGGTCAACCTATAACCCCTTTTGACCCATTAAATGATGACATATGTCTCTAAGGGTCTTAAAACCCCTAAGGATATATTCAAATTGTTCATATGGGTCAAAGGGGGTCATAGGGTGACCTATGACTCCCTTTGACCCATTAAACGCGAAATATGTCCCTACGGGTCATAGGACCCCTAAGGACATATTCAAATTGTTCAAATTGGTTAAAGGGGATCATAGGTTGACTTATGACCCCCTTTGACCCATTAAACGATGACATATGCCCCTAGGGGTCCCAAGGCCCCTAGGGACATATTCGAATGGGCCATATGGGTCAAAGGGGGTGATAGGGTGACTTATGACCCCCTTTGACCCATTAAATGATGACATATGCCCCTCAAAGTTTTAGTACCCCTAAGGATATATTTGAAACATTCATATGGGTCAAAGGTGGTCATAGGGTGATCTATGACCCCATTTGACCTATTAAATGATGACATATAGTCTTATGTGTCTTAGGACTCCTTAGGACATATTCAAAATATTTCTATGGGTCAAAGGGGTTCATAGGGTGACCTATGACTCCCTTTGACCCATTAAACGATGATATATGTCCCTATAGGTCATGGGACCCCTAAGGACATATTTGAGTCATTCATATAGGTTGAAGGGAGTCATAGGGTGACCTATGACCCCCTTTGACCCATTAAATGACAACATATGTCCTTAGGGGTCCTAGGAGCCCTAGGGACATATTGGAATGGGCCATATGGGTAAAAGGGAGTCATAGGGTGACCTATGACCCCGTTTGACCCATTGAATGACAACATGTCCCTAAGGGTCCTAAGACCCCTAGGGACATATTTGAATCGTTCATATGGGTCAAAGGGGGTCATAGGGTGACCTATGACACTTTTTGACCCATTAAATGATGACATATGTCCCTAGGGGTCCTAGGACCCCTAGCGACATATTTGAATCGTTCATATGCGTCAAAGACAGTCATAGCGTGACCTATGACCCCCTTTGACTCATTCAACGACGACATATGTCCCTAGGGGTCTTAGGACTCCTAACGACATATTCAAATCGTTCATTTGGGTCAAAGGGGTTTATAGGGTTCCTTATGACACCTTTTGACCCATTAAATGACAACATATCTCCCTAGGGGTCCTAGGACCCATAGGGACATATTCGAATCGTTCATATGGATCAAAGGGGTTCATAGGGTGACCTATGACCTCCTTTGACCCATTAAATGATGACATATGTCCTTAGGGGCCCTAGGACCCCTAGGGACATATTCAAATTATTCATATGGGTCAAAGGGGGTCATAGGGTGACCTATGACCCCTTTTGACCCATTAAATGATGACATATGTCCCTATGGATTCTAGGACCCCTAGGGACATATTCAAACGGGTCATATGGGTCAAAGGGGGTCATAGGGTGACTTATGACCCCCTTTGACCCATTAAATGATGACATATGTCCCTAGGGGTTCTAGTACCCTTAAGGACATATTCGAATCATTCATATGGCTCAAAGGGGGTCATAGGGTGACCTATGACCCCCTCTGACCTATTAAACGATGAAATATGTCACTAAAGTTCGTAGGACCCCTAGGGACATATTCGAATAGTTCTTATGGGTCAGAGGGGGTCATAGGGTGACCTATGACTCTTTTTGATGCATTAAACTATGACATATGTTCCTAAGGGTCATAGGACCCCTAAGGACATATTGGAATCATTCATATGGGTCAAAGGGGCTCATAGGGTGACCTATGACCCCCTTTGACCCATTAAACGATGACATATGTCCGTAGGGCTCCTAAGACTCATAGGGACATATTTGAATCGTTCATATGAGTCAAAGGGGGTCATAGGGTGACCTATGACCCCCTTTGACCTATTAAATGATGAAATATGGTCCTAGGGGTCCTAAGACCCCTAGGGACATATTCGAATTGTTCATATGGGTCAAAGAGGGTCATCGGGTGACCTATGACCCCCTTTGACCCATTAAACGATGACATATGTCCCTAAGGGTCCTAGGACCCCTAGGCACATATTTGAATTGTTCATATGGGTCAAAGGGGGTCATAGGGTGACCTATGACCACCTTTGACCCATTAAACAATGACATATGTCCCTAGGGGTCCTAGGACCCTTAAGGACATATTCAAATCATTCATATGGGTCAAAGGGAGTCATAGGGTGCTTTATGACCTCCTTTGACCCATTAAACAACAACATATGTCCCTAGGGGTCCTAGGACCCCTAAGGACATATTCAAATCATTCATATGGGTCAAAGGGGGTCATAGGGTGCCCTATGACACCCTTTGACCCATTAAATGACAAAATATGTCCCTAGGGGTCGTAGGACCCATAGGGACATATTCGAATCATTCATATGGGTCAAAGGGGGTAATAGGATGACCTGTGACCCCCTTTGACCCATTAAACTACGACATATGTTCCTAGGGTTCCTAGGACCCCTAGGGACATACTCGAATCATTCATATTGGTCAAAGGGGGTCATAGGTTGACCTATGACACCTTTTGACCCATTAAATGATGACATATGTCCCTAGGGGTCCTAAGACCCCTAAGAACATATTCAAATCGTTCATATGGGTCAAAGGGGGTCATAGGGTGCCCTATGACCCCCTTTGACCCATTAAACAAAGACATATGTCCCTAGGGTACCTAGGACCCCTAGGGATATATTCAAATCATTCATATGGGTCAAAGGGGGTCATAGGGTTGCTTATGACACCCGTTGACCCATTAAACAACGACATATGTCCCTAGGGGTCCTAGGACCCATAGGGACATAGTTGAATCATTCATATGGGAGAAAGGGGGTCATAGCGTGACCTATGACCCCCTTTGACCCATTAAACGATGACATATGTCCCTAGGTTTCCTAGGACCCCTAAGGACATATTCAAATCATTCATATGGGTCAAAGGGGGTCATAGGGTGACCTATGACCCCCTTTGACACATTATATGATGACATATGTCCCTAGAGGTCCTAGGACCTGTAAGGACATATTCAAATCGTTCATATGGGTCAAAGGGGGTCATAGGGTGCCCTATGACCCCCTTTGACTCATTAAACGATGACATATGTTCCTAGGGGTTGTAGGACCCCTAGGGACATATTCAAATCGTTCATATGGTTCAAAGGGGGTCATAGGGTGCCTTATGACACCCTTTGACCCATTAAACAATGACATATATCCCTATGGGTCCTAGGACCCATAGGGACATATTTGAATCATTCATATGGGTATCCCATTTTGAGCCTTGTTCCTTAGTGCGGGGGTAGTCTCTTTGAGGCCTATGGTTGGGTGGAAAGCACCCATGGTCCTTGTTATTTTGTTGTGTTGCATATGCAGATTTGTGTCCAAGGGAGCAATGGAAATGGCTTTGAATGATCATCTTGCAGATTGATGTTGGATGAGAAACCTTGACATTGTGCCTTCATTTTTTGAAGGACAATTCACCAGCTTGTTCATGTTCTCAACGATCATGTTGGACAATTTTCAAGCTACTCATTGTCCATATCTTTCAATGTTCATGTTCCTTATGATTTTTAAAAGTCCGTTATGTTGTCCATTGTGATGGAAGGAGATTGTATCATTGTTACCTAATGTATGTGTAGAGGAAATAATTGATAAGGTTGTATATGCATGTTTCATTTGGAGTTTATATTGATATGAAAGCATTGGTATGATTCATAGATTTGCTTTGACATCATTGTTATCATTTAAAAATGTGAAATAAAGTTTTCTCCTTGTGGTATTGTAAATGACTAGTTGATAATAACAATCCATAGATGTTATGTGATACCATTGATTGTATAAATTTAAAACTTAGTAGATTGCTTACAATCTTGTTGTGCACTCAATAATTTGGAAGGAAAATTTTATGTTCATATCACATGCATGGATAACATTGATTTTAATTACCAAGCTTAATGCAATTCTAAGCAAGGAAATCATCAAATTAATTTCATGATATAACAAAATGAAGTTTGTTGTAAGAGAAGACATAATAAAATCTATGAGATACATTGTTGTAGGCATGCATTTTCCTCTTTAAAAAATGTATGGTAAAGGAAAATAAATCCCTTCCTTAATACAAAGCAATAAAATATTAAAGAATATTCCCAGATTCTAGACTGCTATCCAATAAAAATAAAAATAATAATAGCATATAGAGACTAATGAGTGTCCTAGACTAATATATTTCCTAAGTGATAGAATGGTACACATTACAATCTTGTGACCTCTAAGTCACATCCAACACTCAAATAATGAATTAGTAATTAAATAAATAAAGGCATATTAGTGTGCATGTTAGAGAATATGACAAATTTAAATATTTAACTCAAAAATAAAATAAAAGCCAAGATTGATCTTGACCACCCTTCTAGAGTAGCCCCCAACATTTCCTAAGCCATCATAATGCAAAATTTTTTCTCCACTCCCCAAGGCATATTGTTAAATCTAACATTCATTCTGACATGTCATGTCAAAAATTTTATCCTTAAGCTTGCCTCCTTGAAAAGGGGTTTCATCCTCATTAATATACTTGGGTACATAGGGGAAAGGGTTTATGTCACATCCTTGTCTTATGCACTAGTCATCCCCTCCTTGCAGCAGTGGTTACGTGTTCCCAAGCCTAGGTAGTTGACTTGAAATTTCTTGCAGCAGTGGTCACGTGTTCCCAAGCATAGGTAGTCGACTTGAAATTAAGGGGGAGTGGGATAGAAATCTGAAGGGATTTTTACTTAGAAGAATGTCAAGTTGACATTTAATATGACTTGTTCACATTAGGATTGTTGATTGGAGGAATGAGAAAAAGATGTCCTAAGGCTTGGATTAGTCAAAATTCTGCACATGACCCACGTGGGACCTTGTGGGGACCACGTGTAGGGAGAAATGTGGCCTTGGTAAGAGTTAGGGAATGCTGAGGATTTAAGATAGATAGGAGATTCACCCTTTACATTTGATTTTATTTTTATCAGATAATTATTTAATGATTTCAAGTCTTGAATAGAGGATAATGACACTTAGTGTATTTTAGCTTAGTTTAAGGGTAATGTTTATATCAAGGGGCTCATTTAGAAACATGTAACAATTAAACCATACGGTAATGAAAAAGCTCAATATAGGAAAATAAATTAAATGAAATAAATAAGTTTACGAGAATGCATATATAATTGAACATGATGTTAAGTACGAAGGATTTAATTAAATTAGTGTTAAGACTGTAAATTAGGATAGTTGGATGTACATATAATAGGGTTAATATGAAGTAAGTTGTCGAAATGATGGGATTGGAGAATCAAGGATAAGGATGGATGATGGATTAAAATAATAACTCAAATCTAGTTTTATCTAGTCAATAAAGCACATTGATAGATACGAGTTACTAGATAGAATTGAATGCATGACAAACCTGTGTAGATGTTGGATTTAATGTCAAGTGAATTTTATATTTGGCTTGAGGGAATGTTAGTTAGATAATGAATGTTGTGGATTCGATTGAAGATATTAGTAGAATATCAAAGTCGATAGAATATAAATACCAATTTGAAAATGTAGTGTAGGAATAAAGCATTTGCTAGCTAGTATGTAATAAGGGTCAATAGGCATGTCATTAGAGGTAGCTCATCAGCTCATGTACCCTATGTATAATTAATGATAATATGATTCATGTACACCACATTTTACTACGTTAGTTGCATGAAATGATGAATACATATATGTTAGAATGACAAGCTATGTTATATATAAACCTTATTTATACGCTTGCACCTAATCCTTGCATAAACAATTCATCTAACAAATTTAAATTGACACACTCAATACGATGGTGTAGTAGGATGTGTTTAAATATAGATCGTGAATTATTATTGATTAAGTACTTTGAATTGGCCCTTAGACTTACTAAGATTTGCTCATTTTATGTGCTTACTAATTCGTACTATGAAACTACTTTGAATATTAACATGGTTTGATAATAATAATATTGATAGTGAGAACGTGAGCTTAATTGTGAATAATTAGATATAATAATGTGAAAAGTAAATGTAATAGTATAGTAATTATAGTAATTAAAATAGTAAATGTAAAAGCATGGCAATGTCGCTAGATTAGTTAGAAG
Source organism: Cupressus sempervirens (assembly GCA_028749045.1). Classification (NCBI taxonomy): domain Eukaryota; kingdom Viridiplantae; phylum Streptophyta; class Pinopsida; order Cupressales; family Cupressaceae; genus Cupressus; species Cupressus sempervirens. Next base: position 831,630,851 of record CM053792.1, read on the forward strand.
TTGATGAGCTAGATAGTTAGTAATTGTCTTTTGTTAGAGTGAGTTTAATTTACGTATTGAAATAGTAATTTTTGTGTTTAGGAAACTGTAGTGAGTGCTAGTTTGGTGAGGAAGCAATGCTGATAGAATGCATAAGGATGACTAAATAGAGTAAAGAGGGAGAAAATGACTCAGTATTAGTCCAATCTTTGAGAGGACCTGTAACCAGTAAGATATGGATACAAGCACATGATACACGTTTGGCACATAAAACAAATTGTTTATTCCATAAGTTGTGTAACTAATGTGTTGAATGATGGATACGATCAATGCAAGTGGCCCCTTCTCCATCATGTAGACTTCGAAGCTACCTTTGGGGCATATCTTTTCTAATTCCCAATGGTTAGATCTGATATAGTGTGGTAGATAAGTGTACATTTCTTATTTGACTAAGGGTGCTCATGTGATGAGTACTAAATCTAAATTCTCTAGATACATGTGTTTAATCGATTAAGATATACTACACTTCCACACCATATAGTAATTGTCACATTAATATATATTGTAATGATTAATGAATGTGTGTACATTCGTAATGAGGATAATAAGTAATTCTGATCCCCTTCCCTTACATGCTAGAATCAAGACCTATTCCATATGATACAACTGATAGACCCTAATCGAATATTAGTATCAGAGGCTTGTTATGATATGAATTACCTCACTAATTTATTATTGTTGTATCTTGAACTTTCTCGTTTGATTCGTGATGCTAACTTGAACTAGACTGTCATCCAATCTATTTGAAAACCACCTGTGACTAAAATGTTACAACCGGATGACACTATCCACATGAGTCTTGAACTCCTATTAAATGATAACCTTGTTTTACAATATGTAATTTCTTATGCGACTTCATAAGCTACAAAAAAAAAAAAAAAAATTGTTGTGTTTTTACTAGTAAAATTTAGGGCATGACACATGATCCACGATAAATTGAACAATACTAGATACTAAATTAATATGTATATCATTGTGCACATAAATGACAAATATATATATCAAAATACATGTATCCATAGACAAAATTTTACACAAATATATATCAAAGATCATGTATCCATATACAAAGTACTCAAATATATATCAAAATACATAGATCCATATACAAAATGTGGCTGGTCATGCCATCAGAATGTGTATAATATCAATGTTTTTGTATACAATGTGGCATATGCCATCTCAAAATGTCTCATGATGCATCCTACAAAAAATATACTATCCTAGGGTGCTGGTGGATGATCAAAATGTAGCCTCTTCACTGCACTAGGTGGATCGGATGCCTCCTACATAAACAAAAAGGAAAACCCAAAGTTAGACTACTAAATTTATATGATTCTACCTATCTAACATTGAATTACTCAAATGCATAATGATCTTTTCCATAATGGACATTAATACTATCAAAATTTCATAATAAATACCTCTCTTGTCGACCTCCTGCACTGGTCAAGAGTCCTCTCGTATGCCCTCGGCAATGCTGGTACCTCTCTGATTGTGGGCTGTATATATTCAAATACCTTTGTCAGATGAATCTACAATTTAAACTATAACATTATAATTCACAGCATGCTAAATTTATAACATATTTAATCATGAATTAAAACTACAACTTACTATTATAGGCTCCTCCTTAGGAGTGAGTGGCCACATCATCAAATCTACATAATTGTCCTGTCGGATCTCATGTGCACTAGGAGTCTCCTATGAGATACAAAATAGTAGTTGTTAATATCACGAAAATTAGTTTGAATTTATTTATAAAGATAAGTGATGCAAGAGAATCCCATGCTCATTAGGGGAACATTGAAGATCCAAGGAATTACAGAGGTCATGGAGCATCTCTTGAAGTCAATTGGGCAATCCTTGCACCAATTATGGCTCATGGAAGCATACAAAGTTATAATGTTGGACTCATATGTGGAAAAAAATTGTAATTGGGCATGAGATAGGATTTTAGGATTTCATATGGTAGATGAGTCATTTGATAGGTTCATGTAGGTTTTCATGATTATATCTTATCATTAGAAAATTCAAAATATTCAATAAGCCCATTAAAAGGATAGTTTAATAGTTAGAAATTTGAATAGTAATGGTTATGTGTTTTTTGGAGGGAAACTCCATAATTTAAATTTTATGAAGATTTAACAAATGAAACCAATTGGAGGTGGTTACTAACCATCCCTTGAAACTTATAAATTGTGATTGTACGGCCTGAAGGGTCAGATTTGTATGGACTGTCTCAGAAAATTGAATGAAAGTGCTTGGTTTTCAAGAGCAACTTGAAGAATCCTTTGTTTTGTAAGTGCTTTCTGATATTGGAATGAGTGGCAATATCATCTTAGATATGTAAATGCATGGTGAATGCTGAAGGAGAAGTTCTAGAATTGAGTTTTGGGGTTTGAACAAGCAGGCCTTGGTTTTTAAGCCATTTTAAGGAGGGTTTTAAAGTTTGGGTGTTTAGGAGTGTGACCAAGACCTATAATATTGGAAATCCTTTAATTTAGATCATTAATAGAGACTATGAAAAAGGATTAAGTCAGATTGCAAGTTTGAAGGGTACTTGCTTTGTAAAAGTGGTCTAATTAGGCCTAATCCTGAGACAAACTACCCTGTTCTGTATAATCTTTCCAAAGGAGTGATATCTAATTTTTGGATATGTTATAAAAATCAAAAAAGGGTATCTGAAAAGCTAGTTTATTTTCTTGGTGTTTTGGAAAGTTTGGGAGAAAAATTAAGAAAATAGGGTCTGTTGATCCAAAGAAGAGAATAGCCTAGTAAAGGCCAAAACTGGTCTCTTTTGTATCTACTAAAGACTTGTGGGCTTGGAAACCTTAGAAAAATGTTGGTTGAAGTTTTTAAAGGTGTGTAGAGGTGGAGGGAACACTTGGTGAATGTAAATCCAAGTTTGGAGTCTTTGGTGGCATTGTCTACATTTGGGAACACCATTGAAACATAGGGGTTGGGTCCATATTGTGCTTGAATTTGCAAGTTTGTAGTTAGATCCTCCATCCTCTGCATCAAATGGTATCAGAGCATCAACAAGGTCTTTTGGGATTAGATAAGTTGTAGGTTTCGTCATCATAGGAGTCTTTGTCATCCTTAGTGCGCTAGTCCCTTTGTTGAAGCCTTGGCATGTCTAATTCCTCCTTGTGTGTCCCAGAGTTGAAAGTTACATAAGTGGTGTCCAAATATTTCTTGGTGAGGAAAGAAAGAGAATTAGTGAGTTGGCCCTTCGGAAGGAAGAAAACTTGTTGTGAAGATGCCTCCTAAAAATCAAATGGCTAGAGAACTTGAAGAATTGAGAGAAGAGTTGGCAAGAGAGAAAAGAGAGAGGAGAGAACTTGAAGCATCTAGAGTGAGGGAAGAAAGACAGATGAGAAGAGAGAGGCTGAAGCTTATTGCAAGGATAGAATCCCTAGAAAAGGAAAGGCAAGAACCTAGAGGAGAAGAGGTTAGAGGAAGAAATCATGGAGAGAACCATGAAGAAGAAGAGGTTGGTAATACAAGGCAAGAGCATGAGATAACAAATGATTTTGAAGAAAGGAGATTTATGAGAATCATTAAGGTAGTACAAGGTAATGGTGGGAAGAACCATATTGATTTTCCAATATACCAGGGTAAAATGGATAGTGAAGAAGTGCTAGGGTGGATAGAGGCCCTTGAGAACTACTTTGATCTTGAAGACATAGAGGCAAATAAGAAGGTAAAAGTAGCAAAAGCAAGACTGAGAGGAACGACACTCACTTGGTGGACTAGTGTTCAGAATGAGAGAGAGGAAAGGTGGTGCAGGGCACCTAACCTATGTGGTAGGGGGGAACAAGTATCTATGTTGCCGAACACCTTGCCACTCCATGAAAGCGAGGATTCAAGTAGATTAGGAAGTTGGAATAAAGGTTTGGTCCATATTTTACAAGTTGGTCTATGTTTTCTAATAAAGGCACATGTAAGGCCCACAAGCATTTTTGTGTGGTTATAAACCAAGTGACTCCATGGGACCAAAAGGCCTTAGAATAGGGTATTTAGAGTCTAAACAGTATTAGCAAAAAGTGGTTGTTTGTTTGTTATATGGTTGAGAATGCCTATATGGTTGTTCCAACAGTCATGTAGACCTTTATATATGTCATATGTTACCTTAGTTGAAAGGGGGAGATCAGAGTGTATGGTGGTTTGGAGAAAAAACAATAAAAACCTCAATTTTCTAGAAATTTACTGGTAATCGCTCAGCTGTTATGCTGGTATGGATCCGTACGAAATTTTTATGATTGCTAAGTGTATGAAATAGTTGGAAGGGTGAGTTAGGAAACTTTTTGTTTTGTTTTGACTCAAAAAGGAGTTGGGGTTTAAAAGTTATCTGCATTTTCGTAGAAGGTGGTCTGAAAAGCCTTGTTTCCTAGACCCTTCCACAAATGCATCCCTAACTTGCATTCCCATTGGTGGCACCCTCTAAAACTGAGGGATATGCAAGTTAGGAGACTAGGAAACATAATGCCAGAGGTTGGAGGCCTGGAGAGAAGGGCAACTATTTTTCCATGTCGTCCCTAGGTCAAGCAAGCCCATGTGCTTGACCGGTTTTTGCAAGGTAATTGGCAACAGTTATGTTTGCGAGCACTTCTGATCAGTTTGAGTGCTGGAGTTGGATGCATTGACTATGTTGGAAATTTACTTAAGTGTTTTGGGATTTCGGAACCCACCTTGCCCATTCTTCCTTGAAGCCCTAGCCTAACTTGATCAATTAGGCCTAGGTACCAAGAAGCAGTTTGGAGGGCGTTGGAGCAAGATCAGCCCAAAAACTTTTGGATTCTTAGTAGGTGCCAACAAGGGTGTTTGGACCTATGGAGAAGTCCCTATGCTGTTAAGGGATACTGGGAGAAAAGTGCAAAGAAGCTAATTGGAAGGCTACAAGGTTTGTAGGCCTAGAAGTGCAAAGGTGTGTTGAGAGTTTTGTGGAACCAAACAAATTGATGATTTTGGGTTGGAACAATATGTCCATGATTTTCTCCATTTCTAGTGACAGTTGGTGAGGCTTTTGAAGTGGGATTGCCTTGTTTGGCTTGGAGGTTGAGTATACCCGGAGTGGGTAAGAGGACTTGTGAGAAGTCCTAGAATCCTAAGTTGGATTGTGACAGCCATTCGTTGGCTTGTGGAAGGTAGTTGTTGCAGACTCTGCATCAAAAGGGGATTGAATAAGATTTTAGATTGGGAGAGAATGAAGACCATGGTGATAAATCAATTCTTGCCATCTAATTTAGCAATCCAAATAAAGATAAGGAACAATTTGAAACAGAGGGATATGGATGTCATGTCCTATACTAAGCAATTCCATACCCTGAGTATTAGGGGAGAACTAGAAGATGAAGATGAGAAGGTGGCTAGATACATTAATGGCCTCAAGTAGAATATTCAAGATGAAATAGGATTGAATGTACAAAGGACACTTGGAGAATGTTTTTAGTTGGCAATCCGAGCAGAGGAGAAGTTGAAAAGAAAGAATAAGAGGCAAGAAAATTAGATAGGAGGTGGAACAATGAGAGGAAGAGGTGTAAGAAGTCAGTTTGACACTTCAAACAATCAAGACAAAGATAAAGGAAAAGAGATTACATTTGAGACAAGAGGAAGTTTTAGGGGAGGAAGATTTCAAAGTGGAAGAGGTAATAGTGTTTTCACAGGTAAATGCTTCACATGTGGAGTAGGCAATCAATCCTACAAGTGCCCTGAGAAAGGTGTGGATTTTAGGAAGGAGGAGAGGAGAGTCACCTTGACCCAAGGAGAAGAGGAAGAAAATAAGTACGATAATGCAGAACCTGAACTTGAAGGAGAATCTTTGATGGTGAGAAGAGGACCACAAATGCAGCAGCAAAAGGAGACCAAACCATCCATTTTCAAGACAAATTGCATGAACCATGGTAAGATTTGTAAGATGATAATAGACTCTGGTTCCTTTGATGATTTAGTGTCTTATGAAATGTAAAATAAACTAGGATTGAAGAAGTATCCTATTGATAGACCATGTAGGGAATCTTGGGTCAGTGATGCACAAAATATTGTTGTAAGGGAGCAAGCAATAGTGGATTTCTCTGTAGGAGAATTTAAAGATCAAGTTATATGTGATGCCATTCTAATGACATGTTGCCATGTAATCCTTGGAAGGCCTTGGCAAGCCTCAAGGAACACTATTCATTTTGGCTAATCAAATGTTTATATAGTACACAAAGATGGTGTGAAGTTTAAGCTAAATCCTTTCACTGGTCATGATGAGGAAAGAGTTGTTTGTTTTGGCAAGAAAGAGTTTGCGGACTTGCAGGAGTAGAGGGAGAGTAAACATGATATGATAGATCTGCCACTGAAGCCATCTCTTTTGGTTATGAAGGATGAGATTGTTCAAGAAAAACCTTAGAATTCTACTTACAAGCAGACAATGACAGCAAAAGGAGTGATGATAGGAATAGTATGGTGTCCTTTGGTGATGAGAGTGAACAAAGAAGTGAACATATCCATGGAGGATAAGAGACAGGGTCAGCATGACCTCAGACAACAAGTTATTCAGCCTTTGTCAAGGATAAAACATGACTGTTCACAATCAGCAGGTAGTAAGGTTACCATGACTGGTAACAAGGATCCAATGCTTTTTGTTTCTAATGATTTGTATGTAGGTGTGCAGGGTAATACATTGCAAGTGCAAAGTTGCAAACATCCCTCTAGAAGGATGGGAGGAAACAAGATAGTACCCCTTAACTCTTGGGACAAGAGTTGCTTTGAAGGTAGGGTGTTTGGTGTAGGGGCACCTATTAAATCATCTAAGAGAGCCTTGGTACCAGATGAAGATAGAGGATGAAAGACATCATTGATTGTTAATTGGGATATATTAAAACCAATAATAGAATTATGTAATAACAATGTACTTTGAAAGACAAAAGTCATAAAAGTCCTAGTAAGGACCTAAGGGCAACATGATGTAAAATGGCCAAAAGAGCCATATGGGGTAGTCTTAGGATAGTTTCATACTTAGTTGCATTTAATAAATCCATATGACCAATTTTGAGTCAATGGAATAGTTTAGAAAGTTAGGGAATGCATAAAAACTATAGTTTGAAATTTGAATTTCAAGTTCAAACGGTCATATTAGTTTTGGAGGGAAAGTAGTAATTTGGTATTTGTTTGATTAAATAAACCTTTGTAACCAACTTGGTCGGTTGGACAGGTGCATATAAGCCTATTTAAGTTGTAATGAACATATGCAATACAGGAATCATTATTGGTACAGAAAAAATCACAAAAATTGTACAGAACAACAATCATAATTTTCTCTACATCAATAAGAAAAATAAAAAATAAATGATACTTATACATACAATGGGGCTCTCTACGTGAATGGAAATCCCTAATGATCTAGGACGCCGAATCTGTACAGGCTCATTACCAGTAGCCACACCCTATATACAATAAAGAATGTAATTAAATGAGATTAATAAAAACATTTTACAAGAATGCATCAATATTTAATCAATTAGAAAACATCTAATTACCTTTCCTTTGTCAGTGCATGCTGGCTAACCCCCCACACTTTGTCCCCTCGGGGCAAGTGGTATCTGCAAGATAAAAGAAAGATTAGCAACCATATATGCTACAATATCAAATAGAAAAAAAAAATGCGAACACAACATAACGTACCGTAGATGTCTCAAGGCCAAATGAAATGGCTGAGAGTGTAGCATCTTCTATCTGTCTGAGCTCCTCCTTGGTCATCAACTAAACATGAATAAAGATAACATACATGCAAAATTTAGTATGGCTTAAAAATTGAAATTACTCTATTATAAAAATTAACTTTAAATCGCATATGTCATAACAAAAAAATGTATACACATACCGACACCGAAGGAGTCCATGCCTCTGCATTCCCCTCCTCTCTCGCATCAAGGTCTATAACCTCTGCACGTGCGTCTGGTGTATCCTCATCTAATACAAAATGATACTCAGGAAGATCACCTATGGGATCCAGGCAAATATTCTTGCATGTAATGCAAGTGTGAGGCACACAAACATGTGATGAGCTAGTCGATGATGAACTAGCACCAACATCATCAACATGAGGAGGTAGGACTAACCTAGCCTGAGATATCATTAGGCTACTCAGCCTATGAATGGCTCTGATGGTCTAAGAGCTAGCCTCTTCCATAATATCTGGATGCTGCACTCGAGGAGGGGGGGAGATATCAAGGGTGGGACAAAAGTGCCAAGTTTCTTTCACTAGGAAGAGGGTCTATCCTGAGGAGCTCCTAGTCCTAAGCCCATGTTGGGCTTCATGCTCCAATAGTTCACTTTAAGTCTCAACACAAATTCTGCATATAATTTTCTAAGGAAATAAAATGGTATGTCTAAATTTCCATGTGGAGGGATATCAAAGACCATCCACCAACGATCCCAAAAATTTGCATGGATGGCGTCATTTGTGCACCATTTAATCGATAGTTTTGTTTTTTTTTGGGTCAACTGGTATACCCATTTTTGGGTTAGCAAAAAGGCTAGCCAAATCATCTTTGGTTATGTTGAGGGCTGCAACCTCATCATAATCCAAACCATCATCAAACATCTGGTGCATTTCATCACGCCAATGAAGAGCAACATTTTGTTGGTTCGTAAGGGTTTCAATGTTATCCACTATGGTGTTTAACGTGGATAACATAGGAGCCAGTGCAGGTACATTATTATCTGTTCTATGCAAACCTCTCAACTTGGTGAGATTTTCATTTATCAAATCCTCGATTCGAGGAGGGTTTTGAGGAGGTAGAGGATCATTTGGTGGACGATTTTGTGGGGATACTGGATCGTTTGGTCATCATTTTGATCAGCCATTCTTATTGAATTACAAAATGTAATATATATTTTAAAAAAATCTAAATTTTAAACATTTTTGTCAAAAAAACCCTAGATTCAACTAAAACAAACAAAATCATCCTAAAATCTATTAAATTTAGGTTAAAAATGAGTCGGGGAAAAAAAATATATACCTGAATATCTAATATCCGATCTCGTATCTAATATCCGATCCACAGTGGTAATACTGGCCCCAAATTTGCATAAAATGAGGGCCCGCAGGTCTATGATTTTATTTATGCAATGCATAGGTATCGGATATCCGATACTATACTAGATATCCGATATAACATTGGATATCTGATATGGCCGAATAACATATAATGAGTATAATATATATAATATAACATATAACATATAATATATATTACATTATGTTACATTTTATATATATTTTTATTATATTTTATATATATTATATTAATTTACTATTTATTATAATATAAAATATTATATTATATAATAATATTATTATAATATTATATTATTATAATTTATAATATATTATACTTTTTTATTATATATTATATTATAAGATATTACTTTTTATTATTATATTATATCTTATATATATTATATTACATTACTATATATTATAATATATTAAATATTATATTATATTATTATAATATAATACATTATAATATTATTATTATAGTATAATATTATACGATTATAATATAATAATAATAATAATATTATATTATAGTATAATAATAATTATTATAATAATATTAAATAATAATAATATTATATTAAATAAAAATATTATTATAATATAATAGTATGATATATTATTTAATATAATAATAATAATAATATTATTATTTAATATGATATATTATTTAATAATAATATTATATTAAATAATAATAATATCATGTAGTAAATATTAATATTAAATAATATATCATACTATTATATGATAATAATTATAATTATAATAAAAATATTAAATAATAATAATAATAGTGGCATAATATTATTACTCTAATTATTAGATATCCGGTCACATGTCGGATATTCGATTTAAAATCGGATATCTGATATTATTGTAGGGCCCATTTGCCGTTGCACCAAAAGCCATGACTGTTAGTGAACATGGAAGACCACATAATTAAGCACCTGTAGGCAGGGGAGCGCGTCGCATCACCCAACAATTTCCCCCTAGACGCGCATACCAGGTGCTTATGCGGGTCGGGAAGGCACTGGGGAGATTTGAACCCATGACCAAGCCAAAACCAGGCTCTGATACCAATTGTAGGGCCCATTTGCCATTGCACCAAAAGCCATGACTGTTAGTGAACATGGAACACCACATAATTAACCACCTGTAGGCAGGGGAGCGCGTCGCATCACCCAACAATTATCGGATATCCGATTTCAAATCGAATATCCGGTATCATATCGGATATCTGATAAGGCTCAGCCATACCTTCTAGGTTTGGTTCCTAGATAGGTGAAAAAAAGTCAGAGTGGATTTTGAAGCGCTTTTAAGCATCTTCAAACTCTCTTTTTTTCACATCGCCACTTTTTGCCACACCATGATCCTGCACATACCCAGATATTATTGGACATAGATTTCTTTTGGCATAATTTTTAATCAAAGTAGTTTGTGGGGATTGTCGGGACCAAATAAATCTAATTACAAAATAAAGTAATAAAGTAAAAGTTTGGATGCGTCATGTTTGATTTTGGCTCCAAATCATAAAAATTGATTGCTTGTCTTCCATAACAAATCTATAAGAATTTTTTTGCAACAAAAATTCAAATTTATGGGTGAGATCTAATATAATTTTTTCTTCAAATTTTGTTACTCAATCCATCACTTCATGTTATATTTGAATTTCGATAGCTTCTTATAATATGTTAATATTCTTGCTAGTCATTTTATGTTAATTGGAAGGATGATTGAGTGCTTTACTTTTATTAATTTCTTTCAGACTAATTTCAAATGATCTCATGCTGATTCTTATGAACGAAAATACTGATTTGAAGCTCTGTCCACAATGTGCAAAGAAATGATTTGCTGCAAACTGCATTCATTGCAAAATGAACCTCTAATGGAGTATATCTCACAATGAAATAGGTTAGTATATCACTATCTTCTTCTACCACTGATTTGCCTTGACAATTCATTTCTTTTTGCATGCACAAAACATTTGTTTTATTTTGCATTGAGATTAATCACATTGCTATGATTAGTTTCCTTGAGAAATTAAATGTAATCGTTTTAGCAATCCAATGATTGCTATGATTGTATTATGCTATCTGAGCTAAATTTTCATTTGAAAAAAATGATTTAGGTTTCTATATAATCTTTCCCAAGAAAACTATTTTATTAGAAAATAAAATTTAGATAGTATTGTCGAGTATATATGTCATTTCATCTTCAAAAGAAGCATTTATTATACCAAATTTAGATGGCATATTATAAGGATGTTTCATATAATTTGAGTGTACTTAAATACATTTCACATCCAAATTACAACCAGATGTGTTTTGCCTTTGTTCGGGAACAACAAGTTCTCTCTCGAATGGATGGTACTGGTAACTTTTAAAACTGTTAAACATGTTGGTAATGTAGGCTTTTAGCTGTCCTTTTAATCTCCCCTACCTTTACCTACTCCAACTACTTTATTTATTGTTATCTTCTCATCGAGAGTTCTAGATCTCTCATTTTGTAATCTATACTTCTAGATTATTAGGTTTAGGTTTAGGGTTTGTTCAAACATCTGCTATAATATTTTTTTTAGAAGCTTGTAGATGTTTTGTCTTCTCGGCTAATGGTAGATTTATCTCGAATATTGTATGCTTTCTTATAAAAAAACACTATGTACTCATTTGAGATCATGAGGAATGAAATATAATATAGTTTATTGTGTGCAGAACATTGTGTTGTTTAGTGTCTTTGTTATTTTTCTTCTACACATCTATCAAATTGGTATCAAAGCTGTAAAAATCTTGACATTATTTTAATGGGCAGATGTCATTATGGGTAAAGGGAAAATGAGAGCAAAGCTGAAGATTTAAGGAAAAGATCATAGTTTTTGTGTGAGGAAGGAAGAGAAAGGGTTTGTAGTTGTTACAAGTCAGAAAGTTTTACTATTAAATCATGGCAGGAACTAGTGGAAGTATTTCACAGCCACAAATTCCAACTTTTAATGGCAAAAATTATGATTATTGGAGCATCAAAATGAAAAAACTTTTTCATTCTCAGGATGTTTGGGATTTAGTTGAAAGTGGGTTCCCTGAACCAACAGACCAGCAGACATATCAAGCTCTTTCACAAGCTGAAAAAGATTTATTAAAGTAAAATAGGAAAAAGGATGCTAAGGCACTATTCTTTATTCAACAAGCAGTGGAGGAAGCAATATTTTCTAAAGTAGCTGCTACCACAAGCTCAAAGAAAGCATGGGACAACTTGCAATCAACATACTAGGGCACAGGAAAGGTAAAAACTTCAAAGTTACAAAATCTTAGAAGAGATTTTGAAAATTAACAAATGAAAGATTCAAATTCAATAGACTCATTCTTCACTCAAACAATGGGGATAGTAAATCAGATTAGATCATATGGAGAAACCCTAGGGGATCAACAAGTTGTAGAGAAAATACTTAGAAGTCTACCGAATAAGTTTGATTCAAAAGTTGTAGCCATTGAATAATCTAAGGATCTCTCCCTACTATCAATAGATGAGTTAATGGGTTCTCTCTTATCACATGAACAAAGGTTGAATTGTTTGGGAACTTCATCATTGGAGAATGCTTTCAAGACTCAACTTTCATTTGGAAGAATGAGAGGAAGATCAAATTATTAGCAAAGGTAGAGGATGTTTTACACCAAGAGGAGGAAGAGAAAATCCACAGTTTGAGAGTAGAAAGCTAGCATCAAGCTCACAAACCAGTTTCACTTCAACAAGAGGAAGGGGGAGCAACCATCATCAAGGAGAAAGGTATGACAAATCTAACATCCAATGTCATTATTGTAATAAATTTGGGCATTTTGCATCTGAGTGTAGAAAAAGATAATATGACATGAATAGGCAAAAGGCGCATTTTACAAATGAAAGTCAACCCAACACTAGTGAGCAAAACACCATCTTGATAACATGTAATGTTGCACAAGAGAGTTCTAAAGAAGTTTGGCTCTTAGATAGTGGTTGTAGTAACCGTATGAGTGGGTCTAAGGAGATATTCTCAAAAATAGATGAATCAGTAAAATCAGAGGTTAAGTTGGGGAATGATCATCAAATTTCAGTCATGGGAAAAGGGTCAATTAGCATAAGAACTAAGAAAGGTGAAGAAGAGGAAATTCTTGATGTATATTATGTTCCTAGATTGCAACACAATCTCATAAGCATTGGGAAAATAGTACAAAAGGGATATAGAATACATTTTGAAAATGGGGAATGTGTGATTCTAGATAAAATACCAAGCAATAGGCTAATTGCAAAAGTTGAAATGACTCAAAATAGAATGTTCCCACTTAAAATCCAAAATGAATTATTCATTTATTCTTAGAGCCAAATGAATTGCAAAAACTAGCTGAATCTGCATTCAAAGCTTTACACAAAAATTAATCTTGGCTATGGCATTTAATGTTTGGTCATTTAAACTTTAAAGGGTTACAACTCTTATATAAGAAATGAATGGTCTATGGGTTGCCATCAATAGAGCCACTTAAGACAACATGTGAGAGTTGTATTTTTGCAAAGCAACATAGAGAAAAAAAATTAGTTGGAAAGTCTTATAGAGAAAAATATCCACTTGAGATAGTCCATTTAGATCTTTGTAGACCAATGCAAACACCATCCTTAAGTGGAGAACTTTATTTCTTGACATTTATTGATGATTTCATCAAAAAAGTTTGGATTTATTTTGTGAAGTATAAATCAGATCTATTTGTTGTCTTTAAAGAATTCAAGGCAAAAGTTGAGAAAGAAAGTGGATACTCTATTAAAACATTAAGAATTGATCAAGGTGGAGAATACATATCAAATGCTTATCTAAATTTTTGCAAGAAAATGGCATATGGAAACAATTTACAGCAAGGTACACTCCACAAAAAAATGGAGTAGCAAAATGAAAAAATAGAACAATTATGGAGATGACAAGGAGTATGTTAAAGGAGAAACACTTGCCAAATAAGTGTTGAGCTGAAGTAGTTGCATGTTCAGCATACATACTAAATAGATGTCCAACAAAAGAAGTAATAAATAAAACACCGAAAGAAGCTTGGAGCAAAAGGAAGCACAATATAGCACATTTGAGAATATTTGGTTGTGTGGCATACTCATTGGTACCTCAAGAAGTGAGACAAAAATTGGATGATAGAGGAGAGAAGTGCATATTTGTGGGATATAGTGAACAATCTAAGGCATATAGGCTATACAATCCTATCACAAATAAGTTAATAATAAGTCATGATGTTGAGTTTGTAGAAGAAGAAGCATGGGATGGTAGCTTGAATAAGTCAACTACAGTTGCAGCTAGTGTTCCAAAAGAAAATGAAGAAAATGAAACTCAAGATGTGCATTCTACAACACAAAAAAATATTTCTAAAACACCTACAAGGGCACCTACCACTCAAAACACTACTACTCCAGTAAGCACTAATAGTAGTCAATCATCTAATCCAACACTTGCCTCATTAAGATCAAGATCTATAAATACTTCAAGGAAGACACAAAGTCTTAGAGACATATATGATGAATTACAAGAGGTTGAAAATGATGATTTATGCACTAATTTTTCACTCTTAGCACATGCTGATCCAATTTATTTTGAAGAAGCTATTAAAGATGACAAATGGATTTCAGCCATGGATCAAGAAATTCAGTCAATAGAAAAGAATGATACTTGGGACTTAATAGATCTTCCTAAAGGAAAAGATGTGATTAGAGTTAAGCGGGTATACAAAAAAAAATATAATGCTGATGGAAAAGTAGAGAAACACAAGGCAAGACTAGTAGCCAAAGGCTTCACACAACAATTGGGTATAGACTACAATGAAACATTTGCACCTGTGGCAAGATTAGATACTATTATAATGATTTTATCCATAGCAGCCCAAAATAATTGGAAATTTTATCAAATGGACGTGAAATCAACATTCTTGAATGACGTTTTAGAAGAAGAAGTGCATATAAAACAACCACCGAGATATGAAATTTTGAGAGAAGAACATAAGGTATACAAGCTGAAGAAGGCACTATATGGCTTAAAGAAAGCTCCTAGAGCTTGGTACAATAGAATAGACTCTTATTTTGCGAATAATGGTTTTAGTAACTATGGCTATGAACCAATTTTGTATGTCAAAGTGAACAATGAAGGAGAAATATTGATAGTCTTCTTATATGTAGATGATTTGATATTCACCAGTAATATGTCAACTAACAATTTCAAGGCAACTATGAAAAATGAATTTGATATGACTGATTTGGGACTCATGAGATATTTTCTTGGGATACAAGTAAATCAAAATGATCAAGGAATTTTTATTTGTCAAAGAAGTATGCTACTGATTTGTTAAAAATATTTAAAATGACAAATGTGAATTCAGTCCCTACACCAATTGCATTGTGTACAAAACTTAGCAAGAATGATGAAAGTCCTAATGTAGACACAACTTTATTCAAAAGATTAGTTGGTAGCCTTTTATATTTGACAGCTACAAGACTAGATATAATGCATGGAGTTAGTCTCATTTCTAGATTCATGGACAAACCAAAAGAAATTCATTGGAAAGCTAGAAAGAGGATTTTGAGGTATATAGCTAGAATAAGGAACTTTGGAATCCTATATGTGCATTTAGATCATTACAAGCTAATTGGCTATATAGATAGTGACTGGGCAGGTAGCTTTGATGATAAAAGAAGCACTTCAAGACATATCTTTCACCTAGGATCGAGAGCTATTTCTTGGGCATCAAAGAAGCAACCAATTGAGATATTATCATCAACTGAAGCAGAATATGTTGCAGCAACATCAGCAACTTGTAAAGCAATGTGGATGAGAAGAGTACTTTTAGACTTGAAGCATCCACAGGAAGAACCTACAAGAATATATTGTGATAATAATTCTTCAATTGCTTTATCAAAAAATCATGTTTTTCATCAACGTAGTAAACATATAGATATAAGATATCATTATATTCGTGAATTGGTGAACAATGGTGACATGTGTCTTAAGTTTTGTAGGTCCAAGGAACAACTGGCAAACATTTTCACAAAGCCTCTTGCAAAAAATGTCTTTGAACATCTTCGAGAAAGTATTGGTATTATAGACATACATGGTAGTGAAGATTAAGGGGGAGTGTTGGTGACATAGGCTTCGAGCTTTCCTTTTAATCTCCCCTACCTTTACCTACTCCAACTACTTTATTTATTGTTATCTTCTCATCAAGAGTTCTAGATGTCTCATTTTGTAATCTATACTTCTAGATTATTATGTTTAGGTTTAGGGTTTGTTCAAACATCAGCTGTAATATTTTTCCAGAAGTTTGTAGATGTTTTGTCTTCTTGGCTAATGGTAGATTTATCTAGAATATTGTATGATTTCTTATAAAAAACATTATGTACTCATTTGAGATCCTGAGGAATGAAATATAATATAGTTTATTATGTGGAAGCAGATTGTGTTGTTCTGTGTCTTTGTTATTTTTCTTCTGCACATCTATCAAAATAGTTGTGAGATGTACATTTGAAAAAAATAAAATAAAATCGGTCGTAATATATTGATGAGTGTATTAAGGAATGGTTGTTAGATGAGAGTTGGAGATTAGAAGAGTTTATTTCTATTTGGTATTCATGTGATGGATTAATCTGAAATATTGATGAAAACTAGAAACATAATCAAATTAAATTATTTTATTGATATAGATTGTAAAATACTTAAATCTAGTAGAAAAGACAGATTGTAACATTTCAATCTACAGTCTGGATTTTTCTAATGGATGACATACATAAAATGATCAGGAACTTTCTACTCCTCCTAATGCCATTTTAGGCATTTAGCGCCACTTTATAAGCTTCTATGCTTTTGTATATGGGTTGTGGGGTATTTTACTTTTTAGTCTCAAATATCTATATGATTTATTGCAATTTGATTTATTTTCATCTATTTCTTAAAGTTGTATATCTATATAATATTATTTCAAACTTTTATTCATTTAATAAAGTTAAAAAAAAAAAACATTATATAACTACTAGAAATTCCTCAATTTTTCAGTGTAAAAGATTGGAGGAAATTCTCTTCAGACAATAGGGTGAATCTGAGAAAACAAAGAAGTAGTTTTGCATCAAGAAGTGAGCTTTAGGAAGTCTGAAAGACACAAAGATGACGAAGAAAGGGAGTGAGTCAACAAGTGTAAAAGAAAGAGGAAGTAGTGAATCAACATGGGTGGAGGGAGTGAAGTATAGATACACAGAGGGAGCTTGGAGTCATAGAAAGATGAGCGAGTCCTTCGGCACTGTTTGCATTTACAAAATTCCCATGTTTCTTAGGGATTTAAATCCTGCAGCCTATACACCACATGTTGTATCCCTTGGCCTTTTCAATCATCAACCCACTAAGGAATTATCAGAGATGGACCGTCGCAACGTGGATGCCCTTTTGAAATTGTGGTAGAAGTTGCCACCACCAAAGAAAAGCTCCTTCTTTGATGTGTTTAATAAAGAATTAGTCTCTTGCATAACAAGTTGCTATGAAGAAGAAATAGACGTTGAGGATGAGACTGTTGTTTGGACTTGCCTTCTGGATGGCTACTTCATTCTTGAAATTTTGAGAGTTCTTACATGGGAAAATGAGAAAAAAGATGAGTCTAGAATACCTCCTCCTCATCCTTCAAATGTTGAGGAAGGCTCTGATCCTATTTATAACAAGAACATAATCAGATCTTGCCAATTTGATATCTTGGGAAATTTTTTCATGATGGGAAATTAGATACCCATTGTGGTTCTAGTAAAGCTATTGCAATTGGATAGGGATTTGGAGGAGAGTTCTTGGAAAGAATTGTACATAATGCTTTGTGAAGTAAGTTTAATAGTTCACCCTTTCGTAGCCAAGGGACTTGTGTTGGATTATTAAATGCAGTAGTTGTTTGTCCCTAGAGAAAAACACCCACCTACCACCTCTGAACGTTCAAAAAATTTATTTAAGGTAGGTGAGTTTTCAAGATTTGTAAAAGAGGGGGAAATATTTTTGTGGCAAGAGACAAAAGGAATAAAAATAGTCTCATTTTGTAGAGAATTTAGTAGATTAGAGAGAGCTAGTTGAGCAAATTACAAGTTGTAGAGAAGGAAGAAGAAGAAAGAAAGTGATCAGCAGATCAGTTGTGCAAAGGATAGAAGGAAGCTTGTTTTGTGCCTACAGTTGCATGTGTTTCCTTGTTGGTTATTCTATAAGTTTGTCATTGCTTGATTCAACCTATTGTTCTAGGTGTTATTGTATGCAACCATTAGAGCTACAAGTTTGAAGTTTAAATTTTAAATTTTAAATTTTTATCAGTTTAAAGTTTTAGGGTTATTTTAGGATTTTCTGGTTGAAGCCAAATGCTCCCAAATTTGTAATGTTTTAGTTTAAAGTTGAATAGAAAGAAATAAAACATACATAAATCTATTATTCTTCCTCTATACGTTGCATTTGAGAATATTCATGTTGAATATTTTAAGTTTTGGCTCTCTAGGTTTAATGGTGAAAATATTCATGTTATAAACTTGGTCACTCGACTTGGTCTTTGTCTGAGTTGAAACTTTATAGTTTAAGCCTAGCTCACTCGGCATCCATTGGTGCCAAGTTTCCCTTCATGTGTTGAGTTCACTTGGCTCCTTCATGTACCCAGCTCACTCAACACCCTCCTACCACTCGGCTCCTTAAGCTATCGAGCAAAACTAGCACTTGGCAATAGTTAGTGTTGAGCAAAAATATTAGAGTTTTGATTTAATATTTCTCACACATGGTATCAGAGCTTTGAGGCCCCACATCCATAGTGAGTTAGGGCATATTTTTCTTGGGATATTTGACATGGCAGGAGATATAGGAAAGATATAGCAACAGCCAGCATCCTTTAATGGACATAATTATGATACATGGGCAAAGAAAATGAAAACCATAATGGTTGCAAATGACTTATGAGAGTTTGTGATTAATGGGTTCAATGATGTGATAGACCCAACTAAGTATGCTGCTCTCACAAATGCACATAAGACTCAACTAAAAGAGTCAAGGAGAAAGGATGCTAAGGCATTAAGCTTGATTGAGGCAACAATGATAGAGATAGTTTTTCCCAAAATTGCAGCAGCAAATTATGCAAAGGAAGCATGGGATATCCTTGAGAAAAACTTCAAAGGGACTGATAAAGTCCATATAGTAAAGCTACAGAATATAAGGAGGGAGTTTGAGAACCTTCAGATGAAGGAAAATGAATCAGTTGTAGATTTCAGTTCAAGGACCTCCAATGTGATTAACCAACTGAAGTCAAATGGAGAAGACTATAAAGAGCAGAGGATAGTGGAAAAGATATTGAGGAGTTTACCTCATAAATATGACAATTTGGTCATGAACATAGAAGAGGCAAAATACCTCACCGTTTTGACAATGGATGAGTTGATGGGTATTCTTCAAACCCATGAGCATAGGATCAACAGATCTGCATCTTCTTCTTCCCAAGAGCAAGCATTCAAGGCTCAGTCAAATCCAAGAGGAAGGGGGAGAGGAAGAAATGGTTCAGGTAGAAACTCTAGACACAGAGGCTAAGGTAATGGAGGACAAAGAAATTCTATAGCAGAAAGCTCAGGAAGAGTAGAGAGAGCAAGCACTTCTCAAAACTCTTCAAGAGGAGGTAAGAAAAACTACAACTCAAATAGGAGTAATGTAGAATGCTACTACTGTCATAAATATGGGCATTATGCAACTGAATGCTGGAAGAAGCAAAATGATCAATCAAGAAAAGCAAATGTGGCTAATGTGAACATGGGAATTGGAAATAATGCCACTGCCTTCATCATGTGTAATGTTGGTGAAGAAGGAAGCCCTGAAGTTTGGTGCCTTGATAGTGGATGTATCAATCACTTGAGTGGTAATGAAATGTTGCTTTCATTTATTGACAAGTCAAATTTGAGATTAAAAGTAGAGGAATCTCACTTGAATCAACTGGCACTAGAAACAAGATGTAGCCATTTTGCATGTATAGAGCGATAATAAACATACATAGCACCATTGGTGTGACTGTCACACCCTTCAAAGGTGAAAATGCTAGTATTAATGTGTCTTTACCACATAATTACAATTTGAATAATTATTTGGTGGGGTGGGAAAAAAATAGTTGATTAATGGAATTGTAGAACTAGACCTACTAGAAGCTAAATAGGGTGATATGGAGAAAAGTGTTATCTTTTTGCAATGGCTCTCTTGTACTTTTTTGGCTTCGAGGATTGGTTCATGAAGTAGAGAATGGAAATAGATTGCTCAGTCACACTAAGTACAAAAATGCAGTGCCTTGGTGGAAATAATAATATCATGGATGGTAAATAGCTTGAAAAAAATGTACTCCTTTGTAGGAGACAACACATCATGTTTACAAAAAATATATTGATAGATGAAGGTATTGTTAATGGAGCTCTTGGTGAGTTTGTTGACTTTTTTTGTAGACTAGGTTGTTAGCCTCCAAGTGTCCCCATGTATGTTGTCTTACATTTTGATAATTATCATGGAACACCGTTAAACAAACATGAACTAAAGATTGTACCAATTATTCCCATCATATTAGGAATCAAAAGACAACTCTCACTCACCATGTCATGGGTTATTACCATACATAAATACCAAGGGCTAATACTCCAAAAAGAAAGAAAAAATGACATTGGTAAAATAGAGAGATAGAGAATGCCACTTACAACTATTTCTAGACTGAAGTCTCTAGATAGTTTTTGTATCGAACCCACTTTTACCTTTGATAGGTATGCTAAAATGAAAAATAACCCATATACAATTAAACAAAAAGTAGAGGAATATCACTTGAATCAACTGGCACTTGAAACAAGATGTAGCCATTTCGCATGTATAGAGTGATAATAAACATACATAGCACCATTGGTGTGACTGTCATGCCCTTCAAAGGTGAAAATGCTAGTATTAATGTGTCTTTACCACATAATTACAATTTGAATAATTATTTTGTGGGGTACGAAAAAAATAGTTGATTAATGGAATTGTAGAACTAGACCTGCTAGAAGCTAAATAGGGTGGTATGGAGACAAGTGTTATCTTTTTGCAATGGTTCTCTTGTACTTTTTTGGTTTTGAGGAGTGGTTCATGAAGTAGAGAATGGAAACAATGGTTTTGCTAAAGTGGTTGAGTTTGTGGTGGATGGTAAAGAATGGAAAGAAAAAGATTGCTAGGATTTGGAGGAAATTTTAGGGAACTTGACTTACCATGCACATAGTTTGGAGTGCCCAATGATTTTAAAGGCCACAACTATTGTGGAATCTAGGAAGGAAGAAGAATTTTTGAGTGACTTATCTCTATATTTGTATAGTTTGTTATGGTGTTAGCTATTAATAGTATAAAAAATTGTTCACAGTTCTCCACATTTTAGTATATTGGTTGGATATTTTGGTGTGACAATATTTCCCTATTTGGTATATTGGATAGCAATATCACCTTCATAGAGCTAAATAAATTTAGTAGATAATGATGGTTAACTTAACTAATTAATATAGATTATGGTGCATTTTATTAAGGATTCAAAGAACTTATAGGTCAATCAAAAAGTTAGGTATTGAAATGTACTTTTTATATATATCAATAGAAAAGGAGTTAACCCATACTATCTCTTAAATTCAAATATTTTTCCTAATAATATAATTGTATTATTTAGTAAGATTCTTTTAACTATATTTCAATTTCGAAGTATATTTTTTTCTTTTTCTCCTATATTTACTTATCTTCTATTGATTTCTTTTCTACATTTTATTTCCTACATATAATTAGTTATTTAAATGTATTGTAATGGAATAATCTCAAAACACTTAATATTATCCTATTATGATTTTTTTCAAATAATCTAATTGATGTTTAAGTAATTTTAAATTCAAATATATTATTTTTATGATATTTGCTAATATTATTTTAAAATTTAACTTTGTTTATAAATATTAATGAGTTTATTTTGATTTCTATGATCATTATATTACCTTGAAATGAAAATCTTATTTTGGATAATTAATGCCTATAGGCATTCTACAATGGCAGAATGGGTGGAGTGGGATGGTGTGAGTGTGTTAATGTTAACTTTTATTCATCTAGGTTAAATTTGACAACCATCCACATGTCAAAAGTTTAAATCTTATTATAAACATAATATACTTTTAAAAATAATTTAATAAATACCACATAAAAATTTGTTTAAATTATAATTTTGGAGATATAAATCATCCAATTTTGTAGAAATTAAAATAAAAAACTTAAGTTAGTAAAAAAATAAATAAATGGAGATAAAGGAAATATAAATAATTTTAGATGTAGTAAACTGAATTATAATTATTATGTAGCGGATATCTATCGACATTTCTTTAGATGGATTGAAGGTTAAATTTGACAACCATCTACACGTCAAAATTTTAAATTTAATTATAAACAAAATATATTAAAAAAATAATTCAATAAACATAACATTAAATATTTGCTAAAATTATAATATTTGGATCTCAAGAGATATAAATCGTCAATATTTTTAGAAATTAAAATAAAATGTTTAGATTAGTGCTAAAAAGGAAATTTTAAATTGTTTTGGGTGTAGTAAATTAAATTTTAATCATTTTGTAGTGGATATCTATCGACATTTCTTTAGATAGATTTATTTAAGATATCTATACTAGTTAAAAAATAATTTTGTACTTCATTACTATTAAAAGATTATTGATAATTAACAAAAGTTTGTTTGTTGCGTAAATACTAAATATATTGTATTGGTTCACATAAAAGATTTATTTGATTCAGTTTAGGTATTATTATGTAAATTTTAATTATAAATATAATCTAATAATTTATAATATCAAACAATTAAGTGTATATTAATAAGAATATTAGTTAAGATAGACATTGAAACTTAGAACCTTCTTTTAAATACTTATTCTTCAAACAACTAAATTCTCTCAAAAATATATTTTAACTTTAAATACAGCCATATTATAATGTTGATCAATTCATTTTTGTACACCTAATATAATTTTAATTCTAATAAAATCTAAATAACAAAATATTTTAATTATAGTATTATTTTAATTATTTTAAATTATAAATGTAGTCATCAAACAAGTTTTATTTATTGTGTTCACCAATGTAATGTTTAAGCATGTGGTCCCAAATACTCATTAATGCAATTCATCGTCATCGAACTTACAAAAGATTTTGGAATCACATTTATAGACTTAGCTTGGAAGAGCGCACCAAAGACTTGACTTACCAGTACCCACGTTTAGAAAAGACGATTTAAACTCACCTCTCAAGACTTTCGAACCGGGATGACAAAAGAATTCAGTGGGCTCAGTATGCTGTCAAATCGTTTCTCTGTCAATTTCAACGTAACCTTCATAGCGCCTTCTAGAAATGTATGATATTTCTCTGTTTTAGCAATCTTCACGTTAAAAATATGTTTATATTTCACCCTCCACATGAATTTAGAAGTAGATATTGTTGATAATTAGTTTTATTATTAAATTTAAAAGACAGTTCTTTTAAGTATATCCATATGATTATAAATAAATTTTTAATGAAAAGAAGTGAAAAAGTTATCACAGATAATTAGGAAAAAAATCTGCAACAAAATACAATAACAGGTTAATCATACTATTAATTTATTATAAATATTCTCCACATCATTAAAATTAGCGTCATGCTAATCTGGAATTATTGGGTCAAAGCAGACGAATATTAGAATTTACTGGCGTGGGATATTGGGCGCTCCTTTGGCTATATCTCGTTCATTGTGTACTCTGTTTCGCAACTACAATGGCGATTAAGTATTTGGCCCTGGCGATTACTACTCTGAGTATTACGCTGCACAATTGCAGTGCTCTAACATTTGATGGCAGACTAGCTGATACACTTCAGTTGGGGGATTCGCTTACAGGAAATCAGACCCTAATTTCGAAGAATGGGACGTTTGCTCTGGGATTTTTCAATCCGAGTGGAACGAAAAATTGGTATGTTGGAATCTGGTATGCACGGGTCTCCCAAAAGGCCATAGTTTGGGTGGCTAACAGAGATAATCCTGTCAAAGGAATGCCCGCCGTTCTGAACTTTTCAAGGGACGGTCATCTCAGATTGTTTGATACAAGGGGCTGGTCAGTTTGGTCGACTGATATTGGTCAGAATGGGTCACGAGCTGTGATAATGGACTCTGGCAATTTCGTAATTCTGAGTGATCATGGCCACAACGAGTCTGAGACTGTGTGGGAGAGTTTCGCGCATCCGACAGATACATGGTTGCCTGGCATGAAGATTTGGAAAGGCACGAAGCTAATTTCCTGGAAGAGTTCTTCTGATCCTGCAAGTGGGCTCTTCTCTTTCGGAATGGACACGTCTCCAGGAAAGGCACAGACGATGCTGTTCTATAACAACACGGTTCCGTACATGTCCAGCGGGTAATGTACTGCAACCAATTATTTTGGTAAGGTTCCGGAATTGGAAGGTCAGAGGAAAGTTCAATTCTCGTGTGTGAAGCTTTCTCCTTCAAGAGTATATATTAATTTCAGCGTAAATCCTATAGATCATACCCTCACGGGGCGCTTAGTGTTAAATACGAACGGTGAATTACAACTCTACTTCTGGATGGATGATGGCATGTGGAGTCTGAGGTGGTCGACACACCGAGGTCAATGCAGTGACTTCGAAATCTGTGGGGCGAATGGACTGTGCAATGCGAATGATGTGTGTAGTTGTGTTCAGGGATTCACTCCCAAGAACGGCTCTGAGGGTTGGTGGTCAAGCGGATGTGCTCGGCGAAGGCCTCTCCATTGTTCTGTCGCGGAGGGCACAACCGACGGTTTCTTGGAAGCGAAGAACCAATACTTCATGTCCGACAAAGAAGCCGTCTTATACAACAAAGAGCAAACTCTGCAAGGGTGTCGGAATTCCTATCTCAACAATTGCTCCTGCACAGCCTTTGCTTTCTCTGCTTCTGATCCACCCGTCTGTAAATTGTGGTTTGGGGATTTATTCGGAATGCGGGTTTCGTCGGAGGGCCAATCTGTTTTCATTAGGGTGGCTGCTTCTGAGTTGCCGTGCTCGACAAAGGAGAGAAGGACCAAATCCCCCGCTCTCAGTATTTTACTTTCTGCCGCTGCCGTCTTTTGTGCTTTTTTAGCTCTCTTGATCGGCGCATTTGTTCTGTGGAAATATCGAAGGCTGTGGAGGACAGACATCGAAGAGGAGGTACCAATTTCGCTGAAAAGGTTCCGTTGCAAAGAGCTGCTAGTGGCAACGGATAATTTCAAGCACAAGCTGGGGAGCGGAGCATTCGGGTCTGTTTTCAAAGGAATTCTTCCGGACAAGACGCTCGTGGCGGTAAAGAGATTAGAGGGTTCCGTGCAAGGAGAGAAGCAATTCCGCACGGAAATTGTCACAGTCGGTAGAATACAGCATGTGAATTTGGTGAGGTTGTGGGGATTCTGCGCAGAAGGCTCTCAAAGGTTACTGGTGTACGCCTACATGCCCAACGGCTCTCTCAACTCCCTCCTCTTCACCAAGTCAGAAAACGCGGAGAAAGTGTTGGACTGGAAGACCCGTTTTCTGATCGCTCTGGGCACTGCACGAGGATTAGTTTATCTCCACGAGGAATGCAGGGATCATATCATTCACTGCGATATCAAGCCTGAAAACATTCTTCTGGACGGTGATTTTAGCCCAAAGATAGCTGATTTTGGGTTGGCAAAGCTGGCGGGTAGGGATTTTAGCCGCGTACTGACGACAACAAGAGGAACTCGTGGGTACTTGGCCCCCGAGTGGATCTCCGGCCTGCCAATCACTCCCAAAGTGGATGTATACAGTTTTGGTATGACGTTGCTGGAAATTATATCCGGTCGTAGAAATCTGGATTTCAGGGTGGAGGAAAGTAGGTTGTACTTTCCTATATGGGCTTCATCTCAGATTCAGAGGGGGAACGTAATGGGCATTGTGGAGGCAAGGATAGCAAGCGAGGCAGATATCAAAGAGGTGAGAAGAGCCGCTGTGGTGGCTGCGCTGTGCATTCAAGACGATGAGAATGAGAGGCCGAGTATGAGTGAAGTAGTTAAGATAATGGAAGGTAGGATGGAGGTTGCTGCGCCACAAATTCCGAGGTCTCTACAGGTGCTACTGGATCAGCTCGACGACGACGACGACAGTGACAGCGGTGGCTGCGGTAAAAGAAAAGGCTTCTAAATCAAGTGGTTCCCTTTGCTGTTGAGCTCTCAATCGCTTTGTACACATGGCTTAGTCCAAGAAGGTATCGGCTAAAACGTAAATCTTACCAAGGAGGACAGTTGAAGTTGAGAAAAAGAAGGTAAGTATCCCCTTGGTAAGATTTACGTTTCACTCGTTTCCATCTAAGATCATAGCCTTTTCACAAGGGTTAGGCAATTGGTATAGTTATTGTAAAGGTGCCGTTTGTTGCATCCAGTTCTTGTGTGAAGTCATTTAATGATAATGATGTTTTGAATTATTTAAATCTGTGTTCTTTGTCACAATAAGCTAAATAATTTAAATTGATGATTTCAAATCAATTTATAATTCAAGTCTATGAGTCCTTGGTCTGATGGTGAAGTTGGATGAATTACAAAGAGCTCGCTAAGGATCAAGTATTGCTGAGTGCCTGAATCCCTAATGATCTTGCTTGTGTCTCTTATCCATCCAAAAAAAGAAAAAATATTTTAACTTTCATTTAATATTCAATTGAAATTTTAAAAGTTTAATGTTTGTAAATTTGTATATTAGATTAGATAGGATGATATCAAAGTTTTGATCTTTCTTGTTAATAGTGAGATTTTCTATTAATGAAACATTTTCTTTTTATAATGAAATATTTAAAACATTCTCTAAAAATATGTTAGAAATCTAAATACAATCATCTTGAAATAAAGATTATACAGAATTAAAAAAATCACACCCACTTAGTTATAATGCTTAATATGTAGCTATAATTCTTTCTAAAAAATTCCTTTAATATCTAATGAAAATCTAAAATATATACGTTTACATCTAAATTTTAAAGAAATAGTAGTTATGTATATGACGAAACTTCATTACAATTTTTTTTTTAAAATAATAACGTGATCATTTAAACCTATCCACTTAATTGCCTCGATTACGTGTATAGTAACATCATCATCTCGCCCGACGCAAAAGACTTGACTTAGTCAATATACAGGTTCAGAAAAGCTTTACCTTGACTCCTCAAGCCGTAGTATAAATAACGGGTGGAGGTGAAAGCGTCGGGTGGGGTCTGTGAGCAGTCAAATATTTTCTATTTAAGTTCAATGTATCTATAGGTTGTGAGTCGGTCAATGCACTGCATTTCGAATAATGTATTACCATCTAATGAAAATTACTTTTTGATTGGGAAAGTTTAATTAAGTTCAACAAATCCGCCCACAAATATCCATTTAATCTTATTTTTAATTTGTTTTAAATATATTTTATTATATTCTGAAATTATGTTATTTATTATATTTATAAATGAATTTTATTTCATATATTTTCAAATGATAATTGGTTTAGTTTAATATGACTTTCCTTTTGATAAAATAGAGAGCTCAAATTAT
This sequence comes from Cupressus sempervirens, assembly GCA_028749045.1. Classification (NCBI taxonomy): domain Eukaryota; kingdom Viridiplantae; phylum Streptophyta; class Pinopsida; order Cupressales; family Cupressaceae; genus Cupressus; species Cupressus sempervirens. Next base: position 831,658,569 of record CM053792.1, read on the forward strand.
ATTATCTATTTCAAAAAATAGAAGATTTATATGACTTTTATATTTACTTTTACAATATCTATAATTGATTATGTGTGTATGTATATTTATGTGTCAATGTCTAAATATCAAATCTAGAAGCTAATAAACACATACACAATGAAGGATTGCAAATCAAAACAAAATTTTTACCTCTCCTTACCATATGCAACATGCGTCCATTGTCCTCCTAGTCTTGAGTCTTCTTGATATTATGAACCCTTAGATTGTGATCAACTCCCTTCTACAAGATTGCTTCAAGATGTTGGAGATTTGTGAACTTCTATACAAGATCAAATGGAATGATCCTAAAATAACTAAATGAAAATGAAGATGAAGATGAATGATGATGCAATTGAGATGCAAATTGATTATGAAATAGATAACTAATTTCTTGAGAGTGCTTCTAATGCTAATTCAAGATTCTAAAATTGAGTATGATCCTAGATGATGGAATGAGGAGAAAGAGGCTCCTTTTATAGAATCTACATAGACCCTAGCCTAAGTGGCAACATCTGACAGCAGAGAGATAATTAAGGACACATGGACGGATGAGATTGACTTGATTGGAGAGATGGAGGAAATCAAGGGTTTAGTTTAGTTATGAGAGAAAAGTTAGGGAGAGGAAAGACACTTGGCCGTCATCTCATCAAGACCTCTTGAGAGGACTCCATCTTTAAATAAGACTCCATGGACAACTGTCTCATGAGCCTTTGCTGATTGCATGAGGTGGATTGACTGAATCCAAGTTAATAGAGGAAGAGGGAGAGGACTTTGTCTCCCAAAGACATGTTAGAGTTAGAGTTAATCAACATCACATCTTCTCTTTTGGTCCCATGAGATAGGACACATGGGTGAGGATAAATAGGATTTTTAATAATTAATTAAAATTAATTATCAGTGCAACTATGAGTTGACACATCACATGGACTACTTAGGTGGACTGAAAGACTCAGTCATTTGGGTGAGTAGATGATTAAGTAATTTGAATAATTAGTTAATAGAATTATTTAAGAGACTTAGGATAATGCAATGGACTTAGGTGAATTAGTTTAATAAATTAAATAATGTATTAATACTAATAAATGAATTTTATTTTTTTTAAGAGGGGTAAATGCTTTGACCTGGAGCTATGAACCAGTGAGGCCACAAACGGGGGACCTCATCCCCATGAGATTTGAACCTTGATGGCAAGGATAACAACACAACAACTTAACCATCACAACATGCCACTATTGGCAATAAATGAAAAAATTAATTAATATAGAAATATTTAATTAATTATTAGCAAGTAAATTAACTTAATAAATTGAATAATTTATTAAAGTTAATAGAGGAAAATTATTAATTAAATATAAAATATTTAATAAATTAAATAATTTATTAAAGTTTATAGAAGAGGTTTTATTAATTAAATATTAAAATATTTATTTAATCAACTTGACAACTTTTGAGTGTATACATTTTGCCCCTCTTTGTAATAATGTGTGGACAACACATTATTTCAAAGACAACTAGTAGTTGACTTTGTTGCCCTTGTGCCCTCGAAAGATTGATCGGGTGATAACATGAGCAATGTTTGGATAAGTGATGAAAAGAAATGGACCACGTGACAAGAAATAATGAGAAGTGATGTTGTATGGTAGCACCCCCAAGAAAAAGGGTCACATGGGTATATATAGGAAAAAGAAAAGATGGATGAGTCATCATTTGCACACTTGGCGATAGGAGATTGGTGGAGAGTGGGTAGAGCGAAGATGTCATTCTTGATTGTAGATCGTCGAATTGAGCAAGTCTAGAGATATTAGTGGCCTAGCCAACTATGGAGAGCTAGAAGGTAGTCTATTCCTCTCAATCAATTGATTGGTTTAGCTAGAATTTATGATAGATTGGTAGGTTCGGATAGGTTTTTGGCAAGATTGTAGGATTGTTAGGAATTTATATTTTTGAAATTTCAAATTTTTGGTGGATGAATGTGTAGTTGCAACACACAAATGCACAACTCTACTATATGGTTGCACATTTATAAACATTTAATCGTATAATTTTTAGGTAAATTTTGCACATGTGTTTTTAAAATGCTCTCATTTGTGGTATCTGTGCATCTGTTGATTGATAATGCACATAGTTTTAGGGATGTTGCACATTTGTTAAAAATGTCTGAGCTTAGCGATATGTTGTGCGCTTGATTAGGGCTTATGCACATTTGTTGATAGATTAGGTGCATTCCTAGTGGATTGTTGCACAAGTGTTGACTGATATTATGCATCTATCAAATAGAGCTGCGCATATGTTTTATTGGTAGAATTTGCTAGCTAGAATGTAGAATATGATGGAAAATGGTTGAAAGGACAAGATAGAAATTTGTTCAAGTGTTTAGTGAGGATAACTGATGTGACCCACATAGGCATCATCATAGCAATGTTAGCTAGAAGCCTAAATAGGTATAGACAAATGATAAATTTGTCAATAGTCATGTGATAAACATGTGATTTCTAGAATAACTAATGCCATGTTTTGTTGTTTAGTATAGGAGGATCTTTCAGATATTCTGATGTCAAGAGAGAGATCTCGTAACTGATAGGGAGGAAATCTGTACTTTTCACTTTCTTTAATTTGTCAACTAATCTCACGAGAGATTCTACCATTCCATGCCTCATTAGACGATCATCGTCACAGATTTCATCACCTTTACCATTGGTGGAGATTCACTACTCTTTCCATGCATCGGGTTGTACTCTAATACATCGATAACATTCCACAGCTACACCCAATCTCCTTCATTCGGCTTTCTCCACACTCAGTTTTTATTTCCACACTTAAAAACCCGATCCTACATGATGCACGCCACTTTCTTCTTGTTCTCGGGCTGCTTCTTTACTGTTATAAACCTGCGGCTACACATTAATCAGGCTGCTTCTACGTCAACTAACCTGAGCTCCCACTTTCCATTTGAAACCCGAGCATCCTCCCTAGTGTTATCGAGGTACTTCTACACCAAATCCCAATTCTCCTTGTCATGATCGACTCTCTCACTCTTTATTAAAATCCACCTGCCACCTTTGCCATTATCAGAAACCATGATTGGGTTTCATTCCCATGAAACCGACCTCGCTCCTACTGTTTTCAGCTTGCTACATATCTGGTTCTTCTTTTCTTCAAACCTGAGCCCTCTTCATCACCCATGCCGATCACCTCGTGCCATATGGGTTGAGGTCAACATGGATATACATATGGTGATACACTTCGCCACCTTTCTTTAATGCATACGACGTAGCCATAAACTACTTTTACCACCTTTCCGATAACAATGGCGTGATTCGATATCATGTCCAGAATATGTAACGGTTCTTCAAAACCCATTTCCAATACATTTGAGAATGATTACCAAGATATCAAATCAATCTCTCGTTAAATAAACTGTTTCTTGCCATCCCAAATCAGGACTGCATCAACTTGGCCAATAAAATGAACATTAACATCCCAAATCGGGATTATTATTGGAGTCTGAACATAAGCAAATAGAGATACAAGGATAATTATGAAATCAAAACATTATTTCATTAATCACAATATTCAACTCAAAATGTCTACATGCATGGCATCCTTTTCTTCTTACTTGCACACCAAGAATAATCACTCTTCATAAGTTCCCTCTATCCCCTCTATCTCCTTTGGTTACAATTGTGCCTGTTTTTAAAACAAGAGCTTCTTGGGGTAGTTTTAAAACTGCCCACTCTACTCGATATACATCCATTATAAAACTGCCCACTCTACCCGACATACATCCATTACATATGGTATGTAATACAATATTTTAAACTATTCTCATGGGTATGTGAATACTAATTTAAACCAATTTAATGCTAATTTTAATCAATTTAATCATTACAATATATATGGTCTCCCAAAAGTTTAAATCTCCTCATGATGAAGACATGTCATTAGACTGAAATTTGGCACATTGCTCAACTGTCAAGGTGCCTTTGCACCACTGACACATAGTTCTTGATGCCTCTATTGAATGAGAGTGATCAAGTTTCAATTACCTCTTGTGGGTTATATCATGCTATGTTTTGTCTTGTGATTAGGGCCAACCTTGGCTTATTAATGACTCTTGTAGAGAGATGGCATTCAAAGACTAGTACCTTTCATCTTCTGATAGGGGAGATGAGTGTGACACTTGAGGATGTATACAAGATCCTTAGACTCCTGATCAACGGAGAGTTAGTGTAGTATGACCAGTGTAGAGGAGTATCGAGATGTGTTTGGAGATGAGCAATTGGAGGATTACAAGATCAGGTGGAGTTCATGGTGGAGGCTTATGAGCCATTACTTGCAGTACTAGCAAGTATGATAGCTAGGTGGGTCAACGCACAAACCTGTGTCACCCTTTTGTGAAGGAAAAGACTAACAAAAGTACAACTATTCACCTTCAATGATATAAAACTAATATTATTATTTAGAATTTGAAAATGAAGTAAACTAATGAATGTTTAAAAATTGATCAAGTTTAGGATTATAATTTTTAACAATTATTTTGATTAAGAATTGATATATTTTCATAATTTTTGTAGATAATTTTTTAGTTGCTAAAAAATTATGAAAATTAGGGGTCTAGTTCCCACCAAAAAGCTATATGGAAATAAACTTATTTCCCTTTGATCTTAGACTATGTTATAGATAAAATATATATCTAGAATACTTAATAATAAAAATGGTCTTTAGACTTATATTTTCACTTTTATAATCATTTAAAGTTCAACTCACCTGAAAATGATAGTTTTTATCTCCCACCACATTTTTTTAAAACAAATCTATCCTAACCAAAATAAAAATTATACATTCTAGAAGAGGACTCTTTCCTTTAGAACGTCATATAAGTTATAAATTTTTATGATATGATTTACTATTTTTTTCTATCTCAAAATTGATTTCTTTTTGAGTGTTAAAATACGTGCTTGTAGAAATTTTTAACTATAATATACCATATCTAATTAAAACACTATAAACTCTATATGAGAATATACTTGACTTTGGGCTCTATGAAATGGTGTTTATAAGTTATTAAAAATATATCATAAAAAATTGTAAGAGTTATTGAAACATCAGTTTTCTTGAAATAATTATATTTCTTTAGTAATTGGATACAAACTAGTATAAAAAATTAATTTTATATAAATTTCCAATTGAAAAAGTTTGATACCATATATATGTTAGCTAAAATGAATTTATCTAGATCATATCTTTGAACAAAATTGATTTTTAGATAGAGATACTCAAATTCTGTCATTCTGATTAGTCATCTTGAAAGGTGACACAACTTTATACTTTTACCCAAGTATATTAGCCCCAACAAGAGATCTAGAGGATACCCCATGGGACGAGGACAACCACTGTAGTAGATTTTGGAGGAGGGGACCCAATTTTCTTGGGGAGTGTGTAGTAGCCCACTTATATCATGATTTACATTAGGTGGTATACCATGGAGGTGCATCCTTGTTAGCTGGGGTTACACTATTACATGTGTGGGTGTGGAAACATATAGAGGTTTCACATCCTATTCATATGAGATTCAAATGTGTGGGGAAGCCATATGTGCACTTATATGCATCTATCTAGTCTTAATCGAGGTTGGGATATTTAGAACATTAGAGGTATGCACTAGACACATTGGATGGGGTGATATGGAGACCATATTGGACTACAAGGCATGGGATGATGAGATGGAACCGAGATATTACTTCTAGATAGGGTGGTTGATTGGTCAAACACTGCACATGTTGGAGAGAGAGTTAGTGGGTCGGGTCCAGAGATAGTTTGGATGACAATAAGGGATGCCCCAAGGTATGATTGAGTTTTCCTAGACACATTTGGAGAGAGAGATTGGGGACTAATGACATCCTATAAGGTGGTGAGACATGAGTTTTTTCACATATCATGTATGAAATGGATGATGAGGAGGCATGTTGTTGACCCTGGGATGACAAGGGATTATGAGTGGTATCTATAGAGACATATGATGTTGTGAATATCATCTCCAAATCAGCCACCTCTAGTGGTGAGAGCTGACTGATGAGTATAGATGAGGAGGAGGCAGGTTAGGAGAGATTGAAGAGGTAGAGGAGATGAAGGTGATGGCAGAGGACCGAGGTGAGTCTAGACATGCGGTGGATTAGAATAGAGCCTAGGAGATAGACCACCTCCTCCACCTTGTCTAGTATAGGGACAAGTGCTAATGCAGGTGCCTAGAACAACTAGAGAGGGAGAGGAGGTAGAGAGGCCATGACAAGATGATCTAGTGCAGGGTTAGCCTCAAGATGAGAAGACAGGGAGCGATGATGTTTATGTTCAGGGTGGGGATGTAGAGAAGAAGATGGAGTGGGCTGCAAAGGGCTATACAAAGGTGGAGAGGTAGGTGAACATGGTATCGTAGCTAGAGCAGAGGATAGAGAGATTAGAGGGACACTTGGAAAAGGCTCTAAGGGAGTGTGATAAAGAATTAGAGAGATTAGAGAGGGTAGAGACCCTATTGGAGCAAATGGAGATGACTCATGACTTGGATATGAATGCAGAGAGCATGAGGATCATACTAAGAATAGGCCGAGAGATTACATATTGAAGGGAGGCATATGAGAGAGCTATTCCTGAGAATCAATAGATGGGGAGCTTCAGAGAGAGCTCCTATTATGGGAGACCATTAGCCAGGCCACAGTAGGATAGAGAGAGTGTAGCCTCAGGACCACTGAGGTTAGAGGCCAGAGGATAGACAAAGATTGGGGGGGCTAGATCATCTATACCAAGGCAACCGGATAGAGATGCATAGTCAAGTGGTAGTGTTAGTTAGGCATTGTGTATACACTATAGACAAAAATTTTGGACTCTGGTGGATCTTGTATTTTGAGACATGTTATTATTAAGATATTCCATCAGCTATTGGACATTGTATATTATTTTTATCATGCATAGATGTAGGACTTGTAGACATTGGACACTAATTATTTTTATGGATTTTTGATGTTTACATGTGATGGATATCGACACCTTATTATGTAGGATGTGATATTATATGATTATGACATGATTTCTATTTGTAGCTATATATAAATGATTGGATCTTCTTAGGAAGTGATGCAATTGGATTTTTAAATGTGTATGGTGTTTTATCTTGATGAGATGAAAATTTGGAAAATACAATATATGCATTTTTTTTAAATGGTTAATGATAGATGCTATGTGATTTATGAATGCATTTTACTTTATCATGTATGGATGTCTTAAATAAACATGTTAATGAATAATAAGGGATGATAATGATGACTTCACTTAAAGTGACAAATGGATGCATACTAAACGAATTGTGTAATGATGGAATCTATATGAAATGAAAATGTTTTGATTAATGTACCAGTAGCTTCAATTTGGATGATAACAAAGTCTCACTTTCAATGACCTAATGAATAAAAAGGAGACTTGGAAGAAATGATGCATAATCTATAAAAGGAACCTTACACGCTCAAATGAAGTGAATGTGGATGAATATGGAACATGAATATAGATATGAAAATGTAAACTACAAATGCATTACTAAAGTTCACATTCTTTGTTTTCTTGTATCATCTTGCTTCTGAAGGCAACATGAATTTTTATCATCACTGGGCTGTTTATTGTTGTAAGAGAACATAAGCTTCATGGTATAATCAAACCAAGATTACTAGAGCATTCCTTACATGGATTTTAATATTGCAAACTTGACAAGCATCTAGGTATAATTGAATCGAGATGACCTAAGTTTCATTTTCTTGATCAATAGACAAGGAATACATTCCAATTCAATCATATGGACAAATATTTGAGGTAATGATATGTGTGACTATTCATGATCTATATAATAACGTGACAATCAAAGCTGTCATCCTAAAATGCTCAATAGATGCATGAAGGTTATTAGGCATAGATACCCCCAACATAAATGTTCAATGAATACTATAGGACAACACCCCACAAACAACAAAGAGAGAAAAATATCACATGCCATCCTAGCTATTCTAGTCACAATGGTAATGGGAGTGATTAAATCATACCAATGAGATATCCTTGAATATCATAAGAACATGATAACAATGAAATCAAATTGATGAATGAATTTACTCTAAAAATCAATCAAAATTAACTAGATGCACAAATATCTTGCAAAAGATCATGTTATTGTTGGATGAGATTTGTTTAGATTTTAGATGAGGGTATGTGCAAGATCATGGTATGCCAAAAAGTGGTGATCTGAAAAATATGTAACTCTAAAATGTCTTAAAGTATTTCAAAATCTATTTTAACTTTTTTCCCCACCCATCCTAATACCAAACTAAGATATTAATACCTTTATAAGGCCTAGTATTGCTTTGGATACCAACCCTACATGGTCAACTTTAAAAACATCCTAAAAACATATTTTTGACTTGTTCTTGTGTGTTTTTTTAATTTCAAACATGTGTTTGATGACTTTTTTCACCCAAATTTAATGAAATGAAAAGGGTTTCTTAAAAATGTTCTTATCTTTCCATATATGTAATGTGTGTTTTTGATAAGATAAATAGGTTTTAAAGGGATCTTGAAATCCAAAAGTAGCTACAAACCAAGGCTGATAATAAGAAAAATAGCCTAGCTAGATAAAATGAGTCTAAAGGCTGATAATAAGAACGAGGCCCAACCAAAAAAAAAGGACAACAAAAAGGCCAGATCAAATTGTCTTTAATGAAACTAAGAAAAATCCAAATGAAAAGCCAATAGAGAAACAACAAAAACAAAAAAGACAAAACTAGAGGGCTACTCTTCATTCTTCTTCTCAAAAACCTGCATGGTCTGGGCAGCTTCATAAATCTTCTAGTGCTCCTCAACCTTCTTCTCTTGGAATTTCTCTATTTCCTTGTCCAAAATGGTAAAGGTGATGTTAGTAGCCATATAGTCATTAGACTTGGCTCTTTCTCTATCATTTTCCTCCTCACCTACCAATAAGCCTCTATCTTTGATCACACTCGTTAAAGAGAGCATATTTTCATTGATCGAATTGAGGAGAGAGATCATCTAATTGGCCAAATTGTAGTTTTCAAGATTCTTAATTCTCCTCTCAACCAGACAGGCTCTATTGCTCTGATCCTCCTAGTTCTCATTTTTAGTCTTGTTGTTGTTGCCCTCCAACTAACACACCTTCTCTTTGACCTCTTGTAGCTCATGGTATACCCACTTGCTTGATCCAAAATTATCAATCATGCTATTACGAGCATTGTTCAGAAGGTTCATTCCTATCTCCCTTGCATTATCAGAGATGGCCACAATAGCTAGGTTAATGAGCTCTTCGAGCTGGGACTCTTCCTGATTATCCACCAGAATATGAGGATTCATAGCTTCTCTATAAATTCCCAATGTTGTAGTCCTAACATTGAAATTCCTCCAAACTTTTCTCCTATTTTTGACAAGCACTTCCCCCTCTTTACCACCAGAATTATCCTTTTCCTTGTCCTCAGACTAAAATTGAGGATGTGGATGAACAAGGGAAAGTGGGGGGGGGGGGGGGGGAATCGAAACATCCGGTTCCAGATTCAAAACCCTCTCTTTATCCGCATTATCCCTCTTCCATTTCCCCCCATCATGGTCCTCTTTAATCTCCTCTTCCATCTCCTTGTCTTCATCCTTAGAATCCATGTCCTCCTCATCCTCATTATAATCCATATCCTCTTTGCCAGAGGTTTGGCCATGGTCCCTTGGGCTCTTTCTCCTATGGTTTAAATCAGAGGACTACTTCTTAACATGACCCTTAATTTTCTTTCCTAAAGAAACATTCCCCTCATCCTTCAAGCTAATGCTCTGAATTTCATCAAAGTCAAAAGAGTAGCTGGAGCTACCACTATCCTCATCCACATCTAGCAAAGGATTTTTGTTAATCGTCTGAGCTTTGAAGTACTTGTGGATTAGCAGCAACAATCCCTCATGTAGAGCAAGGTTGACAATGGGTTTCTTCTTAAAGCTAGTGATAGCCTTACTCATGGAATTAAGTAAGTAGTAAGGGAAATAAATTTTCTTATCATGGTGGAAATGATTAAGAAGAACAAAATGATGGGTTCTTAATCGATCAAACCTAGGGTCTAGAGTAATATATTCACCAGAGCTTCTTGATGGATTCTGTCACATAAAATGTCTTGATCTTAATCAGTTCATTCATTTCTTCAGTGCTCTTCACAAAATTCTTCACAACATTGGTAGAGAATTTTTTGTTCCTGTAAAAATTGAAACCCTCCATAGATATCTCTATGACTGTAGTGACAACCTCCTTAGTGATAAAAGAAGAGACACCATTCACTTTCGCCTTACCATCTTTACACAAATTCACCATACTGTTGGTGACCTCAGGATCGAAATCATAAAGTTTGGCAATGTAACTAGCAACCCCTCCCTTTTTCAACTTTTTCGAAACCTTTCCCCTTTTCCTCCATTTCTCCAAATCCCCCATCAGCTCCTTTTTGAAACATTCTCCCACCATCTCTTCAGTATTTGCTCAAATAATTCTCATAAATTTTGGGCTCTGTAAATCCTTCGCAGACAAAATTTTGGCATTGTTTCTCTAATACGTGCCAAGATAATTCACCTTACTAAAATGCAAGTAGTAAATGATAATTTCGACCCACAAAACATGTCAAAAAGAAAATGAAAGCCTAAACTACTTGCATAAACCAAAAATTCCTTTATGACTTGTACTCATATCCCATATTCCTTTAATATTCATTATTACCATTAGATCTCCACCGTACACCCCTAGATTTTTTCCAAGTTGATAAGGGTCTTGGATTCTGCCTGAATATCTATTCCTAATTGCCACATAATCAACTTGTCAGATCCCACACCTTTATTGGAAAATCAATCCACAATTAGATTTGCTTCTCTGAATGCATGTGTGATGTGGATAGTCTCAAATTTAGCAAGAGTGTCACTTGTCTATTCAATTAGATTGGAAATCAACCAAGAAGGATGAGATTTTCCATTAATATAATTAATTATGTTATTAGAATCCCCTTCTAACCAAAGCTTAGTTGTTCTGACTTCAAAATCCAGATTAACCACATGTCACGCTGCTCTGGCTTCCGCAAAATGATTAGTTTGGATTCCCAATGGAAGAGAAAAATCCACGACTCCCTCACAAAAAATATTTCTTATTATTCCAGCACTTCCCGAGGGACCTGGATTTCCTTTTGAGGCATCGTTGAAATTGGCTTTGTGCCATCCCTTTAGGGAAGAAGTCATCTGGCTTCCTATCTTTTTAGCTTCCTTTCTTTTTCCTGATCTATCTTACTACCACCAACTTCAAAATCTCCCCCTTTCTTGACTTGAAAGTTTTCCTTAATGTTTTTATTAATCTTCCTTCCAAGAACAAGAGCCAGCTCCTCTCTATCCCTAAAAATTCTTTTGTTCCTTTCCTTCTAGATACTCTAGCGAAAGTGAGGCAAAATCTAGGTGCTTAATTCCTGCAAAATAGAAGATTTAAATAGACTTTTCCATTGATTGAAGAAATCTAGAAGATTATCTGGCATGCACCAGCTAATCTCAAAATCCTGGGTTAGGAACTCCCAAACCTCCCTAGAGTAAACACAATGAATGAAAAGATGGTTTCTCGACTCCAGCTAGTTTTTGTAAAGATGACATCTATTAGGCATTACATGTCCTCTCTTTTTAAGATTATCTTGAGTGAGGATTTTATTCTAAAGGGCCAACCAATAAAAGATGTTGATCTTGGGAATGAGCCTAGGAAGCTAGGCATTCACCGAAGGGGGTTTCTCCCTCATAAACCAAAGAGAGTTATAGCCTGAAGCAATAGAATAACTACTGTTAGGATTATCCCCCCAAATTATTTCATCTCTCTTATTATTGAGAACCATAGAGTTTAATAGAATCATAATCAGGTTTAGATCTTCAGATATGAGGGAAAGATCTCTCCATCCCTAGCCAATCCTATAATTGCTAACTTTAAACCCAAATTGTCGCATACATTCATTCACCCAAACTTCATAGGCAGAATTGTTAATAAGGTTACCTTGAAATAGCCAACTATCAGACTAGAATTGAATATCCTCTCCATTACCTAGTTTCCAAGCAACCTTGGCCCTTGCGAAGTCCCTAGTCTTTAGGATACCATTCCTGAGAACTGACCCTTTTGGAATATCCTCATTGTTTAAAATAAAATAAAGAGAAGGCCTTATAATATATTTATTAACCAGGATATCCCTCCATTCACTAGTGATGTTGAAGATAAGCCATATTTGCTTCACCAACAGAGCCTTATTGAGATGGGTTAACTTTCTTATGCCAAGGCCACCATACCTCTTTGGAAGACACACATTTTCCCAAGCAACCAAAGGATACCTTTTTCTCCCTTCAAGCCTAGTCCATAGAAAGTCTCTTTGAATTTTTTCCATCTTCTCTGCAAATCTCCTAGGAATACCATATAAGCTTAAAGCATACATAGGAAAGTTCTATATAGTTGATTTGACCAATTGACATTTTCCTACCTAGCTAAGAGAAGCACCTTTCCACCCTACCAAATTTCTATTGAATCTATCCAAAATCCCATTCTAGAAGGAGTCTAGGGGAGAAGATCCCAAAGGGAGCCCAACATAGGTAGAGGGAAGCTTTCCCACTCTGCAACCAAGGATCCTAGCAATTCTTCTTTGTCTAACTTCAAGGGTATTAACAAAGAAAATTGATCTCCTTTCCCAATTGATCAGCTGACTAGACCCTTTAGTGTATATATCAAGGATCTCCTTCATAGCCTTAGCCTCTCTAACAGAGGCCTCCCCCCCCCCAAATTATTGTGTCATCCACAAATTTTTGGTGGGAGACAGGCTCACATTTTGATGAAGGCTTGATCCCCTTGAGACTTCAATCTTTCTTTTTGTTCTTAATAAGCCTAAATACATTCAGCCAAAATAATGAAAAGAGTAGGCGAGAGGGGGTCTCCCTGTCTAAGACCTCTAGAAGTTTTAAAGAAATTTGAGGGGGCTCCATTGACCAAAACAACAAGAGAGGAGGTAGAAACAAGCTGAGAATAATCTTATAGACTTTTTGATCAAATCCAAAGGCCTGAAGGACTAACCCAAGAAAAGACCAGTCAACCTGATCATAGGCTTTAGAGAGATCTAGTTTTAGTAACATACCTTCACATTTACTAGCTTCCATAGAATGAATAACTTCATGAACCATCATAATAGAATCTAAAATCTATCTTCCAAGGACAAATCCATTTTGTTGACGAAAAATAATCAGAGGGAGAATTTTCAGCATTCTAGAAGTAAGCACCTTCGAGATGATCTTATAAAAAGAGTTGCATAAACTGGTAGGTTTGAACTTGTCCAAAGAGTTAGCCCCTTGAGATTTAGGAATGAGAACCAAGAAGGTGGAATTAATCACCTTGAGAATACTTATTGCTCCAAAGAACTCTTGAACAACCTTCAGCACATCTTCCATAACCACCTACCAATACATTTGAAAAAGGAAGGTAGGGAACCCATTTGGACCTAGAGATTTATCAGTAGGCAAGGAAAAAAGAGCTTCTTTAACTTCCAGTGCATTAGGAATAGCTCGAAGCATTTTGTTGTGGTGGGGTTGTATAATCTGAGGGATACAAGAATCAATGTCCTCCTGATCCACCTTTGATAACAAGGGGTCCCAAGACAGAAGAGAAGAGAAGAAAGACACCACCTCAGCAAAGATATCATTTTCTTTGGTAAGCAAAACCTACCCCCTCTTGATTCCAAAGATTATGTTATTAGGTCTATGCTTAAGAGTGGAGAGGTGAAAAAACTTAATGTTTTGATCTCCATCCTTGAGCCAGTTTATCCTTGATCTTTGTCTCCAAAAATTTTCCTTCTTATTGATGATATTGTGCAAGTTTGAAAGAATAGTCAGCTCAACCTCCCTATTAATCTCATTGTAGCCTTCTTACTGGATATTGTCTTGAATTAAGGTAAGTTTGTCTGATAGATCCTCCTTATCATGAAAGATGTGACCAAAATCCATATTGTTCCAAACTTTATTCATCCTCTTCACATTGCTCAATTACCTAGTAACTCTAAACATAGTAGTTCCTTCCACCTCAATCCCCTACCAGAATTCCACTTTTTCTAGAAGCTCTGGGTGGGAAGTCCACATTTTTTTAAACCTAAAAGGGAAGTTCCTTCTTGGTTCAATAGGAACAACCAAAAGGGAGATAGAAGAGTGATTAGAGCTAACTCTAGGAAGTAGAGATAACTTACATGAGATAGATTGCAACCAATCAAGAGATATTAAGGCTTTGTCCAATTTGACCTGAATACATTCCTAACCAACTCTTTTTTTAGACCAAGTAAAAACACCTCCCAAGAGATCCAAATCCAAAAAAGCCAAACCACTGATAAAACTAGAGAGGTCCTACTTACTCTCCTAATCTAGTGCCAAGCCTCCCATCTTCTCCTCATCCACAAGAAGAGTATTGAAATCTCCCATTAGTATGCCCTTCCTTAATTTACTGGACTACACTAGCTCTCCAACTTTAGACCAATAATTCTTTCTTTCTCTTTTATTGTTAAGAGCATAAAGATTTAGCAAAAACTAGCTTTCATTAGAATGCATATGATAGACTCTATAAAAGAGAATGTTACCTTCATTATATTCTAGTTGTAATGCCCCGCCAAGGGATCCAAATAATTTTACTAAGTTTTTCAAACAATTTTTTTTTTAAACATGAAAGTTAAAACCATTCATAACATTCGCGAAAGCAATAGTAACAATTCAAATAAAAATAAACATAACATATATACATAACAGGCTACATTCTTTAAAGATCCCTTAACGTTGTATCACATCTAAATTAACTATTCATCTAACATCCCATCCTTATGAAATAACAATGATACATCCAATGTACTCAAACAATATACAAGTGTCCTTTTGTAATTATGTTTTAGTTTAGCTCAATCATCCACTGTACATATCACAGGGTATGAAAAGCTTAAATGAATAACACATCTATGTAAATAAAGTACATCATCATCCAATATTAATCCATGATGCAATAACATAAATGAAATCACAAACCATATATGATACATCATTACAAAAGATATAAACATCCATCACAAAAGATAACCATATATCACAAACATAAATAATTAAGTGCACGGTTCCTCCCAACCGTAAATAGCATCATTAGACCATCGTGGATCCTAACCATCCCTCCATGTGTAACATTCCAAAGCACCAAAGAGATCATCGGTATTAACATAGTAGGAATGTCACTCCTAAAACATCCTACTAACATGCAAAGTAAAGCATAATAAATCATCAACTAACATATACAAAGTAAACCAAATCATCAATATAAGAAACATACCAGTAAATACATCCATCATAAGGTATATTATTTATCATAATGCTCCAAGAACATAATGAAGAATAAATACCAACCAAGGATACTCCAGCCACAATGTCTCGGATGGATTTCAAATGATAAGAGTGAAAATACACTACCACCCGACCGCGTGGAACTTAAGTGATCCACTCCCACCGTGTTGAAGAGATAATTTCAAGTCCCAAACATGATATCAATACACATAGCATAAAAAGTTCAAGAATCCTAAAAGTATACTAACTCAAAGGTTCCAACACATACAAAATCGACATCTAATTCTCAGAGGCACACAATGACATGTAGGAAACCTACTCTGCAAGCGGGAAGGTGTCATCACAATTATTACGTACTAGTTACCCTGGTAGTTAGCTAAACTCAACGGGTCCATACTGATCTCATGCGGCCACTAGTATCCTCTCATACTAAGAAGGCATACTACGGAATGCACGGTCGCAACCATGCGTTCTCACTACTCCCATCCTAGCATGTACAAGCACTCAAGGCATGGGCGAGAACATCAAAACAATTATCTTTTTAAGTTCATTTAATCTCCATTTAGTGTGTAAATGTTATCAATTATTAACCAAACTTACAATGAGTTACCCTGGTAGCCACTTAGGACCCCAGCCCCCATTGCAAGCCACTTCCCGACACTACAAGTAGATTACCTATCTTAAGCTCATGGAATCATAAATCTCAAAATCATAAAAGATAATCCATAATAAAATCATCAAATATGCATAAAAGCATCAAATATCCATAATAAAAATCATCAAATCTCCAAGATAAGAATCATCAAATCTCCATGAGCATCTGAAAAAGCATCCATAGAAAATCATGACCACAATAGTTCTCTATTGGCAACTGAAGGCATCACTGATAATCATAAGTATCCATTGGTTCTCAATAAGCAAAATACATCTCAAAATAAATCACAATATCCATTGGTTCTCAACAAGCAATCAAGAATATCTCAAAATCATACTAATCAAAGACTCCAAAATGGTTGAATCAAACATGTCTCAACATGACATCATCAAGAAATAAATGAACACTTCAGTCCCATCATGGTGACTGAAAAATAATCCAAGAATAACTGATTGATGACTCAAAAATAATTAGCTCAAGTGTTTCAAACACATACATCTCAGCTTCACACATGAAGACTGATGAACAATAACAATTAGTAATTACAAACATTTCATAGAGCACACGATCACATAACTATGGTTGGGCTTATAAAGATGGAGACTAAATAAGATCAACATACCATCACATCTCATAACCCCCGAGCCTCTGGTCACAACCTAGGACTGGTCAACACTAGTCAACCCAAAATCCAAAATAAGAAGCATATAAAATACACAATGCAAACACATGTTTTGGTTTACTAAATTCACATAGTTGAATAATGTGTAGGGATTTTCAATTTTCTGTTTGCAAGTATACTTCAAGTGTTTTAAGTTTCATCATTTGACCTACAAGTCAACCCAATTGTTTCCCGATAGCATTACCCTTCCATTATTAAGAATTACATTCTAAGAATAACTTAAGGATAAATATTCACTAAACTGATCATTATTGACCTTAATTAAATTGTCCTTTATATTTAACCATGATCCATATTCTAATTAATTAACCTTTCAACTTTTTAAAGATCATTATTCATTATATTATAAGAGGACCGATTATCATTCTTTGAATAAGAGATTCTAACTTTATTAAAATGATCAATTACATCAATCAATTAACATAAGTCCATATTCTAATAGTCCTCAATTAAATATTACTAAGTCTTCACTATTAAATATCTATGGTCATCATTCAAGTCATAAGAATAAGACCTATCAACTTGATATCAACATTTCTACAATCTTATTAAAAGAATTATATCAATTAAATCTTCATTACTTAACTTAATTGTTAATTAAATCTAATTAACTCTCATTGATTGATTTAATTAATCATTACATAATCATAGCAACGTTCTAATTAATATCAGTTGACTAATAACTAACTATAATTGTGTATGATAAAAGTCAACTATAATTCAATACTTAAAAGATCATATTAAAAATTCAATAATAATTATTGAAAATCTTAAATGACCATATTCGTCATCTTTCAAAGAATACCAACATTCCCTTAACAAATTCGTATTATCATTAATCTTTTCAAATAAGACTCTATCACACAACTTAATTATTAATATCATAGTTATAATATCAACTCAATGAATATCAATTGATTAAAAATCAATTATAATCCAACTCCAAAAATTATTATCTTTTATCAAACTTCAATCAATAAATAATCTACACTAGATTAACTCTAATCAAATTTGTTGATATCTATTTAAACCATTATTTATTAATAGTTTGCTAGTCCTTACAAACATTAATAAATAATAAACTCCTCAAACTATACATACTCGATCTATAGAATCCTTCCATAAACTCATTAGTTAATATTTGGCTAACTCTTAACTCCATTAAGGTATTCAAACGTATTAACCAATAATATAATAATTCATTCTTAATCCAATATCATTCATAGTTTCTAAATTTAAATCAACATAATATAAATTATCATTTTACAATTATTTAATCAATATTAAAATCAACTATTAGACTCCATTTTCTAATTGTTCTAATAATATTTTGTCTATATAAACGTTTTTAAAAGATCCCTATCACAAGCCAATAAGACTCATTGTAGATTTTAACATGAATAATTTTCAAATTCTTAACATTATCATCTTCATTAAACAACTCTAAGATTGTTTAATATATACTAAATAGTATTTAATATACATTATAAAAAGTCCACTATATAAACTATATTAAAATCTCTTTTTTTAAAATTTTCTCTCATTTAAAAATCCATTTACTTAGATTGACAAATAATTAATTACACTTCTTCTACTATTAACTAATCTTAATTAAATTTGATTTAATTAGATTAGATAATAAACCATATAAAACTAATGCATATTAATAAGATTTTAATACGGAAAGATTTCAATAATATCTTTAATTCATTCCATGCTTTGATATATTATTTTTGTGAAGTTTAAGCATAAAAAACTCTTGGTTATGGGAAATGGAGAAATATTTGTCCTTGAATAAAATAGTCTCAGTACGACGGCCATATCTCCTTAATGAACCATTGGATCGGGCTGAAATTTAAATATGTTGGAGAGGGCCAAGTTGCACCATTTCTGACCGGAGCGATCGAATAAATTTGATCACGATAAAAAGTTATGAATGACTGAGTTCGGGTCTATCTAAGGGGTAGCGACAGCACAATTTGTGATGAATTAAAAATTTTCTCTTAAAAGGTAATTGTTCTCTAAATTTATCCAATAATTTCACTAATGGATTTGGCCATAAATCTTGAAACCATTTTCAAATCTATTTCAATTTGATTCTAATTTGAACCCAAACTCGTTTAGATCTAATTTCTTTAAATCCATGCATATAAAATTCTCAAATAAATTTAAGTGCCCAAATTGAAAATGCATAGAATAAAAATATGAAATTCCTCAGAAGACATATGGAAGACACGAAGAAGACAAGAATGCATGATGCAGAAATAGCATAAGAAAAATCACAAGAATCTACCCAAATTCTGATGCTAATTTGCTCTTCCTCAGAAAACCCGCAGAGTAAGCTCCCTTCTTCAGAGTTCTTAAGTCCTCCAATGCTCCAATTGCTCTCCACCCCCTCTCTAAGCTTCTATGAATGCCTGAATATAAAGAGCTCTGAAGAAACCTTTGGATTGCTTCTTGAAACTGTTGAAAGGTGTCACCAACTAAGTATGGGTCTTTTCCAAATTTTTTTGATGAGTCATAGAATTGTAGACACCTTGTGCTTAATTGATGCACTAACCCCCGTGTTGTTGACACATGTTAATTCTCATGCAAGCTTATAACTCCAATTTGCTTTTTAAATAATCTCTATTTAAATTTTATAACTTTTATTTTAATTTTTATAACTTTTATTATTATTATTTTATTTATTACTTTATTATTATTTTATAATTATTATTAATTTTAATTTCTAATTTTATTTTATTTAATTTTTTTTTCCCAATAATTCACATTTAATTAATTACAATCAAAATATCAAAGATCATGATATTTTATTAATTTTCTCAAATAAATAATTTATTAATTAAATCTATTTATTAAAACTTAATTAATGGAAAATTCACCATAGACTTCCAAGATAAAATATGAAAACCCATCATAGAACAAATCATACAAAATAAATCTAAAGGGTTAAAAATCACGAAATATGTCATCCGACACATTCGGTGGGTATTCAACTCAAATACTTGTCCTAATTTTCCAATTAGGACAAATGGCTCAAAGGGTTGGGATTTGGACTTGAGAATTTATCTCTCCTCTCTTATCATTGAGATAATGTGATAGGGTACGCTCATTCTGGCAATTCAAGGAAGTCGATACCCGGTACCTGCAATCTGCATAAAAATCATGCATGTACAAACACAATATATACTAAACTAAATAGACAATGGTAGGAAGTGCTGCATCGTGTAGATCCTGACTAGCAGGTGACTACGATTCCCTTCCTTAACCACATCAGACACGCCATACAAAAGCAAACACGCAAGGCAAACACGCACACCATACACATGCAAGTATGGGGTAAGTATCCATAAGAAAGCACATATGATAATAAATCATCTTACTAATCATTATTAATAATTGAAAGCAATGTAATAATCATCATCAATAATTGTGAACACTAAAAATAATCATCATACATACATGAAATGTAGAGTCTAAGTAATCTCATCACATAATAAACTGAATCTATAGCACAATATCTGATAATCTCAAAAGAATGCTGCTAATCAACAATATAAAACTAGCTCTAAAAGAGTTCAGCAATGATAACAAAATGTGAACTAAGGGCAGACACTACACTAGTTCAAATTTAAAATGCTTGTTATTGTATAAAATCAATAGGCCCATCGATGCACCTTCTAAGTTAGAAACAACACTACTCATGATGTTGCTAAATTTAATGTTCCCCAAACTTTCCTTTCTCATTTTAGTTTCTTGAACTAAGAAGTCATCTAGCCTTTGGTCCCTAAGTATATTCCTTATAATCTCCTATTTGTGGCTACCATTGAGACCACAGATGTTCCAAGATAGGATCTTCATGCTTTGACTAATGAATAAGATTCTTGGATGGTACACTGCATTCCATCCATTAAATTTCTTCTCATTTCCTCCTTTCTTAGTTGGTTCTTGCTTTTCCTGCCCAACTGATTGGTAAGGCCAGGATCAACTTTTACTTTGCTCCTTGTTGTAGCTGGAGAAGTAGGAGAAGGATCATGACTATTCTTCTTCTTTCTATATCTGAACACAGACTAGGAAGCTTCATTGATTAACATCCTTGCAGTCATCAATCAAAGCCTCCAGTCTAGCCAGATGTCCTGGTGAGGTGGTTGAGAGTCACTCAATGATTCTGTTCATAGTCTTAGGGGTTACCCTATTGACCAGGCTTGTGTTGGATTCTTGAGACAGAGGAGGATAAGCAACCTTAGGCTCCTCTAGAGAGTCCAAGACAAAGGATAACTTAGGTTTTGGATTGGTCGAAATCATGACCTCTTGTTCTTCTGAGGCCCTTGGGTCACCCCCTTACCTTCCTCTTTTGGTATGACAATAGTTGCCTTCTTGTGAGGGAGGCAATCCATGCTAACAGGTTTTTCCTTTATATCTTTATCTAAGTCTTTACCCATCTCTTGGGGGGCTAAGACCTCAGCTTGAGGATTTGTTACCAAATTAGTGTTATCTTTCCCCACTAACTCCCCCACTTTCTTGTCTAAAGTATCTTTCTTCTTCCATTCCTTTTTGGGAGCATTGGCAGTATTCTTGTTGGCTTTGTTTTAGCCCTTCCCCTCCTTACCTTTGCCTTTGAATAACGGGAAGGTGCCAACTTTGTGGCCTACCTTTTTGCAGTGGAAACATGCAAAAGGGACACTTTTATAGTTGATCTATTGGAATCTACTTCCCAAACGAGATTGAAGTTCGATGACTTGGGGCATGTCCTATCATTCCATCACACCAACACAAATCCTTGCATAAGTAAGCCTCTTCTTAGCTGCTATGATAGGATCAATGGAAAGGAGTTCTCCAAACGATCGTGCAATACCATCGAAGACATCGTCATGCCAAAATTCAAGAGGAAGTTCAAGCAATATGATCCAAACTAGGGCCTAGGAAAGGAAATTATTGTTTAGATCTAGATTGGAGGTCTATTTCTGTAGGATCAAAGTAGATCTCCCTAGTGACTAGTTTCCTGCACATAATATTTTAGCATAGTCCTCCGAGAAAGAGAACTCAAATGACATGAACCCTTTGGCCATAGCAGTCACCTCAACATGCCACTTTAGCTCCCATTTGTTCCTTTTGAAGATCCTCACTAGGTCAATGTTGGGCCATGGACAGATGAATTTTCCCACCAAAGTAGACCCCATATTGAGGATATTATGCCCTATGATTTCTCTAGGGAATTCCAAAGCGAAAATACCCTTCTCCTTATTAGATTTATCAATAATTTTAGGAAAAGTTGACTTACTTGTTAGTTTGACCCCGAAAAGATTTGACCACCAACCCGTGGCATCAGATGACCCTCTAGCTAAAGGGGGAGGAAGAATCTTCTCACTTGGATGCAGCTGCGGTGCTTGTGGGTCCCTCTCCTTGGATGCATTAGCATCTTGTCCCCTCTTTTCTTGCTCTGCACTAGCAGGATGGTCCCCGATGCTCGTGTTTTCCAGGTTCCCACCTAAAGCCCCATTCAAATAATTTCTTCTCCCTACTCCACTCTCCATCTATTTTTATAAATGTCATGTGTGTTAAATTAAAAGTTTACTAAGTATTTATTATTCATTTTCTAATGGAGTTACACATAAAGTGTTGAATGACACACTGATTGAATTTTTTTAATAAATTTTAAACAATAAGATATTTTTGAAATCTAAAATATGTGCCACATTATATACCTCTTCTACTATAAGGAAAATAAAAGAAAAATTAAATTTTGTAAAGTTTTGAATTAGTTAAGGTGGTTAGACATGAGTTTTTTTTTATTCCAAAAATACTATAGTAGAAAATTCACAATTAATCATTTATTTGGAATAAAAATACCCAAAAAAATGTGTAACATCTGGGCATGAGTCTACTTCTTATATATTGAATATTATTAAAAATATTTATCAATTAATTTTGATTAAGTTGGTCAGACATACACCTACTTCTTATTTGTGTCCTGATATTTTTGTACTATTACATTAAAATTCAAAATTTTGACCCATGATTTCTTTCTTTCTTTAGATAAAGCCTAGTAGTTTAAAAACTAAATTCAATTTCCTATAGATTCTTTTCTCACAACTTTTTGATTCAAAGTTCATAATAAGTTTAAAATTGCACGTTTAGTTGACATAACCCTGATTTGTTGATTTTTCCTTGCCACTTAAGGGCATAGTTTGGTTGATCATGATCTTGCACATACCTATGAATCAAAGCTTTTGATGTTGTTATTAGTTTGATTGAGTACTATGAGTTTCAAGTCAACAATTTGAATCCACTAATGAGAACCACTTGGTTTTTTTTGTTCTTTTGAAGATTGTTAAAACATAATTATTTTTCATATTCTTTTTAGACATGGTTTTTCAAAGATCCACTTCTAGAACTAGGTTGAGGACATGCCCCTAGTTAGGTATTGGATTGACTTATTGATGGAGAAAGACAAAGAAGGCGGAATGTTTGAAGATCTAATCCAACCCAGTTATAATGGAACTTTATTATTGATATGTACGTGGTCAAAAATTTATTATGGTTATATATGAGATAGATGATGAGGTTTGATAAAAGTGATGAGGGATATAGACAAGGTGATGGAGAACTTAGAGGAAACCTAATAAATAGATGAGCTAGACTTTTATCACAAATGATGTCTATTTCCAAGTTTTCACCATTTGCATTTTTTTTTTTGTTTTTGTTTTTGATATTTTTTGTATTTTTGATATTTTTCGATTTATTTTTTGTATTTTTCTTCCCTTGCACTAGGATTTTAGACATAGAATTTCTTAAGGTTCATTTTGTTGATAGGTTGATCTAGAAACTCCCTATCAAAAGTTGATAATTCATATGCTCCAAATCCAAACGCTACTATGATCACAAAAGGACCTAGCCAATTTTCTTCAAATTTGCCTTTTTTTTCAATCATCTTGATTTTTTGGATTTTATCTTATGACTAGGTCACCCACTTGAAATTCTCTAGGTTTCACTTTTTTATTGTACTAATGAGACATCCTCTATTGATACACTTTCAAATGGTCAAATGCTTTATATCTCTTTTCATCTAGCAATTCTAATTCTCCTAAGCGTGATACTCTATAATCCTCATCTAGAATAAGATCCCCTTATGACACTCCTAAAGATGGTAATTCAACCTCAAGGGGAAGTATAGCTTCATTTCTAAAGACTAATGAATATGGAGTGGCAGTAGTAGGTGTGCTAATGGATGTGTGATAAGCCCATAATGTTGGATTGAGTTGAACATGCCAGTCAGAACCAATGTCATTGACAGTCTTTTTAAGGATTTAAATGAAAATAGTTTTATTTGATGCCTCAAATTGACCATTTCCTTGTAGGAAATATATGGAGGAAGAATGATGAGTTGTGTAAAATTTCTCATATACCTCTTTGATGCCTTTATTTTGGAATTGTTTACCATGATCTGTGGCTATGGATGTTGGGATACCATATCGATAGATGATATAGTTAAGGATAAATATGGAGACTTGTTTCTCAATGGAAGTTACGAGTGGTATGTATTCAACCCATTTGGTAAAATATTTGATGCCTATAATGGTAAATCTAAGGGGATAGGAAGAAGATGGATGAATTTCCCCAACAAGGTTGATGCCCACTGACTGAATGAACATATTGTTATAAAAGGATGAAGCTCATGAGTTGGTGCATGAATTAGATTTTTAGGTATCTAGCACTTTTTGCATTTTGTGGCATATTAGAAGGAATTTGACTCCATTGTAGGCCAATAATAACCCATACACATAAGTTTCTTAGCCAAAGAAAGACCAATCGAGTGTGGCCCACATATACCCTCCTATACTTCTCATAAAGTATTTTTAGATTCATCATGTTCAAGACAACGTAAGAGAGTACTATCAAGACCTCCTCGATACAAAGTATCAACAATTATTGTGTGATGAGATGTTTGGCAAAGGAAGTTTATCTTTTGGCTTCAAGATAGATCAAGTGGTAGGATATTGTTGTTAGGATTAAAAAATGGACATAAATAATAATACATGCAAATATAACACAAAACACCAAGATTTAATGTGGTTCACCCAATCCCTGGGCTACATCCACCAAACAACAAGTCCAATATTATTACGATCTAGTGATCACAACCTGATTATAATCCGTAATCACTTACAGCTCAATACTACCACAAGAACCAATTTTCACATCACAATAATGAAAGAATCCCTAACCCTAAGCCCTTGTATACAAGTAATTTTATGCCACCTTAGGGTTACAACATGTCAGCCATATGTCGACCATATGTCAACCACAACATTGGCCATGGCCTAAATTTTTTTTTGGGGCATTGCCTCAAACCTTAAAGAATTTATGAAGTATGTATAGTACTTCCCTAATTAGTCACGACAAAGTAACAATCTCCCACTTGGGGATTGATCAAAATCCACACTAGACAACAATCTCCCACTTAGAGATTGATCTTGTAGCAATACTACTACCACATGGGGCTCCCACTAGATCAAACCACCCTAGACTCTATTGTTCTTTTGTTCATGTTCAATCGAGAAGACCAACCAAAGCTAAAGAGGAATTCAACTTCTCCCTTGTCACTATCTTTATAAACATATCCACTAGATTGTTATTTGTATGTATCTTTTTTAGCTTTAATTGTGCATCATCCAAAACTAACCGAATGAAATGGTTCTGCAACTGAATGTGTTTTGTCTTTGAATGTAGAGCTAAATTATTAGCAAGATGAATGACACTCTAGCTATTGGTAAAAAAATAACTATCCCTTTGAGGGTTTCTGGATTCTTCCAAGAAGAATTGAATCCATATTATCTTGTTGGCTATCTTGGTAGTAGCAACATACTTTGCCTCTATAGCGGATAAAGGATTAACCTTTTGTAACCTAGAAACCTAGTTCATAGCAACCCCACCAACAGTAAAGACATAACTTGTAGGACTCCACTTGGTATTAATTTTTCCTACCAAATCTGAGTCAACATAGTCCTATAAGTTAGTAGTAGAGCCTCTAATGTGTAAACAGTTATTGGATGTTCCTCTCAAATATCAAAGAATCTATTTGACTGTATTCCAATACTCAATGCATACATCAAGCTTCCTACATCTAAAGCATAGGGTACCTTGGACATCTTATCCTCCTCTTCTTGTGTCTTGGGACACATCTCCTTAGTCAACTTCAAATGACCAGGTAAAGGTGTGCTGAAAGCTTTAGCATTCTCCATAGAGAAATGTTGCAACATCTTCTCAACATAATTAGCTTGAGATAGTGTCAATTTCCTATTCTTCCTATCTCTACAAATCTTCATACCATGGATTTGTTTTTCTGCCCCTAGATCCTTCATAGAAAATGCATGTGCTAACTGACATTTCAGACCCTTAATTTGGTCCATGTTAGACCCAACTAAAAGCATATCATCAACATACAAACTTAAAATAATGTAGCTATCATCATCTAAGCTCTTAAAGTAAACATAATGATTTGAATGATATCTACTATATCCATACTCATGCATAAAACTATCAAATTTTAGATACAATTACTAAGGTGCCTTCTTCAAGCCATATAAACTTTTCTTCAATTTGCACACTAAGTTCTCCTTACCTTTGACCTCAAAACCCTATGGCTAAGCCATATATATTGCTTCATCCAAATCACTATGAAGGAAGACTGTTTTAATGTCAAGCTACTCTAAATGCAAATCTTTAGCAGCCACAATACTTAAAACAAGACAAATAGAGGTCATCTTAACAAAAAAAGAAAATATCTCATCAAAATTAATACCCTTTTTCTATGCAAATCCTTTTACAACTAACCTAGATTTAAATCTTTTCTTACCTTCATCCTCTTCTTTTAACCTATAAATTGACTTATTTTGTAAAGCCCTTTGACTTGCAGGTAACTTGCATAAATCATTTCATCTTTCATTGTAGACTCCCACTGAATTTTGGTATCCACTTGCATAGCTTAATCATAACATTCAGGTTCACTATCATCAGTGAGTAAAATAGAATACAAAGAGGGAGAAAATCATTGTGGAGGTCTACTTTGCCTTGTTGACCATCTAACATTCACTAGTGTGTGTGGTAATTTTTTGTTGTGGTTGTTGCACATCATGAGGAATGGCTAGAACATCATCTTTTGGAGTATCATCCAACACTATATAATCATCTTCTTTCTTCTAATGTTGCTGCAACAGATCTTTCTACAACACTTTCTCATTGAAGATGACATCCTTACTTCTTACAATTTTATGATTTTCAAAATCCAAAAGCCTATAGCCAAATTCATTAATGCTATATCCAATAAATGCATATTTCTTTGACTTAGCTTCTAGCTTGGTTCTATTTTCAGAATCTATATGAGGAAAAGTTTCACAATTGAAGGTTTTTAGAAAAGAATAACTCATCTTCTTACCAATCCATGCTTCCTCTAGAATACGACAACCAAAAGGAGTAGAGGGACCTCTATTAATCAAATATAAAATAGTATTGATAGCCTCTATCCACATGTATAAGGGCAACCCAACATGTAACCTCATGCTTCTTGCACGCTCCATTATAGTCCTATTCATGTGTTCAACCACTCCATTTTCTTGTGGATTCCTTGGAACAGTTTTATATCTACAAATACAATTAGTGGAGCAATAATCTTCAAATTCATGACTGCAATACTCACCACCATTATTAGATTTGAGACATTTTAATTTCTTACCCATCTTATTTTCAACCAAGCATTTCCATTTCTTTAAAGTTTAAAATACATTAGATTTCTATCTAAGGAAATAAACCCATATTTTTCTAGTTGCATCATCAATAAATGTAACATAATAGTGAAAGCTACCAAGGGAATATACTTGAGCTGGTCCCCATACATTTGTATGTACAAGCTCTAATTTCTCTCTTTTATTTTCCTTCCTAGTCTTCCCAAAACTCACTCTCTTTTGTTTTCCATACACACAATTTTCATAGAAATCCATACTAACACATTTAAGAGCTAGTAGAAATTTCTTTGAATGAAGTACTTTCATACCTTTCTCACTCATTTTCCCAAGTCTGTTGTACCACAATGTTGTATCAGAATTTACAACAACTATTCCTTAACATTCATGATTCTCTGAAACAATTAATGTAGAAGGAACAATATGACTTGTACAAAGATATAAGGTACCTACTTTCACACCTTTTTCTAAAGGGAAAGTTTTGAAACCTTCCAATTTTTATCATTAAAAGTAACAACACAACACTCATCACTGAGTTGCGTTGCTGAAATTAAATTCCTACTCAGCCTTGGAATTAAATTCCTACCTCTACTTTGTGTGTTCAAAGCACTTCCTAATGTAGATCCACCTGAGGTTTTCCTACAAGTTTCCTTAGTCAAAATAACACCATTTACATCATCATAATTTAGGGTACTGGATCCAGGAACATTATTTCTTACAGCCATTACCAAGCCATTCCAGCGTTCAGGAAAAGAACACAAAATCAAGAGAGCCCTAATTTCTTCATCAAAATTGATACCCACTGATGATAACTGACTAGTAATAGTATTAAACTCTTTTAAATGATCTACAATAGGTCCACCTTTTTCCATTTTCATATTAAATGAACACTTCATGAAAAATACCTTGTTTGAAGCGGAGGGCTTTTAATACAGTTTCACTAGGGTTTGCATCAACTCTTTCACCATATTTGCTTTTGTAATATTAAATGCCATTGATGGTGGTAGGCATAATCTAATGCTTCTAAGTGCCTTTTTATCTAAAAAATTCCAATCACCATTTGACATAGATCCTTGATTCTTGCTTTTGCCTTCCAATGACTTACATAAATCCTACTGATAAAGATAGTCTTCCATTTGCATCTTCCATAACTGAAAGTTCTACCCATTAAACTTGTCAACCCTCAACTTAACCTCATCTTCCATTGCTCCCACTTAACCATGAGACTCCCACTTAACTGTGAGACTTTCTTGTAGAGGATAACTGTAAAACACAACCTCGCTTTGATACCACTTGTTAGGATTAAATTACGAACAAAAATAAAAATTACATGCAAATATAACTAATAACAAAAAATAATAGATAACACAAAAAACACCATAAGACACCAAGATTTAACATGGTTCACCCAATCCCTAGGCTATGTCCACCAAATATTAAGTCCAATATTATTATGATCTAGATATCACAACCTAATTACAATCCTTTAATCCCTTACAACTCAATATCACTGCAAGAACCAATTTTTGCATCACAATAATGAATTTATGAAGTATGTACAATACTTCCCTGATCAGTCACCACAAGCTAATAATTATCTTTTAGATAGGCATAGGTTTTTCCATAAATTTGGGAATCTTGACTCACTAGATGACATATTATTGAAGAGTCAAGATCATCATAAGAAGGATAAAATAGGGTTTC
This sequence comes from Cupressus sempervirens, assembly GCA_028749045.1. Taxonomy (NCBI): domain Eukaryota; kingdom Viridiplantae; phylum Streptophyta; class Pinopsida; order Cupressales; family Cupressaceae; genus Cupressus; species Cupressus sempervirens. Next base: position 831,687,793 of record CM053792.1, read on the forward strand.
CACTAAAAACTCAAAATGAGCTTGTGTGTTTTCCATATCGAGCAAAGAAGCAATTGTTACCATGACATCTGTAGCTTTGTTGTCTTGTCAAGGAATCTACTCAAATGTAATCATTGTGAAATAATGTTTGAAGTCATTTTCCATCCTCTTATATGGTAACAATTTATCATCTTTGGTTTGATATTTATCATTTACATGGTATCTAATCAATTAGGAGTCTTTGTAAACTTGCAACTTTGTTACTTTCCATTGTACTGCCAATTTGAGTCCTATGAGTAATGCTTCATATTCAACCATGTTATTAGTACAAGGGAATAATAAGTTGTAAGACTTGGGTATTGTGCATCCTTTTGGTGTAACAAAGAATACTTCTACCCCCATACATTTTGGGTAAATGAACCATCAAAATATAATATCTAGGACTGTGTTTTATGCACATTATTTCAGCATCTTGAAGTTCAACATGTATTAGTTGTTCATTTGACAGTGGAGTGTTTGCTAATTGATTTGCTATCACTTATCCCTATATGGCCTTTCAATCCATACACTCAATGTCAAATTCTCTTAGTACCATTACCCACTTTGCTAATCTACTTGTTAATTCTTATTTGCTAATAAAATATTTCAAAGGATCTATCTTTACAATTAGTGTGACTTTGTGGGATAAGATGTAGTGTCTCATTTTTTGGGATACAAAGACCACTATCAAGCATGCTCTTTTAATTGATGAATAGTTTAGCTCATATACCACTAGAGTGTGACTAATATAATAAATAGCCTTTTCTTTTCCTTCATGGTCTTGTTGTGCTGGTAAGGCTCCCAAAGAGTTTTCAGTCTCTAATATGTATAACAAGAGTGGTTTCCCATGTGTAGGCAACATCAAAATTGGTGGGTTTGTCAATTACTAAATGATCTTGTCAAAAAATTATTCACATATGGTATCCCAGTGAAATGGCATATTCTTATGTAATAGGTGCATGAAAGGATGACTTTGATCTGCCAACTATGAGAAGAACCTCTTGATGGATTGTAATCTTCCTTGTAATGATCTCAATTGACTTATGCTTTTTAGCAGTGGCATTTCTATGATTTCCTTAACTTTATCAGGTTCCACTTCTATTCTTGTTGTAGAAACTATGCATCCCAACAATTTTCTAGACATAATGCCAAAAGAACATTTCTTGGGATTTAATCTGATATTATGTTTTTCTAGTATGTTGAATATCCTATCCAATACTTGTAAATGATCTTGCCTAGGTTTTTTTTATTTTCCTAGGATATCATCAACACCTGCTTCCATTATGGTATGCATCATGTAATGAAAAATTATAGTCATAGTCCTTTGATACGTAGCACCTACATTTTTTAGACTAAAAGGTATGGCATTCCAACAATAAGTACCCCAAGGAAATGTAAAGGAAGTTTTCTCTTGATCTTCTAGTGCGATTTTGATTTGGTTATAACAGAAAAACTCATCCATTAAAGATAGCACTTCATGTCCAACAATAAGACCTACAATAATATCAATTTTTGGTAAAGGAAAATAATCTTTTGGATATACTTTGTTTAGATCTCTAAAGTTACTGCACACTCTGATGGACTTGTTTAGTTTTGAAACAAGAACAATATTTGATATCCATTCTACATAATCAATTGCTTTGATAAAACCAACATCCAATAGTTACTTTAATTCAACCTTGATTAAGAGTGCCACATGTGAATGCATCTTTCTTAGTGTTTCTTACACTTGTTTGACTCCTGGAGATATAGATAAATGATGCATTTTGAGATTTGGATCTAAACCAAATAGATTAGTGTAAGACCATGTAAAATTGATTTTTTTAGACCGAAAAAACTATATAAACTCTTCTCTTTCTAATTTTGATAAATATGCAACTATTTTTAGTACGCGTTGAGATTCTTCTATTTTGATGTTGATAGGAACTATTGGTTCAATGAGTATTTCTGATTGCTCTTGATATAAATAATTAGGAAGAGTTTCAATCCTTTCATCTTTAGGTGCCTTAGAGAGGTTTTCACCCTTGGATATGTCTTTTAGTTTTACTATTTTTGGATCTAATATTGTCACTGTGTGATTTTCATCATTAGATCTATTGATTATTTTCACATTTTCATGACTAAAAGGATTGGCAATCTCACCGAAATAAGACATATCATTGAGTTCAATAGGGAACCCTTTCTTATGATCTCCCCATGGTACATGATCTCTAATCTCAAGATAATCTATGACCATGCCATCATTATGGAAAACATCTAGTTTAGGAATATGAGGTAAAGCCCAATCAATAAGTTCATGATGTATTAGTGGAAAAGGATCATTTGGGTCATATTCAAAGGTGGTAATGGTATTTATAGAGAGTTTTTTGAAGTTTAGGAATGTATTCAAAAGGTCTATTTCCATACTTTCATTCAAAATGTCACGTTCTTGATAAATCTCTCATTTTTCACAATCGTTATGATTGGCATAATATGAGATTACCTCTTATGATTCTAACTATGAACATTCTCCCGCATGGTACATGTCACTATAGGTCTTAAATATATTAATTTTTTTCCTTCAGTGAGGATATTGGAATCATCTTCATTAGAATCAATATCTTCTTGCTTATGCCAGATTTGATTTAGAAATTATAAGGTAATCTCTTGTTTCCTTTTTATTTTAGATATTTGATGTAATCTATATCCCAATCTTGTTGCATCTCTCTAATAATTAAGATTTTTCAAAATGGATTATAAGACACCTTCTCTTAATAAGAAAAGAGGTCTACTTGCTTTGTATCCCATTCTTACTAAAATATCATATCCTTTTCCATAATGTTCAGGAGATGTATGTTCATACTTGATGATCTATTGTTTCTTTTCTCTGTATAGGAATTGTTCAACATTCTTTTCATTTTCTTCATCAGTTAAGGCTCCCCCAACCACAAAAGTTCCAACAATAGTAGTGGGAGGTGGTTATGAACATTGTCTTATTATCAATGATCTACCATATGATCTAGGATAGAAGGGTAATTCTATGATACAAAAAGTTTTCCCCAAGGTATATTCTCCCATGCTTTGTTCTTTGACATCAACTTTCATATTTGAAGATTTGGATGTAGATGCTATACTACTAGGATCTTGACTAAGAGAGGTGGATATAACTTGATTGTATGGTATTAAAGATAATCTATTGATGACTTCAAGGTATTGCAATATTGAAAAGTATTTGGAGCCCCTTTAATTGTTATCTCTTATCCATTATGAGGGAATTTTGGACACTAATGAAATATTGATGGTATTGCTTGCATGGAGTGAATCTAGGGATGTCCTAAAAGAATATTGTATTCTAGTTCCATATCTAGGACTTGACAAGGAATATTTTTGACCATAAGACCACCTCAAATAGGTAACACAATTGATCCTTTAGATGTTCTTTCTTGTTCATCATAATGCTTTGATTGTGATTGTCTTTTTAGGATATATTGCATTTTCAAAAAATCCCAGTGCAAGGACTAGTTTATCAAAGTACAAATAGGCAATCCAACTCCTCCATCTATAAGGACTCTTTTGATCTTATGACTTTGTACAAGGAATTCAATATGAAGTGGAGTATTATGCGGTTGGTGAATGCCAAGATCATCATTTTTAGTAAAGGATATGAAATGTGGTGTATTCAAATGTCCCACCATAGCTTGGAATTGATTCCAATCTAGATTGGTAGGTACTATGGTTTCTCTACTAAAGCATTTTGGAGAATTTATCTATGGGAGGTTGATAAGTGTAGAAGCTCTAACATGGATATCTAGGCTGATGTTTTCTTCAATTGGTCCAAAAGGTCAAGTATTCTTTTGATGTTCCAGACACAAACTTTGGTACATAGAAAACTTTTGTTTGAGACATAGATGGTTTGGATGAAACACCTTGTAGTGTAACCTTAGCTTGATTCCTAGTGATAGCATTAACTTGTTTGGACTCATCCTTCTCATGAAAGATAATGAAATTGGCATGATATTGAGAATGATCACATTCAGATAGGTTGTTAATGTACATATAGGGTACAATATTGTATATATCTTGTTTGTTAGATTTATCTTTACATGCATTTCCTTTATCATGATCAAGAGGTGGATCTTTGAATGCAGTATGCATCTCATTTGAGGTATGTCTATCAAAATTTATTTCATCACTCTCAACCAAGTCTTGTATCAAATTCTTTAGTCTTTGATAGTAATTTATTTTGTGTTCTTTGCCTCTATGGAATTCACTATAGTCATCACCATTCTACTATGATGGTTTCACTTTTGGTTCATGATCTTTTACTTCAGGAAGTGTGATAAGTTTTTGAGTGAGTAACTTCCTTAAAAATAGATTCAAGAGATTCCCATATGGGAGTAAATTTTCTTTTCTTGGTATGAGAGAGCTTCTCATGAAAGATTGATTGTTTGGACATCTTGAGCATTTTAATTTGTTTGAGGAGTAGTATATTTGTTACCAAGATTTAGTATGGATTGTGACATTTCACATTTTGATTATCTACTACTCCATCACTTACAATGTTTTTTTTTTTGTTCCAATATTTGGATTTGTCATTATTTGTATTGAAATTTTTGTTGTTGTTTGGATTTTAAGAACTAACATTGACTTTTGTGTAAAGTTTGAGCTCTCATTTTTAGAGCATAGCTTCTTTGATTTTTACACCATTCTCAATGAGCTTTTTGAAGTGTGGTGGACATCGTAATTGTACTCTATAGCTCATGTCTAGTGTTAAATTTTGTGTAAAGGTTATCCATCTTTTCTGTTTAGGAATTATTCTTGGATATTTTGATAAGAGGTGACGCCATTTTTACAAAAAGGTAAGGAATGATTCCCCATTCTTTTGTTTTGTAATCCAAAGGTCTAGAACATAGTCACTTCATGGATATTTTGATAAGAGGTGACACCATTTTTACAAAAAGGTAAGGAATGATTCCTCATTCTTTTGTTTTGTAATCCAAAGGTCTAGAACATAGTCACTTCATGTATAATATTATAGGAATAATGTGTTACAAACATATCAACTAGCTCATTAAAATACTTAATACCAGGTGGTAACTTAGAAAACCATTCCATAGATTGGTCTCCCAAACTTCATGGAAATAGTCTCATAAGTTAAGTTGTAACGGCTTGCCAAGGAACCCAAAAGAAATTAACCTAAAGTTTCACTAAGTTTTCCAAACATTTTTTTATTTTAAATATAGTAACTTAACAATAACATAAAAAATATAGTGGAAGCAATAACATACACATAAACACATACCATAAAATAGATTACAATTCTTAAGTGTCCCATGATGTTGAATCACATTTAAATTTAATTAATACTAAAACCAATATATTACACATCTACATTAAAGAATAACTGCAAGTTCAAATCCATTTGAATAGTATAAAATTATCTCGAATGCCAATTGGCAATAATTAGAATGCACAATCATCCATTGTACAGGTCACAGGGTATGAAAGGCTGAAAGAATATACATCATAATATAGATTACATCATCTCTTAAGATCAATAAAATAAAATACAATACAATAGGTATAACCATCCATTATAGTACATAAGACTAGAATGAAAGGAAAAATAGAATAGAGAACTCCAGCCACAACATCAAACTATCAGATCTCAATGGTAAAAGTAAAAAGCACTACCACTTGAACTCATGAAAGCTAAATTGTCCACTCTCATCGCATTGAGGAAATAGTCTCAAGTCCCAAACAAGATAACAAACTCAAAAGTCAAATCCAACATCTAGGTTAAGGAAATCCTAAAAGTAAACTACCTCAAAGGTACCAAGACACAGATGACATCTAAACCCATAAGCAATAATAACATGTAGGAAATCTACTGTGTAAGTGGGCAAGTGTCATTGCATGAGCCAACTCTAAGGTTACCTTGGCAACCTGAGTGGACTCTGCCCCCCTAGTGACTTTATGCAGCACTAGTATCCTTTCATACTGACAAGGCATACTAACAAAGCAAGTTCGCAAAAAAAACCCTCCCTACTCCCATCCTAGCCTATACTAGCACTAGGGGCATGGTGAAGAAAACAATGACTCTTGTTAATTCATTATACTCTCATTTAACACAATGTTGTCACTTACTAAAATAATGTAAAATGGGTTACCTAGGTAGCCTCATTAGGGCTCTAACCTCCATTGCAAACCACTTCCCAACATGACATATAGATAACCTACCATAAGGTTAGTAAAAGTAGAAGGTCTCATATGACCATAAATCACACTTTAGCTCTTAAAAAAGAAAGTGGAAAGTACTGAAAACATCACTGATCAAAATCATAGATTTCACCAATACAATCATCCTAACATGACCAATCAAAAATCAAGTACACATATACAAAACCATGACATCACCTAAAAATAATAACTCATAATCACCTCATTCTTATACAAGCAATTGTAAAGCAATCCCAAGATAAGTAATCGAAGAGTCAAAGGTTATATTAGAAAAGACACATCATCCACCTCCGTTCTACACAAGAACTAGAAAGCAATAATCACCAATAGATCAAACTCATCATAGACACATGTGATACATGACCAAGGTTGGGTATAAAAGATTGCATACAACACATCACAGAACCAACCCCCAAGCCTTAGGTAAATATCTTGATTTGGTTAAAGAACAAAGTCAACCCCAAACCCAACATGCAAGAAAACATACATCTGACAATGTAGTTAAATAGTTCAGTTTAGTTTTGAAAACACACAGTTTGTGTTAATAGTAAGGTTCAAATTTTTCATTTCATTGTAATTTTTTGACAATATAAAGTTTATAGGTTTCCCCTTACAACTTAACCCATTTTCACTTTTAAATTCAATCACCCAATTACCACTAATTCAAAAACCCATTTTCTTTATTAAAAATAACATAAATTATTATTATGAAATTATTTAAATAATATATATCAAATTATTAATAAAATAATTTGAGTTTATTAACAACCATAATCATGAAATAATAATATAATAAAAAATTATTTAAGTTTATTAAATAACATTTAATATACTCTAATTAATTAAAACAATTTAAAATATATTAGTTAAACTAATTCAGAAAAACTAAATTTAATAATATTTACAAATTAATAATAAGCATTTAATAAAATTTATTTAAAAAACATAAATAAAAAACAATAATAATTAAAAAAAGGAACATGTTTTTTCAAAGGCCTATCAGTTCGCAGTGTAGGGCTATCGCAAAAACCTGTTGCGATCACAATAGGGTACAATTGCGTCAACAATAGTACTTCCTGCTATTGTAGCAGCGATGTTGCTCATACAACAACAATGCCATTGAGGTTAAGAGAGAGGTGGGTGGGGGGATGGTGGTCCCACCCACCAAATTAATTAGTTATTATTTAAAAATAATAATTTTAAATAAATAAAAAATTTGGTCACCTCCCCTCTTTCAATTTTTTCTTTTTTATAAAAATTGTGAAATCAAATCTAATAGGGAAAACGCCAATAACCATTCAAATTTTGCATTTTAAAAATTAATTTCTCTTCCTAAACTTGACCTGATTAAAAATATCCTATTAAATTAACAAAATGAGGATTTCTAAATTCTCAATACTCATATATAGATAATCTCAGAATGAAGAATAATTAAAATATATGGCAATGGTTTTAATTTGGTTAATTTGTTCACAAACATGATCAAGAATAGAAAAATAGTAAACTCCAACACAAGGGTTTCAATCAATTTAAAATTTTGAAAACATATTTATTCAGACACCAAGAAGACATGAATTCAAAGAATGAAAAACTATAGTGTGACACCCACAAGATTCTACTTTAATCTGATGCTAATAAAATAACAACATGAGCACAAAAGTAATCCCCTTTCTTCTAAAACCCTTCTTCTCAAAAAATTGCTCCTCCAAACCCAGTTCTGGAGAAATGAACTCTAAGTTGTTAATAAAGAGTTTTTCCCCAATTTAGGACTTTGATTGTGCAATCATGTGAGAAGCCCTTTACCTTTATTATTAAATTATATTTTAATATTCATGCACAACATTTTTGCCATTTAATTAAAATATCTTTATTAAATAATTTTCTTTCTCTCTTTAATTAATTCTCAAATTGTTTTTGATAGAAATATTTATTAACTTAAGTAATAATAATATTTAACATTCATTTAAAAATGAACTCCTAAATATATTATTATTAAATTAAATAAATATTATTACACCCAAAATTAGACTTTAACTAAATCTTTTAATTCACTTGTTTTATTTAATTAATTAAATATAATTAAATATCAAATTTCCTTCATAAAATTTATATTAAATTAAATCATTAATTATTCTTTTAAATCAATTTAATTATAACAAAAAATCGTTAAAGACCTAGAAGACTAAAAATGAAAACCCATTATAAAACATAGAAAACTAGATCAAACTCAAGGGTTATAATCATAAATTTATGTCACTTGAAAAATTCGAAAGGGTAGACAACTCAGGTAGTTGTACTACTTTCTAGGTCAATTGGTGTAATGATAGGACTCAAACTCAAGGGTTATCTCCCCTCTCTTACCATTGTGGTACTGCAATAGGGTACGCTCACCCTAGCAATTTAGGGTAAGTCAATACCCGATACCTACAATCTGTATAAAATTCATGCATGTACATACACATATATTCTAAGCTAAATAGAGAATGATGAAAAGTGGTGAATCATGTAGATCCCAACTAGCAGGTGGCTATGACTCCCTCCCTCAACCATATTAGAAACACCATACATAAAATAAAACACATAGGTGCACCATACAAATGCAAGTATGGGGAAAGTATCCATAGAAAACACATATAAATAATCCATCTATCTATCATCATGAAATAACTGGAATCACTCTATACTATCATCATTATTGAAGAAGAATCATACATGCATGGAATAACTAGTACCAAAGCAGCTCATCATATAATCCACTTAGTATGAAATAATAGCCAACAATCTAGAAGTCAAACGCCAATAATCATCAAACATGATCATAAAGCTGGCCTAAAAGAGTTCAACAATAATAATTGAAAAAAAAACTAGGGCAGGTATTACATAATTCTCATCATGAGCGACTTCAATGCAAGCATCACAAAATTCTCTAACATGGTCTTGTGGATCAGTATTCCCTTTGAATTTATCAAATTTGGGAACCTCAAAATGAGGAAGATACAAAATCATGACCAAAATTTTGTCAAAAGGGTATGGACATATGTCTTCTAGTGTACATCTTGGATGAAGTTTATTGGATTTTTTGTTGGAGCATTTGGATCTATTGTATCAAAGGGTCTAATGATAATGTATGTCTATGTGGGGTATTCCTTGAATATTGATTCCTTCAGGATTTTGACAATGAGTGTTCATACTAGGAATGTTATAACCTTGTTGATGAAGTCCTTGAAATGTTGGATTTTATATTTGAAAAGGACCTGATTGAACATACAATGTAAGTATTTGTTGAACATAACCTTGAGAAGAAGCATGCGAGGGATAACCATGTTGGGGATAACCTTGTTGTGTGATGCCTTGTGGGGTTGTCCCTAATTGATAAGATCCTTGATATGTTGAGTAGGGCCTTGTGGTGTTGTGTTTTGGATTAGGACCTTATTGGGTTACACCTTGTTGAGGAGGTCCTTGTAAAGTTACCATAGGTGGACTAGGACCTTTTTGGGTTACATCTTGTTGAGGAATACTTTGTTGGGTATAACCTTGTTGAGGAGGTCCATGTAAAGTTACCATAGATGGAATAGGACCTTTTTGGGTTACACCTTGTTTAGGAGTACTTTGTTGGGTATAACCACTTTGAAGAGGTCCTTGTAAGGGTAAATTTTTTAATGAGTATCTTGTTGGATTAACCCTTCGAATGTTGAACCTACTAGAGGACCTTGAGAAGATGATTTTGTTGAATGGGTCCTTGAAAATGCACTTTGTTTTGTCACCAACAATAACTTAATGGTAAAGGACCTTGTGAGGTTGAACCTTGTTGAAAAAGATGTGGTGGGGTTAACCCTTTCTTGAGGATGTTCTTGATCAATTGAGATGTCCTTCAGTTGGTTGAGATCAAAATCAGTAGGGAGCTTGATACCTTGTTTCACAGGTACCATGAAATACACTCTTTATCTAGGTTTAGTATCATTTCCAATATTTTCTAAAACCTATAATGTTATTATTTAACCATGGATATAAACAAAAATAACATGCAAATACAAACAATATCATAAAATAATAGATCACAAAGAAAGGAACACAAGACACCAAGATTTAACCTAGTTCACCCAATCCCTAGGCTACATCCACCAATAGCAAGTCCAATATTATTACGATCCAGTGATTATAACCCAATTACAATCTGTAATCCCTTACAGCTCAATACTACCACAAGAACCAATTTTTGCATCATATCTTATGAAACAATCCCTAACCCTAAGCCCTTTTACACAAGTATTTTTTTTGCTTTAGGGTTAAAATTAGTTACAACATGTCAACCATAAATTGGTGAATATAGACAATAGCCAATTGGCAAATATTAGCCAATGGTGAATAGTAGTCCACCATTGGTTAATAGTAGCCCAATTTTTTTTAGGGCCAATGTCCCAAACCCTAAAAAATTTATGAAGTATGTATAGTATTTCCCTTATCATTCACCACAAACAAATAATCTCCCACTTGGGGATTGATCAGAATCCATACTAGACAACAATCTTCCACTTAGAGACTGATCTTGTAGCAATAATGCTACTACATGGGGCTCCCACTAGATCAAACCACCCTAGACTTTGTTGTTCTTTTATTCCTGTTTAGTCGAGAAGACCAACCGAAGCTGAAGAGGAATTTAACTTCTCCTTTGTCACTACCTTTGTAAACATATCTATTGGATTGTAATCTATATGTATCTTATTGAAATTTAACTATCCATCATCCAAAATTGATTGAATGAAATGGCACCACAACTGAATGTGTTTTGTCTTTGAATGTAGAGTTGAATGTTGAATTCTTTACAAGATGAATGGCACTCTGACTATCTATAAAAAAATAATTATCCATTTGAGGGTGTCCCAATTCTTCCAAGAAGAACTAAAGCCATATCATCTCCTTGGTTGCCTCAGTAGTAGCAACATACTCTACCTCTATAGTGGATAAAACATTAACCTTTTGTAACTTAGAAACCCAACTCACTATTGCCCCACCAATAGTAAATACATAACATATAGTAATTTGCTTGATGTCAATATCCCTTGCCAAATATGAGTCAATATGGCCTTGTAAATTAGTAGTAGAGTCCGTATAGAGTAAACACAAGCTAGATGTACCTCTCAAATATTTGAGAATCCATTTAATTGCATTCCAATGTTCAATTCCTAGATGACTCATATACTTGCTAAAGACTCCCACTACATGTGCAATATCTGGCCTTGTACATGCCATATCATACATCAAACTTCCTATAGATAAGGCATAGGGTATCTTGGACATCTTATCCTCCTCTTCTTGTGTCTTTGGACACATCTCCTTAGTCAACTTCAAATGAGTAGTTAAAGGTGTGCTAACAGCTTTAGCAACCACCATAGAGAAACGTTGCAACACCTTCTCAATATAATCAGCCTGAGATAGTGTCCATTTCCTATTCTTCCTACTCTACAAATCTTCATACCAAGGATTTGTTTTGCTACCCCCAAATACTTCATAGAAAAAACATGTGCTGACTGGCATTTCAGTCCCTTAATATGATCCATGTTAGACCTAGCTACAAGCATATCATCAACATATAAACATAAAATAATGTAGTTGTTATCATCCAATGTCTTAAAATAAACACAATGATCTGAATGACACCTGTTGTATCTATTCTCATGCATAAACTTGCCAAATTTTAGATACCATTGTTGAGGTGCTTACTTCAAGCCATATAAACTTTTCTTCAATTTGCACACTAGGTTCTCCTTACCTTTGACCTCAAATACCTATGACTATGCCATATATATCTCTTCATCCAAATCACCATGAAGGAAGGATGTTTTAACATCTAGCTACTCCAAGTGCAAATCTTCAATTGCCACAATAATTTAAACAATGTGAATAGAAGTCATTTTCACAACAGGAGAGAATATCTCATCAAAATCAATACCTTTTTTCTGTGCAAATCCTTTTATCACTAACCTAGCTTCAAATATTTTCTTACCTCCATCCTCTTCTTTCAACTTGTAAACCCACTTATTTTGTAAATCCCTTTTACCTACAAACAACTTGCATAAATCCCATGTCTTATTTTTAGCAAAAAGTCTATTTCTTCTTTCTTTGCAGACTCCCATTGAATCATAGTATCCACCGACACAACTTCATCATAACATTCAAGTTCACTAGCATTAGTTAGTAAAATAGAATACAAAGAGGGAGAAAATATTTCTAGAGGTCTAATTAACTTTATTGATCATCAAACATTCACTAGTGCATGTGGTATTTGTTGTTGTGGTTGTTGCATGTCATGAGGAATGGCTAAAACATCATCTTTTGGAGTGTTATCCAACACTACATAATCATCTTCTTTCTTCTCATGTTGTTGCAATAGATCTTTGTACAACTTTTTCTCATTGAATATGACATCCTTTCTTCTTACAATTTTATGATTTTCAAAATTCCAAAGCCCATAATCAAATTCATTAATTCCAGATCCAAAAAATACACATTTCTTTGACTTAACTTCCAGATTGGTTTTATTTTTAGAATCTATATGAGCAAATGCTTCACAACCGAAAGTTTTGAGAAAAGAATAACTCACATTCCTACCAGCCCATGCTTCTTCTAGAATACCACAACCCAAAGGAGTAGAGGCACCTCTATTAATCAAATATACAACATTATTGATAGCCTTTGGCCACATGTGTAAGGGCAACCCAACATGTAACCTCATGCTCCTTGCACACTCCATTATAGTCCTATTCATGGGTTTAGCCACTCTATTTTTTTGTGGAGTCCTTAGAATAGTTTTCTATTTAAGAATACCATTAGTGGAGCAATAATATTCAAATTCATGACTATAATACTCATCACCATTATCAGATCTGAGACATTTTAATTTCTTACTAGTCTCATTTTCAACCAAGCATTTCTATTTCTTAAAAGTTTGAAATACATCAGATTTCTATCTAAGGAAATAAACTCATACTTTTCTAATTGCATCATCAATAAATATAACATAATAATGAGAGCCACTGAGGGAAGATACTTGAGTTGGTCCCTATACATCTGTATGCACAAGCTCTAATTTCTCCCTTTTATTTTCTTTCCTAGTCTTCACAAAATTTATTTTCTTTTATTTTTCATACACACAACTTTCACAAAATTCATATTAAGACATTTCAAACTTGGTAAAACTTTGTTTGAATGAAGTACTTTCATACCTTTCTCACTCATGTTCCCAAGTTTGTTGTGCTACAATGTTGTATCAAAATCTACAATAGCTATTTGTTCTCCTTTCTTAACTACAACTATGATTCCTAAACATTTATTTTTCTCTAAAACAATTAAAGTAGAAGGAACAATATGACCTGTACAAAGATATAAGGTGCCTACTTTAAGACCTTTTGCTACTACAAAGGAACCTTTTGAAACCTTCCAATTTTTATCATTAAAAGTAACAACACAACCCTCATCACCAATTTTCCTTACTTAACTTAAATTCCTACTCATCTTTGGAACATGTCTTACCTCATATAGTAGCCAATGATTCTCATTCTTCAACTCAATCTTAACCTTTCCCTTTCCAACAATTTAACAGGGTTCATTATCTCCCAAATAAACAAGCCCAAAATTCCCTTGGACATAATCAATGAAATAACCTCTATGAGGTGTACCATGAAATGAAGCACTAGAATCTAAAACCCATAAATCATCAATACTTTCTAAATATTGAAGTAAAGCATCCTCTTTAGATTTGATACTTACCACATTTTTCTCCTTGTTCCCTTCTAGATTATCTCGTTCATTGTTCTTTCAAGTCCAACAATATTTCTTCTTATGCCCTATTTTACCACAGTACTAGCAATCTCTCAATCCTCTAGATTGAGACCTCTTCTGCTTTGACTTTCCTCTTGATTTCCCATGATTTTTTGAATTATTTTCTCTTTCAGTCATTTTTCCTCTACTTTATGCATTCAAAGCACTTCGTGATGTAGATCCACTTGAGGTTTTCCTATGAGTTTCCTCACTCAAAATAGCAGTGATCACATCATCATATTTTAGGGTATTAGATCCACAAACAAAATTACTCACAACCATTACCAAGCCATTCTAGCATTCAGGCAAAGAACAAAAAATCAAGAGAGCCTTAATTTCTTCATAAAAAAGTTAATACCCATAGAGGATAACTGACTATTAATAGTATTAAACTCATTTAAATGATCTGCAATAGATCCACCTTCTACCATTTTCATATTCAATGAATGCTTCGTGAGAAATACCTTGTTTGAAGTGAAGTCCTTTTCATACAATTTTGCTAGGGTTTCCATCAAATCTTCTATTGTCTTCTCTTTTGTTATATTAAATGCCATTGATGGTGCTAGGCATAATCTAATGCTTCCAACTGCCTTTCTCTCTAAAAGATCCTAGTCATCATTTGTCATAGATCCTTGGTTCTTAGTTTTTCCTCCCAATAGCTTCCATAAATCCTTCTGATAAATATAGTCTTCCATTTGCATCTTCTATAACTAAAAGTTCTACCCATTAAACTTTTCAACCCTCATCTTACCTTGTTCTAGCATCAACTTCCACTCAACCAGGAGACTCCCACTCAACTATGAGACTTTCCTACAGAGGATAATTGAAAAATAACCTTGCTCTCATACCACTTGTTAGGACTTAACCACAAACCAAAATAACAATTACATGCAAATATAAACAATATCAAAAAAGAATAAATCATACAGAAAAGAACACAACACACCAAGATTCAATGTGGTTCACCCAATCTTTGGGCTACATCCACCAAACAACAACTCTAATATTATTACGATCCAGTGATTATAGCTTGATTACAATTCATAATCCATTATAACTCAATACCACTGCAAGAACCAATTTTTGCATCACACCTTATGAAATAGTCGCTAACCCTGAGCCCTTTTATACAAGTATCTTTCCCTCTTTAGGGTTAAAATTAGTTACAACATGTCAGCCATAAATTAGTGAATATAGACAATAGCCAATTTGTGAATAATAGCCATTGGCAAATAGTAGCCCAAAGAATTTATGAAGTATGTATAATACTTCTCTAATCAGTCACTGCAAACTAACATAGAATCTTTCATGGCTTTCTTAAATTATTTCTTCAGGTTGTTAATAATCCATTGAATGTCTAGAGGACCTAACAACTTTTGGGGGCCAAGGATTCTCATAAGCATTTGTTTCTTCCATGTTGGTTTTTTGTTGTTATGCTTTTAGTTTTTGAGCTCTAGTTTCAACTACCATAACATGGAGAGGTGTAGATGTGGTTTGAAATATCTCCTATGGTGAAAATTTAGATGTAGAAAATAAGACTCTAATTCTATAGGAGATAGATACTCACTATGATGTAGACAAAGAGATTTCATAATGTCAAATATACATGAGTTTCTAGATAAAGGATAACCCTTAAAAGAAAACTCACCAATATGGAATTGGTCAACACTAGAAATTTGGTGATGGATGTTTTGGGTTTCAGTATGCTAGACTAGAAGGACAAAAATGAGGTCAAAACATTTTTTCATTATGTGAAAGCTGAAATTATTCTATCAAACTAGAAAGACAACTCAAATGGGTACCTTGAAATGTTCTCTATTATTCCTAAAAAGGTTCCAAAAGATCTAAGTCATAGATGCATAGTAAAATATGCACAAATATACTACACACATGTGTAGGAATTAGTGATAGATGTGTGTTATTGGTGATTGCAAATGCCCAGATGCACAAAGTAAATGTGCAAGCATAATAAAAATAATTGCAATACTTCATACAAAAATGCAAATAAATAGAATGAAAGTGTAGATTAAATGATTAACTACACAATTATAGTGAACAAAAGCACAACAATTATTGACAAATATGCAACCATCATGAATTTGGGAAAAAATGGTTTGATTTTCTAATTTTTATTGTTGTTTAAAAAAAAATGGTAGGAAAGATATGCACACACATAAAATAGTATTAATTATTTCTAAAAGTGTTTCTAAAATGCAATGCACCAACACACCCCAATCCTAGGTTTTCTAGGATAATATTTATTGAATTCCCACTTGGACTAGGTCCAACCATGCTAATTCAATGTGGATAGAATGGTAGCTTGGAGGTATCAGGTCCCCCTTATAGTGCACTCACTTCTTGAGCACATCAAGCTACAAATTTTAAGGGTGATGAAATCCCAAGGAATGACTATCCCACAATAAAGCCACAAGAGGTATGGGATGTTTTTAGGGCCCCTTAGCACTAGTAGATAGAAGGTTTTTTGGAAATCTACAACATAGTATTTAGTAAGTACATCTATTTGGAAGGTTATACATTTGACAATTTATACCCATTAAGGGGATCCCTAAGTCTATATAGGTTACACTACATAGATCTTAACACACCATGTAGGTGCTAAGAGAGAATCACATCTTGACATAACAATATTATAACCATTTCATCAAAATTTCATCCCAATGGACCTTTATTTATAGTGGATAAGAAGAGCTTGGTGTTAGCCCATTACCACTTGTGTCGAGTCCTCTCACTAGGAATGCTAAAATCATTCTTGGGAGGTAGACCCTGTAAAGATTAGCACAAATTTTCTCTTAAACCTAGGATCCACGAATGACAAGGGGAGAAGATACTTCTTCATTACTAAAATTGGGTAAACATAGAACATGGCTATCCCACAAGACATGATTGACAAGATAATATAATTTAAATAAAACACATGAAAATAAAAAGCATGTCATATTTTAAGCCCAAATTAAGGTTATGGTTTTCATATAACAAGCCCTTAGAGAAGCTTGCAACCAAAAGGTATAATAAAATATGTTTGAGGGGCCTTCAACAAAACATCCTACAACACCAACCTAGAGTGCTACCAGAATGAACAACTCCTCATTAGAATGTTAGAAAAATGCAACTAGAAATTTAATAAATTCTAACTATAGAAATAAATGTGTAGTTATACAGAACAAAAGCATAGTAAGAAAAAGTAGAAGTATAACTAAAAGAAAGGTACATGAGTGTGAAAATAAGCATAGATGTATAAAATATAAGAGTGAGAGAATAGATGTGCATGTCTATTAAACAAAAGTGTGTTTCTAGTGAATGTATGTGTAGAAAAGATAGATGCATGGGTGTAATGAACAAATATTCAAGTGTAGCGAATGAAAGTACATATATGTATGAAATGTTAGAATTAAAATAGAAAAGGTACACTCTAAGAGAAGGGGAGGGGTGGGGGGCACTAAATTAGTGCTTCAAACTTTTAACAATAAAAACATTCACCATACATCCATCTCACAATTTAACAAGTTAACTAAAATACCATATAAAAATAAACATCTAAAGTATGTAAGCAAGTAAGCATTCACACATGTATGACATAAGATATGATTACCTACAAACCCTCCAATGAGAAGGTAAAATTTGGGTGGGGATGACACCCAAAAATATTCACTACTATAGTAACAAAGTGTATCTAATGAAGGTTAGAATGTTTGATCATGAAACATGATCTACTCTACAAAAGGTCTACCCTGTTAAAAGCTTACAAAGACTGTTAGGTCTTACCCTGTTAAAGGATTTCAACACCCTCTTAGAAGTGTGCTTGATTAGAGGACTTCAACTAAAAATTAGTAACAACCTTGTTAGAAGATTTCAATACAACCTATTAGGACTACTCTGTTAAGAGATTTAACTAATTCACCTATTAGAATGTCTTAGCAATGATCCCGCGATTAGCACTCTATTTCTTGATGTCAAAACACCTCTATACTGATGTGTACTTTATCCTTTCCTATTAGATGTCTCTCTATTGTTCATTATTTACTTCCCTTGTTCTTCCTTAATTGATTTTCCAATGTAACTCAAATCATAATACCTTGTTCACCATGAATGTCTTGTTTGCACATGCAAACTCCTTAATTCTCCTTGATTATTCATAAAAAGTTTAGGATTTTTTCTCCTTAAGAAGACTTATGTGGCTTAGGATTAGGTATGAATTGATGGCTATGATTCACCCATATTGCCTCTTAAACCTTCCCTTTAACTAATTGGATGCATGTAATAAATAGGGATTCATACTTAAGATTTGTCCTTATCAAGAAAAGATCATAAATCAATCCTTAAGTCAGCTCAAAAATAGTTTACATAGTAGTTTTTGCCAATACAAACAACTATGTCAAAACTTTGTTACTTGACATCTGAAGTCCCTAGTGCTCGACACTAACTATGACTTCAAAACTGTCACTCGGTAATTGAATGAATCAACATGCACTAATTTCTCAACAATTGAATCACTCAACACATACTATATGCTTGGCACTTTAATGACTTAACACATGAGTGATTCAACACTCACTATTTGCTCAACATGCTCTAACTTACATGTTGTGCTCAACATATGTTACTTGTTTGACATGAACTAAGTAAATGATGTAAGTATATAGACACTCACTTGCCAAAACCAATATGAGATTAGCAATCTCCCCCTTTGACATGGGTGTCAAAAACACTTGGTCATGCATTAATGATCTTATCCTTATGAACATAACATAGATATTTATTTGGCTTCTATACAAAATTTTAAAATATCAAAATTTTGCAATACATGACTAATACCTCAAAATTTCATAACTCCCCCTGAGTTGAATGTTTAGTTCAGTTCTGTATGTTGTATCAACTAATACTCTTTCTCTATTCCTGTCCAAACTAATTTTGGATTTTTTTGTTCTCTTACTTCCTCTTTTTTCTTACTCCCCCTTGAGTATAAATATCTTCTTTGCTTAGCTTTCTTGCTCCCCCATTGCTCTTAATCCCCCTTTTTGACACAGATGTCAATGGGTTTATACACTAATAGTGTATTTGTCCAAAAAATATTCATGGACCTCAAGTATAATCTTAAGAGCGTCATCCCAATTAACACAAGCTATTTTGAAAGACTTGATTTGGATGGCCAACTTGAAAACAAGGTGTACTAAGCCATCTAATGTAGAAAGATTGGGGTCTTTCTTCATAAGTTTTTCTACATAGCCTAGTTCCTTGTGTAAAATCTCCATGTGAGGATTCAGTGTCAACTGGATTTTGAGCCCTTATGTTGGCTTCATCTGTTTGTAATGATGTTAACTGACTCTAGGACTGCAATAGTTATCTAAAATGTTTCTCACTTTGAGCTAGAGACTTGGGAAAAGTAGCACCAAATGACTACATATGGGTCTCCAAACTCAGGATGTGATTCCTTACTTCTTGTGTGAAGAGTGTAGGGTTATCGGGGATAACTTTAAGAAACCCCTCCCGAAAAAAAAGCCTAAAATGCTGGCGAATCCAACATCTTGGGGGCAGAAATTTTTTAATATCGAGGGCAATTTTTTTGTTCCATATAGGAAAATAAAATATTATATGTTGGTTATTTGTTTCTTTCCCTAGCAAAAGTCATTTTAAATGTGGCGAATTAATATTTTTTTCACTGATGGATATATAAATGATGGCTATTTTTTCCCTTGCCAAAAATGAATTAATAATGTCAGAGGCAAATTACTTATTTTGTAGGAAAATGAATAATAATGGTCTTGGCTAATCTTTAGTGGTAAATTGAAAAATTATTTAATCTAAAAGAGAAATTTGCACATTTATTGGTTAGTGACTATTCTGACTACTGAGTAGTCACTTTCAAGTTTCAACTTGTGTACTATCTTGAGTGTGTTATTAATAATGTTGTAACATCGTTACGTTAGTGTCACAATTACCAAGTCGACTATCATCACTTTTGTTATGTTAATAGTAAATACAATAATTTTATTGACTATTTATTAGTTAGAGATCAATGATAGTAGATGCATCTTAGGGAAACTTGCTTGAAAAGACTTGGAGTCACACGTAATTTTTCAGAATGGAGACACGTGGAAAAGTTTACATAGAAATCATTAATCATGTCAGGCACTATTGACTGTCTAACATTAATGTCAACACATTTTGACATTTCACACACTTGAAAATTAATAAGAATACAAAAAGATAAGATATGGAAGATCATGAATGCCAAAGAATTAGATGCAACTATAGTCTACCATTAAATTGGCTCTTCAATTCCTCTTTCAATATCATTTCTCATATTCTAATTTCTTCAATCTAAATTTGGTTTGTAGTTGCACTTTGCAGAGTTTTCAGTTTCTTGAATCGTAGTCATGGATATGCCAATTCGCCTGAAATGCACTAATATGGCTCTGCAAAGCCCTTTCTGGAAAAAATTCCTGATGATGTCCTTGCCATGGTTTGCAAGGTAGATGGCTGAAGTCCTTTTATCTGCCATGCTATATGCATGGTACTCAGCCATGAATTCTTGAGAAATGATAAGAGGTATCGTGTGTCCACGGATATTACCTCTCGCTTCCTCACATCTCTTCTTGACCTTGAAGGTAAGCAAATAGACATGTTGATGCTTTTGCATAACATTTTTAAGGAAACATTTTTAGAAGATGATATCAAAATTATTGTATTGATCGAGCAGGTACCGAGGCCAGGTATTGGCATCCCTTTTGCAGATGTAGCAGACAAGTGCTGGGAGGAAGGCATAGGGTGCATTATACATAAGCATCATTTCTTGCTCAGCATGAACGAATGGCAACTGACTCACCATCGGAAGTGGGCGCAGCTCGAAAGGGATTTTTTGTAAAAATGGTTGTTGTCGGATGATGACATCAGTGAGATAGACTTCACATGGCTGGATGAGTTTAGTGACATCATCTTCTCCAATAGATTCCTTGCAGATGAAATTGAAGACCTTTCTGATTAAAGGCTTCAATCCCTCGACCCCTCAACCCGCTCATGCTTCTAGCCTCTGTGGTTCCTAGGTTCCCTGTTCAGTGTTCCTTGTTCCCTTGGCCCTTTAGGGCAAAAAAATGTTTTGATTAGGGCAAAAGTTTGCCAAAAAAATATTTTTAAGATATCTATATTTTTCTTTGGATTGGGCCCTACCCTTTTTTGTAAATTACAAAATAGTAAAATGACGTTGATTAGTGATTTAATCATCTATTTTGAATATGTAAGCTATGAATCAGTATCATGTACATTGTACAGTCTAAAATATTATCAATGAAAATAATAGTTTTTGGCTTCTCAAATTGTTGTTTTTCTTAGTCTATGACTTTGTAAGTTTGTTTTTGGCATCTTGTTTCTTAAATTATGTACTATTGAAATGTTTCTGTTAGTCTGCGACTTAGTTAAAAATAGTGAACTATTAATAATTAACTATTTTCCTTTAATCTGATTGGTTAAAAGTTAACAAATGGAGCTTCAAGGAAAACTAAAGATTAATAGATTATAACCTTAACAAATTTAAATATAATTTTGATAATTTGTGTCAAATTTTTATTTCATACCTATCTTGTCACCTATTCCTAACTTTTTTTTCATTATGAAATCTTTTAAATGATGAAGAATAGTTTATAAACAATTATCACAATTTTCAATATATGTTAAATTTTAATAATTGATAGATATTATAACTATATTATATTTTAATTCTGAAACTAAATAATAAATATGAATAAAAATAGAGCATTTGCAATTATATTTTTAAATTGTAACTATAACCATATTATATACATATAATATAATTATTTATACTATACTATAATATAATATAATTATAATTTATAACCATGCATATAATATTTATATAATATAATAATAATAATAAGTATGACCATCTCAATTTGATAGATCAACGACTTCGGATGAATTTCAAACTGATTTGTGAAATCTTTTCCTATCTGCCCAAATTCATCCAGAATCATGACACTTTGTTGAATCTTTTTCCATCTGCCCAGATTTGTGATGGTCATTATATATTTTATTAAATTTATTATTATTATATTATATTATATTCCATGGTTATATTTATATTTTATTATATGGTTATGATTATATCATATGGCTATAATTATATTATATTATATTATAATATAAATAATTATATTATATGTTCTATTATATAATAAATAATTATAAATAAAAAGTAATATTATTTTTATAATAATAATAAATCTTAAATGATTACATAATATAAGTAATTTTTTTTTTAATTGAATGCAAAAAAATGTATAATGATTTATAAAAAAAATATTATTAAAATATAAAATATAAACCAATGCACATTGCACTTACATTAAAAAAAATTAAAAATATTTAACAAAAATAATAATTTAAGAATTTAATTAAAAATAATAGAACATATGATATAATTATTTATACTATAATATAATATAATATAATTAAAACCATATGATATAATCATAACCATATAATATAATATAATTATAACCATATAATATTTATATAATATAATAATAATAATAATAATGACCATCGATTCATCGACGGCCCGAGATGAATTTTGGGCCGATTTGGAGAATCTTTTTCCATCTCCCTAGATTCATCTAGAATCGTGATACGTGTCACGATTCTAGATGAATATGGGTAGATGGAAAAAGATTCTCCAAATCGGCTCGAATTCCTCCCGGGTCGTCGATCTATCAAATTGAGTTTGAGATGATCATTATATATTTTATTAAATTTAATATTATTATTATATTATATTATATTACATGGTTATATTTATATTTTATTATATGGTTATGATTATATCATATGGCTATAATTATATTATATTATATTATAGTATAAATAATTATAGCATATGTTCTATTATATAATAACTAATTATAAATAAAAATAATATTATTTTTATAATAATAATAAACCTTAAATGATTACATAATATAAGTAATATTATTTTTAATTGAATGCCAAAAAACATATTATAATTTATAAAAAAAATACATTATTAAAATATAAAATATAGACCAATACACTTACATTAAAAAAAATTAAAAAAATTTAAGAACAATAATAATTTAATAATTTAAAAAATAATAATAGAACATATGATATAATTATTTATACTATAATATAATATAATATAATTACAACCATATGATTTGATATAATCATAACCATATAATATAATATAATTATAATCATAATATAATATAATAATAATAATAATAATAATAATAATGACCATCAAGTCATCAACGGCTCGGGATGAATTTCAGGTCGACTTGAAAAATCTTTTCCCATATGTCCAGATTCATCTAGAATCATGGTTATATTTATATTTTATTATATGGTTATGATTATATCATATGGCTATAAATAAATTAAATTATATTATAGTATAAATAATTATATTATATGTTATATTATAAAATAAATAATTATAAATCAAAATAATTTTATTTTTATAATAATAATAAATCTTAAATGATTACATAATATAAGTAATATTATTTTTAATTGAATGCCAAAAAATATATTATAATTTATAAAAAAATACATTATTAAAATATAAAATATAAACCAATGCACTTACATTAAAAAAAATTAAAAATATTTAACAACAATAATAATTTAATAATTTAATTAAAAAAATAGAACATATGATATAATTATTTATACTATAATATAATATAATATAATTACAACCATATGATATAATCATAACCATATAATATAATATAATTATAACCATATAATATTTATATAATATAATAATAATAATAATAATAATAATGACCATCGAGTCATCAACGGCCTTGGATGAATCTCGATCTATCAGATTGAGATGGTCATTATTATTATCATTATATTATATTATTTAATATAATATTATATAAATACTATTATATATAATATTATATAAATAATATTAAATAATATAATATAATAACAATAATAAATTTAACAACCATTTGATAGTTTATAGATCGATGACCTGAGATGAATTTCGGGCTGATTTGGGAAATGCTTTCCCATCTACCAAGATTCATCCAAAATCATGACACGTGTAACTTATGTACATCACTACATTATTTAATATTGACTTTGAGTCTTGACAATTTATTATAGTTAGATGTACATTGTACATAAAAATTAAAATCATTAATTACTTATTACTTTCATTTTAACTATTAAACTTCAAGTACTACCTTTTTAGAGTATGAAGTTGAGAGTTTTGGAATTGTAAGACGAGAGTCCGATACAATAGCCATAGGGTTTTCAAATTTTAAAATTTCAAAGACTAGAAGAATTCTATTTTGTGTTTTGATTCGTGAAACTTTGGTATCAGACGACAACACCAATTATCCAATCTCAATTTTAGGTATTTAATTTTTTTTCAAAAAAATTCCATTGCAATTTGCAGCAATAGAAATCTTAATTTTAATTGTCTTAGGTTTACAGTTTACAATTATTTTGAATAGGGTCTGAAGTCTAATAACCAGTAGCAGCCAGGCATGGGCAAAAAAAAGTCAAAAACCTCCCAAACGAGTGCACCCATAAAGGAAAAGAACACCATTATACAACTTAGACAAGTGCGACAAACCCTAGGTTTCACTGATGAATGTCATGATATTTTTTATCCTGTTATCCATGGAGATTCTGGAATCATGGCAATTAGATATTCATTGTTTAGCAAGTGGAAAGATCCCCAGAAGGGGAGAATTTATTACAAATATAACAGCAGTATCGGTGCATATACAAATAAACTAGCTACTCTGGTTACTAGATTAGCAAACCTTGCTATATCCGAAGTATTCCCTTGCCTTGAAATTGTAATACTATGCACTCAGAATTATGATGAAAATAGAAAGGCAATTGTAAACCAAAACACTTAGGAGGATATTTTATCAATAACTAAGAGTGAATTTTTCACTCTGTTAGACCTAGGGTTAGGGTTTAGAATAGAAAGCTCTAAGGAGTGCATTGACTTGGATAAACTAGCTCAGGCTTATGACAAGATGGAAAGAAGTTTTCAAGATTCATATATTAAGGGTTGAATATCCTCAGAGTCCACTACTAGTGTTACTGTTACACTGGACAAAGACCATAAGCCTCCTTATCAGTATGATATTTTTGTGCCATAGGTTATCATTTTTCTTGGGATTGGACAGTAAAAAGGAAGTCGGGGCCAGTGTTCTTGAAATGATTTATAATATCCATTGTTGAGGTCAGTCAATTGAAAATGTAGTAGTAAGATATGATTTTGTTTAGTACATTGTTGAATCTATGCAACAACAATTACTAATGATTAAATAAAATACAACTACAAGCAAGATGAAGACATTTAGGTTCACAAGTTACTTATGCTACCTTCTTTAGCAAAGCATCACCCAATATTTGAGATAGAGAACAACAAGCTTGATATTGAGGTCTATAAGTTTGATGAGAAAACCTAGAAGAAATTAGAGACACCAAGTCTAGTATATGAGTGGACACATAAGATGAGGATGATTGCTAACAATAAAAACTGTAATGCCCCACCAAGGGATCCAAAGAATTTTACTAAGTTTGCCAAACAATTTTTTTTTTTAACATTAAAGTAAATACCATACATAACTTATTCACAATAACGGAAGCAATAGCAAAGTCCATCTGAAAAGTAAACATAACATACATAACATATTACATTCTTTAAAGATCCCTTAACGTTGTATCACATCTAAATTAACTATTCATCTAACATCTCATCTTTATGAAATAACAATGATACATCCAATGTACTTAAACAATATACAAGTGTCCTTTTGTAATTATATTTTAGTTTAGCTCAATCATCCATTGTACATATCATAGGGTATGAAAAGCTTAAAAAAATAAACATCCAAGTAAATAAAGTACATCATCATCATCTAATATTAATCCATGATGCAATAACATAAATGAAACCACATATCATACATGATACATCATCACAAAAGATATAAACATCCATCACAAAAGATAACCATATATCACAAACATAAATAACTAAGTGCACGGTTCCTCCCAACCGTAAATAGCATCATTGGACCATCGTGGATCCTAGCCATCCCTCCGTGTGTAAAATTCCAAAGTACTGAAGAGATCATCGGTATTAACATAGTAGGAATGTCACTCTTAAAACATCCTACTAACATGCAAAGCATAATAAATCATCAACTAACATATGAAAAGTAAAGAAAATCATCAATATAAGAAACATACCAGTAAATACATCCATCATAAGGTATATTATCTATCATAATGCTCCAAGAACATGATGAAGAATAAATACCAACCAAGGATACTCCAGCCACGGTGTCTCGGACGGATCTCAAATGATAAGAGTGAAAATACACTACCACCCAACCGTGTGGAACCTAAGTGGTCCACTCCCACCATGCTGAGGAGATAATCTCAAGTCCCAAATAGGATATCAATTCACAAAGCACAAATCTCTATAAGTCTAGGAATCTTAAAAGTATACTAACTCAAAGGTTCCATCATACAAAACCAACATCTAATTCCCAGAGGCACACAAAGACATGTAGGAAACCTACTCTGCAAGCAAGAAAGTGTCATAGCAATTATGACATACAAGTTACCCTGGCAGTTAGCTAAACTCCACGGGTCCATACTGATCTCATGCGGCCACTAGTATCCTCTCATACTGATGAGGCATACTACGGAATGCACGGTCGCAACCATGCATTCTCACTACTCCCATCCTAGCCTGTACAAGAACTCAAGGCATGGGCGAGAACATCAAAACAATTATCTTTTTAAGTTCATTTAATCCCCATTTAGTGTGTAAATGTTATCACTTACTAACCAAACTTACAATGAGTTACCCTGGCAGCCACTTAGGGCCCCGACCCCCATTGCAAGACACTTCCCAACACTACAAGTAGATTACCTACCCTAAGCTCATGGAATCATAAATCTCAAAATCATAAAAGATAATCCATAATAAAATCATTAAATATGCAAAAAAGTATCAAATATCCATAATAAGAATCATCAAATCTCCAAGATAAGAATCATCAAATTTCCATGAGCATCTGAAAATGCATCCATAGAAAATCATGACCACAACAATTCTCTATTGGCAACTGAAGGCATCACTGAGAATCATAAGTATCAATTGGTTCTTAATAACCAAAATATATCTCAAGATAAATGGTTCTCAACAAGCAACCAAGAATATCTCAAAATCATACTGATCGAAGACTCCAAAATGGTTGAGTCAAACATGTCACAACATGACATCATCAAGAAATAAATCCATATTTCAGTTCCATCATGGCGACTAGAAAGTAATTCAATGATAACTGATCGATGACTCAAAAATGATTAGCTCAAGCATCTTAGATATATATACATCTCAGCTTCACACATGAAGGCTGAAGAACAAATACAAACATTTCATAGAGCATATGATCACATAACCATGATTGGGATTATAAAGATCAAGACCAAATAAGATCAACATGCCATCACATCTCATAACCCCCGAGCCTCTGGTAACAACCTAGGACTAGTCAACACTAGTCAACCCAAAACCCAAAACAAGAAACATATAGAATACAACATGCAAACACATGTTTTGGTTTACTAAAGTCACATAGCTGAATAATGTGTAGGGGTTTCCAGTTTTCTGTTTGCAAATATACTTCAAGTGTTTTAAGTTTCATCATTTGACCTACAAGTCAACCCAATTGTTCCCCGATAGCATTACCCTTCCATTATTAAGAATTACATTCTAAGAATAACTTAAGGATAAATATTTACTCATTAAATCATTTGATTTATTCGCTAAGATCCACAGTACTAATTGATCAACTCTTCCTTAATGTTACTTCTACATTTCAACATAATCAAAGGATCATTATTCATTCATAAAAGAACCAATTATCAATCTTCGATTAAGAAGATTATAACTTAATTAAAATGATCAATTTAATTTACCAATTAACATAGGTACGTGATTCCATGACTTTTGTCATTTAATAATTTTCAATTCAATATTACTATGTCTCACCATTAAAACATCTAAGGTTATTATTCAAGTCATGAGAATAAGGCCTATCAACTTTGATATCAATATTTTACAACCTCGTTAAAAGAATCATATCAATTAAATCTTTATTACATAACATAATTATTGATTAAATCCAATTAACTTTAGTTAATTGATTTAATTAATAATTTCACAACCAAACCATCAACCCAATGAATATTTAGTTGACTAATAACTAAAAGTCAACCATACACAAATATTCATAGTTCAATAATAATAACTTGTTAATATTTAATGACAAACTATATTGAAAATCTTATTAATAAATCTATAATGACCACATTCGTCATGTTCCCATTTTTATTTTAATAATAACAAGTTAGAATAAATCTCCAATACCAAGTATTATTATCTCAAATAAGTTTCCCCTATGTATGATAATTCAATTAATTAATACTCCAAATTATTAACCAATTCAATTTGATTAATATCTTTTACAATACTTCAATCATTAACTAATCTCTTCTAGATTAACTCTGATCGTATTAATTGATAACTATTTAAACTATTTACACTATTATTTATTAATAGTTTGTTAGTCCCAACAAATATTAATAAATAATAAACTCATCAAAACTATTATTAATCGATCTAGAGAACTTTACATAAGCTTCATTAGTTAACTCTTAATACCATTAAGGTATATCAATAATTTAGTTAATAATATATAACGTATTAATAATACCATAGTAATTCAAATTATAACAATGTTATAATAGTGACTTCATGTCAATTAAATCTTAATCCATTATCATTAAAGTCTCTTCATTTAAAAACATAATATAAAATTACGATCTCTAAATTATTTAATATATATTAAATTGTATTCAATATACATTATAAAAAGTCCACTATATAAACTATATTTAAATCTTTTCTCTTTTAATTTTCTCTCATTTAAAAATCTATTTACTTAGATTGACTAATAATTAATTACACTTCTTCTACTATTAACTAATCTTAATTAAATTTGGTTTAATTAGATTAGATAATAAACCATATAAAACTAATGCATATTAATAAGATTCTAATAAGGGAAGATTTCAATACTATCTTTAATTCATTCCATGCTTTGATATATTATTTTTTGTGAAGTTAAGCATAAAGAACTCTTGGTTATGAAAAATGGAGAAATATCTGTCTTTGAATAAAACAGTCCTAGTACGACGGCCATATCTCCTTAATGAACTGTTGGATCGGGCTGAAATTTAAATATGTTGGAGAGGGCCAAGTTTCACTACTTCTAACTGGAGTGATTGAATAAATTTGATCCCAATAAAAAGTTATGAATGACTGAGTTCGGATCTATCCAAGGGGCAACGACAGAACAATCTGTGATGAATTAAGAATTTCCTCTTAAAATGTAATTGTTTTCTAAATTTACCCATTCATCCATCTAATAGGTTTGTCCATACGCATCTGAAAATATAATTTGATAGAAAGATTACATCTAATCATACGAATTTTCAACTTAGAATTTCTATTTTAATTTCAAATCTTGTCTATCTAATTTCACAATATAAATTCGAACCCAAACCCGATTAAGATCTAATTATTTCTCCTTAATTGGATCTAGGATTTTTTTATTGTTTTCTTCTCATCTAAATAAAATATCTAGATTGCAATTTCAAATACAGAGAGTATTCAGAGACATAAAACAGATATGATGAAGACAGGAAGAGAAAGAGTGCAAAGGGAATATGAGAATATCATGAGTGCACTTGGACACTGATGCTAATTTGTCGTGCCTCAAAATTCCATAGAAAATCTCTTCCTTCTCCATCATTCACAATTCTTCCAAGAATCCAAGCCGATCGAATCCTCCAAGTGATTAGAAGAGCTAGAAGGAGTATAGAAGCAAGTAGAAAATATATGAGCATATGAATCTTCTCCAATGCATGTAAGCTTTGAAGTTTTTTTTTTTTTTTTAGCTTGTAGCTCGAGGCTTCCATTAAGCTTGTAGCTTCCATTAAGCTTTTCATTTAAGCTTCTATGAATCCCTAAATATCAAGAGCTCTCAAGAAACCTTTGGATTGCTTCTTGAAACCGCTGAAAGGTGTCACCAACTAAGCATGGGTCTTTTTCAACTTTTTTGATGAGTCATAGAGTTGTAGACACCTTGTGCTTAATTGATGCACTAACCCCCGTGTTGTTGACACATGTTAATTCCCATGCAAGCTTATAACTCCAATTTACTTTTTAAATAATCTCTATTTAAATTTTATAACTTTTATTTTACTTTTTTATAACTTTTATTATTATTATTTTATTTATTACTTTATTATTATTATTAATTTTAATCTCTAGTTTTCTTTTATTTAATTCCTTTCCCCCAATAATTCACATTTCATTAATTATAGTCAAAATATCAAAGATCATGATATTTTATTAAATTTTTCAAATAAATAAATAATTAATTAAATCTATTTATTAAGACTTAATTAATGGAAAATTCATCATAGACCTCCAAGATAAAATATGAAAACCCATCATAGGACAAATCATACAAAATAAATCTAAAGGGTTAAAAATCATGAAATATGTCATCCGACACATTCGGTGGGTATTCAACTCAGATACTTGTCCTAATTTTTCAATTAGGACAAATGACTCAGAGGGTTGGGATTTGGACTTGAGAATTTATCCTCCTTCTCTTATCATTGAGATAATGTGATAAGGTACGCTCATCTTGGCAATTCAGGAAGTTGATACCCGGTACCTGCAACCTGCATAAAAACTATGCATGTACAAACACAATATATACTAAACTAAACAAACAATGGTAGGAAGTGGTGCATCGTGTAGATCCCAACTAGCAGGTGACTACGACTCCTTTCCTTAACCACATCAGACACGCCATACAAAAGCAAACACGCAAGGCAAACACACACACGATACACATGCAAGTATGGGGTAAGTATCCATAAGAAAGCACATATGATAATAAATCATCTTACTAATCATCATTAATAATTGAAAGCAATGTAATAATCATCATCAATAATTGTGAACACTAAAAATAATCATCATACATACATGAAATGTAGAGTCTAAATAATCAGATCACATAATAAACTGAATCCATAGCACAATATCTGATAATTTCAAAAGAATGCTGCTAACCAATAACATAAAACTAGCTCTAAAAGAGTTCAACAATGATAACAAAATGTGAACTAGGGGCAGGCACTACAAAAACTACAACCATTTTGTAGACTTCTTTTTGGCACCTATTTACCAAAAGATCATAGGCACTACAATGCCTAGATTGCCTATGTCTTGTAAAGATTGCATTCAATTGGGAAGTCAAATTCAATTGGCTGACTGGTTCTTCATGGAAGAGTACATTGTCTTAAGGTTTTATGGTTCAGTGATTGAACCCTGCAAACTCTCAATGCATGTTACAAAAAGGATTTTTGCACTCGAATATGTAAGGCAAATGGAGGGCATAGATGAAATTTTCAGTGGACAACAAAAGAAAACAATATTTCCTTCCTTGCCTTTCACAATTGGAGGCCTCACATTTGAGAGAAAGGCTTTCAAAGTGGCAAATGAATTGGTAACTTTTTTTGGCTTTCATTTTGTTAGTCACTGGAATTATGATCCACTGAACATAATAAAAACAAGACTTATTGCCAATGGGAACTCTGCGAGCAAATATGAACACCAGGAGATGCCATTGATAGAAAAGTTTAAAAACAAGGATTCGTGGGATGAGGTTAAGAAAGAGATGGAGAAACATGTAGTAGAGAATAATATTTCAATGCAACAATTGTCATCCCAAATTATGACATTGCACATATTAAAGTCAAACAAATCAGGGCCACTGACATACTTAAATTTCTATGAGAAAGCAATTAAAGAGGCATGCATATTTGAAATGTGGTGTCAAACCAAGATAACTGAGTTTTCGAAAATGAGGCAAAATTTGGGTGAACCAAAGACATAAGAAAATTTTAAGGAAATTGATGAGGATGACCTTTTTAGCACTTATTGGGATAAAGAGCATCCAACTATACTATATCAACTTGACAGTCGCAGTGACAGTGATATTCAAAGATAGGAGGACCTCCAGTCTGATGTTGATATTCAAGGTATTGAGGATTCTAGGTCAACCAGGGGCAAAGATATTATTAAACTTCAAATGAGTGATTCTACTAAACAAACATATGGTAAAGGAGAAACTATGATACAAAAAATGGGTTATGCAGGTATAGGGCCCATTGGTGCAAGTGGTGATGGGATTTGGAATCCAGTTCTAGTACCAGACCCACCCAAAAGAGGAAGTAAACTAATCATTAGAAGCTCCGAGATTGAAGATGATTCATCTAAAAAGGGCAAAAAAAATTATACTTCTGCTTTTGAAGGTCATCCCAACACATTATTTGTTAAATCTTCAAATCTAGTTGTAGTTGATCCCATTGGCACTAGAACTAACATTGGCACTAGCATGGATGAACCTTGTGCAAAAAAGAAAAAACTTATGACAATCACACTGCAAGAAATTTCAGTGGTTACTTCAGCAATGTATGCACTAGTGGCTTCTGTACAAAACCTTGAAAATAGTCCTAAAATGCTAAGATTTGGAATGGGCCATCTTTAGTATGTTGGAAAACCTCAAAATACAATTGTAGGTGGAGTAAGTTTAGCTAGAGATGGAGAAGCATTAGCATCCAATGATACAATTGATAATTCACCTTTCAAATACTCAATTGTGTCAAAAAACCTAGATTTTAGTTTGAACGAGTTTGCATCAAAGTTTGAATAGACAAGCAAAAGAAATAGGCAAATTATGAAGACTTTAAAAAGTGATGCAGTTGCCAAATGTTAGGGATCTACTAATAGAATATTTCCAACATATGATCCAAACAATGAAATGATGAACTTCATGGCTATTATGCCCCTAGGTAGAGATAATAATCCACCACAAAATGTAATAAATCGCAATGACATACAAGTTACCAGTCTTCAAATGGATTTGTCAAAAGTGAAAAATATTGACAAAATCAATATATCAAAAGAGAGCAACAAAATGGTCTACTCTACACTTCTGAAAGTAGAGAGGGAAAACACAAGGCTTACAAAGCAAATAGAAAAATTACAGGCAGACCTTGATAATGTGAATGCGAAGGAGAAAGTAGTAGACAATAGGTTCAAAAAATTGCAAAATAGGATAAAGAAATCTTCTCCTACAGAGGCAATTTTCCAGCAAGAAAAGATGAATGAACAAGTGCAACATTTGACTAAAGAATTGAATAAGTGCCAAAAAAGACTTAAGAATGAACAAGCGTCTACTACACAATTGTTCAAGTTTATAGAGAGTAGTGCACAGGTCATCAATCAATTGAAAACTGGGCTGGAATCTGCTGCCAAGGAAAATAAAATTTTGAAAGATGAATGGAAGAAGGAAAATAAAAAAGTGGAGTCTAGGGCAAGTATGATTTTTAATTTGTAAAAGAAATTGGGGAATGAGAAGAAAAAAGAGGAGTCTACTGTAGACACAATCCACAATTTGAATAACCAATTGGAGAATATGAAATAAAAAGAGTTGTCAATTGCAAAAACTATCAGTGATTTGAAGGAGGAATTGGAGAATGCAAAGAAAGCAGAGTCTAGTGTTACTACAAGCACTAACACAATCCACAAATTAAGGAGGGAATTGGAGAAAGCAAAGAAAAAAGAGGAGTCAGTTGCAAAGCAAAACCTTGATTTGAGAAAGGAATTGGAGAACATGAAGAAAGAGGAGTCTACTCAAAGTCTCCATGATTTGAAGAAAGAATTGGATAGTGTGAAGAAAAAGGAGGAGTCCACTTCAAAGAAAATCCATGATTTGAAAAGGCAACTCAAGGAAAACAAGAAAAAAGAGGTAACTACTGCAAATAAAATCCAAGATTTGAAGAAGAAATTGGAGGATGAGAGGAAGAGAGCAACTGATTAGCAAAGGCAACTAGAGGAAATGCAAAAATAGAGTGAAAAAGAGATGTTTGAAATGAAGAAAAAGATGGAGAATGTAATGGTAGAAAATAGAATGACCTCTTCCGAAGACCATCATATGAAGAATACTATAATAAACACAGTTAAGCTTATCAAACAAGAAATTTTGGACAAAATAATGACGATTAGTGATGGTTTGGTTGAATGACTTGATTTAAATAGCAATCTCAGAGTTGTCTTTGAAAATGTAAAAATTGATTTTCAGGCTAAAAGACGAATCTTCACTAGTTCCTTAAAAGATATTTCTAACCAAGTTCTCAATAAACTAAAAAGATCCAGTGATAGGGATTTTGCAAATCATGGAATAAACAACGACTTGGATGCCTGTGTAATGGCCATTAATGTCTCTCAACATTGTGAAGAAGTAACGTGAATTGGTGAATCACTCAATTCTGCTTCCAAAGAGTTGATGAAGATGAATAACACCATAGTGAACTTGCTGAATATTGGATTACCAAATCTAGCTAACTCAAAAAGCACATTCATTGGAAATGAAAATTACATGAAAAAGTTGTAGGGCGGGATGAATTCTGATTTAGGGGAATTGCCTAAGGAATTCACTCCGGAGGGAATTGCAAGTTGCATCAAACCATTGTCAACAATGAGTGATGTTATAGATAGATTCCTCCTATCATATGATTCTATCTCTCATAAGTATTTTTTGTTGATGAGACTAAAACTAATTAGCTACAACCTCAAAAAAAATGGGGCTTCCAAATGATGTAGAATGGAGCACCCTAAAGAAATTCAGTGAAGTTTGATCATCTTCTCAAACTGTTACTATTGCTATCAGTGGCAGTCATAGCTGATAGCACTAAGTAGTAACATTGTAACAACTTAGTAAGTGATAGAACTATAATAATTTTGTTACTTTTTGCTCTTTAATTTCAAATTTTAGATTTAATTTCAACTTTGTTTAATGTTAATTGTTACAGGAATCAAGAGCCAACATATCAGGATAGTTGGGCAGCCAGGCACTAGCATACTATGGCATATCAAGAATGAAGAGCCCGCATATCTGATCATATATATAATTACAAATTGACCTACAACTATTGTTGCTCCCTTGTATCTGTAAAAGGGAATTCACGGTCATTGCAATTTGACATTGAGTCATTTGCAAAGGGTTGTAATTGTTTGTAATTGACAATCGTTAAATGTATTATGTTATAGGCTGATTTGTAATTATAAATTATAATACAAATTTTTTTAAATGGAGCTTATTCTATTAAATGCATTATGTTACAATTTCTTAAAGAAACTAGAATCAATGAAAATCTCAACATGTTAAAAAAATATAATCAATGAAAATCTCCACATGTAAGTACTAAGTTTGTAACATCAACATGTTCAAAAATAAATAAATTAAATTAAGCATCTATAAAGGGATAGTGAATGAAGGTTATAAATTAACTTCTACAAACATGTTACATAATTAATTAGTAGGTAGAGTCTTAGATTAGAGCTACTAGCCTACTACTTGACTCATGTAGAAGGTTGAGAAGCTACTATAGTTGCCATTCTACCTGGACCGACTCAACATCACTATCATCAGAATCCTCCTCATTTATTACATATAACATTTCAATTTTTGTTGTGTTTTCTTCAGATTCACTGTCAGCATCAGACTCACTATGCATGCCAAATTCAACATCATCTTCATTGATGTGAGTTTTAATATCATGATATGAATCACTACCACTGCTATTGCCACCGCCACTACCACTGCCACTTATGTTTGAAATGCTGACAGCCTTGTCATAAGGGAAACTTTCTTCCTCATACCTAGAATTATAGAGCCTTAAATAATTATCCAAAAAAAATTCTAATTTGTTTCTAACCTTTGACTTAAGGAAGCCCAAAGTACTAAAAAATCTCTCATCCTCCACTAAACCCAATATCATTGTCAAACATAAATTGGTAAGCTTGAAATATTTTGGTATTGCCTCTCTCAACTGATTTCTCTCACCAAGGTTTTTCCAAAGCTTTGTTACTACTCATTCTTCATTTGGATTCTCCATAACAACATATTGTTCCTTCATTATGTTTGCAAAAGAGTATGACTAATCTCTGAGTCAAGTTTCATCAAAAAATTCATTTATGGTGACTCCATTGATTACTTTAGGTGTGCAAAAATGCTAAATAGAGTCATCATCCTTCTTCAAAAATTAGTTGGATTGTTTAGAGACCAATATTGTGGAAAAACAATTGACATTGCTTCTAGCAGTTCCTCTGGAGGGAATTTGAATTTGATTTCTGATGACAGATTGTAGCAAACTCGCTTGATAGAGTCAAGCACAAAGTCTTTGATCTTCTTGAAGGCTTCACTTGTAATATGTGAAAGTACCTTCTCTAGTTTTGATTCAACTTTGCTTCCTGCTTTGTTGGGGTTGGAGTTGGGGTTGACGTGGGCATAGTACTGCATTGGTATGTCAACTCCATGTACCCTAGCATATACCTCATCATTTGCACCAATATGTAAAAATTTTCTAGGATTGTTCAGATCTGAGGTTTCTAACCACTTTGAAAACTTTGTTTCATTTAATGGTAATAATCAATATAGAGTATCTAGGCTACTACATGTCATTTTATGTAGCTTATTATATTCTACAATGTACATAGCTCTTTGTTGAACCTTTTTAATAATATTTCTCATGTCTTGTAGCATGGGGAGAATAGCTGCTAAAGTTAAGAGTACCTTAACATTAGTTAGGCTTGAATATAGTTGAGGGAATCTATTTCGCACAGAGTGGATTAGTCCAAGCAATGATGAGTATTTAGTCATTACTCGATGTGTCGGTCCATCCAAAGAGATCCATCTAGTATCATTGTCTTTAACAAGCTTCCTCCCATCAGTAAATCTTGCAACAAAGTGTTGAAATTCCTGGACTCATTTTGGACTCCAATAGAAGTATTGGTAAATCTCTTTGATCAAAGATTCCACTTTACTTACACAACCAAAATTGCTGACAATTCCAAAAGCTAGATTCATTCTATGGGCCATGCAATGAATGCAAATAGCATAGGGTGTCAAATCATTCTTGATCTTTTTGCAAAGACCACCTTTATGACCTTGCATAACTGAAGCACCATCCGCTCCAACACACACCAACTTTTTGGCAATCTCCATACCTTCCAAACCTCTAGATTCAATTAGAGTAGTCTTTAATAATTCATATAAGTTTTCAGCTCTTGCACTATGATTCAATTTAGCAATTGATAGTAGAAATGGTTGATGACAAAGATTGTTTATAGTATAAACATGCATGCACACCTAGGAAGTATTATCAATTATTGTAACTTCATCTAGAGACAATGCAATAAAATTTGAGTTTTTTATAGATTCCTTCATATCTTCTATTTCAACCTATGCAAGACATTTAGCCCACATTCCCACCTACTGTTTACTGACCAGTGACTGTTAGGATAGTTTTGAGTTTTCAAAAAATGCAATAATGTAGTCATTGTAGGGTAGTCTATCATAGGGCATCCTCTACTCAATATATAAAAGACCACACCTAATTGAACTACTTTTCCCATATTTTGCACTTTCATTGCTTTCCCAATGAAATCTTCAATGGAACCTTTTACTACAGAATGCTTCTCTCATATTTGCTGGTGTAACTCATATATCTCAGCATTCCTGATATGTAGACAGTTCTCCTTTGTTTTCTAAGTTAGAATGAATTTTTTGCCTCCATCTATAATTACCTTCTTGTAAACATTACCAACATGCTTTTCTATGGTATCAATTTTAAGTTTTAGCCTCTTCTCCTTCTTTGTTATCTCTGTGCAAATCTTACATCGGCTTTCTATAGGAGGCTGACCATCATTTGGATTGGGCACAAGTTCAATGAACTAGTTATTTTCCACCCATTCTAACTGAAAATTCCTTTTGGATAGATCCCAATGAGATTGATCTTTCTTCAATTCTAGTTTTCTTTTCCCCTTTTGTGCATGAACTTGATTTATGGAATCAATTTTGGTTTTCTCAACCGACTGGTCCAAGACTGACTCCAACTCTATAATCTCAGTTTGTGACTCACTACTAGAGAGAAGTTCCTCCAAATCTTGTTCAAGTTCATCCTCAACTAAGATATCAGGTTCACCAACTTGAACTTCAATACTGTCTAAGGGTCCAACTTGTGATGAATCTCCTTTTTCAATAACCACTGGAGATCTAACTTGTGAATCTTGTAGGTTGCCAAAATTTCCACCAAAAAAATATGCCACTATGGTTTTTTGTTTTGGTAATGGTGGCCTCTCTTGGATTTTAGGGATCAGACCCCTCTTGTTTGACATGGCAAACCGATAAAGGCTGCAAAAAAAATCAACTTAGTTGTTGAACAAAAGACTTAACTATTTAGACTACATATAATAAAAATAATATGATTCATTCTCAAAAAAAGGGTACTACTACTATAGTACTACAGTCTATGTTACTACCCAATATAATTCAAAAACTTAATACCTATAGGCTATCTTAGCATGTGAGATGTCTAGTCACTAGAAAACATTGGACATTGAAACTAAAAAAATAACCAGTACCACTTACAAAATAATTTAACAATCACTTGCCTTTTAAAAAAACTAGGGTCCACAAGCCAATGGCCAATGCACTTAGCACTCTGAAAGTTAGGTAGCAATAAGAAATGCCAGTCTCTAGACCAAAAAATAGCGAATTGTGTAAAATAATTATTTCTTATAGTCCAATCTAGTTTGGTGAATTAAGCAGGATTAACAAGCGGAAATGTCAAATGCAGGTGAAATGCACCTTCCGATGCAAGCCTATAGTAGGAAACAATTGGCTAAATGGGATGGGTGATCGACACATGTTGGTAAAATGGTTGGCGACACCCAACCCAAGTGAAAATTTATATGGTTGTAGTAATGGCAAAATAACATCAGCCAATAAGAAACAACATGCAAAGGCTGGTGATATGTTTAAAATAAATGTATCCAAATTGTATATCACATTGGCAATTATACTAATATTTTTGACCAATCATGTGATAACTAATGGGTGACCACCCTAGGCATTGGACCCAAATATGATAAATATTGGGTGACACGGTTGGACCCAAATATGATAAATATTTGCCAAATGACAATTGACCCATCACATGGGATCACTAAAAGGCGAAGATTTTTTGCTAAAGTAATCCCTAAGGGTTACACAGTTTGGTGTACAAAGAGAAAATATTCTCTACTACCATCTTCACACTATCTATCTTGGTTGCTAGCTCAACTTGTGTTAGTGCAATATCACTTGATATCTTCTAATTTACCTTATTTTGAAACTTCCTTTCAGTCTATTCTAGTAATTTTACATTAGTATCTAGGTCTGTGTCACTAAACCTTTCCATTGTATTGGTTAATTGTTCAATGATGGGCTTGGTTTTATCTAGAGTTAGTAGACTGAATGCATCTAGGAAAATCTCTTTGATGTCAATCAAAGTTTGCTTCTGCCTATGCTCCTTTCTAAATAGTTCTTGATTTTTCTTCTTTGCTAGGGCCTCTTGTAATATTTCCATCTACTCAATTGTGATTGCAGCATAATCAAATTTAGGAAATACAATATCTTCATCTAGGCTAACATCTCCATAAGAAGTTATCTCTTCTGCCTTAGATGAGCTAGGACTCAGCCTTGAGAATTGCAATGGTACAACATCTATGTTCGGCCTCTAAAGAGCTTGATTTGAAGGAGTACTAGATTTTGGTAGTGTCACCAGTTCTTGAATAACTAGTAGCTCCTTTTCTTGGGTGTCAATCTTGACTCTTCAATCTTATCCTTTTCTTCCTCTATAGTTCTAGTTGCACCTTGATCTTGTACTGGAGGTGCAAGTACATCTAGCTGACCTATTTGGACTTGAGTCCCATCATTTTTTGGTGTTTGTATCTTGTCTTCTCCAACTATCTCATCCTTTTCTTTTGCAATTTTTGGTACATTCACTAAGACTGGAGTGTCTTCCATAAGTGTACTAACAGTGAAACTTCCTATCTCCTTCCTTTGATATACCACTAAAGGTTGTGAAGGTTGTACACTTGTGACTTGAGGAGTGATTGTGGATGTTTCTTGTGTTTTCACTTCAACCCTTGCAGTTATTGTTTATGTATTTTGAATTTCATCTACACAGTAGTACAGGGTTTTCACATAGTTTAGCCTAGAGAGTGGATTGGACAAGTATCTTTTTCAAATCATCCTCTATAAAAGGATTGATGTTCTGAGTAGTAGTCTCAGAAAATTCCTTTACTTTGACAATTTTAGTATTTATACTTGTCTCCTATGGAGGTTTGGCACTCGACATTTTTGTATCTCGTACACTCAATTGTATTTGTTGCTCTTCCTCAGCTAGTGCCTAGTTGTCAATATTCATATCCGTGCCTTCCTCAAATTTACCTTGTTCAATATCATCCTTTTCATCCTCTCCTACCTCAATAGATGTTGGGTCAACTTCTCTTGATGTCGTCAATCCATATGTTAACTTCCACATTTATTTGGACTTTTGTAAAACATCCTCTAATTTTTTTTGTAATATGTTGAATGCCCTATATTTTGGCACAAATCTTACAACATACTTCTTAATGGTTTTACACATTTCAACCTCACTAAGTTCTAGCATAACTTGAGCAAGGCCTATCACCCTAATATGTTTTGTAGTGTCTAAACAATAATGTAATTTTTATCAACTCTATCATATAAACTTTTAGGTATGGAGTTGGCAAGTTCTAGAGGATCCCTTTTAAATGTAGTCATTATGGCATATACTACGTCTTCAACTTGGTTCTTCTCAACCTTCCCAAGACTATCAAACTTAGTGTGAGAGAAACTTGATAAATTAACATTGTTTCTAATGTTCTCACATAAATTATCGAAATATGAAGAGGGACTATGACTCACCACTTGAAATTGGCTATTGTCATTTGAGTCAATCTTCTCTTCATCAAATTCATCTTGTGCAACATACTTCCTACTTGGTTTCTTCTGAATTTCAGGTTTCTTCTCCTTAGGTTTGGCTACTTCTTTAGCCTTTTGTGCAGTGACTGTAGTACTAGCCCTTGTGGTAGGTGTTGTAGATTTGGGCTGATTAGATTTAGCAACCTTCTTTGGTTTTTTTACTGCTGAAGTCTTTTCTTTCCTCTTTTTCTTCTCACTAGTTGTAGGTGCTTCATTAGCTTCTTCTTCCTCGACACCTTCTACAATTTCTAATTCCTCTTCTTGTGGGTCTTCTCCTTGACCTTGTGTCAATGCCAGTGGTGCTTGAGCTTGAGTATCCTCTTCTTCTTCTTTGGCTCCTTCACCAAATCTTTCTTTTAGTTTATTTACCAACTTGTTATTCTTCCTCATCACTAAAGAATTCTTCAATTCTGTAGTGATCTTTGATTTGGCCAAGTCATAATTTCCAAATTTTGTTGCTTCTTTGTCCACTTCTTCTGCAAGTAATGTTGTGATTACTGTAGAGGCCTCATCAACATTTATTTCATATCCTAATGGCCTTAGTGATCTCACTCTAGGTATTGTTGCTTGTACATATGTGAAATTAGTATCAACTAGAGAGAAAACATCATTAAAATATTTCTCCACTAGTGAGACTAGTATCCTTAATCTTTTCCTCATTGTTTGTTTGAAATCTTTAAAGTAACTTGTCATAAAAGATTCAAAGTTTTCACCTAATTTCTTAATAAATTTACCTATTTGAACTACAATAGGTCTATTCACCTTCCATGTAACCTTTCCA
Source organism: Cupressus sempervirens (assembly GCA_028749045.1). Taxonomy (NCBI): domain Eukaryota; kingdom Viridiplantae; phylum Streptophyta; class Pinopsida; order Cupressales; family Cupressaceae; genus Cupressus; species Cupressus sempervirens. The sequence goes on from CM053792.1 coordinate 831,729,730, forward strand.
AATGTAGGGAATGTATTCTAAACATAAAAAAATATATATACAAGAAAAAGATTTGAATTTACAATGTGCACTTTTGGTGTTCCTTATAGCTCCCAAATTCTCAATCAATTATTGCAACTACAACTCAACAAGATCATAAGTATGATCCTTCTTCACAATTTTGTAACCCATATCAACTAAAATGCAAGGTACACAATTTAATCTACTAGATTGATAAAACTTGTGTGCTATGACCCTTACTACAAAAGCTATCAAAGGATCTGTGATAGTATCAATTGTCATACCTCTTTTATTCCACACAACCCCTATTCTCTATTCAATTATTTCCTTTGCCACACTTCTCATGGTCTTTGGATGATCTAGGGTTGGATACCCTATTACTCTATGAACAATCTTAGTAATTTTTACTAGCCCATTTTCTAACCATACAAAGTTGTCATGAATTCTACTCAAAACAATTTCAATCCACTTTGTCTTGAACACACTGGGGAAACCTAGGTCATGAGTTAACCCTTTCTTCTTAACAATATTAAACTCTTCGTTCAATGCTTTCCCTAATCTCCATATCACCTATGCTTCCAATTTTGCATGTGTAACAATTTTTGACATCCTAAATCATCAAAACTTGTGGTGGTATTATGGATAACACAATAGAGGGATCCTGTTTGTAAGATATATATATATATATATATATATAGGATAGCCATAAAAGTAGGTTTTTTGATTTCATTACTTATCAATTGAACATTTAAAACCTCTATTCCCTCAACATCTTTAGCTGCTAACGAACTAGACACCATTATATGAAACTAGGGTTTGCAAAATTTAAAATTGCATAGCCTAGCACATGATAAATACCTTTTGAATCCTATTGGAATTATGCTTAACAACCTTTTAAATCTCATACAAATTCTTAGATCAAATTCTCCAAATTTTCTTGATCTCTTCATGCTCTTCTTCAAATTGAAATGGTGTTAAATGAGTAGAAATCAATCAACTAGCCCTTAAAACACTACATTTAATACTAAGTTCTTACATAGTTGTAAGCTTGGCTTCAACTGAATTTTTGGCTCACCTAACATCCATATGTTTTCCATACACTAAAAAATCACTACAATCTCAGCCTCAACTAAAAAAATTTGTTAGCTCGACATCATTTAACATTTCACTCAACAATCATATGAGACTTTTCAGGCTTGATAGTAACATGAAAACTGACAAAACTTAAAGATTTATTCTTGATTCCCAACAAAACTTTGGATCTTTTTTCATGCATATGGAATATTTTCTAAACTAAATCTTGGAAGCTGATGTATGGTATATCTTTTAAATATTAAAGTCCCACATACCTCTTGATTACTTAATTTGATGAGGTGTGAACACTTGACCCATTGGGTGAAGTGATCCCATCTACACTTTATGTGTTGTAATCTTCCTTTCTCTTCCATGTCTTGTTCATCTCATCTCTAACATTCTCAACATATGCCTTTCATTTTCCTTTGTTGAAGTTACAACTTGGTGCCTTTGACCTTGTTGGACAATATCTATTTGTGTGACCAGCCTTCAAACAACTAAACCATGTGATTTGACTCAATCACCTTTTATGATCACTTCTAAAATGTGTTCTAATACAGTTCTCAAGAACATGTCCATACTCTTGACAATAGTAACAACTATACCTTGTATTATAATCCCAATTATAAGAGTTGTCATTGTTCTTTACCTCTGTTTACTTATTTGATGACCACTTGGGTTTGAACTGGCATTCAAAACTCTATGTCCATACTTCTGATAGTTATAATAGTATCCTTCAAATATTTGAGTGTGCATGGTCTTAGTTTTGCACTCATGTTCCTAATGACCTTGTTTGTTACAATTCTAGCAGTGACCCATGTTCTTCTGCTTAACATTCTAATTTATAGTCTTGCTCCTACAAAAATTAGTAGTATGTCCTTTCTTACCACAATTATGATAAATAGATTTGGAGTTCTTATCTTTGTTACTTCTTTCTTTAGCACTTTTGGATGATTCTCCTTCTTCAGTACTAGTGTGTCCCAATCCAGATGTATCATTGTTAAATCTAGGAGATCTCATCAATTGTTTAAAGTTCTAGATGGCTTCACTAGGTTTATTGAAACTTTCAACAAACTTCTTTTCCTTTCTTAGATCATTTCTCAACTATTCATTCTGCAACTTTAGTATTGTGAACTCAATGTCTTTACTATTTTTTCATGATTAGCAATCATGACTTGATTCATTATTTCCAATTGCATGTGAGCAATCCAATTTATCTCTGATGATTTCCCTTCTAGTCTGCTAGTCAAAACTCTTTTTTGTCATCTTCAAGCATGACTTTGTTTTCCATAGCTTTCTTTTTCTATTTAGTCACCTCACATAGTAATATGGATTGTAATTCTTGCTTTATCTTAAGATCTCTAATCTCTTCTACTAGGGTTTTGTTCTTTTCTACCAGATCTCCAACTGCTGCATCAAATTCATTAGAGTTTCCATTTGAAAATAGTTTAGTAGTGTCCATCTCTTGGTATTGTGTGTCATTCTCCTCAATAAAAATTTCCTTCCTTCTTCTCAATGATTTCTTTAGATCTTCTCTTGCTTCATTCAACTAATGTAGAATGAGTTGTATTTCAATCTTGTGGTTCTCAATAATATTTTCCAACTTATAGACTTCCATTTCCAAGATCTTTCCTCAAAGATGCAAAGATTCACTTTCAGAGGACAAAGCTTTGATACCAATTGTTGGAATTACAATAGGAAAGGTAAACTCTGAGAGGGGGGGTGAATCAGTGGTTCAAAATTTTATACATAAAAAAATTCACCATACATCCATCTCATAATTTAATAAGTAAACTTAAATACCATATAAAGCATATACATCTAAAGTATGTAAACAAGTAAGCATTCACACATGTATGACACAAGATATGATTATCTAAAAACCCTCCAATGAGAAGGTAAAAATAGGTTGGGGATGACACCCAAAATCTTCACTAATACAGTAATAAAGTGTATCCAATTGAGGTTACAATGTTTGATCAAGAAACATGATCTACCCTGTGAAAGGTCTGCCATATTAAAAGGTTACAAAGACTATTAGGTCTGCTGGCTTAAAAAATTGAGCAAACGGGCACATGAGGTTCTAGAACTTGGGTTATTGGTAGAAACTAACATAAAGAATATAAACCTTTAATTTGTGTTGATGATGAATGACTAGAAAACTCTGGCAAAGGTCTAAAGTTGGCTACCTAGATTTGCAGGACTGAAAACATTAGTAGAAAAGTGTTTTTTACAAATGGAATGGCCCTAGGAAAGTGTTCAAATGGATTCATCCAAGTTTACAAACTAGCACACTTGAAGTATTTTTGGAGTAGAATGTAGGGGAGAAAAATAATTTGTTCTAGGGAATAACAGATTCAAAGTTATAACATCCTGAATTGGAGTATCGACCAATCTATATTTTATGACACTAGTAAAAGGTTATAAATTGCATTTAGAATCACATTTGAAAACTAATCAAACAGATTCATCATAAACTCAAATCTGGATCGTAGCAAGTCTTTGACCCCTAGAATATGATGCAAAAGTAAATTTCTTATTTGGGTCAACTAGGTCAAAGTTATAATAGGTCAAACATGGCTTCCCAGATTTTAGGGCATTTTGTATTAGCATGATAGAGACAAGTAACCAACTTGTGGGAATTCAAAACCTAGTCAAAATATATCAAAATGACTAAAAAATTGAAATATAGGTTCATTGGTACACATACTAAACTCGGCCTCTGATCACTATTTGATACTTGGGCAAAAATGCAGAACTGAACACTACTCAAAATGGAACTTCACAGAATGGTTCAAAATGACAAAATAACAATACAAAACACATGCATATGCCAAATGAAGGGTGTTAAACAACTAAAACACCACCTAGGCCTTGAAATGATAGCTGGTTACATATGCACAAAAAACATTCATAGGGACTCAAAATGACTCAAAATTTAGAATGGTACTCAAAATAGGGAATGCAAATTTGAGTCCCATTAGTGGCTCTATCTGGGGATGCATGCCCATTGTAGGCATGGAAAGAAATTAGATCTCTAGTGGAAGAAGACCACTCTGACAAAAAATTTCTCGAACAACTTAAAAACAAGGAAACTATTTTAACTTTACAAGATGGTAGCCTCAGGCCACTGAAACTTCTCAAAACTTCTTTCCTCTATCAAATACCTAATTTTCATTTGCATTTTGGTAAGGTAAGCTGAAAATTTCACTTTCATTTGTTTTACCATTTTCAACAATACCTTCAGTTAGCTTATGAGGCAAAATAAAATAACTGCCATCATTCTCACAGTGCATATAAAACTTAAATGCTATTTCAAATCATTAAGCTTACTATGAGAAAAACCATCAACACTCTCATGATTATAAAAATTGAATTGAGAATCAAAATCCAACAATTATTTATGCATTCTGTCAATCAAAAACACAAAAACTTCATATTCTACACCATTCACCAAGTTGCATGTATACAAAACTTGCAGCTCACCTTGTGTATCTAGGTGTGAAGGGTACATAAAATCTAATTCCTACCTCTTTTTAGTCATATCACTCATCACATCAGATTTACCACTTGTTGAAAAATCTTCACACTAAAAAATTTGGTCAGTTATCAAATCTAAAAAACTATTTTGAAAATCTTGGTCCAAAATATGTGGATCACTCAATCATTGTCCTTATTTGAAAAACTGTTAGAGGGAACCTTTAAATCATCAAATGTCTTATTATATGATTTGTTAGTATAAAAAGGAAAAACAAAATCAACAATAGGATTTTTGCTATTTTCCTGTTCAGCCAAAGTATCAAAACATATTTCACTACAATCACCACCATGAGAAAACATTGATATAGTAGAAAACTTTCCTTTACACACATCCCCTACATCTAACAAGTCATCATGTGCATATACATTTGAGGTATTGTCATATGCACCTCCAAAGTTTGATAAAGAATTTTTCAAATTTTATATCCTTTTCCACATCAAACATTAGGGAAATGACTTGACTAAATGAAGAAAAACTACGAGGGAGAATAAAAACATCCTTAGTAGTACTTACAAATTTTTCAAACTCATGGGCCAAAAAAATTGAAATCTCATTAGGGCTCAAGAAGACTTCCTCACAAATCTTCTCCTAGCTGTGATTATTATCTAGATAATATGAAGAACTTACAATAGTAGCATCATTAGTACAACAATTTGAAATATTAGAATCATTATAATACTCATTTTTTTCATGGTAATTAATACCTTTACTGCTGTTATAAACCTCTTCAAACTCATATTCACTATCACAAGACTCATTTTCAATTTCATATCTGTCTTCTTCATGCTAGTTGCAATCTTTTGATTCATTAAAAGTTGAATCCATCTCTTCACGTTCTGAAGATAGATTATCATTTTTTATGGATTCATTATATTCATCATTACCTTGACCTTCAACACATGCATTATCATCATTAGGGGACATAATATAAATACTATCATTATCACTTTCCATCTCCTTAATGAATCCTTCAACTTGTAAAAGCTCTTGTAACCTTATAGGTGTTGGCCAATTAACTGAATCAGGCACTAGAATATCTAGGAAAACACTAGGTAGGGAACATGCATCTAGTCTAGAATGCAAAGGCATCATACTGATTACTGCTTTAAACTCCATATAAACTTGTTCAACATTTAAACCCTAAATACTTCCCATTTTCCCCCTAACTATAGTGATAATCATATTGTGGATTTTCTTATTCAACATAACAATATTATTAGCCACAATTTTTAAACTTTCAAAAATTGGTAGACTAAACTTAGACCTGATGCCTGAGTCCATTTTAAAATAAAAACTTCATCTCTTTCTGTAGTGTTGAAAATCACCGAATAGAGGTACTGATTTTTAACATTAAACTTTCATGAAAATGAAACTCATGGAAAGTAAAATACCTTCAATGTTGATGTAAAAACTTTCCTCTGCTAATTCTGGCACAAGTGTGGATTGATACTCTTTCATACATTTATGAAAACCTTGTAGAGCGGCCACCTTCTTTAAGAGGAATATTAAATCACAGCAGTGATTTACCTTGAACATTCAGATTTCTTTCAACAATAGAAGCAATAACATTGAACCTTAATCAGGAAACACTTCTTTTCCAAGAAACTATCAAGAGCTTTAGATCTTCCCTACAACTAAAATTCCTTCAACTTTTTAAACATGAAATCAACTAGGATATATTGGTATAGAGATAGAGTCCCCACTCACAAATATTAGAATAAAAACAAGATTTTTTACTTGAAAAAATTTGAACTAGACTTTCAATGGCTAGAGAAATACAAATCATTAAACCACTCTTATAGAATTGAAATCTTGAAAAAAAAGAACAAACCATGTTGTTCATTCTTGACTATGAACACTATAGCACCTCAAAAATATTTCCTGACTAAATTGATTGATGATGGAAACACTAGTGACAATACAATCTTTCTTCAACCTTCAAAGCTACTGTTGTCTTGGATGAAACATAACTGGGAGACATGTTACCTTGCATGCAAAACTGAATATGCACAATAAATTAGAGATTTCCAACTCCTTAACAATCATTTACAACTTGTTTCCCAAGCAGAGTCACCAATTTGTTGGCCTCAAAAACTAGGAAAATGGGCACATGAGGTTTTGGAAACTAGGGGATTGGTAGACACTGACATAAATAATATAAAGCTCCAATTTGGGCTGATGACAAATGACTAGGAAAATTTGGTGAAGGTCTGAAGTTGGTTACCTAGATTTGTAGGACTAGGAACATCAATAGAAAAGTATTTTCTGCAAATGGAATGGTCGTGGGAGAGTGTGCAGACGGATTCATCAAAATTTACAAACTGGCACACTTGAAGTATTTTTGGAGTAGAATGCAGGGAAGAAAACCATTAGATCTAGGTAATTATGGATTCAAAGTCATAACATATTAAACATGGGTATCAACCAATTTGCACTTTATGACACCAGTAAAAAGTTATAAATTGCATTCAAAATTGCATTTGAAAACTTATCAAATGGATTTTTCATAAAATTAAATCTAGATCATAGCAAGTCTCTAAACCCTAGAATATAATACAAAAGGAAATTTCTTATTCAAGTCAATTGGGTCAAAGTTATGATAGGTCAAATAGGGCTTCTCGAATTTCAGGGCATTTTATATCAGCATGACAGGCATAAGTAACCAACTCTGGGGAATTCAAAACCTAGTCAAAACATATCAAAATGACTCAAAAATTGAAATGTAGGCTTATTGATATGCATACTAAACAATCCCAAAGTGGCAAGTCATGAAACTTAAATAGGTAAAAGACATTCAAAGGCAAACTAGGCCTCGAATCATTGTTTGATGCTAGGGAAAAATTGTAGAATGGTTTGGAATGACAAAATAACAATAAGAAACACATGCATATGCCTAACGAAGGGTGTTAAACAACTGAAACACCACATAGGCATTGAAATGATAGGTGGTTACATATGCAAGAAAAGCATTCTTAGGGGATCAAAATGACTCAAAATTTGGAATGGTACTCAAAATAGGGAATGAAAATTTGAGTCCCATTAAGGTCTTACCCTATTAAAGGATTTCAACACCCTATTAGAAGTGTGCCTAATTAGAGGACTTCTACTGACAATTAAGTAAGAACCTTGTTAGTGGATTTCAATATAGCTTGTTAGGACAACTGTGTTAAGAGATTTAACTAATTCACCTATTAGAATTTCTCAGGAATGATCCTGCAATTATTACTCTATTGCTTGATGTTAGATGACCTCTATACTAATGTGTACTTGATCCTTTCTAATCAAATGTCTCTCTACTATTCACTATTTCCTTCCTCTATTTTCCCTTAACTGAGTCTACAATGTAACTCAAATCATAATACCTTGTTTACCGTGAATTTCGTATTTGCGTATGCAAATTGCTTTAATTATCCTTGATCATTCATAAAAAATTTAGTGTTTTTCCTTCTTAAGAAGACTCAAGTGACTTAGGATTAGGTATGAGTCAATGGTTGTGATTCACCCATATTATCGTTTAAACCTTCCCTTTACTTGATTGGATGCATGTAATACATGGGATTTGTACTTAAGATTCATCCTTATCAAATAAAGATCATAAATCAATCCTTTAGTCAGCTCAAAACTAGTTTACATAGTAGTTTGTGCCAATACAAACAACTATGTCAAAATTGTGTTACTCAACATATAAAGTCCCTAGTGCTCGACATTAACTATGACTTAAATACAATCACTCAACAACTAAATGACTTGGCATGCACTACTTACTCGACAAATAAATCACTTGGAAAATACTATCTAATCGACACTTGAATGAATTGGGACATGAGTGACTTCCCAGTCACTATTTACTTGGCGTGCTCTAACTTGCATGTTGTGCTCGATATATGTTACTTGTTTTCCATGAACTAAGTAAATGACTAAAGTGTATATACACTCATCAAAACCAATCTAAGATTAACATGAAAGTGTAATAGTAATGAGTAAATGCATAGGTTTGGAGAATGGAAGTGCCAAATGACCTGTACATCACTTGGACACTTAAAAAAATTGAAACAAAGATCAAATTTTGGGGGCCAGGCCCCATAGTGGGCACTAAAGATGTATGCAGATTTATGTGTTAATGCCTAAATATCAAATCTAAGCTAATAAATGCATACATAATGAAGGATTGCAAATGAAAATGAAACTTTTACCTTTCCTTACCATGCATAATATGCCTCCATTTTCCTTCTAGTCTTGAGTCTTCTTGATGATGTGAACCCTTAGATTATGATCAACTTCCTTCTACAAGATTGCTTCAAGATGTTGGGGATTTGTGAACTTCTATGGAAGATCAAATATAAGGATGAGAAATAGGCTCCTTTTATAGAATAGGGATAGACCCTAGCCTAGATGGAAACATCTTATGGCGGAGAGATAACTAAGGGCACATGGATTGATGAGATTGACTTGATTGGAGAGGTGGAGGAAATCAAGGATTTAGTTGAGTGTTGAGAGAAAAGTTTAGGAGAGGAAAGATACTTGGTAGTCATCTCATCAAGACCTCTTGAGAGGACTCCAAATTTAGAGAAGACTCCATGGAAAAGTGTCACATGGTCCCTTGTTGACTACATGAGGTGGATTGATTGACTCCAAGTTAATAGAGGAAGAGTGAGAGGACATTGTCTCCCAAAGATATATGTCTCAAAATTTTAGTTAATTAAGGACACATCTCCTCTTTTGGTCCCATAAAATCAGACACATGGGTGAGGATAAATAGGATTTTTAATAATTAATTAAAATTAATAAATAGTGCAACTATGAGGTGACACATGATATGGATTGCTTAGGTGGATTGAAAGACTTAGTCATTTGGGTGAGTAGATAATTAAGTAGTTTGAATAAATTACTTAATAGGATTATTTAAGAGACTTAGGATAATGCAATTCACTTAGGTGAATTAGTTTAATAAATTAAATAATTTATTAATACTAAAAAATGAATAATGTGAATTAAATATAGAAATATATAATTAATTATTAACAAGTAAATTTAACTTTATAAATTGAATAATTTATTAAAGTTAACAAAGGAAAAAATATTAATTAAAAATAAAATATTTAATTAATTAATGAAAAAGGTGAATTAACTTAATAAATTAAATAATTTATTATAGTTTTTGAAGTGTTAGATAGCAGCCAAAAGAATAGGGAGCTGACCCTAGAGTACAAAAAGGCTGAAGCATCAGTTAGAGGTTACCTCCCAATTATTTAACCGATACTATTTTTATACTTCAAAAAATAAATAAAGAAAAGCTCCAAGATAATGAAATCCTTACCATTAGTCCTAGTACTAACAAACAAATAAAATGGAAAAACATACTAGCAACAAGGGGATGTATTGTTGTTATCAGTCCAATACTTGATCATATATATATATATATATATATATATATATATATATATATATATATATATATATATATATATATATATATATATATATATATATATATATATATATATATATATATATATATAATATTAATAATAATAATAAAACCCCCATTCAAAACTAATCTTAGAGTGATAAAAAACATAAAAACTATATAAAAAACATAGGCAGGGCTAGTTGTCTGCCTTCTTTCCTAGCTCCTCATTCTTCTTTTCCTCAAGCTATTCCCTATTTACATCCACCCCCTCCTCTTTGAGAAGTTTGTCTAGCAAAATCTCCAACCAATCCTCTGCCAAGAAGATGTAAATGGAGCATGTAGTTTCACTCTTCTTGCATGAATCTTTCTTGTCCTTATTCACTTGTAGGAAATATAGAGTAGTGGTAGCCAAATGCATGACTTTCATTGATAATTCAACAAGGGTGTCAATTTTTTAGAAAATACCAATGCGATTATACGTCATCTCCCTCATCAAATTCTCTAGCCTCTTCATTTGAGCCTTCCTTTGGCTGGCTACACTTCCCTTTCTTCCTCCACCTTTGGGAGTGCCTTTCATGGGGGCGGTGATGTCCCGCCCCCTTGTTTCTAGTCAGGGACATGAAATCTTTGAGGGTATTTGAGATGTGTGAGGGACTAGGTGGATTAGAGACATGCTTCTTTCCAATGTCCTAGTGTAGCCTCTTTCTCTTGGTGGGATTTCTTTTATTCTTGCTAGACTTAGAGCTAGACTCCTATTAGGGGGGGGACTTTAATTTCTCCAATTGGAGTCATTTACTAGTTCTTTGAGAATTTTTGTTACTCCTCATGTCTGTATCTAACTTAATGAGGCTTTTTTTCAAGTTAGAGCCAGGGTTTTTTAAATTTTTTTTTTTGCTTGAGCCAGGGCTAGGGTCCATGGAGGTTTAGAGAATAATAGTAGCTAGTGGGTTGACTAAAAGTGGTGGGCTTAAGGAAAGGAGGTATTTGTAAAATTTGTGCATGAAACCTTGGTGAATGATATAAAAGGGTTTATGTTCCTCTTTCTTTTTCCTATCCTTATAGACACAGTCTTCCATGGAATTCAAAATAAGATATAGAAAAGAATCTGATCCAAGTTCCTCAAATGGTTGAGAATGGGGAAATGGTAGTAATATAGTACCTGGAACTAATCTTTAAAGGTAATATACCTCATAATGGCATAGCAAATCACATCCCAAGGCTTCAAAAGGTCCTATCTGGAAAACCCACCATGCATACGAATTGACTCCTCATTAAATTTAAAGAATTTCCTTAGACTGGTTTTATCATTCACCTTGGCCTACTTACACCAATTCTTTCCCTCTAGGGAAAACCCTCCAACCCTAGCAATAGCCTCCTCTATGATTTTGAATGCCATCCCATTGATGTTGATTTCCTACCATTCAACAAGTTGAGGAATTGCATCTAGATGTGCTCACCATGTTTTTCCATTCCTTCCACGAATGGTAGTAAACCACCTTCCAAAGGATAAACCATTGAAGCTTCACTCTTTCAGATGCAAGCCTCAACCCACAGTAGTTCAATATGGTCACTGGTACCCTTTTCTCCACCTAGCTCAACCACCAATTCCTCATATTTATCCTATATTCCTTACTATAGATTTGGCAGTCATAGTAGGTTAAATAAATTTCACCTAGGTTGAAATTGTTAAGGCAATAAAAACCCATGATAAGATCACAAGGTTTCCCAAAAATTGAGAAACCTCTCTCAATGACACATGTGCTTAGTACCTTTCCTTCTAAAATTAACTATTGCTAGTTGTAGTTGGAGTGGGGTTTGATTAAAGTGTCTTTGTCATCTATCTTTGTCAATTTTTAATATCTGGACAAATCCACTCCACTTGTCCTTTTTTAGAAATAATCAAGGCTTGTTCTAAGAGGATCACCAAAAAATCCTCATGCAATCTTTGCCAAAATTTAACTTTATGAAAGCACATATGCCGGTCTCTTGCCCACATGGATTCATAAAGGCACACCACATTTTGTAATGATTCATATGACATTATGAGAAGTATGTTCACATTCCATCATCATGTGAGTTGATGATGGAGTTTGGTTCAAATCCTCCTATTCTATTATTCATGTGACATTATGGCCAAATTTTGCCACACCATTTCCTTTTTAGTAAATGTGGTCCATGCGGATCTATGGATCTCTTGACACTCCATCAACTTGTGAATTTTGTCTATTATCATTTTGATCTTTCAAGTACTATGTCCCTCTCCTTTAACTAATTTAATAATTAACATTAAGTGCCCGTCAATTCCTAACCTATTAATTCCTCTAGCTTTCGTAATCATCATTCCTCATAGAAGAGCCAAGACTTCTACTTCATTGTTTGAACCCCATTTGTAGTTCCTAGTATAAGCAACAAATAGCTCCCCCATACAATTTTAGAAGACACCCCTAGTTATAGTACTTTCAGCCATGGCTGACCCATCAAAATTAAGTTTTATTCATGTTTCATGGGGGGGTGCTACATTTTTCTATGCCTAGCCATGGATTTGAGTTATCAAATTGTCCCAGTATTGGGCCTAATTCCTTAGTGGATGTCAGCTTCATATCAAGTCTTCCTAGTGGGTTCAAGAGAGGTGGGGGGATGCTTCCATCACTAGATCTTACTACATTCTTTTAGGACTCTAATAACCTATTGGACCACTATCGAATTGGTAGTGACTTTGCCCCTGAAGATTCTATTATTTTGCTCCTTGTAGATTTTCTACGAGACATATGAGGGGATTTGTTAGAGTAATTAGATATTTCCTAATTAATTATAGTCTACTTAAGCTAAAATTTAGGTGTCTAATAATTAATTCTTTTATTCATTATTATGATGTAACCTAGGTTAGACCTTTTTCGAGTTTTGATCTCCTTTATAAGGATTATCTCTCTTTGTAATTATTGATTCATTCACTTTTGATTATAGAAATTTCTCTTTTTGCTCATCAAGAATGTCTCATCTATGTATCTAGAAATTTCAACCTCCATAGCTTTTGCTTCTCTCTTTCTGTGATAAGTCTTTGCATGCAAGTGATTCTTGGGAGCTATTGAATTAATCTTTCATCAACTTCAACATGGTATTTGAGCTTTAGATCTTCATGCCCTTATTTTTTTCTTCAGTGTTTTGGCATCGGTTTTTAGATCTAAACTTTTAAAGGAGTTTTGATTAGATCTGGGGGGTCATTGATTTTTGAGGCACTTTGAGAAAAAATGAACATCACCATTGAGGTCAGAGTGCTGGAAAACCCCCTTTTCCATATAAAATACATTTAGTTTGGCCATTGTCAAAATTCGAGGCAAATTTTTTTGCACCCAGGTCATTTTAACCTAGGCACACAAAACAAGGTGATGATTATTTTATTTTTCCAAAATATAATTGGAAAACTTTTTGATATCTAATTTATCAAAAAATCTCTTACATTCTTTGAAAGGAGCCTTATTTTCTTTAAAAAAGGGAAAAGAAAGTGATCCAAAACTTTTCAGTGGTCCTGCATAGCTCGTACTCATCCTTCTTGAATGTGACTTGATTTTTTTGTTAATCCAGCTTGTTTATTGATGTTTTCCAGCCTTGGCCCCCATCCATGCCTTTGTTTTCATGAATAGTTAATGGACTGACATTATGTCTTCATTATGATCACATTTTTTTGGAGGTCCTGTGGATCAAGGTCATTGAATTCAGAGAGATTTGACAATAGGTGTTGCAACCATTTTTGGGATCACATGTTTGATCTCACCATATTCTCCAATGCACCTGAAGGCCAACCCCCATTGGCAATTTTGATTGTGTCATCTTCTGGTGACTCTTCCTTTTATGTGACCCCATGCACATAGCGGTTTGCAATCCTTGGAGCCAAGCCCATGACCTCTAGCCCCACCTTCAACACTACACTCTATTTCGTTGGTAGGTTTTTTGAATGGTGATTGGGGCATTTTTTTTCTTGCTACACTTGGTGGGATCTTTCAATGGATTTTGGAGTTGTGGTAGTTCTTCTTATCAAGTTTTTCCTTTTACCTCCAAAGGTTCCTCCTAATTTATGAAGATAGTGGGGTGGTTTACCTTCAGTAGGCCTCTTTTCGTGTCCCTTGATCTTGTATTTCCTTCATCTCAGACATGTCAATAGTCATCTGCACATTAGTGAGGATGCTGGTATTTGTTTCCCCTGCAAGATCTATACTCCGTGTACTTTCTCTAAGCTAGTGATGAATTCTATCCAATCTCTAACAATTTCTCATTAGATCTCCTTCAGTGCCATAATTTTCAAGTGAAGGGAGGCTCATTTACTTTGGGAAAGTTCACTTTTTGAGATGCATTCCTATGCCTCAATGCATCCTCCATAGGCCACCATGTCCTTTTACTAGCCACATGACATGCCATATGGCTTGTGTGCCTTCCTAAACACCTTTTTCAAAGGTTCACAATCAATGCAAGGCATATTTTTAGGAGTTTGGCTCCTTTTTAAGCTTAGACTACAAGAATTCATGGATCTTGCTAGTATGTGTGCCTATGTACATGCTTGACATATTCTAACATGGTTGGTTGAGTGCTTTTTTGGCAGCTCCTCCAGTAGTTCAATTTTTTTTTGGAGGTTTTATAGATGATAATATAATAATCTACACAAGTATCCTCATATTGGTGTTTCATGCCATTTGTATCTTCAATTTCAATATTTTCCTTTGTGTTTTTCCTTTGTGTGCCTCCTAATTTGATGCAGATTATAGTCTTCTCTACTTGGTCAGGTTCTATTTCAATGGAGGTTCTTCAGATCAAAAGTTAGTTTCAATATAACTTTGTAGCTTCTACATGCTTTAGTGATGTTCTTCATAATCATTTTTTTTTTCCTATCTTCTGGGACATTCCCTAGTTTGGAGGATTCTTCATTCCTTTACTGGTTTATTTCATCATTCTTTCCATCTCTTTTTGGAGTAGAGTTTTTCCCATATGGTTTTCTCTATTTCTCCTCTTTTTAGAGATTTGGTTATGCTTGGCTACCTCATTAGGCCTTGTTGCCAGGAACCAAATCTACCCTCTAGAAGTAGTTTCTAGGTTTTTATCCACTCCTTGAGTTTATCTTAAGGGGTGTGTGTGTGTGTGTGTTAAAGCGATTAGATATTTCATAATAAAGTGTAGTCTACTTAAGCTAAACTTTAAGTATATAATAATTAAATCTTTTATTAATTATTATGATGCAACCTAGGTTAGACCTTTTTTGGGTTTTGATCTCCTTTATAAGGATGATCTCTCTTTGTAATTATTGATTCATTTACTTTTGATTATAGTGATTTCTCTTTTTTCTCATCAAGAATGTCTCATCTCTAAATATGGAAATTTTAGCCTCCATAGCTTTTTCTTCTCTCTTTTCGTGATAGGTGTTTGCATGTAGGTGATTCTTGGGATTTATGGGGTTGATCTGTCATCAAATTCAACAAGATTATTGTCCATAAATTTTTGAGATATGGGTGATACAATGGCCCATCCCAATGAAAAAATTGCTGTAAGATTTTATTAGTACACCACTAGACCTCCCACAACACAAGGACCTGCCTCCACACATTTGACACAAAATGACAGTGGATGAGAAGGGGTCGGATAAATTTCACATGTTGGTAACATAATACACAATAGTTACCTAGTTGACACCCTCTCCTTTGTAGATTATCAATTGTGAGGATAGTTATGTGTAGGGTTGTTGACCAAAATAAATTTATCTTTGGAAGGATCCATGGGTGCCAAACCTCCCCCAATCTCTCTGGGCCACATCCCCCCTCAAACAAAAAAGGTAAGCTAATTTCACCATGAAGTCACCAGAGAGGGTAAGTCTCCAAACCAAAGAGTCATCCACTGAGGTGGAGGGAATTTGATAACATTGAATAAGATTTCATAGTTCTAGGGCAAGACTCATCCCAGTAAACTCCTGATTATGAATTCTTATCCATTGATGATCTGGGGTCATATAGCTTTGACTCAGAGTATCATTATGTCTAATACAAGTCTTACATAAGGGTTGGAACCTAGTGTGCATGAGGGGGTCATCCTAGAGCCATTGGTCTTTCCAAAAGTCAATGTTGTTTCCATCCCCCATAATCTAGTGAGTACCCATCTTCAAAATTTTCCAAGTATGCACTACATTGTTTCAAATTTTAGAACCCAAGGGAGAGCATGGGTCCATAGGAAGTGATGGAAAAGGTCCCCTCCAAGATACTTGGCCTCATAATGTTGTACCAACTACATAGAGATTTTATCAATCTCCAACTGACCTTAGTTAGGAGGGCCTTATTCATATGTTCTATCCTCCTTATATTTAAACCTCCAAGGGCCTTAGGCCAATAGACTTTTTCCCAAATCACCAAGCTCATCCTAAACTTTTCTTTAGATCTTGACCATAAGAAGTTTCTTTGGTTTTTTTCAAGAATGTCTCTATATCTACCTAGACGTTTAAAGATGGAGACAAAATATATCAAAATTCCTTGCAAAGAGGCTAAGAGAAGCTAGAGTTTCCCCGCACTACTCAAGATCTTTCCTTTCCATCCCACCATCTTTCTTTAAAAGCATTCAACTAGGCCATTCTAGAATTGATTGGAGACTTCTTTAATTGTGAGTGGGAGACAAAGATAGGTATCCAACAGAATTTACTCCTGGCATTCCATATTCTGGTAATCTTTTCTCTCAAACTAGTGTCTGAGTTGAAAAAATAAACTTTACTTTTTTGATAGTTTATTCATTGTCCCTAAACACTCACATATTGATTTAGAATAGATTTCCACTCCTTGGCTTCATGGACTAAAGAGATTCCAAATAAGAAGATGTCATAAAAAAATTTTTCTATAATTTGTTGTGGGCATAGGGATGTAATTTTGACACCTTTTATTCTACCAAAGTTAGCCATGGCCACTAAATTTTTTCTTAGCACCTCTGCCACAATGATGAATAGGTAAGGTTATGGAGGGTCACCTTGTGTAGACCTTGGGAGGAATAAAAGAATATACCAAGGGCCTCATTGACAAGAACCAAAAATGTGACGATGTTCACAACACTCATGATAATTCTAATAACATTCTCATTGAAGCCTAAATTATTCTAGATAAGAAAAATAATTTCCCTCCTAACCTTATCATAAGCCTTGGAAATATCGATTGTAAGGGTCATACCTAGGTTCTTACTTCTTTCTATAGAGTGAATTACCTCACGTGTGGTTATGAATGCATCAATGATTTGCTACCCAAACACAAAACCATTCTGGTGTGGTCCTATAAACCTACACTACAACATTTGGGGTCAAATTGCGATGGCAATTTGTGATGGTGGTCTAATTTGTGGTGATTTTCATTTTTTTTGCAATTTTCCTTGGCGTCATCACAATACTACATAAGTGTCATAATTGTGATACCCACATAATTATAAACAAAAAATAAAAAGAAAATATGATATAAGTCATTCCTCATTTGTTTTAATTTTGGAGAGATATGCATGAAAGAAGGTGGAGAGCTCCAAACAAGGGTGGAGAGCTATGAATGTCATCATGCCCTTGTGCTTGGTGTAATTTTTTCCTGTGATATATCTCTACATTTTGTTGTTATGCCCTTGATTTGTGATTTCATTGATGTGATCTCTACATTTCATTTTCATACATTTTCTCTACAATTTGGTTGTTGTGCCCTTGCTCTATGATTTGGTTGTCATGTTCTTGTCATCTCTAAATTTTGTTATCATGCCCTTTCTCTATGATTTTGGTGTCATGTCCTTGATCTGTGATTTTGTTCCCATGCTATGCCCTTTCTCTATGATTTTGTTGCCACATTGTGCCCTTTCTCTGCAATTTCATTTCCATGCCCTAGCTTTGCAATTTTCTTCAAGGGTATGTAAATGTTGGTTTCTTTTCCTTCTAAATAGGTATCTCTTTATATCTCCCACTGAGCATGTATATTTAGAGATCTTTTTAAATTTGCTTATTATATTGTAGAACCATAGAAAAATTGATCCAACAACATACATATTCTAGAATCCAAATTTAAAAGAAAAAAACTCACTCAACCCATGCTAAGTGACTTACCTCAAGATCCTCCACAAAAATAATGTAGACCAGTAAAAATGAGTAGAGTTTGCAAGAAATTTTATAAAAACATATCATAGAAGATATTTTTAGAAAGAAACTAGACATAACTAGTTAAACGGATCTAGTTTCTCATTAGCTAGGTTGATTACAAATTCCTGTAGAATTCTCATTAGATCATGTACAATAAAATGAACAATCAACTATTCCTAGCTAGCAAACATCAAATACACTTTTGCAAGGTGATAAAATTGCATATGCAAGGAATTGAATAATAACTTTGGTGTAGAGTTGAGTGTAGGGAGTTAAAGAGTAAGTTTTTCTTCTGTGTAAATGCCATAATCAAGAGGCTCATTCCCTTGCAAAAGCATCTACCACATTGATATTACCTCTAAACAATACAGAGGATGTTGAAGTGGTTCCCAACATTGAAACACTCTTATAAGCATTAGATACTTAGGATCATCATAGGGAGACTGTGAAGATACTTGAAACACTCTTATAAGAATTTGATATTTGGACTGCAAATTCTCAAATACACTTGCAAGTGATTCCAATGTCATAGTACCTACTGCAACACTTTCCTAGATTCTATCCAGTGGCTCCCATAATATCCTCTATGTTGTGTAATTATTGTTTTTGCCATGTAGTCTCTTTCTAAAGCCACTCCTTCTCCTTTGCTCTCATGCCTTAAATCTTGATTATCAAACTTATAAATATAAGCCTCTACCTTATCTAAAATCAACTTCACATTGTGTTGTAACTTTTGCATAGGTGTTTGATCATTGATATCTTTCATTTCAGCATTCAAGTTTTTAAGAGTGGTCAACACCCTCACTTGTGAAAATCTCATTTCAAGCACTTTCTATACTATTTAAACACCATGTTCTTGCTTTTTAGCTAATAGTTCTTCAAGTGCATTTTCTTGTAAAACATTAATTTTGTTGAACAATTGTAAACTCTTAGAAAGTACATTGTTTTTTTCAAGTATGCATGTATATATAATAATGAACAATTATAATGTTTTCATATATGTCAAAATAATAACTAATATTATCATTGGAACATATAATAATGAAGTAATAAACCTAGTTAATTAGAAACTACAACAATTTAACCTTTGTTTCCAGTGTCATAGTACCTACCACAACACTTTCCTAGATTCTATCCATTCGCTCCCATAATATCCTCTATCATGTCTAGCTGTTGTTTCTACTTTGCACTCTCTTTCTAAAGCCAATCA
Source organism: Cupressus sempervirens (assembly GCA_028749045.1). Classification (NCBI taxonomy): domain Eukaryota; kingdom Viridiplantae; phylum Streptophyta; class Pinopsida; order Cupressales; family Cupressaceae; genus Cupressus; species Cupressus sempervirens. Next base: position 831,749,084 of record CM053792.1, read on the forward strand.
TTCTCCTTCTCTCTCTCATGCCTTAAATTTTTATTATCAAACTTCTAAATATCTATCTCTACCTTATCTAAAATAAACTTCACAATGTGTTGTAACTTTGGCATAGGTGTTTGATAATTGATAGCTTCCATTTCAGCATTCAAGTTTTCAAAATTGATTGACACCCTTACTTGAAAACCTCTCATGTCAAGTACTTTTTGTACTATTTCAACACCATGTTCTTTCTTTTGAGCTAAGAGTTCTTTAGATTTTTTTTCTTATAAAACATTAATTTTGTTGAACAATTGTAAAATTTTAGAAAGTGCATTGTTGTTTTCATGTATGTATGCATATATGTATGTATGTATTTATGTACGTACGTATGTATGTATGTATATATACAAAGAGATCTTGTGGATTGTGGATTATAGATTATAAACAAAAAGGAAAAGAAAACATGACATAAATCATTTTTCATTTGTTTTGATTGTGGAGAGTTGCATGGGAAAGAGGGTCAAGAGATCTAAACAAGGGTGGAGAGCTATGAAGATTTTTGTGCCCTTCATTTCTATGATCTCTACATTTTGTTGGCATGTCCTTGGTTTGTGATTTTAATTTTGTGATCTCTACAATTCGTTGCTATGCCCTTGATTTGTGATTTGGTTTTTGTGCCCTTATAATCTCTGTATTTCATTGGCGTGCCCTTGCTCTATGATTCGGTTGCCATGCCCTTGTGATCTTTGTGTGTTTTAATCATGCCCTCGCTCTTTGATTTCATTGTCTTGCCCTTGCTCTACAATTTTATTGCCATGCCGTGCCCTTGTGATCTTTGTGTCCTTGCTCTATGATTTCATTTCTGTGTCATGCCCTTGCTCTTCAATTTTGTTGTCATGCCCTAGCTATGCCATTTTCTTCAAGGTATATGTAAATTTTTGTTTCTTTTCCTTCTAAACATGTATCTCTTTATATTTTCTTCTAAACATGTATATTTAGAGATCTTTTTTAAGGTGCTTATTACATCTTGGCACAACAGGAAAATTTATCTAGTTACATACATATTCCAAAATCCAAATAAGAAAACAATAAAACTCATTCAACCTGTGCTAAGTGACTTACCTCAAGATCCTCAACAAAAAAAAAGAAAACTAGGAAAAATGGGTAGAGTTCGCATGAAATTTTACAAAAACTTATAATTCTAATATGAAGTTTTTTTCCTCTTTTTTCAGGTAATGTCATCTAATTACTTATAATTTTAACCTTCATAGCTAATTATCATTTTATATTATTGTAGTATTCTATAAGGAGTATTTTCCCTTAAAAATTTATAATCTTTAACAAATGGCTTAAGTTAAGGATATTACTCAAATTGGAGTTAATGTCTCCTTTACAACTAGTGTTCAATTCTCACTAGGACTTAGAACAGTGGATGTCGCTACTACAACAATGCCTTTGAAAAATAATAATAATGAGATGAGCTAAATAAAATCAGTAAAACAATGGAAATTTAGCTAGTTTTCAGTGATGCTGTAGCAAAAGGTAAGGGAAAATTCTATGCATTTAGTTCATATTCATTTCTTTCTCCTTTTATTCTCAAAACTCTAAATTGCTTTCTTGTATTTCTTGAAATAGGGTGTTTGGGATTTTATTTGTTGAAACCCTAAGCCCAAACCCTTATATTTGGAGATTTTTTGTATTCATTTTATTTTTGATGCATGTTGTCTTGTGATGGAGGACATACTAGAAGAATTTGTAGGAAGTAGCAGCCAAAGGGGAGGTTTTGCTACTGTCTTGAGGATCTGTGTGGAGAATTTCATGTGCCACTACAAGTTGTAGACAGAGTTCAATGAATGGGTTAATTTTATTACCAGTCAAAATGAGAGTGAGTGATTGTTAATGCCCTTTTTTTCAAAGACTATAATGTCTTGTGGCTTATAAATATTATTTTCTATAGTTTATGAATTCATGTGATTCGCTTGTTTTGTTTAATTATTTTTAATTTATTGTTACACTGTATTAGGTGAAAAAGGTGTGATTCTAACGACATTATGCATTTCTTTTGGAATCAAGGAAAAAAGTACTAAGAGGGTAACTTTTTTGAAGGAATTTATCAAGAATGGGTGTAGGTAACTTTGGTTATGTAGTAGTTGCTCCTTATACACTTCAATTCAATTCAACACAAGAGAAGAAAATTGAGCTATCCATAATTATTTAGAAAATGCCTTGCTATTGAAAACTTAGATTTTAAAGTTGTATTAGAAAATGCTTTTAAGATTGTACCATCTTTATGTTTGTGAGTTTGGGTATGAAAACTTAATTTGAATTTTTGTTTGTTATTAAATCACAATCTCTCACAAATAAAAGCTTGAAATGTTAATAGAAAATTCAAATAAATAAATAAACAAAGAAACAAAAAATAATAAAATAACTTTTAAATGAACAAGCATTGAAGTGGTAATCTATTTTGTATTTTCTATCAAAATAACTTATTAGATGATGTTATTGATAGTTATTAAATTTTTTAAGAAAATAATCAACAACTGCTTCTCTTTGGTTTTTTTGATCAGTAATATATTTTGCATTAATATTGTATCAAAAGTCCAAAATTACATTGCTTTTGCCACTCTTTCTCTTGGCATATTATTGTTTCCATTATACCAGTCTCCAAAATTTATCTCCTATATATAGTATGATAAACATTATAGTCTACCTCGTAGGCTACCATACTCTTCTATCTACCCTGGGGAACCATTAAAAGTATATTTCTAAGCCCACACTTCTGCCAAAATTATGCAACATCTAACTTGACAAATATTAACCACTAAACAAAACACACATTTGATGACACATGGATGCTAATTATCCCAACCATTTCTTCTACATCTCCTCCTTGCTAAACATATATCTTTTTATATTTCCTTCTAAACATGTATATTTAGAGATCTTTTTAAAGGTGATTATTACATCTTAGCACAAAAATTTTTTTGATCCAACTACATACATATTCCGTAATCAAAATAATAAAAAAATAAAATTGACTCAACCCATGCTAAGTGACTTACCTCAAGATCCTCCATAAAAATAATGCAAACTAGGAAAAATGGGTAAAGTTCACAAGAAATTTTACAAAAAACATATTATAGCAGATATTTTTAGAAAGAAACTAGCCATAACCTAGTAAATTGGGTTTAGCTTCTAATTAGCTGGGTTGATTTAAAATTCCTACAGAAGTGTCATCAGATTAGGTACAATAAAATGAACAATTAGTTGTTCCCATCTAGCAAGATCAAATATAGTTTTCCATGGTGATAAAATTGCATATGCAGATGCATCACTTGAATACCAGGCATGAAGTGCATTCCCCAATTTATAATAAATGTTTAGATATAAAGGCTCGATACAATTTCCCAAAAATGGAAGCCAAGGATGTAACTATGCATCTATTGGTATGCTCTCCCTCTGAGGATCCAAAGTATCTACTATTGCTATTAATTTGGGCATCATTATATGATCTAGAATGTTATGAAGTATGAAGTTGGTAGTAACTTCTCTCATGTCTCCATAAAATATAGCATAGGTTCAAGGTCCCTTGGCTCCTAGGAATTTGTAGCAACTATTTTCACTACTAGAAGAATAACTTTAGTGCAGAGTTGAGTGTAAGGAGTTGAAGAAGCAAGTTCCGCTTCTTTGTAAATGCCATAATCATGAGGTTTATTCCCTTGTAGAAGTCTCTACAACAATAAGATTACCTCTAAACCATGCAAAGGGTTTTGAAGTGGTTCCCAGCCTTGAAATACTCTAATAAGAATTTGATACTTAGGATCATTGCAGGGAGACTGTGCCAATATTTGAAAAAATCTTATAATCATTTGAAATTTGAGCTATAAATTGTCAAAGACATTTGAAAGTTGTGATTTTGATGTCATAGTACCTATTGCAACACTTTCCTGGATTCCATCTAGTGGCTCCCATTTGTTTTGATTGATTGTGTAGAGTTGCACATGAAAGAGGGTGGAGAGCCTCAAACAAGGGTGGCGATCTCTAAACATTGGTGGAGATCGGTGGAGATCTAGGATTTTGTGATCATTGTTTTTCATTTTCGTGTTGTGCCCTTGTGATCTTTGTGCTCATGTTCATATATTTTGTATGTATGTATGTATGTGTATGTATGTATGTATATGTATGTATGTACATGTATGTATGTATGTGAGTAGGAAGAAGATAGGGCTTGTTGTCAATTGAACTCCCTAAAGGAATGATCCAAATTGATTAAGTATAAGAAAGTGATCAATACACAAAGGGATCAAGCAACAAAGAATAGGGAGAAAGGAGATCCTATGTTCATACTATTTGAGAAGTAAGTACTTGAAATATGAAATAAATAGAAGACAAATACTTACCTTGAAGTAGGATAAATCTACAAAATGTTGATTTTTGATGTTTATGTATAGTTTCAAGAATTTTGCATCTTGTTCTGGACTAGAAATGTCAAGATGTGTCATGCCCAAATTTCCAAGGTAGAACATGAAAATTTATATATATATATATATATATATATATATATATATATATATATATATATATATATATATATATATATATATATATATATATATATATATATATTACACATTTATTTATCACAAGGCTAGGAATTAGGAATACTTTACTATGCTTATATGGTTGTATCCTACTCCCAAGACCATAACTATTCTTAACTTAGCTAGGTTGGGGAAAGATCTTCTTGAACAGACCCAGAACTAGTGAATACAACAACATGAATTAGATAGGAAGAACTCAACCTTAAGTTTGTCGATGCCAGAATACATTGGAAATTACTAAACATCATGACTTGGCATATAATAAGGCATGGACTATAATCATGTACCTAGGGTAGGGTTACCCCTAAATTATCCTTATGGTAAGTGTACAGGTAATCATATTATTCACTATGAGAGACATGGTTAAATCGAGTACCTATGCACCATTAGATGGATTATTCTTCTCTTTTTATTTTATCTCCCCCCATGTTATCAATCTTCATTGTTGAACTCGTCTAGCTTACCTATCCTCAAATGACAACATAGATGCTTTGGGTACTAATATTTCAAGCTCTAATAATTTGCATTCACTTATAATACTAAGGTCTCATATCGTTCATTAATTTAAAGAGATTAAATCCACTCTAGGACCATCTATTCCTAGGGTACATAGTATGTTGAATGATATTCATCCAAATTACATACTGTGAATTATGACAACTAACCACCCATTAAAAAATTGATCCCAAAATGATACACTTAAAGGTCACTCCAAATTTAGTGAAAACCACCTACTATATGTCATGAACTGATCAATTTACCTATAGCCATTATGGAATGCTTAGGATAGAATTTTGGTGCATAAAATAAATATATTAGAAGAACTAATTGTGGTTTATAGAGTGACACAATAAGAAGTGAAATATTACATATATATAATATGCTATAATTGTATCCTTTTTATTAAAGCTCCTTGAAATAACACATTATTCTATTACTTACCAACTCGATGTCTATGTTATCAATATACAAGATGAATTCGATTGCCAAAGAACATGTACCCTGTGTGTGTGTGTGTGTGTGTGTGTGTGTGTGTGTGTAACACCTCAAAATAATTATCCCCCATTTTACCTATACTAACTACCTAATTTATCAACCATTAGCATGTAATAACATAATACCACATACTTTTGAATTTATTTATTCTATATAATATTCACTTTAGTGCTCATAACCCAAACTAATATAATTCCTAGCACCTAGCAAAGATTTGACTATCACCCATCGATATATCCCATAATTGTTAAATAACTATGTCCTATACTAAGTCTAACACTACTCCTACCTTACCCACTAATTCAAATTCCCCATTCTAGCATGAATTCCCAACATCCAACCTACTTCCCTCCCCCCCCCCCCCCACCCACACAATACTAACTTTCTACTAGGACACATGGCCCACCACCTTTCAAACTAAAATTGACAAATAAATCTAACCCTATACTTACACCTATGAAATTCTACTCCTAGGTTGTTTCTCCCTAGTAGAAAGTTAGTATTGTTTAGGAGTAGGCATCCTTTGAAAAGGTGCCCAAGCCCTTTCAAGAATTTTATGCACTTGGGAAAGGTGGGATCCTTATCCCTTGTTTTTTAAATTTTTTTGTTGTTTTTGTTTGACATTACTTCCTTTCTTTAGAATGCGCCTATGTCTTAATATGTTATATGTTTGAATTTTAGTTTTAACTCATGCACATTATTATTATTTTATTTTTAGCTTTTCACTAGGACATGATTAGCCTATATCTACTTTCTCCAAGAAGAACATGACTTTGGGGATATTTAGAAGGCATTGTGAATTTGCAATCTATATTATGACCCCTATTTTATAGGCTTGTACTAGGGAATCAAGGTATATTCTTTAATTTTTTATTAGTTTCTATTCTTAGAAATACATTATTTTCCTCTCCCATACATTTTCTAGAGGGGAAAAAGGGCACCTACATCAAGGTCTCTCATGAATTTGGACTATGGGTTCCCTTTCCTTAAGCAATTTTGTTTTATCCTACCATGAATTTTAGAGATCATTTTGATAAGAGAATGGTCTTCTTTATTAGGATTTTTTTGGAACTTTAAATCTAAAGGAAATGATAATCATTCATATATAAGAACTCTTCAACATAACTATTTTCTTCTATCTTATTGATTGCATATAAATTTTCAAAGCAACAACTATAATTCTGAATTCACCAACCATACACATAATTTCTGTCCACAAAACATTTATGACATATGTCTACCAATTTATATTAAAATGAGAAGAAATACCTCCTACATAACTTCCTCCTAATAGAAACAATCTTAAAATGAATAAAACATCTCAAAAAAATCTTGACTCCTTCCATCACTATAGAATAATTTGAGAATTCCATTTTACATCCTATTGAAATAACAATGGAGACTTAGAATCACAATACATTTAAGATGCCATAAACTATTGGTCTTACTTTGTAAAATTGATTTTTCCCAACTTGTCAAGGGTGGAACCCTAACACCTTCAAGAGAATTCCATCGTCTCAAAACCTACACCTGGACACAAACTTGGAACTATGGAGGCTTATCTCCCATCCTAGGCTTCTATGAAGCCACCCACCAAATAGAGGAAACAAGATCCAAACCAGGTTTCATTCCAATCATACAAATGCATGAACATCAAAATCACAACACTTAACAATCCCATCCCAAGGTATTTCACAAAGGTTCACATTTGGAATCTTGAACATAGGGTGAAGGTGTGCTTTCAAGGAGGTTTTCCATATCATATCATATCTGCCATTAACAACTTTCATGCCCTTTCGGAGCTTCACAAATCAAGAAAATATCTTTCCCTTTTGGGGCTTTATAAACATCCTCCACCACACACTACCAACAACTTTAGCTTCCTTCAAGTCCATACTTCATTTACTTCCTTTCTTCAACATTTTTCCCTTATCACCCCCTTGGCAAAATATAAATGAAAATGGCATACAATGGAGACCATACTCCAAGGTCCTCGATCATGCAAGCCCAACTATGCCCTTCACCTTGGACTTCTCTTCCCTTCCCACAAGGTTGAGTGAAGCCCTCACACCCATGATCACATTCACATTCCAATCCAAACAAGAAAACAAAACCAAGAAGGATAACCACGAAATCTTCAAGAACCCAACACATTCTCACAATGCCACAACACAATATCAAAAACCATAATGCAACAAGATCACAACACATCCTCACATTTCCACAACACAATATAAAAATCCACAATGCAAGACTCCCACTACAATGCATACTCCATTGACACATTCCTCATACTTGCAAATCCACTTTATAATACTTCAAGAATGAGAATGAGCATAGTTTGAAAAACCAACCTTAGTCCAAGCTAGGGTAATGATAGTTGTAGTAGAGCTCCCTTTTCCTTCCAAAATCTAACTATCTCTAAACTTAGAGAGTGGGTAAAAAACCCACTTCTTTGTCACCCCTCCACTAAAAAGACTTTCCACTAACCCTTTTTTAGTAGGAACATCAAGCCTCCCTTTTCTTACATTGTTTCTCCTCCAAAATAAGAAATTTGACCAAGTGGGATGGTGAGGGTACACTCATGGGAAACTCCAAATTTCGAATTGGTTCAAGAGGGCATTGTTTAAGGGGTCCCCTAAGTTACCTAATCACTAAAATGATTGAATTTAGGCCCCTAACATGTTATACTACCATTAGGGTGGCTTATTTCCAATAAAATGACACTTTAGGATCCCATTTGGCCCCTTAAAATCCATGACAAGTTTGAATTCAAAAATAAACATGATGTTGACCCATCCTAACATTGTCTCCCAAGTGGGTGTACTTAAACATTAATTGTAGGGAAGGAAAGGACTAAGATTAAGTGACCTTGTGACCAACACTCTAGGTGACATGTCATCAACACATAGACAAATACAAGTGTCATGTGACACATTAAAACACATTAAACTTCACCTTGACATGTCCTTAATGCATCTAAATTATGATTAAACATATTCACAAGCAAGCAACCATACAATTATTAAGAAAAACACTTCCACAACAAGGCTTTTGAATCTTCCAAAGATTAACCTTGGTTAAATTGTGTTTACAAGATTTGGAACTCGTTTCCCCCAAGAATTTCCATGGTTCCTCTTCCTACACATTAAACTCAAGCATCAGTAGTCCAAGGGGGTCAAATAAAAATATACAACATAAATGCATATAATAATAATATCTATATTAACATAATTCATATTAGCTTTTCTTTCTTAGTCTTTTCAATTATTCCATTCTAAATGTTAAGGTATCAAAATCTGCATGTCATAAGTCATCTATAAGTCACCATTCATCTACATGTCACAAAGCATCATAATCAAATTAACATTTATCTATAAATTAGAAATCATCAAGATCGAATTAACATTTTGCATTGCATCACAATCTAATAATATCATGTCATAAAGTTGCATCCATGTGTGTTTGAACATTTCTTACACAAGAATAGATTCTTAATGCATATAACAATGTAAAACACTTCTAAAGTATCAAAATCAATAGATAAAGAAATCCACTGTCCACCTAAATCTCGAATAATTGTCAAAATATTAGGGTCTCAAATATCAAAATGTAAATTAATATCCATGTTATGATGGGTCAGGGCGAGGCCTCACAAGTAGTCCAAGGGGATCATATATATATATATATATATATATATATATATATATATATATATATATATATATATATATATATATATATATATATATAATAAATGCATAAAATTTCAAATTTTACAAAATCCATATCAACATATTTTAAATTCATTTTCCTTTCCTAATCATTTCAAATAATTCATTCAAAATGTTAAACTAATGAAATCTACACATCACATATAATCATAAATTATATAACCAATTTTAACATACTTAATTGTCATAATCAACTTTTATTTCTCAATCATCTTCATATAAAGTTTTTGAAATGTCAAAATATCAGAATCTACATATCAACATTAATTTTCTAATCAAATGATCCAACTAACTTTCTGAACCACATTCTAATCTATTTCCTATCAGGTGGCAGAGTGTTTGATCTATATTGCCAAATCAACCGGTCCTGAAAATTAGTTCTGATTACATACCTTAGTTTAACACCATAGAAATGAAATCATCACAACTAGTATTCTTTGATACATATAGTTTGATTACTAACACTATCTTGTTATCATGATGAGATATTACATTATAAGAGCAAGTGTTGATTTATCTTTTCACAAATGTCTCCTAAAACAACTATTCTAATAGATCATAACATGCTATGAACCCACTGGCATAGTTTTCTAAGTCACAACATCTTGATTCTTTATTCCATAGGGTCCTAGCTTACTAGCCTAAATAAGTCTCGAATATGATATTTATGACAAATGACTACAATGTATATATTAGTCTTAATAAGATCTTAGGTCCAATATTAATAAGGAAGATTCCAATCATGATGTACCTAAATCGTGGAACCTACTTATCATCCTTCTATCATATGGTGTATGATGACCGATAATAATTCACATACCATGCATGAGAGACAAGGACATGACACCTCACCTCCTCACGCTTCCTAGTTCTTACCATATCTATGCTATTTAGGGATAACAATATGGTACTAGGGCAGGGGTCTTACAAGATGGAAAAAACATATAAAATGTTTGTCCTTTTGAAGGGAGGTCAACCTTGAATAATGTAGGAGCATCCTGCATTGCCTTGTAATCCTACACTTTTGTTCATTCTATCAGTTTTTTATGAGTTCTAGTTTCTAGTTGCTATAGAGTTTTAGTTGTTGCCAAGTTATCTAGTGTGTACCAAGTTATCCATTGTGTGCTGAGTTATCCAGTGTGTGTCATCTATCTAGTGTGTGCCAAGTTATCTAGTATTGGTTGAGTGTTCATCTGTTGAGTGAGCTTGTTATTTGTCGATGCTTAGTTCCTTTTGTTGCTGAGTTGCCTATATTTTGGTTCTTAGTGGGAGCTGATTTGTGTATTTGATTTCAATAATGAATTTAATGATAGGATCTTGTTTAGGGATGAGTGTTGACAATTTTGGGGTTAACCTTTCTATTTTGTAATGTTCTATAATCTTTTGTATGTCATTTTGGCAAGTACAAATAAAGTTCTTAGGCTTAGGTTAAAGGGAGGAACTTAGTGGGTTTTGAAAGGGGAATGCATATTAGTTTAGAAATGTGAATTTGAAGCTAGTTCATGGATCTTAAATTTATTTTGTATCTAGTCATAACCCAAAAGGCCTTACAGGTAGGCATGTATGTTGATTACTTAACAAATCAATAAAGTATTTTGCTCTCTCTCTCTTTCTCTCTCTCTCTCTCTCTCTCTCTCTCTCTCTCTCTCTCTCTCTCTCTCCCCTTGGTGTTTTGCTCTATCATTTTTTTTATTGTGATTACTCTATAGGGTGGTTGGTATAGTTGCATGTGCCATTGGCCCTAGTTCTCTCCTCCTTACACCTAGTGGTATTAGAACTTGAGGTTCATCCCTGTAGAGATTGGATCATGTAGAAACCTAAGTTAATTTGGTTCTAGGGTTACAAATATACAGATTTGATCTATAACTTGTAGAGTGTTATGATCTCGTAGGAACTTGATTATGAAGATGGTTTGAGGTAGAGGAAATGCTGACAATATTGTGTTAGATACACTGAGATAGATTGTAGCTAGATTAGATGTTGTAGAGACAAACCAAAGAAGAAGAGTTCATCTTGATGATGTGAGTGATGAGGAAGAAAAAGCACCAAGCCCTAATCTAGAACCTGAAGAAAATCAAGATGAAGCAAGATTGGTAAGAGTATTATCTAGGGAAAATTCAAAGCCCGCTATAGAAGTTGTTCCCTATGATGGAAAATTGGACACCATTGTTGTATTGAATTGGATCTTTGATATGGAGAAGTTCTTTGAGTATGAAAATACTCCTAATAATAGGAAGGTGAAAATTATAGTCACTAGGTTCAAAGGTCATGCTTCACTATGGTATGAGCATTTGCAAACTGATAGATAAAAGAGAGGAAAAGAAAAGATCAGAACTTGTGTAAAGATGGTGCAAAAGGTAAGGAATAAATTCCTTCTTGTTGATTACCAAGTTAGCTTGTTTCAAAAGATGCAAAATTTAAGATAAAGAGACATGATTGTGAAGGATTATACTGAGAAATTCTATAGATTGGACATCAGATCTAGACATGTAGATGATGATGTTGAGAAAATTGTAAGGTATCTAGATGGAGATTTGGAATTCAAGATGAAATATTTTTTTTGAAATTGGAATGTGTGGAAGAAGCATACCAATATGCCTTGAAAGTTGAGGAGATTTTGACAAAGAAGCAGAGGTGGTAGATTCTAGAGAGGCAGAGGTAGATCTTATGGAGAAGGTGACAAACCTAATAGTTCCATGTAAGATAAAGGAAAATTTGAAAGGAAAAGTGATGATGAAAACAAGATTGAATGCAAAGGTGGTAATTCTTACAGAGGAGGCACTGGTTTTTATTGAGGAAGAAGTAATTCTTATTCTAGAGGTGGTTTTCATGGTAATTGTTTCAAATGTGGTAAAGAGGGACATAGATCCTTTGAATGTAGATCCTTTGAAGGTAGAAAAATTAATAGAAGTGTTGTGATACAAAGAGATATTGAGGGTTCACCAAGTGGACCTGAAGATGGATAAAATCTAATTGCAAGAAGAACCTTATGTAATAAGGAAAGTGATGAGGAACTTGATGTAAGGAGAAGTCTTTTCAAAACTAGATGTAAGATGGTTGGAAAATGTTGCAAGGTAATCATTGACAATTGAAGTTCAACAAATTTGGCATTAGAAGAGATAGTTACAAAGTTGTAGTTGCAAACGTTGAAGAATCCTAAACCCTATCATATTTCATGGATCAATGATGAGCGTAAGATATTGGTAAGTGAACAATGTATTATGAAGTTTAAGATTGGACATTATTTTGATGAAGTTCTATGTGATATTATGCCTATGGATTTTTGTCATATTTTTTTGTGTAGACCTTGTAAATATTTTAGATATGATATATGTGATGGAAGATTGAATCAATATACTCTTTGGGTGAATGGGGGAAAACAAACATTATTGCCTTTGATTGAAAGTCTAGATGAGGTTAATTGTATTACTATGAGAGTTTTCATGTTTAATTGGAAGTAAATTGAAAAAGAAGTGAAAAATAATCAAATCTATTTTGCCATAATTCCTAGATGAACAAGTTTTTGTAGTAATGATCGAGTGACAATAGGAGCTGGTAATGACCAAGTGATAGTAGAAACTAGTAGAGGCCAATTACCAATAGAAATTGAATTTTTTTTGCATAGGTATAAAGATAATGTTACAAAGGATATACTTGATAGTTTTCCTCCAATGAGAAGCATAAGTCATTGTATGGATCTAATTCCTAGAGCTAGTTTTCTTAATAAAGCACTATATAGATTGACACCTATAGAGAATGAAGAACTTAACAAAAGTGCATGAGTTGTTGGATAAATGTTTGATCAAAGAATGTTTGATTCCATGTGTTGTACCTATTGTATTAGCACCTTAAAATAAGGGAGAATGAAGAATGTGTATTGATTCCGAAGCTATTAACAAGATCATAGTGAAATATAGGCTTCCTATGCCAATGATGGATGACATAATGGATTGTTTAAGTGGAGAAAAGTATTTTACCAAGACTGATTTGAAGAGCTACTATCATCAAATCAAAATCAGAGAAGGTGATAAATGGAAGACTGCTTCAGAGACAAAACATGGCTTGTATGAATGGTTGTTTATACCTTTTGGTTTGAATAATGCACCTAGTACTTTCATGAGGTTGATGAATGAATTTCTCAAGAGATTCTTGGATAAGTTTGTGATTGGTTATTTGGATGATATTATGATATTCAATAAGACTAAGGAAGAACATTTTGAGTATGTTAGACAAGTATTATAGAGATTGAGAGAAGAAAAGTTGATGATTAATTTGAAGAAGTGTTCTTTTATGCGAGAATAGATTGTGTATTTAGGATTTGTGATTTCAACTGATGGTTTGAAGATGGATCCTGAGAAGGTAAAACCAATTCTAGAATGGCCTACACCTAAGAGTGTTGGCGAGGTACGATCATTTCATGGTTTGGCTAGTTTTTATTAAAAAAATTATAAGAAATTTTAGTTCTTTTTGTAATGCTATGACTGAGAAAATGAGAGGAGATAAAAAGGAATTCAAGTGGACACATGGAGCTGATAATAGTTTTGAGACTTTGAAACAAAAGGTTAGTGAGTTACATGTATTGGCTTTACTTGATTTGAATAAGGTATTTCAAGTTGAATGTGATACAAGTGGCAGTACAATAGGAGTTGTGTTGTGCTAAGAAGGTAAACCTATTGCTTTCTTTAGTCAGAAGTTGAATGATGCCAAAATGAGATATTATGTGTATGATAAAGAGTTTTATGTTATTGTTCAAACCTTGAAGAAGTGGAGACATTATTTGATTCCTTATGAGTTTGTGTTGTATACTAATCATAAAGCTTTATATAGCACTTGGGAAGTCAACATAAATTGATTTAGAGACATGAAGTGGTTTGAGTACTTATAGAGTTTTATATTTGTTATTAAGCACAAGAGTGGGATTACTAATAGAGTTGCAGATGAATTGAGTAGAAGATGTTCTTTATTAACTGAGATGAAGGTTGAAGTTCTTGATTTTGATGAAATGAAAGAGTTGTATGATATTGTTCATGATATTTCTAAGGCGTGGAGAGAGTGCAAAGCACCAAATCTAATAGATCAACTACATATGGTGAATATTTCATTCAAGAAGGTATGTTGTTTAACATAATTTAAATGTGTATCCCTAGAAGTTCTATGAAGTTAAATTTGATCAAGATAAAGCATAGTGGTGGATTGGGTGGACATTTTGGAATTTATAAGATATTGAGTTTTCTAAAGGAAAAGTATTGCTGGCCACAAATGTATAAGGATGTTCATAAATTTTTAAGGAGTTGTAGAGTTTGTCAAATTGCAAAAGGAGTAAGTCAGAATACTAGTTAATATACACCTATTTTTGTTCCTAAGAATCTTTGGAGTGACATCAGTATGGATTTTATTCTCAAATTGCCTAAAATAGTGAAGGGGTATGATTCTATATTTGTTGTTGTGGATAGATTTTATAAGATGGCTCATTTTATACCATGTAGAAGACATTAGATGCTAAGCATGTTGCCAAAATTTTATTCAAAGAGATTGTGAGACTGCATGGAATACAAAGAAGTATTATTTATGATAGAGATAGTAAGTTTGTTGGTTATTTTTGGAATACTTTGTGGAAGATATGGGTACTAAGTTAAAGTTTAGTTGTACATTCCATCCATAGATAGATGGACATACAAAAGTTGTGAATAGAAGCTTGGGTAGTTTTTTAAGATGTTTAGTTGGAGATAAGCCAAGTAATTGGGAGATGGTATTGGTACAAGCTAAGTTTGCATATAATAATTCTGTAAATAAGAGTACATGGAATTTTTTTTTGAGATTGTTACAAGAATGTAGCCTAGAGGAGTATCAGATTTGAGGGATGTTGCTGGTGAAGAAAAGAGAAGTGCTATAGTAGATGAATTTTCTAATTTCATGGGGTCTTTGCATAAGGAAGTAAAATTGAGGATGGAACAAAGTAATCAGATGTATAAGGAGAATGCTGATAAGTCTAGAAGACATCATGATTTTGAAGTTGGTGATGAGTTGATGGTTCATTAAAAGAAAGGAACACTTCTTGTTGGAACATACAGTAAGCTAAAGATGAATAAGTTTGGACCTTGTAAGATCTTAAGGAAGTTTGAGAGTGGTAAAGCTTATGAAGTTGATTTACCGGATGACATGGATATATCTGCTATATTCAATGTTGCTGATTTGTATAAGTATCATGAGTTAGATGATGAAGCTTTTGTATCAAATGATTATCCTAAGAAGTAGATTGAAGAAGTTGAAAAGATATTGAATCAAATAGTTGGTAAAAGAACAAGAGGAAAAGATTACTATGAGTATTTGGTGAAGTGGAAGAATAGACCAGTTGAAGATGCTAGATGCATTTCTCAATCTAAGTTGGATTTAGCTTAGGTTGCGACACTTGCATGATTCAGAAGGATCATTTCTTCCAACCTAAGTTTTCTGATGCAAGCAACCTAGGTTTCCTTGTAATCATGCACTTTTGTACATTCTATTAGTTATTGCTGAGGTCTAGTTTCTAGTTGATGTCAAGTTCTAGTTACTGTCAAATTATCCAATGTGTGCTAACTTATCTAGTGTGTTTCAAGCTATCTAGTGTGTGCTGAGTTATCCAACTTATTGGCCAAGTGTTCGTTCAAGTGTTGAGTGAGCTTTTTATTTTTTGATGCTTGATTCCTTCTTTTGCTGAGTTGTTTGTATTTTCATTCTTAGTGGGAGCTGACTTGTGTATTTAATTTCAATCATGAATTTAATGATAGGATCTTGTTTAGAGATGAGTATGGACCATTTTGGGGTAAAAATTTCTATTTTTTTAATGTTCTAGAATATTATATTATAAGCCATTTTGGAAAGTATTAATGGAGTTCTTAGGCTTAGGTTAAAGGAAGGAATTTAGTGGGTTTCGAAAGGGGAATGCATATGTGTCAGGAAATGCAAATTTGAAGTTGGATTATGGATTTTGAATGTATTTTATATCTGGCCATAACCTAGAAGGCCTTATAGTTGGGAATGTATGTTGATTACTTGATGAATCAATAAACTCTCTCTCTCTCTCTCTCTCTCTCTCTCTCTCTCTCTCTCTCTCTCTCTCTCTCTCTCTCTCTCTCTCTCTCTCTCTCTCTCCTTGGTGTTGTTCTTTGTTGTATGTTTCCACTAAGAATCAATAAATTATTTTTTTCGCTCTCCCTCTTTGGTGTTGTTCTCTATTGTGATTACTCTGCAAGGTGGTTGGGATAGCTAGGTGTGCCCTTGGCCCTAGATCTTCTTCCCTCCCTAAACCATTGAGCTAGATAGAGGGGCACAATCTTACCCTGGGGCACAATTGTACCCCAAAAAATTGACCTTGACCTACACTGCACTAAGAAATTTTTTTTTCGTGAATGCCTTAAGTTTGATGAAAAGGGTATCCAAACTACTCTTTAATTTTTTGTTCTATAACTATATCTACAAGAAAAATGGTTTGTTTGTTTGGGTGGGGGGTTTTCCTTGGTCAAACCCTAGTTTGGAATTAACCTTGAAATGTAATTGAAATTGTATTATGTATAAACAAAGTAAATGAAACTATTCACCTTGCTTATATTAAAATCCTTGTGGAGGATTCAAATCCTTGAACCCACGCGTATAGATTCTCCAAATGAATGTATAAATGTATGTAGGATGTCTCAAATCAATGGCATTATATCTTCAACACCAATCTTGAATGTAGCTTTGCATAGAAAAAGGCTTGGATGAATATGGATGGAGAAATCTTCAACAAGAGGGCTCCATAGAGATTGAATCCTTCAATAGCTAACAATGGACCTCCTTGATGAATTGGATGCTTGAACACTTGAATTCTTGAATTCTTAGTACATCTTAACTTCATAGAATAATCATTTGTTTGATATCTCTTGTGTGTTTGTAAACTTCATAATAGGTAGATATCAAAATGAGAGAAGAAAGCTTTCTTATATAGAGATATAGGGCACAAACTCCTAGAGAAGGCCGACAAGGGAGCATTAAATCCTAATTAGCCTTAACCCCTAGAAATTGACCTAGATTAAATGTAATTTAAGAATCTACCATTCTAAAACTTGAAACAACCAATCTAGAAGTGGGAAAAAGTAACTTTTTGAAGCTTAATGTCCTGAAACTCCTAGAAATTGAAAAATGGACTTAGGGTCAGAGATGAGGTCAAACCTACCCTAGGTTAGGGTCGAGTTCATCATTGACCTAGGTTAGGGTTGAGGTTGACCTTGACCTAAAAGGTCATGCTTGACCTAGAAAGTTAAAGTCCTTAGTTTCATAAAGAAAGTTGTCAGAAATAGGCTGGAAATATATATAGAGAGAAGAAGAATAAGAGGAAAACAACTAGATCCATGCAAACACCCATTCAAGGTGCTTTAAATGACACCAAACCACTTACCCAGTGGGATAAACACTCTTAACATGGAAGTGTTTCCATTTTAAGATGATATATTTAGCCCCCACTTTAGAAAGAGTATGGAATCTATGCAAACTCTTGGTAAAGTAGATCATAATGAAAAGATAATCTTATTAAAATCAAAGGGACAAATAGATCCTCAAGCCCCTAGAAACTCAAATCGTCATCAACTATAAGATCACAATAAGAGAGACATCTTTAGAAAAAATAGAAAAGAAAAAGAGTGTGATTATCTGACCCAATGAAAGCTTATGTCTCATTGTGAAATTGGAAAGATGGAATTGAACCACCTAGTGAATGTGGCTACTCACTAGTCAACCCATCAAGGATTTACTCCTAAGAATATTCTATTCCATAAGAGTAAAACCAAAAATCAAAAGAGATCCAATTTTAAGGACACCTTCAACCTTAAGGGATCAAAAACATTTGATATTGGAGGGATCAAGAGATCCTAAAATATATATCCATGGTTTAAGGATTAGTTATTAATCCAAAAAGGGAGGAAAGGTATCTTGAAAAATAATAGATGTCTATCAAAAAGTGTGTGTGTGTGTGTGTGTTTGCAATAAGTGAGAAGAGTGTATGCCCCCATGTTAAAGTCATTGCTAATAATTTAGTAGGATCAATGGCTTTAACAAAAATATAAACAACTCAATTGATTATATTTCCACTATGAGATGCCCCCAAACAAAGACAAATCAAGGGAAATAGTACATAAACATAAAAACAACATAGAAGGGATCTAGCTATTGTGGGGTCAATATGATCACAAAGGAGGAAAGATCACATAAGAAATATGATGAATCTTTTTAGACCATGACCTAGAGACTAAAAAGAATTAGTGCTACCAAGTCAAGAATCCAAGCATATTACACAAGGGAACATGCATGAACAAAAACACAAGTAAAAAATAACATTAAACAACATATAGATGAATAAACATACATATAGAGGAAAAATATCACATGTTTGATTTTTTTATCACTTTGCAATAACAAAGCAACAAAGATCTTATAAAAGAATCTAAAAATATGTAGCAAATACATCATGGGAGAATCACAATACAATAGACAAACACACAAAATACTACCATGAATGACTATACAACCAAGTGTGCCACTTACTCTCCCCATCTTGTTGTATATTATTTAGGGAAGATGGGTCACTTGCAAGAAGGACTATATCCAACATAGTAGGAATGATAGCTAGTTCCAAAATAGGATCCTCTTGAGAATCACATTTTTAAATACTAGGTGTAAGTGTCAATTGTGAGAAAAGCATATTAGGTAATTCAATGTCAATGTCAATAGTTTCATAATCATCATTAACATCATCAAAATCATTAATAGTATCTTCTTGATCTAGATTAATCAAAATAGGATCTAAGATACAAATAGAATCATCAAAATCATGCATCTTAACATCATTGTTAGCAATGACTTCTTTTAACACAACATGCATAGTTGTATCCAAAGAAGGTAAAGATTTTTGAAGAAAAAAATTATGAGCTTTAGCTTGAGCATGATGCCTTTTACAAGTTTTTTAGAAGATTGATTACATTTTTTCTTGCTTGAAATATGTTGAGAACTAGGAGTAACAATTACTAGATCCTTCATAGGTTCTATAGGAGGATAAATAGAATTATTAGGAGATTGACAAGCAATAGGTGGAGCTTGATTACCAAATGTAGAAGACATAGATAAAGGAAGTATGGAAGGTGTAGGCAAAATACCATGGTTAAGATCCATAGGAAGTAAACTTAACTCAAGAATCTTATGATTTTTATAGGCTTGATATGAATGAAAAAGATGATGAGGTTGAAAAGGACATGAATTAGGTAATGAATGCCAAAAGTGTTGAAATTATAGTAGGAAGGGTAAACTTCTGGGGTGGTGGGGGGAGGGGTGGGGTGAATCAATACTTTAAACTTTGACCCATAAAATATTCACCACATATCCATCTCACATATTTAATAAGAAAACTGAAATACGATGTAAAGAATGTACATCTAAAGTATGTAAACAAGCAAGAATTCACACATATGGCACATGATATCATTACCCAGAAACCCTCCAATGAGAAGGTAAAACTAGGGTGGGGGTGACACCTACAAATCTTCAAAACTACAGTACAATAAAGTGTATCCAATGAAGGTTAAAATGTTTGATCATAAACCATGATCTACCCTATTAAAAGCTTACAAAGACTATTAGGTCCTACCTTGTTAAAGGATTTCCAAACCATATAAAAAGTGTGTCTTGTTAAAGGATTTCACTTCACAATTAAGTAAGCACCTTGTTAGAGGATTTTAATATAGCTTGTTAGGACTACTTTATTAAGAGATTTAACTAATTCACCTATTAGAATGTGTCAACATTGATCTTGAAATTAACACTCTTATGCTTGATCATAGATCACCTCTATCTTATTGTGTACTTCATCCTTCTTGATTAGATGTCCCTCTATTATTCACTTCTTCCTTGCTCTATTCTCCCTTAATTGATTCTACAATGCAATTTAGATCATACTACCTTTGTCTCCATGAATGTCCTAGTCTATGCATGCAAAACTCTCCTTGATCATTCATTCATTCCCTTTACATTCTCTCTAAAATTTAGGCTTTGTCTTCCTTAAGAAGACCTAGGTGACTTAGGGTTAGGTATGAATCAACAACTACGATTCATCCATTTTGCCACTTAAAGCTTTCTTTTACCTGATTAGGTACATGTAATGCATAGGGATTCCAACTTAAGATTCATCCATATCACAAAAATATAGTAAATCAATCTATAAGTTAGCTAAAAAATTGTTCACATGTTAGTTTGTGCCAATACAACTAACTTTGAAAACTATGTTACTCAACATCTAAAGTCCTTGATGCTTGACACATACTAATTTTGATACTGTTACTTGACATCTAAATGACTCAACATGCACTATTTTCTTAGCTCCTAAATCACTTGACATATAATTTATTCTTAGTACTTGAGTGACTCGAAACTCACTATTGACATGACATGCTCTAACTTGTACATTTTGTGCTTGGCATATGTTACTTATTTGGAATGAAATAAGTAAATGACTTAAGTGTATAGACATTCACTTTTCAAAACCCATTTGCGATCAACAATCTCACCCTTTGACATGAGTGTCAAAAACACTTGGTCATGTATTAATACTTTTATTCTTATGAGCATAACAAAACATAACTAGTCAGACAAGGAGAAAGAAAGAGCTACGGTGGACAAGGATGTGGCAACATAATTTACTTTTAGTAGCTTGGATTGGGAAGCCCAGAAGAGTTAGGAGTAGATGGCTAAGAAGACTCACAAAGCCTATGAAGAAACTCAGATGATGTAGGAGCTCAAGAAAAATACAAAAGAGTAACTATGGTTTCTTTTTTCTTGTCTTTTGTTGTTAGGTTATAACTATTTTTTGTTAGGTTGGCTTTTTCTTGTTCTAGCTTTTTGAATGTAAGTTGAACTAGCCTTTTTGTTGGCCTTTGTGTTTGGCTAGGGTTTCATGCATAATTATCAGCCTTGGTTTTTGTTTTAACTATTGGGTTTTAGGGTCCCTGTAAAACCTATTTTTATTATTAAAAACATATTATAACTTGTTGGCTTCTATACAAAATTTCAAAATATCAAAATTTTGTAGCAACTTATATCTCAAAAATCTTAACTCCCCTTGAGTTGTTTGATCTATTATGTTTTGTAACGAAATCTCTCATGTTGAGAAATTTTTCCTCAACTACTAATACTCTTTCTCTCTATTCTTGCTCCCCTATACTTGCATACTTGCTCCCCCATCTCTCTTACTCCCTCTTTTTGACACTAATGTCAATAGGTTATACACTAATAATGCGTTTGCACAAAAAAGATTTATGGACCACAAGAATAATCTTAAGAGAGGCATCCCAATTGTCATAAGCTACCTCCAAAGATTTGATTTGGATAGCCAACTCAATAGCAGTTATTGTTATGGAGTCTGAGTAGTCTCCAAGTAGGAGATTTTTTTGATGTGGAGCCTAATAAGACTTAGAGGGTTATTAGGTGTGATTTCCCTCCAAATTATTTCTATAGGGGCTATCAAGGGGCAGTGCCCATGTGGGGTCCTAGGGTAGTGCCCCAGGTGTGTTCCCTATTATAGTATAGTATAGGGTCAAGGGGCAATGCCCCATGAGGGTTTTCAAGGGCAGTGCCCCCAAAGCCAAAAATGCCCTTATATTGTATAAGGCATTAGCTACCATTTTTCTATTATTCTAGCCCTAATTCTATAAGTGGAAAAAGATTGTATAAATAGGCTTAGGTTTAGGGATTTCATGATGAATGGTGATATTGTAGCTTCTTGCAGTGGTATTGAGTTGTAAGAGATTATGGATTGTAATGAAATTATAATCATTGGATAATAATGATATCAGACTTGCTGTTGATGGACGTAGCCTAGGGATTAGGTGAACCACATTAAATCTTGGTGTCTTGTGTTCTATTTTATGCAATCTACTAGTTTGTGGTATTGGTTATATTTGCATGTAACTATTATTTATGTCTAAGGTTAATCCTAATAGTAGCAAGGTGTACTAGGCCATCTAATGTAGAAATATTGGGGTCTTTCTTCATAAGATTTTTTGTATAGCCTAACTCCTTGTGTAGAATCTCCATGTGACAATTCAATGTAGTCTAGATGCTTATCAGTTTAGCCCTTATGTTAGCTTCATGTACAGATAGTCTTGCTAACTAACTCTAGGTTTCAATAGGGTCCTAAAGTATTTTTCACTTTGAGTTGGAGTCATGGAAATGTGGCTCTAGATGACTCCATTTTAATTTCCAAGCTGAGGATGTGATTCCTTATTTCTTGTGTGAAGAGTGAAGGATTACACAGTTTGGTGTGCAGAGAGAAAATGTTCTCTAGTACCTTCTTCACACTGTCTATCTTAGTTGCCAATGCAACTTGTGTAAGTGCTATATCACTAGATATCTTCTCATTTACTTTACATTGAAACTTCTTCTCAGACCATTATGATAATTTTGAATTAGTATCAAGGTCCATATCACTTACATTTTCTACTATGTTAGTCAATTGTTTAATAAGTGGCTTTGTTTCATATGGAGTAGGCAGATTGAATGCATCCAAGAAGATGTCTTTGATATCAAGCAAAGCTTTCTTTTGCCTATGCTCCCTTTTGAGTAGTTCTTGATGTTTCCTTCTTGCTAGGGCTTCTTGAAGTATACCCATCTGATCAATTGTTATTGCTACAAGATCAAATTTGGGAAATATAATTTCTTCATCTAGGCTAACATCTCCATAGGATATTACCTCTTCTACCTTGGATGAATTCGAACATGGCACTAAGAATTACAAAGGTGTTGCATCTATGCTCAACTTCTGAAGAGTTTGACTAGAAGGAGTGCTAGATTTTAGTAAAGTTAGTAGTGCTTAAATTTCTACTAGCTCCTTTGGTTTGGGTGTCAAAGTAGTGTCTTCATCCTTGTCCTTTTCTACCTTATTGATTTGAATTGTAGCTTTTTCTTGTGCTAGAGGTGTAGGTGAATCTACTTGACCTATTCGACTCTATTTCTCATTAGTGACTTGTGTTTCCACTTTATCCTCTCTATTATCTCCACCTTTTCTATTGCAACTTTTGGTACATTTTCTAATATTGGAGTGCCAACTACATGTGTACTGATAGTGCATTCTTATATCTCCTTCCTTTGATATTCAACCAAGGGTTGTGAAGGTTGTACACTAGTGACTTGAGGAGTGATTGTAGGTAGTTCTTATCTTTTCACCTCCTCCCTTGTAGTTATAGCCATTGATTTCTAAATTTCATCTACACTCACCAATATAGGCTTATCACATTATTTGGCTTGTAGTCTATATTGGTCAAGTATCTTTTTCAAGTCTTCTTCTATTAGGGGATTGATGTTCTGAGTAGCAGAATTAGAAATGTCCTTTACTATAATAGTTTCGGTATTTACACTTATTACCTATGGAGGGTTGACACTCAAAATTTGTGTAGCTTGTACACTATGTTCTTGTTACTACTCTTCCTTAGCTATTGCTTGATCATGTATGTTCATATCAGTGCCTTCCTCAACTGTGCATTCTTTATTGTCATCATCTTTATCATCTTTGATCTCAATAGGTTCTTGTTCACCTTCTTTCACTATGGCTAGTCCATATGTGATCTACTGTGACATTTGTTTGGAATTGTGAACAACATCCTCAATATTGTTCTATAGTATGCTAAATGGTCTATATTTAGGAACAAATCTAACAACATATTTATTTATGGCTTTGGATATTTGTGCCTTGCTGATTTCTAGCATGACTTGGGTGAGGGATTTCTCCCTAATTTTCCTTTCTAATTTCAAACAATAATGCCATTTTTTCTAAACTCTTTCATATATCAAATTTTAGTTATGGAGTTGGAAATTTGTAGAGGAGCCTTCATAAAAGTAGCCATCATGGCATATATTGCCTCCTCCACTTGATCCTTCTCAACCTTTCCAAGATTTTCAAAATCAATGTGAGAGAAACTTGATAAATCAAAATTATTTATAACATTCTCACATAAGTTATCCAAATCTAAAGATGAATTATGACTTACCACTTGGAATTGGTTGATATCATCAGATTTAGTCCTCTCTACATTAGATTCAACCTGAAAAACATATTTTCTCTTGGGTCTTTTATGCGCTCCACCTTCTTGCTTTATATGCTTGGCTTTCTCTTTAGCCTTTTGTGAAATGATACATGCACTAGCCCTTGTGGTAGGTGTTATAGGTTTGGGTTGGTTGGTTTAGCAACCTTTTTAGGTCTTGTCTCTACTTGTGCCTTGGCCTTTCTCTTCTTCTGATTAGTAGGAGTAGGTGCTTCCTCAACTTCTACCTTGGCACCTTTTGTAGTCTCTATTTCTTCCTCTTACTAATCCTCCCCCTATCCTTGTGTCAATGCAAGTGGTGCTTGAATCTGAGTGTCTTCTTTGTTTTCATCCTCTTCATCTTCTTCTTCCTCCTTGACACCTTCACCAAATTTTTCTGTTAGTTTATTTACCAATCTATCCTTCTTTCTAATGACAAAGGTAGTCTTGAAATCCATAGTAATCTTTGATTTGGCCAACTCCTAGTTACCAAAATCTTTGGCATTTTTGTTCACTTCTTTTGCAAGTAATGTTATGATTACTATAGAGGCCTCATCAACATTAATCGCATAACCTAATGGCCTTAGCCATCTCACTCCAATAATTTTTTCCTAAAAAAATGTGTGATCAACATCAACTATGAAACAAACATCATCATAATGTTTTTCCACTAATGATATGAGAATCCTTAATCTCTTCTTCATGAATTGTTGAAATCCTCAAAATAACTAGTCATTACTGGCTCAAAATTTTCACCTAACTATTCAATGAAATATCCTATTTGAACTACAACAGACCTATTTGTCTTCCATGCAATAGTACCAAATGTAGGAAATGTGTTATGTACATAAAAGAAGATACATACCAAAATAGATCTGAATTTACACTAAGCACTCTTTATTTTCCTTATTGCTCCTAGTTTTTCAATTAATTGTTGTAGCTACAACTCAACAAGATCATATGTATGATCCTTCTTCACAATCTTGTAGCCCACATCCACTACAATGTAGGGTACACTTTTCAATTTACATGATTGATAAAAATTGTGTGCAATTACCCTTATTGCAAAAGGTATAAGATTATTTATGGTTGTGTCTATGGTCATTCCTCTCTTGTTCCACATAGCCATTGTATTCTTTTCAATAACTTCTTTAGACTCACTTCTCATAGTCTCGGGCCAATCTAGGATTGGATACCCTATTACCCTATGAATCATCCTCTTTGTGATTTCTTTAGATCATCTCTTGCTTCATTGAACTGATGTAGAATGAGTTGTATTTCAATTCCTTGATTCTCAATGATCTTTCCCAACTTGTAGACTTCCATTTCCAAGATCTTTCCTCAAATATGCAAAGATTCTCTTTTAGAGAACCTATACTCTGATACCTATTGTTGGAATAACAATAGGAAAGGTAAACTTCTGAGATGGGAGGGGGGGGTGGTGAATCGGTACTTCAAACTTTGACCAATAAAATATTCACCACACATCCATCTCACATATTCAATAAGTAAACTAAAATACCATGTAAATCATGTACATCTAAAGTATGTAAACAAGTAAGCATTCACACATATGATGCAAGATATGATTACCCAAAAACCCTCCAATGAGAAGGTAAAACTAGGGTGGGGATGACACCCATAAATCTTCACTACTGCAGTAATAAAGTGTATCTAATGAAGGTTATAGCATTTGATCATGAACCATGATCTACCTTGTGAAAGTTATGCCTTGTTAAGGCTTGCAAATATTTTTAGGTCTTATCCTGTTAAAGGATTTCAACACCCTACTAAAAGTGTGTCTTCTTAAAGGACTTCAACTCACAATTAAGTAAGCACCTTGTTAGAGTATTTCAATACAGACTATTAGGACTATTATGTTAAGACATTTAATTGATTCATCTATTATAATGTCTCAGCATTGATCCTATGATTAGCACTCTTATGCTTGATGATAGATTGCCTCTATCCTATTGTGTACTTGATCCTTCTTGATCAGATGTCTCTCTGCTATTCACTATTTCCTTTCCCTATTCTCGTTTAACTGATTCTATAATTCAATTTAGATCATAATATCTTGGCAACCATGAATCTCTTTTTTTTCACATGAAAAACTCTCCTTGATCATTCATTCATTCCCTTTTCATACTCTCTAAAATTTAGGGTTTGTCTTCCTTAAGAAGACCTAGGTGACTTAGGGTTATGTATGAATCAAAGGTTATGATTCAACTATTTGGCTGCTTAAACCTTCCTTTTACCTAATTGGGTGCATGTACTACATAGAGATTCCAACTTAAGATTTTTCCTTATCAACAAAATATCATAATTCAATCTATAAGTCAGCTCAAAATTGGTTTACATAGTATTTTGTGCCAATACAAACAACTATGACAAAATTGTGTGACTTGACATCTGAAGTTCCTAATGCTTGGCACATATTGATTTTAATACTATCACTCAACATCTGAATGACTCAGTATGCACTATTTTCTTAGCTCCTAAATCACTTAGCATATACTATTTTCTTGTTACTTGAGCAACTTAGCACATGAGTGACTCTGCACTCACTACTGACTCAACATGCTCTAACTTGCACATTTTGTGCTTGACATATGTTACCTATTCAACATGAACTAAGTGAATGATTTAAATGTAAAGACACTCACTTGTCAAGACCAATCTGAGATCAAAAAAATGAAGTCAATGGTAGTAGAATCCCTAGGCCTAGACATATGATATAAACTATGATTAACTATCTTCACTTCATCATCATACAAAAAAATAAAGACATTTATGAATAGGTGAAATAACAACATTCATGACATTTAACCATAGTAAACCAAGCTTAACTTGAAACTAATCAAAATTAGGAACAAGAACAAAGGTAGTGTTCACATTTTTTCCACAAATTTTAATTGGTAAATCAATAGAACCAAATAATGAATAAAGAAAACTATTACAAGTTTGAATCCACACACCCAATGTATCATAAAATCCACTTTGCAAACTTTTCATAAAATTATTTTCTTCTATGATTACATTTACTAAGGAGGTAGGATCAACAAGATAACCATGAGTGGACATCTTAGCAATCTTAGCATAAATATAAAGGGGACCATCCAGAGCTTTAATAGTCTCAGAATCATCAAAGGTAATCAAAAAATTTTGAGGCCTTTGTTTCTTAGGTTGTTGTTTATTTTTAGATTGAGGCTTCAATTTAGGCATAGGCTTCAATTGAGAGAGAGATGAAACTTGAGATTGAAGTGGAGGTTGAGACTATGGTGGAGATAGAGATTAAATGATATGCTCGACTTGATTATTAACATGATTAAGATCACCCATCTTTGAATCATACATAGTATCCATAGAAGATGGATGAGCAATAGTATTAGTGTCATTTTTATGTAAATAATTAATATAGGTTTGAAATTTTTGATTAAGAGGAGAAACAAATTTATTCCCACCAACATCAAAATTACCAATAGATAAAGCATTAGAATCAATTAAGTCCTGAACCTTATATTTTAAAGAATAACATTTCTAAGTATCATGACCATTCTAACAATGATATTGACAACAATCTTTAGGATCAAAATATTTAGACACAATTGTAGTATGTAAAAGAGGTCAAATAGGAGGTAAAGAAATCATATTAGTATTTAACAACCTATTCATAATAGAATATAAATATTTATAAAGAGGAGTAAACATATGATTCAATTCAAAGTAGTGGATGCAGAAGTGGCAATATGAGATGCAAAAACAACTTGATTAACAACTACATTTGCTTGTTTAGTTATCTAGACATAGTAATTAGGAGTAGCATCGCTTTTATAAATAGGAACAAGAGTCGTTGGAGTGGTGCTCTCAAATTGACTCACTTATAATTGACAATGATGAAGCACTGCACAAAGTTGTTTGAAAGAAGTAAATTTGGTAAGAAAAATCTTATCTCTAATATCCTTTTGTAAATTTGAAATAAACATACATTGAATATTAATATCAAGAATAGGATACGAAATATGAGCATGCGAATGCTTCAATCTACAAATAAATTCAGTCAATTTTTCTTTAGAATTCCGTCTACAATACATCAAATTAGTGAAAGACACTTGCAAGCCAATGTTGTTTTTAAATTGTCAAATAAAATCATTAGCAAGTTGAGAAAATGAATTAATAGAATAAGGAGTCAAGGAACAAAATTATTTTAATGCCCTATCACAAAAAGTTAGAGCAAAAAACTTAGCTAAAATCCTAAGATCATGATCATAATCACTACAAAGGATTTTAAATATTTTAACATGACAAACATGGTCTCCTTTACCATTTTAATTCTCAAGACATGGCATATTGACTTGCTGAGGAATGGGAATACGAATAATATATTGAGACAAATGACTTCCCATGTCACACATAGTCATACTAAATGTATTTTGAGTTAAGGATGCAAGTTTTTGTTGTAAAGATGACACAGTTTGAACCAAACTAATAATTGTTGAATCATTAGAAGAAATAGGAGAACTAGAAACATTAGAAACATTGGATAAAGTGTATGAAGCTATAGGAATGAAAGACACAACTAGAGGAACAATAGGATCTATAGTTGGTAGAGGATTGGAATAAGTAGAAGGAACATTATGATAAGAAGGTTGTGATATAGGAAGGGACATAGGATGAACACTCATAGGGATAGAGGGAACCATCATAGTCACCAAAGAAGGAGTATAGGTAGGAACACTAAGGAAAGGAACAAAAGAAGGTTCTACACTAGTGATAGGAGGAAACAACCCTAAATCTTGAGTTTCTTGAGCTAAAGGTTTAATATTGGAATGTAGCAGGTGAGTCATACTACACAAGAGATTAACACCTTGGTCACTATTATGAAGAAATTTATTAAGAGCCTCTATAGCTTGAATAGAATCTTGATTATGGTTTTCTTGAATAGACCAATTACCCATTTTATCAAGTTTAATTGAAAGTTTTTGGACTTGTTTAGGAGGAACTCTTAAAGAATCATCCTCATCATGAGATGAAAAAGAAGAGTTTTCCTCCATAAGAGGATTAGAATTACGAAGAATAAAAGTCTCATCTAGAATCCTAACAAAAGGAGAAGAAGAATCAAGCTCAAAGATACCCATAAGTCTACGACTGCATCTAACCCTAAGATTAGAAGTAGTACTAGAAGTAATAAAGCTCATAAAATAATGAAATGCAAATGAACTAAACTAATAAAACATAAAACATAAGTATTTTTGTATTTTGAAAGAGATTTTGCAATCTTTTCTTTGTATTTTTGAATTAAAATGCAAGAGCATAAATGAGATCTAATCTTAATGCAAGAAAAGACCTAAAAAACATAAAAATGAAATTTAACACCACAAAACATAATAGGGCATCAAATTCCACAAAAGTAAAGAGGGTAAGTGTGTTAGGTTCACCAAAATGAATAGGAAGAAAGTATGGCCTATCCTCAACCTGAATTCCCAAAAAGAATGATCAAAATTGATTAAGAACAAGAAAGTTATCAATGCACAAATGGATCAAGAAATGGAGAATAGGGAGAAAAGAGATCTTATTGTCTTGCTATTTGAGAAGTACTTGAAATATGAAATAAATAAAAGACAAATATTTACCTTGAAGTAGGATAAATATGAAAACTACTAATTTTTGATGTCTATTTATAGTTCTAGGGAATTTTGCAACCTATTCCAAATTGGAAATGTTGAGACAGAGAAAACCCATAAAACTTTTGTCCTTTTGAAGGAAGGTTGACCTTGACCCAGATAGAGGGGCACAGTTTTACACTAGTGCATAATTGTACCCCAAAATGTTGACCTTGACCTGCACTGCTCTAACAAAATGTATGTTCACGGATGCTACAACTTTGACAAAAAGGGTATCCAAATTTTGTCCTTAATCTGTTGTTCCACACCTATAACTAAGAGAAAAATGGTTTGTTTTCTTGGATGGGGGGTTTACCTTGGTCAAACCCCAGTTTGGAATCACCCTTGAAATGTAATTGAAATTGTAATATGTATAAATAAAATAAATAGAACTATTCACCTTACTTATATTGAAATCCTTGTGGAGGATTCAAATCATTGAATCCACAAGTACGGATGCTCCAAATGAATGTAGAAATGTATGTAAGATGTCTCAAATCAATCTCATTAGATGTTATTACATGTTTGACACCAATATTGAATGTGTCTTTTCATAGAAAATTCTTGGATGAATATGGATGGAGAAATCTTTAACAAGAGGGTTCCATAGAGATTAAATCCTTCAAATAACTAGCAATGGACCTCCTTGATGAATTGGATTCTTGAACACTTGAATGTGTGAATACTTAGGAGATCTTCACTTCATAGAATAATCATTTTTTTGATATCTCTTGTGTTCATAAACTTCATAATTAGTAGATGTCAAAATGAGGGAAGAAGGCTTCCTTATATAAAAATTCAAAGCGAGAACTCCTAAAGAAGGCTGACATGGGAGCATTAAATCCAAATTAACCTTAAATCCAAGAAATGGGCCTAGATTAAATTTAATTTAAGAGTCTACCATTCTAAAACCTAAAACATATGAATCAAAAGTGAGAAGAAGAAACTTTTCGAAACCCAATGTCTCGAAACTCCTAAAAATTGAAAAATAGACCTGGGTGATTGATGAGGTCGACCCTACCCTAGGCTAGGGTTGAGGTCACCCTTGATCTAGGTTAAGGTCAAGGTCAACCTTGACCTAAAAGATTTTCCTTAACCCATAAAGTTAAAGTCCTCAATTTCATAGAGAAAGTTATCAGAAATAGGCTGGAAATATATATAGAGAGAATAAGAACAAGGGGAAAATAGCCAAATCCATGCAAAGACCCATTCAAGGTGCTTGACATGACCCCAAACCACTTACTCAAAGGGATAAACACTCTTAACATGGAAGTGCTTCCATTTTAAGACAATACAATATGTATGTATATATATGTACGTATATATATGTATGTATGTATTTATTTAAACAAAGATGTCTTGGCACAATAGAAAAATAATGAAACTCACTCAACAGGTAGCATGGCCATAGATGTAATGGCAACATCTATTGGTAAGTAGACTTCTCTTTTTCTCTCATTTTTCATGTGTTTATTTCACTTGAACTATTATTTCTTGGGGGCATTTTGTAATATTGTATTCATTTTATGTAGGAGGCAATGAGGACATTCATGGATGTACCCATGTGATGAATCACTTGTGAGAAATAAAGATGGACTTCCCTTGAGAGTAGCAGGAGATATTGATGATGACATTCTAGGTACTTTAGGATTGATCTCATGACATTCGAAGTAACTTACCATGGTTATAAATGCATGGATGTTCATGTAATCAATCTTACATTTAATAAAAGGGATATATTATTTTAAACAAGCTTTTGTCACATTGATTATTGTCACCAACTTTTAAACATAGCTATATAAAGAGTGATTTAGGATGTACATTGGTTAACCTTACATTAACTATAAGCCACAACACAAACATTGCACTAGGGTATTACAATATTGTAATTATAGAAAACCACCTGATTCGCCCTAGTGGGTGTATGATGGAAAAGAGTTGTATTAGGTGAGTAAAGCTCACCAGTGGTTATAGGAATACTACTACATCAAAACAATTAGAAACTAGAACTACATATTTGTTAGAGTGAGTAGTTCAAGGGTCTTGATCCTATGGATATGGGTATGTAGGTAGCCTCGTAGGTGGAGTCTGTCTCTAGTGTGTAGATGCCTTGGGCATAGTTATGTAGCACTTAAATATTTTCAGTATGAGTTTGGTTTTATGAAGACTTTAGTAACAATATTATTACAAGAGTGAGAACTAAATTGTACAAAATAACATCTCAATGAGCTTGCAAGATCATGCAAACATTCTCTGACTTCAGTCATAGATTTTATGCCTTTGTCACTGCGATTCATTGGTGTAGTTGTTGATTAGTTGGGTTGATTACAAATTCTTGTATATAACTTTCATCAGATTAGGTATGATAAAATGAACAATTAGTTGTTCCCAGCTAGCAAAACTTTCTTCTTACTATCTTTCTCTTGCTTTTTTATCTATCACCCTCAACATCTCTACCCCAATTACTTCTTTCTCCCATTGTCTCAACCCTTATAGGCTCTATATCATCTTGACTTTTTTAAAAGGTATGATGCTTTCCAATTCTATGATTAGAAAAATTCTTTTCCATATCTCTGTTCTTTGATTTTCTCTCTACATCATATATAATATCATCATGTTTGGTACCTCCATAAATCTCATTCCTCTAATTAGAAGCTTTCTTAGACTTTCTATTATATTTCTCTTAATTCATTCTATTATGTCCATAGTTTTTATTTTCACTATTGTGGTCATGATCATGTCTTCTCCCTTTTTACCATTTTTCATTTACCCTCTCAAATGATTCATTGTCTAAATCTCTTTTCTTAGGGACTTTAGTAATAGATTGCATGCCTTTATCACTAAAATTAATTAGTCTAGTTGTTGATTAGCTAGGTTGATTAAAAATTCCTAATTTTCTATTAAATTCCCTGATTTAAAATAGATGGTTTGATAGAAAAGCTTCATACACTACCCCAACAATGAAAGTCAAGGATGTAACCCTGCATGTATTGGCACACTCTCCCTAGGAGGATCCTAAGTATCTACTACTGCTGTTAATTTGGGCATCACTATATCATCCATAATATTATAAAAAGTCCTCCCATGTCTCCAAAAAATGTAGCAAAGGTTTAGGGTCCCTTAGCTCCTAGGAATTTGTAGCAGCTATTCTCACTACTAGAAGAATAACTTCAGTGAAGAGTTGAAGAAGCAAGTTCAAATTTTATGTATATATGTATGTATGTATGTATGTATGTATACACAAACACACACACACATATATATATACATATATATGTATTATATAAACATATATATATATATATATATATATGTATATACATACATATGTATCTACATACATATTTATGTATATACATATATGTACAATATATGTATATACATATATGTGTATATACATGTGTGTGTGTGTGTGTGTGTGTGTGTGTGTGTGTTGTATGTATGTATATGTAATCGTAATAGAAAAGATATGGAATGTGTGACATTGGAGATAGTGCTTTCCTAACAAATCTATTTCTAAAATTTAACTTTGGTTGTGAATATTATCAAGAGGCTACAATGCTCTTACCCCTATAACTATTTTTCCTATTATTTTTATCTTTTGAGAGAGACTGGATGATTCTTGTGACTATCAAATTCTATACATTACAGGGAGGATCGAAGACTAATGGCAAAAATTTGTTTGTACATGCAAGTTTGACAAAAACAAATTTTCTCCATTAGTCTTTGATCCTCCCTACAATGGGAAGAATTTGATAGTTACAAGAATCATCCAATCTGTCACAAAAGATTAAAACATAGGAAAACCAGTTATAGGGGTAAGAGTGTTGCAGTCTCTTGATAATGTTTATAACCAAGGTTGAATTTTAGAAATAGATTTGTTAGGGAAACACTCTCTACAATGTCACACATTCCACATTTTTCTCTATTATGATGTCATCACAATTCTGATGGCTAGCCATTAAACCCACATCATTTTTGTCACATAAATGTCTCACATGCAATAGATTCTTCGATGGATACACTAATACATTTGGCCTCAATTTGTGACGGCTATGTGTCGCAATTACAATAGCAATGTGTCGCCATTGCAACAATAATAGATGTCATTATTTTTTAGTTGCTAATTACGATGTCTATCCTATACTGTCACAATTACGATGCCTATCCATCACTATGCAACCACTTTATTATGATAGTAACCCAGTCACAATGCTTGTGGCTGACATCGTAATTGCAACAGATACCTTGGCAATTGCGATGGTAGTTGGCATTGCTGCTACAGCAACCTCGTCACAATGTTTGTCCTTGACATCGCAATTTTGATGGACACCCTAGCAATTGCGATGGTAGTTGGCATTACTACTACAGCAACCTCGTCACAATTTTTGTGGCTGACATCGCAATTGGGATAGATACAAAGTAAAACAAAAAAAAAATGTTGGCTTCCAGCTACGTCAAACCAAATCAAACCTCCTAAACCCTGTGTAACTTCATTTGGTCACATATTATATTTGAGTAGGATGGTGTCTTATTAGTGGTCCTTCCATTATTTCATGATATATTATTATCAGGCCATCCAATCAGCTATAGGACAAAGATGATTCATGAACAATCGAATTAGCAATACGGTCAATCTGCATTGTATTTGGACACTTGGTTTGAGGTTCATCTCATCAATTCCCATTCATCACAAGATCTTTATCTAATTAGACCTCTATAGAAAAAATTGAGATTTCCTGAGCCCCAAGCTCAAATCATGCAGGCTTCAATCTCCACATATCATAAATCTTATGTATAGAGTTGGGCATCCCATAGCTGGAAGCTTCACCTGCATCAACTCTCAGATGGTGTGAGAATTCTCAGCATAATAATATATCATGAAATAATGGAAAGAGCACCAATCTGATACCATCCTGCTCAAATATAAGATGTGACCAAATGAATTTACGTAGGGTTTAAGAGTCTTGATTTGGTTTGATGTTGGAGGTAGATGAGAATGACGTAGCTGGAAGCTTCACCCCCCTTGTCTCCACCCTTTGCCTCACTCCTTCTCAGGCCTTAATATGTCATACTTATGTTGCTTAAATCATTGAGTACTAAATTTTTTTCTGAAATTGATTCCTTACATTTCTCTTTTCAGAAGCTTTCTTATAAAGATAAACTATAATAGAAACAATCTCTTGAACATGCACACACTTTTTTGGCTATGGTGGACTAGGAATGTGCAATATATATTTTGTGCACTACAATATCATGTAATGAAACTAATTATACAAATATAGAAGTAGTGAAACCATGGAAGCAAAAGCCAGTAAAATTGGGAAAGTTCAATGAAAACAAATATTATGAAGAAAGATTGCAATGATGTGGCATTAGATTGAATACATCGATATATGTAATTGGATAAAAAATATCTCTAGATATTAATGCCACTAAAGTAGCATCATAATTTTATGAGATGTGCGTATTGATCTCGTCATTTTTTATTTAATTAACATTACTTGCATAATTTGAAAAAAAACTTACACAAAAACTTACTAGGAAAGATGCCTACTATGTAAATGTATTGCATGCATACACATATGAAGTTGCTACAGAGTGAAAGGTTGCAAGTTTCCTCCCTCTAGTAACAAATGCTTAGTTGTCTTTTATGCAAGATATTACCAACGTGCATCAAGCAATTGTTTGTGTTCCCCTAGCCATGGAGGTCATCTTGAGATGTTCTTGATACAATGGTTAAGATCACTCAGAATTTAAAATCTAAAAAATAAAGCTGCTTACTCAATTGCATTAAGCATTAAAGTGCCTAAACTTTTAGGCCATGTTTTACAATGCTATAAATAATCTTGATCTAAGATGGAGTACTATCAAGCATGGGAATTGCATGAAACTAATTGTCAGTTTATAGACATACTTCAGTTATTTTGTATCGTGTGCATGTGTGCTACCCATATGTTGCTTCTCTTGGCAATGTAATGATGAGAATAGTTCACTAACATGGGGAGTCAAACTTACAGAGAGAAATGACCCCTAATAGATCTATAATATACCCAAGGCAAGGTCCCTAAAGATGGAAACCAGATATTTGAGACATACTACTTTAATTGGAAGTCTTCCAAATAGGGAAAAACAAAAATATATACTTAAGTATTATAAACAAGATAAAAGTTTCTCACACCTTGGTAAATTCTAATATAGATTGTATGAGGAAGATTTTTTAGGAGACAACTATTAATGTCAATAAATTTACACCAAAGTTTAGGGAATGTGCATTATGTAGAAAATTCACGACTTCTTGAGTAGATTCAAAAAATCCTTATGTACGAATAAGAATAGCTAAAGATTTGCTAAGCATTTGAGAGTCATTCAAAGTCTTCCATACTTCAGAATTTCAATTAGAGAAGGAAAAAATGTTTAATACTTGATAAAGCCTATGTTGTAAATAATCAAACAGATACAGTTGACAATTCTAAAAGATGAGATAGGTAAACATTCTGCCCTATGAATACATTATTTCCAGAGCTATATAATTAGATTGGAAATTTTTTTAAATAGTATACTTTTCTACTTGGATAAGGAAAATTGAGCATGAAGATAATACTTAACTTACCCATAATACTGCGTTGTCGACTTATTCCCACCCATTCATAAGTTTTCCCATCAAAATAGCACACAGTTTTCATACCTACCCATATACCTTCACAAGAAAAAACAATAATGACATTAGGACTAGATTTGTATACTGCTTAAACAATCCATGATACAAAAAAGTGGAAATCAAAGTAAGGTTTGCGATTTTTTCTAAAGATTGAACTCTGCAATTTAGGCTCAGTTACAATGAGGTGAGACGCTGAGTATGACATTTTTGGCCCTGATTATATTATTCATAAGCTTTCTTGTCTTTTCCACATTCCATGAGCATTCTATATTATTTGTCACAACCCATTTTATTAACTCATTATGTGAATAAAAAAGTTGATTATTAACTAACTATTTATTTGTGTGCATTTGATGTTTTGATACAATGAACTAAATATGATGACACTAAATACAAATTTATGTCAATTAGTATTTTATTATTTTACGAATATTCATGACTTGATATCTTGTTAGTCTAAATCTTTTCCACAGGTCCTCCTATTCGAATAATTTATAAATAAGATTAGTAAAATTGATTGTGTTTTGCAAATCATACACATGCAATATTTTAATTATTTCTATTGACTTGAATTATGATCTTTTGATTCTGGCATTGTCTAACTACAATCTATTGGCATAAGGTGGATGCTGGTCAGTCTTTTTCCCCTCTCACTTGTTGAGTTAGGCATCATCTGGAAAAGGGAGACCGATCATGATAGTGAGGAAATAGTACTGTAAATTTTAAGAACTTGTACACATGCATCAATTGTAAGTTGATTGTATGATAATGCAAGGTCGACACACAAAGGTTTTCTCAAGTGTCATCACAAGTATCTGTACTCCCATTGCCTTCCTATCATTGCATGAGATCCAATGAAACATAGGGACTCATTTTTTCCCTAGTTAATTATGATAATCATATCATTAGTGATAACACAGTCCAAAGACAGTGCTGAGATCCAAGGATGCAATAAAAAAGCTACAAGTTTAGAACTTCATGACAGTTCAAAGCACGAAGTCTTAGATGCATAGGAAAATAGTCTAAACATAGGAAAAAATAGAGAAATATTTAGTATCTTATTGAGCTTCACTTTGTTTCGAGAATAGTTTAATATTATCTACTAAACAGGGCCAACCACTTGAAGGTGGAAGCTCATTTGGCCCCACCCCCCTCCCCCTAACATCACTCTACATTCCCCATTAACATCTAACATTCATTCATTCTTTCAACCATTAATAAAATGTAACATTCAATCAATATCACATGATAACATTCATTAACACATTAGATTCATTAACATGCAACATTCATCAATATTATGCATTAACACATGAATCATGAACATTCATTAGCCCATAATTAAATTCATTGAGACATAAAATTCAGTCATTATCAATTAAGGTATGTAGATGACAATCATTTCTTTGTTTTCTTTCTATTTATTTTTTCTATGTAATCTCTAAGAGGAGCATCAGTGTCATCATCAATTCCCCTCTCATCAATTATTCTGTTCTCTATTCTTGATGATCTCAAATTCCTATGCTGTTGCAAAGGGGGGTCCTCTACAATAAAAAATAAAAGAGTTAAATTAAAAATAATTTATTATAATTTTTATAAGTGTTTAATTATTTTAAATAACATAACTATGGCTCTCTTTACATGATTTGACCACATTATTTTGTCTGGACTCAACGTCAATACGCTCATGAACATCGACCCCTCGATCCTCTATAGCTGTTATACAAAATGTTACATTAATCCAAACACCAATTGCAATTACATATAAATTTTTTAATAGAAAATATATACCTCCACCACTGGGATGCACATCATGCAAACCTTCAGCATCCACAGATTGTGTAGAAGGATTGTTAGACTGCATTCCAACATCCTATGCATTGTTATCATTGCTTGCTTAAAACAGATATACTCACTTTATATTGGAACTTAACATCAAATAGACTAATTGGTAAATTATTCAATTTGAAATAAATTTCATTTAGATTATTTAACTATGGCTCAGATGCATCATTGTTAGAACCTTCCACACTGATTTCAACTTGTACCTGTTCAACCATAGCTCTATAGCCTTGTTGGAAGCCAATTCTCTTATCCTCTTTTGTGAGGCATCTCTTGAACTTTGAGCCCTGCATTTTTGTGTGGTATGGTGAATTTTACTTGCATTGTCTCATCAACTAATGGAGGGTAGTTAAAATATCAAAAGGAAATACAAAAGTTACCAAAACACTTGGTGTCAAGGTTGGGTGTATGGGGCCTTGAATGGTACAAGGGAGAAGTAAATTGTATGTAGCCTTATGTGATGGGTTGGGTCCATGAATTAAAGGAGCAGTTGTAATAGCAGATTAGTTCCTTGTTTGAAGGTGAATCA
This sequence comes from Cupressus sempervirens, assembly GCA_028749045.1. Classification (NCBI taxonomy): domain Eukaryota; kingdom Viridiplantae; phylum Streptophyta; class Pinopsida; order Cupressales; family Cupressaceae; genus Cupressus; species Cupressus sempervirens. Next base: position 831,788,160 of record CM053792.1, read on the forward strand.
AGCCTTGAATGTACTTGTGGAGAACATAGGATTGGGGTGATAACTTGAATTGCTTAGTTGTTCCAAGGTGCTAGGAGTTTGTTGGTGCTTCCAAAGCGTGTTACTCTACATCATATATTGGTGTGGAGGAACACTGAGATCCAAGTTGAGGATCAGGAGCATAGACAAGCTAGTCTATCCTAGCATTTCCCATCATAATATATAAAAATTTTGATACAATTTTTCATTTACTAATACTTACAACTCGTGCTTGAAGTTTCGAAAAACCACCAGAGCCAAGCTTGTGTGTCCCGTGCTTTTCTAGTCTTGCCTTTGTTGCCTTTGATGTGTCAGGCAACCTATGAAAAGTTTGAAATATGTTAGATAGTATAAATATAGAGGTTAATTAGTACATAATTACATTCTCAATAGTATCACATACTTTGTTGTACTCTCGACTAGTGTAATATTATTTTTCTTGCCAGCTTTATACTTTCCATCCAAAATTAGAGCCTGCCACTTAGCCTCAGGAACATAGGGCAGAAGCTCGTACTTGGGGTTATCCTATAAATTTTATCTATACTGGTCCCTAATATACTTCAAACATAAACCAACTTTTTCAAGGAGCTTGTTTCTCTTGAATGCATGAGGTCCAAAGAGTTGGGTCATGCTCTCTATAAGATCATCCTTCAACTTTTTGTCATGGTTATTCCAACTTTTAAGTAAGAAAAAACATGTTAGACTCATAAAGGAATTCAAGCTACCTTTAATATAGTTCAAGAAATGGATGAAAAGGAAAACTATTCTAGCAATCATATGAAATCAAAATAGTGGTTTGGGGTTTTAGTTAGGATATGATGTTCCACCAGGTACGTAGGGTGGGCCTGAATATTCGCAAACACTCATCACCAAGTTTTTTCCAAAAAACATCATTCGCTACAAAAAAATCATGGGACCATTATTCGATGAAGAGTGATCAAAAACTAAATTACTATTAAATCACTATAGAATAATAATAACTTTAAAGTACCTGGAACTTTGGCTACTTTAAATGGAATGCCTTCATCGTCGCTGACGATCAATATGACATCCTTCACCATTCTTGTACTAGGAACATAGAAACATCCAGGAAATGATGCTGCAGCTCCTATTGCAAAAAGTTTCATAAGTTTCATAAGTCTTTTCACAAAGTATAAAAGAACAAATGATAATTGATGTTAAAAAGTCGTTAAAAAAAAAAAAAACTGTTTGTTGCTGTCATAAGAAAGTTATGAAGGGTAGTTGGGGTCCAAGGAGTCTTTGTTCAGTTTGATGAGTGAGTTAGATGGGAAAAAGACTTGAAAAGAAAGGTCTTTATAAGACACAAGTGTTGTAGTCGAGAAAAGGGGTGTGTGTGTATGAAGAAAAGATATAAATAAAAGAATTCTGCACTTCACTGTCACAGGAACATTTTTCTAATTTGCAATATTCAGACTGGTAACTCAATAAGGTTCTTACCATTCAAAAGTTACTATTTTGCTTCTTGAAGAGATTTTCATGTTCGGTTAACTTTGTGCAAGGGTTTTGTAAGTTATTCTCAAGAAAAACTACTTTTTAGATCTCTGTTGTCACAGGAAACGTCACAGTCTGTCACTGTTTTGAAGTAATTTGGGAAAATGTGCCTCTCCCACTTTCTGTGATTAAAATATAACTTGTGGGAGAGGTACTAAGGCTTGTAAATATGATGACTTTAACATGATTTAGATGTAGGTGACAGTGAACAAAGAAAGGAACGGCAGGGTGACTATTGAACCAAATAGTGAAGGTGCATTTGCAAGGCACCACATGGTGAATATGATGATCTAAGTGTTGGAATGACTAAATACTACTTGAAAACATCTGAGAGGGTTTGTTTAAAAGTGTTTAAGCCATTAGAAAGATTTTATAAGTTGATTTAGGGTCTTTTCTAGGAAGCCCTAGGCTAAAAACCCTTAAAGGGAGGGTTTGATGGAAAAGTATCTAGAAATGCATGGAGGGTTAAAAAAGTTGAAGAAGCCTACTATTTATTAGATGCCTTAGGGTTTTGTAAAGGTTTTGGAGGTTGATAATAAGCACAAAAGATAGTTGCTTTGTTAGGGAAGGGCTAATTAGGCCTAATTGATTGTAGAGATGGCCATAGAAGGGTTCATCAGTCACAAGTTGAAAGGTTGATATTTTTAGGGCTTTAAGAACTCATTAAAGGGTATTTTAAGAGGTGGAGAAGTTACCATGGTGTTTGATAAATTTCAAAGAAAAATGCAATTTGCTTGCAAGACAAGGCTAATAGGACAGTCCTACAAAAGGCAGTTTTGAAGATTGGTATAGAGTTGATGCTTGGTAGGGGTTGGAACTCCTTAGTTATTTTGTTTGAAGGTTATTGAGGCATTGGAAGGATCATGAGAATCCTTGAAGATAGAGATTAAGTGTTGATTGGATGAAGGGTGAATTACGAGTGTTCCCAATGAAAGGGAAGTTGAAACATGGACAAAGTGAATTAAAAGTTGTTCAAAATGAATCAAGGCAATGAACCTGTTATAGAGGAGTGTTTGGTTGATATCCTAAAGTCAGGGACTTCTTATTGATCCTTGAGTTGAACTCTAGTTCCTTGAGTGGATTCAAAGATATTGTTGAATCCTCGAGTAACTTATGAAGGGTGACTATTGGGAAGACGACAAATTAGATATAGATCAGAGCCAATAATTACAACATAGTTTTGGCAATGGATATATATATATATGTAAATTGAAGATGATGGCATTGATTACTACTGAGGAAGATCAAATCAAGACAACTCCATTTACCATGAAGTGACTCATACAAATTAGAAACAGAATCATACTTGATGTAAGTTTATAAGGCTCATCTGAAATATCAACTACATCATTGCAGATTTATTATCCCATTAACCATTCTCTAAAATCAAGGATATTATATTAGACAATTATCTCATCAATAAAAGAAATATTTATTCACATCTCATTGCATGATCAAGCACATGAATATGGTGCAGGGCACCTAACCTAGGAGGCAAGGGAACAAGTAGGGAACAAGAACCTAGGAGGAAAGACATCCACCCACTCCATGGAAGGGTGGATTCAAGCAATTTAGGAAGTTTTAACAAGGTTTGGTCCATACTTTAGTAAGTTGGCCCATGTTTGGTAATATTTTGTAATAAAGGCACATGTAAGGCCCATTAGCACTTTGGTGTGGTTATAAAGCGAGTGAATCAAATGGGACCAAAAGCCCTTAGAATAAGGTGTTTGAGTCAATATAGGCCTAGAGAAATGACCATGCACTTGTTAAGTTCATTAGACTTACCGATTTGCAAAAAATGCAAAAATTGCCTAAAAGTTGCTGACAACTTTTAAAATGCTGATCGGTAATTACAAAAAGTTGTTGTTTGTTTGTTTGATGGTTGGAAACAGCTATTTGGTTGTTCCAATGGTCATATAGGCCTAAAAATATGTCATTTGAGGTCTCAGTTGGAGGGAGAGATCAGGTTGTAGCAGATGCTTGGAGAAAATGAATAAAAACCTCTAATTTACTAGTAAAATTACTGTTACAGTGGGTTGTACAGTTCTGTATAGTACTTTCATGAATACTATACAAGTGGATTAGTGGTGGATGTATGTTTAGAAGGTTTTGGATTTGATTTGATTCAATTTTCAATTGTGGTTTGTGAGTTATTAGCATTTTTGTCCTAAGAGGTCTGAATAGCCCTGTTTTCTAGGGCCTTGTACAAATGCAACCCTAACTTGCAAATCCACCAGTGGCAATCTCTAAAACTGAGGGATATGCAAGTTAAGGGACCTTCCTACATGATTCCAAGAGTTGGAGGCATGGTGAGCAGGGAAAATATTTTTCCAAGCTGGCCCTAGGTCAAGCAAGACCATGTGCTTGACTAGTTTTTGTTGTTATTATGGTGACAGTCATGTTTGGAGGCACCTCTGATCTATGTGAGTGCTGAAGTTAGATGCATTGAATGTTTTTAGGCTTTCCATAAGTGATTGGGGTCTTGGGAACCCACCTAGTCCATCCTTCCTTGAAGCCCTAGCCTAACTTGATCAACTAGGCCTAGGTACCAAGCAATAGTTTGGAGGGTGCTAGAGCAAGATAATCCTAGAAGCTTTTGGGATTATAGAAAGTGTCTTAAGAGGTGCCTAAAATAGTGGAGAATCCCTATTCCATAGAGGGATAGTTGGTGAAAATACAAGAAAATGGATTGGAAAGGCTACAAGGATTATAGGCCTAGAAGTGCAAAGGATTGTTGTGGATTTGGTAGATTCCAAAAAAACTGAGGATTATGGTTGGACTAAAGGTCCTAGTTGTTGTCACCATTGCTTGTGTCAGTGAGTGAATTTTTTGAAGTGGATTGCCCAATTTGGTGTCAACAGTTGTGTATACTCGGTGTGGGTAAGGGGACTTATACCAAGTCCTAGATCCAAAAATTGGATTGTGAAAGCCTTCTGAAGGCTAGTAGAACAAGTGGTTGCTAGACTCTACATCAGAATATAATTGTGATAATATACTACAAGAGAAGATGATCATCAATATTGCAATCTTTCATAACTAAAGATAGCTAATTGAAGTTTGACCTATAACATAACCTTGTATATCCAAGCTATGAATGGAGTCAAGTTCTTATGGTTTGGAATCATAAAATTGTGAAAAAGTTTAAACATTGAGTGACTACCAAAGGGGGTCATTACAACCTACATCGTAAACACATAACAAAACAGAGAAAAAGAGGGATCTTTGTACCAGTAGATGGTGCAATAGTCGATGCCTGTAAGCTACGTGTTGTCGACTCAGTAGTCAGAAAGAGATTTGTGGTTGTCCTAGATGGAGGTGGCATCGTCATAGGATACAATTAATTTGAAGTTGAAGAATAAAATTGTTAGAGCATGCATAAATATAGAATGCATGGACTAGCATGGACAAGATTGTTAGAGCATTAAAAAAAAGGATTGTTTGAGCATGTATTGTTAATGATTATGATCATTCCTATATATATTCAGTGGAAAACACAAGTGGAGAATGGAAAATGCGATCTACCTGAACCACCTGCAGCACCCTCATCATGGGAATGGGGCTCGAAATCACACAAAAAACTCTGTAAAGACAATGCATCCATATTTTAATTAATCCCATAAAAGAGCATAACATAAAAACTATTACTAAACTCTTGTTATAATTAAAAATTTCATTAATACTTACTTTTAAGGTTTCAGAGGTGTGCAACAATTTAGATCCCCTATCTTTTATTTCCTGAGTAGTAGGCTTTATGGTTGCTGAACGTATAATTTCTCTGCCAATTTTTTTAGCACCTTTTTAATCAAACCAATCAGGTCATCGGTCTCTACTAAATCAATATAGAAAGGGTCCTCCTCAAGGGGGGGCTACTAAGGGACTGCAGGTTCCTTTCCCTCCCTCTGACCACAGGCCCTCTGTGACAACAATAGTACTAGTATTATCAAAATTACTCCAAAAAAATGAAGAAAAAAACATTAAAAAAATAACATTTTTCTTCTATCTAGTTTGCACAATTACAATGAGTTTTACCTACTCATGTGTAGATGAGTTAAGAACATCACCAGCATCCCCTCTAGGTAGTTGCTCCATATTGTGCTCCTGTGTCAAAGATCAAGTATAAAAATGTTAGCCAAAAATTTATTGACTAAATGGTATGTTGGAGTCATTGATTAAAATTTGGTTTAATAGTATGTACCACCCCCATGATAGTAGCCTCGTTTGTATCTATGCAGTTGAAATTGTAATCAATAAGAAGCTCTTCCCCTACATGTATTGATTTTATCGCATAGATGAATACATGATTTCCCTCGCACGCCTCAAATATGCAATTGGGTTTCTTTATAGTTGACCCAGGTCATGTACTATTTATAAAACCCGTAATATTCCTTGTTGCTTTTGGCCTTCCATCAATGTATATAGCCACACTTTTATTTTGATTATGGTCTTGTTGTTGTATATAATTTGCCGAGAGTGCATACCTACGCATACTTTTTTTTATTGAACAATATGCATCCAACTTTTGTAATCGTAACATGGTCCAACATACTCCATCAATTCAGAAAATTTTTTGTAAGACACCTTTATGCCATCCATAGAAAATAGGCCCAAACCATGTAATGATGATGGTGTTATGCGATATATTCTCTTGTTAACACAAAAATCAATGTTTATTGGAGGAAGTTCCTTGGGTACCCAATGTTTCTATAGATGTTGGTACCTCAAGGGCACCTCAATGTCGCCTTCCATCTTATCATCATAAGAACATGACCCCCCTTGAGCAAGGAAAAATTTCATGCATTTATTGAATTTCCTTCTAGTCCTTTGACCTCTAGTTAATCTCCCTATTCTAGATAAACTGCATGTCTCACTTTCCTCTTCTATTCCTATATTTTCCTCACTTGAGGAAGACACTTTTGACAAATACCTATTCAATCGTACTTGAAAATGGGAGAGATCTTAGAATATATCAATCTTACTATTGATAAGTGTATTAAATAGACTATCTATAAGTAGTATTGACTTATACCTGTCGATCCATGAGACTATGCGAGATGCTCCTGAAAGGGGTTCAGTTTCCTGCAAATGTAATTCAATTATCTTGAGCATAATCACATCATAATCATAATCACATCCATCATAAGCATCACATAAAAATTAAAAACATTAAAAGGGACACAATATAACACTTAAATCAGGCTCACATTATAAGCCTACTAGGGAAGTAGGCCTAGTGAAGGGCTAAAATTGGGTTTTTGTATCAGCTGATGAGTTGAGGGTTTAGTCACCTTGGGGACATGCTATTTGAAGTTTTTTAATGTGTGTGGAGGTGGAGGAAACACCTAGTTAAGGTGAAGTCAAGCTTGGCGCCTATTGAGGCATTGTGAGAATTTGATAGTTTGTTGATTAGATTGTTTGGATGAATCCATTGGATGGATTGAGGGACATTCATGGGATTATTACAAAGGTGTAGAACCTAAGGTGGCATAAGGATTTTGTGTGCACTCTGATAGGTTATGGAGTTGGCTTGGATCAAGGAGAGGGATCTTATGAAGATGCTTGGTTGGTGTTGTGAGAACACTATGGAAGTCCCTCTTGTTATGAATGATTGCAAGTCCACCTAGGGTCTCTACATCACCTATAGAGGTAGAATTATTAACCAAAAAATTGGGTAAGTAGTTATATTATGTTTTCCATATGAATTTTGTTCTAGGTACAACTCCCTTTAATAGATTTTTAATGAATTCCCTTTTCTAAACTAAACACTTACAAATGCTTTTGACCTGAAAGAAAATAAGGCTCAATACATTCACACATCAATATGTGTTTTAAATATTTTTATTTAATTAATTTAGATTAATAGTTAATTTAGATTAGCAGTATTCTATTTGTAGTTGAAACTTGTAGCTTTTAAATAGATAATGAATAAACTATGTAACCATATAAGACAAATATATTTCTATCAAGAAATGAATATTAATAGATTAAGGATTGATGGCATACCTCTAAATTTCATCATCATCATCCTTGTCGTCTTCATCATCATCATCATCATCCTCCTCCTCGTCATCATCATCATCATCATCATCATCATCATCATCATCATCCTCACCATCATCATCATCGTCATCATCATCGTCATCATCAACATCATCATCATCAACATCAACATCATCTTCATCATCATCATTAGTAGCAGTATCATCGTCGTCATCATCATCTTCTTCTTCATGAAAATTTATGTCAAGAACATCATCCAATAACTATCGATCATGATCACCATCTACATCATCTTCTACTTCCATCACATTTTACTTTATTTTCCTTCCTCTTGGTTCATGTCTAACAACAAATGACCAACCTGGTTTATGTGGAAGCTCTGAGTAAAATACCTACTCACATTGGCTTGGAAGAACATAGGGCTCATCCCCAACTGGCTCAAATGACCTTGTATTAACCATTGTAAATCCATTATCATGTTAAATAATAGTTCTATCAGGATCATTTGGATTAAGTCGTAGCATGTACCATTTGACAACAAAGAGTACTAATTTGAAGGAACTAAAGTCACACTCAAGTATTTCATCCAAAAGGCCACAGTATCAATTTTCAAACTCTCGAGGATGTAAGTCATTTCTAGATGAAATATTAGTCACTTGAAAGACTGCAGCTATTCTTGAATCACAAGTTTTCTTCATGTCATCCAACACTTTGATGCAAAATTGTTTGACCATTACAGAACATAGCCTTGTGGTTTTTAACCTACAATAATATGTGAAACATGTCAAAATTATTGTATCGTGAGTTGATAAACATACAGGTGATTAATAAATTTGTATGTACTTGAAAATCTCTTAAACCATGTGCTAAATCTATTTCCCTTTGTGTAACATTGGAATCTCCATTACAATAAGCTTCTTTAACCAATGAAGATGCACCTTCCCATGTTAATGTGCCACCAGAATGTTGACATTGTTCAACCCATACCATCATCCAATCAAGATTGTTTGCAATATACAAATGTAGTGCATCCCACTCTCGAGCACCTGTACAAAAAAAAATAGACAACTTACAAAAAAATTATTTTGAAGATTAAGAAATAATTTATTACAATAACATCTTATAATTTATTACCTCTCACTTTCCTCAATGTATCTTTCCCCATCAAGTAATCCCCTTCTAATTTTTTAAAAGGCTCTAGATCCCAAATGTGATCTACATGGATATTTGATGCAAACTTAGGAAGATATTCAGTAATGTATACCATTGTCTAGTATACCATATATCCCTCTACCATAGAACCCTCGGGATGTGCTCTTTTTCGAACCAAATCCTTCAAAGATTTCAAGTGCGTCTCAACCATCCACATTGACCTAGTGTGTACAGGTGCACACAATTCAATCTCCTCAACTAGGTGTTTGAGGTAGTGTTCCTATGCATTGAAAAAAATTGGAGGTAGACACTTTTTCATTTCACACAGTAAATGAGGAATTATTCTCTTCCAATAGTTTATATCTTCTTTATGGATTTCTTTAGATGACAACCACCTACATTAAGAGATTCAAGTCACAAAAAATATATAGATATGAGACTTTACAAAATAATATACAATAGATTACATAGCAAGAAAAACAAATCACGAATATAATAAATATATACAACAAATTGAACAGATATTATTGCTTACCTCATGTAGTTTCCAAGATCATATATCACTTTTTTGATGTTATTGTTGAAGTTCTTTGGGAGAGATAGAGGAAGCATGTACTACAGTAATTATAAACCAATCATTTCATTTTTTTCTAACATAACATAACGAACAATACACGTATTTTATGAATATATTGTAAATACAGAAGAACATAACTTACCTTGATGAAAGTATGCCAATCATGCATTTTGAGTCCTGAGCCAAATTCACTTTTTTTTAATATGAGATTGTTTATGTTCGCAGCAAATCCTATGGGAAATCAAATTTTTCATATGACTTCTTTTATGGCATCCCTTTGTTGCTCTATTAATAACCAAGGAAGGGCACTTATATTAATGTGATCTCTATTGCTATTTGAGTGAATGAAATTCTTCAATGCATGATTGGATTCATGAATGTCATTACAAATTTTGACAATTTTTTCTTTGTCACGCCTTCCATCCAATATTTTCCACAATGTCTCTGTTATATTCTTTCTAATATGCATAGTATCAAACAAATGCACAATTTGTAAGTGCTCGTAGTAGGGCAACCTACTAAATTGTCTGGGATAGCATTTTAGTCCCTTTGGAATGTTGGCAGTACTGCCTTGACGACCTTCATGATCATCAATTACACAATTAGTAAACAAAAATCACAATAGAAATATATAAATTACAAACATAAACCATTAGGTGGAATGACATTACCTTCACAATTAATTCTATTATATTCCAACTTCCATAGGTGAGGAGTCATTCTTTGTGGCTTTGATGTAGTCTCTTATTTCCCATTGAAAAGATGTTTTTCCGTACTTCGATACTTATGATTCCTGTGGAAGAAGTGTCTACACTCATCAAACACCTACTTTCCTAAACTTTTTGAATGACAAGATTTCATCTTTGGATCACAAACTAGACATGCAAATTTTCCCTTTGTTTGAAGACCTACAAGATAATGATATAATTAGATTATTAAATATATTGATGTTTATAATTAGAATTATCGTGCGCAACTTGAATTCACTATAATATACCACAAAAGTGTGTTAGCCCTGGGGCATCATGTATTGTCCATGCAAGTATTGCATGGAATTGAAATTGTCTTTGTCCTATTGGTCTAGACATGTCATACATAGTGACACCATTCCATAACTCCACCAACTCATCGATAAGAGGCTCAATATATACATTCATATCTTTTACTTGATATTTACCTACTTGAATGAATAGTAACATTACATAATTATTGTGACCGTTTTACTGCAAGATTTGTCAGTACATGTAAATTAATTACTATCAAATGATAAGATACCTAGAACAATCATTGCCAACATAATGTGCTCCCTCTTTATTGACATCCACGAAGGAATGTTATTGTTGATAACAAAAACATGCCACACCGAGTAAATAGATCTCATCTCTCTAAATGGATTGACACCGTTCACTGCCAATGAAAGCCTGAGATTAAGAGGTTCTTCTTTGAAGTGTTGCCACTTTTCCTCTATGTGCATAAATGCCAAACCATCTGTAGGGATTCAAATGATGTCATCTCGACTTCTATTGCATGCATGATAATCCATAAATTGAGCCAAGCTACTAAACTTGAATAATTGTCGCATCCATGAAATAATGGGGATGTAACGAAGAACCTTTTGAGGCACCTTTTTTGTTAGTTGATTTTTTCAATATCTACTCGTATGACATACAGGGCATTGTGTTGTAAATTCATGTTCCTTATAATATATAATATGATCATTGGGAGAAGCATGTATTGCTTTATACTCCATTCCAATATCTTTCATAACAATAGATAATTCTCGATATGAGCGAGGTAGAATATTTGATGGTGGTAATAGAAACTCACTTATCAATCTACAACAAAAAATATAAGTTGTTAATATAAACAATATTAGTGGTAAATTATTCACCCTTTGATAACTATAAAGACATATATGACATACCTTAACATACGTGACATTGTTATGTTAGATAAACCATTCATAACCTTCAAGTTCAACAACAACAATACAACAGAGAGAAGAGTTGTTTGGGAGTCTTTGTATAAGGGCTCGTATGCCTTCTCAAGTAGAGGTACATCGAGGCTATCATCATCATCATGATAAGATATGCTTGGACTAAATGTGTCATGGATCAATGTATGTATACCATCATCTTCAATTGTGTTTGCTAGCGCATGATCATCATCTTCCATGGGATCATTATCTTCACCTTGCATATTCGCACCTCCATGTTCCTCCACTTTGAAAACCATATTCTTTGGATTGTTGTGGTTCATATCATGTACTTCCCTGGGGAGATCAACCTATATAAAATTGATTAACATAAATAAACCATGATCATCAAGTCATCACCAAGTGATTTCATATGTATTTAAATTGTTAAAATGATATAATGAACAACTTACCAGTGGATGATAGTCATGCCCCCCTTCAATGTGACCATTCTCCCTACAATGTCTCTTAACTATTTTGATTAGTAGTCTTCTACAGTTTAACCCTTACAAATTTTGCAAGGACAATAACATTTTCCATCACCTTTTCTTTTTAAGTTAGACCACAATCTAACGATTGTCTCCCTATTTTGTTCTTCACTTATATTATTTGACACGATCGTTCTTCGTAAGAAGCAAAAATCAAGCTATGAAAACTTCAGTCTACAACTTTCACAAACTAAGCAAAACTATCGAAAGTACACAAATCTTCTTAGAAATAGTTAAATACTTTAATATTTTCAAAATACTTTCTTTGACTTTATTCCTAAGACATTTAACCCCATCACCTTTTATAACATTCAATCAATTGCTCTAGGCAAATTTGTGGATAAGATTATTTGTAAAACTTTGACCAACCGCCTAAAGGTCTTATTTCAATAGACCTTACAACATTAAGCCACTAAAAGAAATTTCAAAACATATAAGCTAAAAATCTAGTTAAAATATACATTAGATTAAAAAATATACAATTTTCATACCCGAGCGCGCGACTATAACTCATGCAACGGCCTTCTTGCTTAGCTGTAGAAGCTCTCTAGAAATCAAATTATACAAGCTACAAGGCCTAACAACAATTTCAAAACATATAAGCTACAAGGCAGGACATATTACATGACATGGAAAAAAGAACAAAATTTACAAGCTCTAGCAAGACATATTAAACGACATCATAGTGCTAGAGAGATCACAATTATACGAGTCAAACATAGTCATGAAAAAGCACATAAATTAGTTATTATATGCAATTAAAAGATATATAGTTAGATAGGGACATCCATAGGGCATATTGAAAAAATGAAATGGTCATATAGATTTCATATAGGATTTCGAAGATGATAGTGTTCTAAGGCAAAGAATCCATTCATATAACCATAATGACATTAAATGTTTAAGCATGGAAAATCATCAAATACAAAATTAGAGCAGCAATAAATCATTAGCAATAGTATTTGCTTGAAAGTTTCTAAAGCCTTTTCAAAAAATCCATTTTGTACATATCATGCAATCATGGCATTCCATGATACCACATTTTTTAGATGAATTTTTTCAAAGAGTTCATGTGCCTCATCTATATTTCCACATTTTGCATACATGTCACAATTGGTTTTGGTTCTATGATGACTACTAAGGGGGATGTTGGTCTCAACACAAGAACTAGAGGTACCATAAAGAAAAATGATAAGTGTGGTGATAAACAACATCAAGACCATTAGAAACTTTAACAAAACTTCTTCCAAGTAGAATTGGAAGCTAGTAGTACCCTCAATAGAGTTAATATGTGATCAATGCATAATTATGTAGCTTTTATTTGATGAGTTTATGGTTTTTTTGAAGTTTATTTGGTAAAATGTGCTTGAGACAAATTTTACATCCTTAGAAATCTAAAGATTTCTATAAAGGAAATGTTGATAGTATCATATGTTTATTTTCTGATGTACTACTCCTTATATGCTGCACTCATTCTTCTTTATCTGTCTGATCATAATATAAGCATTGTTGTATATGCTTATTTGCTGATGTACTACTCCTTATATACTGCACTCATTCTTCTTTATCCGTCTGATCATAATATAAACATTGTTGTATATGTTTTGGTTATCCAGTTGGGGTTTATTTAAAGTAGCTAATGCAGCAAGACTCAAACTCAAAACATATATTTTGAGTTTTAGCAACATGATTAAGGCATGTTGCTAAAACTCAAAACACAAATTTTACATTGTATATCAGTGTACTTTATCAAAAATGTTCCAAAGCAGCATAAGCATTTGTCTATGGGTAATAAAGTATGTATCAATCAGCTTTTTCATTAACTGGAAACAAAAATATAAATTTATGTTGCCTTGTCCCTTAATTGTTAAATCCAACACTGATATAGTTAACAGTCAAATTATTTGAGGCCAATGCCATGTCTATTGTAAATTTCACTAATTTCTTTAGAAAATAATACTATTTTCATTTTTAAAAATACATCATGTTGGTGCAAACAACTACCTGATGTGTGAGATACATCTAAAGTATGTCAATTTTTATAATATAACACAGAGCCAATATACCTAGAAAGAGATTCAACAAGAGTCAAAGCTGATCCATTGTACTATTCTGATAGACGTTCAAGTTGCAAAATATTAGAAGACAGAAAATTAGATTGCTTCCATTCTTTTTTTTGGACTATTTTTGGAACACCCCACTAAGGAACCCAAGACGATGATACTAATCTAGCCAAAATAAAGGTACAAATATTTTGTTTAAACAATCAACTACATATTCATTACATATGATTAGAGCTTCTATTTTAACATTAAGTTTAATTTACATTCTAAGAAAGTGGAATTATGGATATATCATCACATAACATAATTATTCATAAAACATAAATAGAAAATAATTAACCTAATCCTAGGTCCTTTATGGGTTTCTTAAAGTCACTACCTGGGCAGCGCTACTATAACATATCTAAACCATCTAGGTACATTAATGAATCACATAATAAGAACCTTAAATATCATTTGCTTAAACTACAAGTTCATTTTATAGCACCAAACCCAAATTTTCCTAGATTCTTTTCATCGTCATCATGTAATGACGTAGTTCACTAACTCTAACTATCATTTAATGATTTCTTATCAATGTATCAAATAACTATGCAACAAAAACAATTACAATATCATCTTATCCTACCATTACAATTTGTAATGGCATAAATTTTACACCCCTTTGTAGAATGCCTTTTTTGTATCTAGCCAGACACAAAAACTCACCTACCCATGATCCTTTTCATTTACCAACTCATTGCTCAACTCAAAATCCTACAATGAAGCCCTAGCAAGGAGATATTCATGCAGCGTGCTCCTATCCGCAAATCTATAAATATGTAAAGGGTTATTAAAATTAGTAGTTTACATCATTATTTGTTAGGCACTCATTTGTCTCTATATTTGTATTTATAAATAGAAAAAATGGATTACATCAGCCAAGAGTTTTTAAAAATATGGAATTCCAAATAAACATATAAAATAAATTGAGTCAAAAAAAGGAATAAAACAATATACTATATTCTTTTTACGAAAATCAGTAGTTTTTAAGAAATCAATTTGGAGGTTTTCAATTACCATGAATTGGATTGAGAAAGCCTAAAAACCTATATCTTATGAGACTACATATAAAAGGTGTCAGGAATCTCTCCAGTCAAACAAATTAGGGGTTCCTACAGGATCCTGGGAAAGTATGGAGAATTTTTTTACAAGTTGTTGTAACCACCTTATATAGGTCTTTCTCCTATATTCGATATCTAAGATTTGACCATGTTCAAAGATTTTATGGATGAAGGTGTTAAACAAACATATTCAACTCTAAATGATGAAGACTAGGTGTCTGAATTACCATTGACAAAGGAAACATAGATTAAAGCTATTATGGATACTAGAGAATCCAAAATGACAAGGCACAAGGTGTAATGGGAAAAAATAATTGATAATGGATTAGACTATAAAACTTGGAAGCCACATGGATGCTAGAGGAAGAAATTAGGAAGAAATGTATTGATTTGGATCAATTTTTCTCTAAGAGGACTTTAGACTTCTCTTGAAGAGGGAGGAGATTAATGTAGAAAGACTGGAGAGATTGTCTTGGAGAACAAGGAATATGTTACAGTGCTTTGGGATGATTCTATGATTATGCATGCAGCTACTAAGGATAAGAAGTGTGGAACGAAAGTGACAAAACAACATTCTTTGCTTACATATTTAGAGCTTTGTAATGAAGATGAAGCAGATAGCAATAGCACCAAATGTGTACTGCCTATGGGTAAAGGTAATAAATGCATACTGATGAGTCTAGAAAATGCCTTTATTTTGTTATGTTTAAGATACTTTGTGATACTCCATTTATCTTTGTTTTAACACTTATAGGCCTATGTTTGATAAACCTTTGATGATTTATGGGGTAGAAAAACTATGTCATCTTTTGCCTAAATTATATCTAATATGCAGTATTTCATATAAATATCCAAATGTGCGTTCTTATGCTTGAATTTAGTTTGATGAATTTTTATTAGCAAATATGTCTTATATTATAACTAACCTAATGATAAGGATTAAAGGATGAGCGAAAGAATCTAGAAGTTGGTTGCCGACAGCATTAAGGGAGAAACGAGCATCAAGGAACAACCATGAAAAGGAAGTTATAACCACTCCAGGAAACATGGCAGTGAATAAGGAGGAGTTTTTACGAGCCATTACCTTCTCTGCATTTACATTGTAACAAGTGGATGTTGAGATTTCATTGCTCCCTCCTCAATTTCGTTATCCTTCCTTCCCACTTTCAGTTGTTCTCCTATATTCTCTCCTGCGGACTTAACTTAGGATAGTTACTTTTCTGTTATGTAATAAAGAGTAGATTCCCTAGATATGTCGGGATTGACTCCTATGTGTGAAGTTTTAGTTTTTGGTTTAAGATAAGTTTTATTGAGTAAGAAAGAACATTGATTCACAGTTTTTTGTATTTGTGTTTTACAATTCTGAATCATGTAATGACTGATTAATCAAATGAATTAGTTCTCTTTAGCTTCTATCCTATGTTGGTAGATTAGAGAAGCCAACCAAGGGGGGCCACTTGGAAGGTGGATTAGATTAGGATAGAATAGATTCATTTTACTAACATTAGCAGTATTTTAAGTAAGATGTAGCTAATTAATTCCTTCTTGTAGCATCACACTTCATAAATGTTCCTACAGCATCTGAGAGAATAGTCTAGTGGATGAGTCAAGATGGAATCTCTGTTATCTTGTCATTGTATTTTTTAACATTCATAGATTCAGTAGTTTCCTTTCCATAGTAGTAGTGTAGTTCTCTTCCTTTGCATTTTTACTTTCTTGCAGCATAAGCATAATGACTCATCTAGGCACCTAGTGCACATACTGTGCCGACCATTTCAAGTATACGTCCTTGGGTTGACAATCTAAATGCATCTCATGGTAGGGGAAAAGTAGTCCTTAGCTTGAATAGATTATTCCTAAGCCAGTCCTAGCGCATGACTATGGAACACCTATTGTGAGGCGATTCATTTTTGGCATCGTTGCTAGGGATGGTGTCAAGCTAGGAGCATTTTTGAGTCATAGTTTTTAGATTAAGTTCTTTTTACCAGTGTGAAAATTTAGTTGCATGCATCGAAGAGGAAGACAACGAGATGAATATGGAAGATTTCTTCCACAAGGATCTGTTAATTTGAATGAAGAAGTTCAAGAAGAAGTTGAGTTGCCCTTTGAAGACGCAAGTCTTGTTTTCCCCACAGTATCATCATCAAGAACTGAATCCCTAGATATATCTGGTCTCTAACCTTTCACTTAAATATTGACCAATCTTCTTGATAACACTACCTCAAATCCACCAGTTGTTAATCATCCAATGCCTAACATTCCTTTTCAGTAGCAACCTCATAATCCAGTCCCACCAGTCATGGCACAACCCACTTTTCCATTTCCACTTCCAAGTCTCATAACCAATGCTAATCTTAAGAATATACCTCCCATTGCTCTTCTGAAGTTCTATGGTCTTGCAACTGAAGACCCTGATACCTTCTTGTTTGAGTTCGACATCCTTTGTCATAGTTTTGACTACAACACAGATGCCCATAAGCTTAAATTATTTCTAGCCACATTGAAAGAATCAGCTTTACGATGGTTCATGGGCTTAGGAGCCAATGCAGCTGTGAATTGGGATGAAATGCAAGCCTTGTTTTTGGAAAAAATATAAAGAATATTGCAAAGCATCTGGTACAAGAGGAGATGATATCTTTAAGATATCACAGAAGGAGGAAGAGACATTAGAAGACTATGTTTCTCAATTTTTATATACACTACAAAAGAATCCTTAGCATACATTGTCTGAAGATTCCCAAAAACTAGTATTTCTAAGAGGAGTGAATGAAGACTGTTTGGAAGCATTGGACTTGATGGCCGGTGGAGATGTATATCAAGCTCAATGAGATGAACTCAAAAAGGTATGTCAAAACTACTCAAGGTTAACCATGAAGAAAGGTCGAGGACCCCGTTCAACAGTTACAAAAGGAATTAGTCAAAGTATTTCAAAACTTGAAATATCCAATTTGTTGTCAGATTTCAAACAATACATCAGTAATGATGTCGCTGCACAGTTGGATACAACGACTGTAAAGAAGAAGCAAGCAGAGACTGAGTTACAACTAGCTGAGTACTATCCTCATTGCTGAAAGCAAAAGAAGGATTGCCACTGTAAATTGGTTGCAAGCATGGAGAACCAGCATCTTCCAACTAAATATGTAAAGATAGATGGGGATGATGAGCAAGTATTCTTTGTTGCTCAACACTGACCATGGGCTCAACATCAAGGTATGCCTCAAGACCCCTTGCAAAATTCAAATTCATATGGTAATCAATGGCAAAATCGCAATACCCACTCCTCCACAAAACACCCCCAATTGGAATAATGCTGGGAAAAATAACCCACAACAGTCTCAATGGTCTCAAAATTTCCAACAACCTTGGCCTAACCAACAAAATAACCAATGGCCCCAAAACCAGCAGAACCAATGGCAACCACCCCAAGGGAATTGGCAATCTCCAAACCAATGGAATTGGCAATCTCCAAACTAATGGAAGGGATCTCAACAATGGCTAACCAAAATATTGGTGCTCCACAATTACCCCTTCCAGCTCAACAACCTACTTTAATGCCACCACCTACAAATAGTGAATCTCAAAAGCAAACACAGCTACCTGCACAACCTCAGCTAAATCCAAATAGCAAACCATAGCAGCCCATGTATAGTGTTGATACCTAGCAGTACCCTGCTTATGCCCTAGATGTTGCAGACATACATTTGAGATCTAGAACAACCTTACCACCACCAAAGCCACCTCTTATAACTGAAGTATCAGACTCTCCTGCAGCATCAGAACCTTTGGTTGATGAACTTGTTGACCCAATTAATGTTACCATACCAATACTAGTTCAACCAGCAGTAGAGCCTCCTTTTCCAGACCAACTAATACAAAAGGAACTTGAACAAAGCAAGGAAAAACCCTTTGACATTGTTAATCAGTCGAAGAATATGCATGTCCAAATACCTTTGTTTCAAGCTATTAAGGACATTCCTACTTATGGAAAAGCTATAAGGGAAGCTTGTCTAAAGAAACCTGGAAGGAAGAAGAAGGATCCTACCATAGTTCATGTTGTTGGACATTTAGCTGATATCATGTTAGGAAGAGTGATTTCACCAAAATATTCTAACCCAGGGAGTCCAGTAATAAGTGTCAGCATAAATGGTCAATTTGTTAAAAATGCTTTAATAGATTTGGGAGCTGCTATAATTGTGATGACTAAAGAAACCATGAAGAAGTTACAAATAGAAGGATTAAGGCCCACACCAACTATTCTGCAGCCTGCAGATAGTTCCACTGTCATTCTTGATGGAATGATAGAAAATATAATTGTTGTGACCTTAGATTCCCTAGAATATCCTGCGGACTTCATGATTTTGTCCCCTAAAGTAAACCTATCTGGCTATCCTATCATTCTAGGTAGAACATGGTTGGCCACAACTGATGCAAACATAAATTGCAGATCAAGGAATATGACCATATCGAATGGCCAAGCAACCAAACAATTTGATCTATATCCTTCTGCGCAACCATTACCAGATTTGAGTACATCTTTTTGGCCAAATTTAGGAGATGAAAAAGAAGAGATAAATTCCATATTACAACTTATGATGTTACACTATAGGAAAAATTTTCTAAAGTTGCAAGAAGAAGATTTAGTAATCCAGAGCATCCTTACCAACACTTGTGTGGTAGGAAAAGATGTGTCTGAAAGCTCTGTATTAGAATTGATTACATATGAGGAGTGTGATACAAGTTATACTTTACTTAAGGAACCTGAAAATCTTTGTTCACTACTTCCCTGTGAATTAGAAGGAAGCCCAATCTCTGAAATTGCTATGGTAGAATCCGCTATTCCTGTTGAACTAAGTAAAGGCCATAAATTGCATGTTAACCCCCAATTGACATCTGTACAGATGGAACAATTAAAAGAATTGCTTCAGAAGCATGAGAAGACTTTTTCTTGGGATTATGGTGATATGAAAGGATTAATCCCTACACTATGTACCCATATGATATACATTAATGAAGGTTTTCTACCGCTTCATCAACCGTAGAGGAGGATAAATCCAAGCTTTAAAGAAATAGTCAAAACAAAATTGCAGAAACTACTTGATGCAGACTTTATCTATCCTATATCTGATAGTAAATGGGTATCACCACTAGTTATAGTACCTAAGAAAGGAGGAAAATGGAGAATTTGTGTAGATTATAGGGAGTTGAATAAAGCTACTAAAAAGGATCATTTTCCTTTACCCTTCATAGATCAAGTTTTAGATACACTAGTGGAAAGAAGTACTTCTCCTTTTTAGATGGATACAGTGGCTATAATCAAATCAGTATTGCTCCTGAAGACCAAGACAAAACTATATTTACCTGTCCATGGGGTACTTTTGCATACTCTATTTTACCATTTGGTCTTTTTAATGCTCCTACAACATTTCAACGGGTTGTAATTAGTATTTTTGCTGATATATCATATGATTGTATGGAAATCTATATGGATGACTTTACAACATTTGGAGTTACTTTTGAAGAATCAATGATAAATCTTGAAAAAGTTTTGGTAAGATGTCAAGAACATAATTTGGCACTAAATAGTGAAAAGTGTTTCATGCTCATGCAAGAGGGCGTGGTACTCGATGATTTCATATCTACTATAGGTATACAAGTAGACCCAGCTAAAATTGAGGTAATTCAAACATTACCCATACCCAGTAAATTAAAAGATATCAGATCTTTTCTGGGACATGCTGGATATTACAGGCATTTTATAAAATACTTCAGTAAAATAGCCAGTCCCTTGTACAAGTTGCTCACAAAAGAAGTTGAATTCAATTGGATACCTAAATGTGATAAAGCTTTCCTGCAGCTTAAGCAACTTTTGACCACAGCCCCAATTTTACAAGGCCCTGATTGGAACCTACCTTTTCACATATATACCGATGCTTCTGATTATGCCATAGGTACAGTTTTAGCATAAAAACACTCAAATCTTGAGAATGCCATTTATTATATCAGTAAGAGTCTTCATGGTCTAGAACTAAATTACACAGTGATTGAAAAAGAATTGTTAGCAGTAGTCTATGCTCTAAATAAATTTCGGCATTACATCACAGGTTATCCTATCTATGTTCATACTGATCATGCAGTAATCAAATATCTCATGAACAAACCTACTATAACTGGTAGGTTAGCAAGATGGTTACTATTGTTATAGGAATTTGACATAACCATAGTGGATAAGCCTGGAAAAATAAATGTCATAGCTAATTATTTGTCGAGAATTAATCATCATGATACTAACACTACTCTAGTAGATGATGCATCTTCAGATGAACATTTGTTTCATATTGCTGTTAAAGTTCCATGGTATGTAGATATTGCTAACTACATTGCAGCTACTAAGACACCAATGCATTTTTCTTATAAGGAGAGAAAGCTGCTCATACAGAAAAGATTCCATTTCTCATGGATAGACAATTTTTTGTTCTATTCTAGACCCGATCAAGTTATGCACAGATGTGTAAGAGAAGATGAGACATATGATATTTTGCATGTGTGTCATAATGAGGCCTGTGGAGGACATTTTGTAGCCGAAAGAATAGCTTTCAAAATCTTAGCCACTGGTTACTATTGGCCTACCCTTCATAAAGATGCAATCAATTATACAAGGAAGTGTGACCAATTCCAAAGAATGGGTCACCCAACCAAAATAGATGAAATGCCTCTGAATCCTCAAGTGGTGTTAACACCATTTGATAAATGGGGAATGGACTTTATCGGTCCTATTGATCCTCCATCTAATGGGAAGTCTTATATTCTAGTTTTTACTGACTACCTAACCAAATGGGTTGAGGTTAAGGCTATGAAGCATGCCCATGATGAAAATTTGCCAAATTCCTATATGAAGAGATTTTTACACGCTATGGAGTTCCTACAGAATTGGTTACTGATCAAGGCACATAGTTTACTTCTAACCTAATTTTAGAATTGATTAAACAGTATAATATCAGGCATCATAGATCCAGTCCTTATCATCCACAAGCCAATGGACAAGCAGAAGTTACCAACCGTGAGCTGGAAAATATTCTAACTAAAACAGTCCATTTGCTTCATCGAGATTGGACCAGTCAATTACAAGAAGCTATTTGGGCTTATAGAACAACTTGGAAAACCACTACCGGATTCACATTATTTGAGATTTTGTATGGGAAAGTGGTAATGCTTCCAATTGAATTTGAACACAAGACTTTAAGAACAACCTTGACCTTATATATTGATCTTCCTGCAGCACAAAGAGAACGCCTCGTGCATCTTAATTCTTTGGATGAAATGCGAAAGACCACTTTAGAACACACTAAATTGGTGCAGAAATAGAGAAAATACATGCATGATTCTCATATCCTCAACAAACAGTTTAAAGCTGGTGACTAGGCATTATTGTATGATTCCCACTTTAAGGATATGCCAGGGAAGCTGCAAACACGATGGTTAGGACCATATCAAATCATCCATGTCTTTGACAATGGAACAGTTCAACTAACTACAATTGATGATGTGCCTTTCAAAATGTTGATCAACGTTCATCGACTTAAGATTTACAAACAACCTCAAACAAAAGCCGAATTCATGCAACAGTTCAAACAATTGGATCCAACAACAACTCAAGTATCTCTTCCTGCAGCAGAAGGTGAAAACCTTCTACCTGCTCCTCTTCAACATTAATTCTAATTTGCATGTCCATAATAATAACTTTATGTTTGCATAAAGTCCATTTTCTTTTCATGATATTTCTTTCCATTCATATCTTAATCTTCCATCCACCCATCCCCCTCCATTTCTTAATCTTCCATCCACTCACTTTCTACATACTTAAGTTTTTGTGTTTTTAATCAAATCTGCACATGCTGATGGATGCTGCCATTTACATTATTTCTGCTAGTGTCATACTATCCAATGATATGCCTGATTAACTGTGATGATTTTCTAAAATCTTGGCATTACTCTTTATTTAATGAGAACTTTTTTCCATAAGTATGCCATGTCAAGTGTTGTACTCCCACTTTCTGAATGAATTTTCTTTGTTCGTGCCAAATTTTTGGTGCTAAGCCATGATATGACCTATTTTTAAAATTTTGGCATTTGAACCATGTTTTTAGATGATTTTCACGCAAATCCATGATTTACTTTTACCTAAAGTTTAATTATGGCACATAACAATCGGTTATGGCAATTAATGTTCCCAAAAAGAAGTGGTGAAGCGTCTGAGAAATAACGCAGAGTTTTGAATTTGCATTTAGAAAGGGAGAGAGAAACAGAGTAGCAGAAGAAGTATAAATAAATGGGAGGAGGTTTATAGAGAAAAGAGTTGGTTGAGCACATTTTGTTGCTCTCTGACGTAGAAGCAGTAAGAAGATTCAATGCATGTGGGTGGTTAGGTTATTGTTTGAATTTAACAGCTATGATGAAGAAGTAGCTGTAGAATTCACCAGGACATTTGATGAAGGTGAAGCTTCTGTGTGGGGTTTGACAGTAATTGTAACAAAAGAATGAATTGCAGAAGTAATAGGATTACCTCTTGTTGGAGAGCATTATCTGAGCTCGCATGACGCTAGGTCAGCAAGGGCCCAGTTCACTACCCCACATGACCCTCCATTGGATGCTACAAAGTAGGGGTGCAAGAGATTGTCTTTGCCACCTCCATACCCTAACCTAGCAATACATGTCATCAGGTATTTTACTTGTGAAGGAAGATTTTCTCACTTACATGCACACCATTTTAAGTTTCTTAGTTGTATAAGACACAATATTGCCGTGAATCTTCCAAATTTTTTTGTATAATATGCTCTGTATTAGTGCGAAAGAGACTCAAAAAGGGAAAGATAATTCTGTCATTCACCATGCCTTGATTAACTTGTTAATAGAAAGGTCTCTTAGGGATGTATCCCCTTTGACATGGGATGACTTTGTGAAATTTAAAACCCTACAACCCCAAGTTGACCCTAGTGAATAGCAGGGTGAGGAAAATGTAGTTCCCAGTAGTGAGCCTGTAGAACAAAATATTGAGGGAGCTAAAACAAAAAACGCACAAGGGATTGAACCAAAATTTGCTTCCACTCAAGAGAATGTGCCTCCACCTGAACAGGACATCCCCAAACCCACTACTAGTCAAGCTAAAAGGAAACGAAAGTCACTAGAAGAAACCGCTGCTCAACAAAAACCTAGTCCTGCAATTAAACAACAAAAGAAAACAAAGAAGATTCCTGCAACAACTAATCCTACAGCAGTGATACCGAAATAGAAAAGTAGGCAAAAGATAGTAGTACAAGAAGAGACTCCTTTGCGCAGAAGCCCTAAAATGAGAGGGCAGATTTTTAAAAACCCTATATTGTCTAAAGCACCTACTCCAGAGTCTCTTGCGCGGATAATTTTTGACCATTCTCCCCTTCACACTAAGATGAAAGAAGCTTCTGGTAATCCTCCTGCAACATGTGACCAAGAAATTAATGAAACCCTGATGGATTTACCAGGTGTTTCAAGCCATGAGAATGAAGTAGTTCCTGAATGTCATGATTCAAATATTGCCTTAGTCCCATATAAGTTAACATGGATCAATAGTTTGGCAGAACATCTATGGCGGGAACGAAAAAAGAAAAAGGATTATAAAGAGGATAACAGTGCCATCACCTTGCAAAAACTCCTTTTCCAATTATATGGACATCATTTATTTGTTGAAGCACTATGGAAAGAGGAGAAGAAAAGAATAAGCAAGATCATAACATCACAAAATGAGGAGATTGAAGAATTGAAAGAATAGCTAGAAAGATAGAAACAATGCATGGAACATGCACTTAAATTAGTTGATCAAGCTCTTGCTTGTAGACCACCTCCTCGAGTATATGTTTTTTTTTTGGAAGAACAATATCTTTTGTTTCACTTGATGTTAACCCTCAGAAATGTAAATGCAAAATTCAAAACTGCACAAGATTTTTATGGGTTGTATCAAACCTTACCACCATGGCAGCAAAATCTATTGTGTGAGTTGTATATTCATAATTTTGTCATTCCTATAGAAACTAAGTGGAATCCTTTGTTCTATATAGGAGATGTGCATTTGAAAGCTTTAATGTCATGGATGTCTAATGAGGTGAATTATGACAGACAACTAGTTAATTACAGAGATGAGGAGAGAACAAAACCTTTACCCTTGAGGGTAGAAAGTAAACAACCAGAAGAAATGCTTGGAGACTGGTTTACATTAACCTACGGGAAGAGTAATCCAGAAGTTAGAAAGAAGGTATTTTCTGCTAGAGCCAAAGTGTATGCCGAATATGAAAACTTACCCTACTTTGCATTCCAGAGAGCTATGACTAGAGTAAGAGGTAGATGGGCATAGTTACCTAATTCTCTCAAGAAATCAGAGCCGCACAGTCCTATTAATTTGGAAGTAGCACTATATAGAGTTCCAAAATATTTAGAACTAGGAAAGCAACTAAGGCCAGAGCTATGGTGTCCTTTAACCATGCAACCTCCAATGCTTTTATGGCCCCTGTATGATATTGATGTTGACAAACTTGATAAGCTGCAGGAAGACCATAGGTGAGAAGTATGAGAAAGGACCAGAGGATTCTATTACACCTTCAAAAGCAACAGAAAGGGAAAGATAGAAGTCGGGGAGCTCAGATCTTTGACAAAGAAGTGTAATGCTTGAGGACACACATTAGTTTAGCAGGGGGCAGATGATGAGTCTAGAAAATGCCTTTATTTTGTTATGTTTAAGATACTTTGTGATACTCCGTTTATCTTTGTTTCAACACTTATAAGCGTATGTTTGATAAACCTTTGATGATTTATGGGGTAGAAAAACTATGTCATATTTTGCCTAAATTATATCTAATATGTAGTATTTCATATAAATATCCAAATGTGCGTTCTTATGCTTGAGTTTAGTTTGGTGAATGTTTATTTGCAAATATGTCTTACATCATAACTAACCTAATGATAAGGGTTAAAGGATGAGCGATAGAATCTAAAAATTGGTTGCCGACAGCATTCAAGGAGAAATGAGCATCAAGGAACAACCACGAAAAGGAAGTTATAACCACTCCAGGAAACATGGCAGCGAATAAGGAGGAGTTTTATGAGCCATTGCCTTCTCTGCATTTATATTGTAACAAGCGGATGCCGAGATTTCATTGCTCCCTCCTCAATTCTGTTATCCTTCCTTTCCGCTTTCAGTTGTTCTCCTATATTCTCTCATGCAGACTTAACTTAGGATAGTTACTTTTTTGTTATGTAATAAAGATTAGATTCCCTATATATGTCAGGATCGACTCCCGTGTGTGAAGTTTTAGTTTTTGGTTTAAGATAAGTTTTATTGAGTAAGAAAGAACACTGATTCACAGTTTGTTGCAGTTGTGTTTTACAATTCTGAATCATGTAATGACTAATTAATGAAATGAATTAGTTCTCTTTAGCTTCTATCCTACGTTGGTAGATTAGAGAAGCCAACCAAGGGGGCCCACCTGGAAGGTGGATTAGATTAGGATAGAATAGATTCATTTTACTAGCATTAGCATTATTTTAAGTAAGACGTAGCTAATTAATTCCTTCTTGTAGCATCACACTTCATGAATGTTCCTGCAGCATCTGAGAGAATAGTCTAGTGGATGAGTCAAGATGGAATCTCTGTTATCTTGTCATTGTATTTTCAACATTCATAGATTCAGTAGTTTCCTTTCCATAGTAGTAGTGTAGTTTCCTTCCTTTGCATTTTTACTTTCCTGCAGCATAAGCATAATGACTCATCAAGGCACCTAGTGCACATACTGTGCCGACCATTTCAAGTATACGTCCTTGGGTTGACAATCTAAATGCACCTCATGGTAGAGGAAAAGTAGTCCTTAGCTTGAATAGATTATTCCTAAGCCAGGCCTAGCGCATGACTATGGAACACCTATTGTGAGGCGGTTCACATACTATAGAATCATAGATAGAGAATTGTAATAGATACAAGTGAGTACAATTTAACATTAGAGAAACTGTCATATCCCTCATTAATGTCAAACTAAGTTTACATCCAAGCAATCAGCATGATAGCAGTGATACAAATGATAATGATATCTTTCATCCAAGAGAGTGTACATATAACCCTCGAGGGTGCATGATGTGAACTATCGTGACCATAACTACCTACCCCTTAGTCACAGTAATGACCAATGGCATAATTAATACTTAATAACATATTTGACAACACATATGATTATACCCAAAAAAAAAATTATGGAATTGTTGAGATCGTTAATATATTATCTAATGGTGGGCATGTTGAGAGCAAATATGATGATGCTCTCCAATTAGCTAATGATAATGAATTGATATCTTATGTCAGGGGTGATGCTTATGATGCATTAAGCACATCTGAGTTGGAGAATAATTTATTCATAGAGGCAACCAATCATGAGGAGTACAATGAGCACTGTTTTACTCAATAGAGCAATCAGCCCTTTATCACTAGGAATTTGGGTGCGATGGAACTTAAGAATGATGAGGATCCTATTCAGGATGAATTTCCTTTTGGCTATAATTCTTCTCTAAATTCATCTCTACAGTTATGCATGGAGGATGGTATTGAGTCTTGATGATGATGTCCTTAATCTTCAAACAAAATCTTATTTCACATTGCATATAGCTGATCTTAAGCAAATACCTGCTAACCTTGTTGATTTGGTTTCACTGTTCAAGATGAAAAGGAAGGGGAACATTATTCGGGATAGCCTTGGAGACTTTGATGAAAGGTAGAAAAGTTCTGATTTTGGTATGCAACATAATAATACTTCACTACCCTTGATTGAACAAGACTGGAAATCTCATTTTTTGGTGCCTATGGAAATTGAATTGCACATTTTATCTAAATTTTACAACATTAGAAGGCTAGTTGAAAACCTCATCTTAAAGAAACCAAGAGACCAATGTGAACAAAATATTACCCTTGCCAGCTTGCAAATGAACAAGAACACTTTGGAGGAACTAAAAGTAGTTTTCTTATACATGATACATAATAGAGACATACCCATCAACTTTGCAGATGCCACTTTTTGTTTAACCAAGCAGTTATGGGGAGAGGTTGGTAAGCTGACCATTGAGCTTGATTCCACTAGGCTTTGTTTGAAAAGTGTCCATGAGGCAAGAAAATGAACAACTCTGTGAGGCCAAACAATTCAAAGAGTGAGAGAAAAAAGATAGGGCTAAAAAGATCAAATAGGTGATGGACTAACTTGATTGCATTCAAGAGGAGAGTGATTTCGCACACTGCCCCTTCCTAAACAGCTTTCTAATCCTCACAAATTGTAGAAACCTAAGCTGACAAACCTCATTTCATTACTACGAATCACAGAAGAAAAGAGAAAAAGGAAACAAAAAACCTCACCTAAACTCCGAAAACCTTTTTGAAACCCTTGTGCACTCTAGAGGGCATAATGACCAAATGTGTTTTTTTTTCTTATATCTTGTTAACATTGCAATTGCGACATTTTCGGGTTATAATTGAAAAAAAAAGCCAAAAACACATTACATTTTCCCACCATCGCAAATTCACCCCTAATGTATTAGTGATAGCCATCGAACCCATAGCATTTTTCTCACATAAATGTCGTACTTGTGATAGAAACTCTAATGGATACCCATCGCAATTGTGATGGTGTATGACCCCATGTGGCTTCAATTCATGATAGTTTTTGGCATTGAAATTGGGATAGCAGCCCTTGTCATCACAATTTGTGATCAAAAATGTCTATTGCCCATCTGATGGGAGTCAATTCCTATTGGTATCGCTTGGGCAACAAGTGGCCATCATAATTGTAACATTCAGTCATCACAATTTAGGCTCAAATGTAGTAGTGCTATCAAGTAGGGGCTTGATGCGATTAACCATTATCTTGGTGAGAACTTTACAAATTGTGTTGCAGAGACTAATGGGTCTAAAATATTCCAAACATCTAGGGTCATCCATCTTAGGAACTAGAACTATGAATGTTTGGCTAAGTTCCTTCAACAATTTGCCAGTTAAGACGAAGTCATTAGCCACATGAACCACATCATACTTAACAATATCCCAGAATTCCTGGAAAAGGGTCAAGGGAAACCATCACATCTTTAGGCTTTGTACTAATTCATATTGAACACTACCTTTCTTACCTCCTCCTCTTTGACCTTACCAATCATGGCCTTATTTTTCTAGTTATTCACCACCAAATTAAATGACCTTAAAGTATTATTTTGCATGTTATTGCTGACCTGAACTTCTGGGGGGTTGTAGATTTTCTAGAAATAGTTATTAGCCTTATCTTCTATTTCCTCCACTTGCTTTATCTCCTAACCATTATTGTCAACCAACAAGTTTATGGTGTTTCTCTTTTTTCTTCTTAATGTCGGTCTATGGAAGAAGGTCATATTTCAATCACCCTCCTAAAACCACTTGACCCTAGATCTCTACTTCTAGAATATTTCCTCCCAATTCAAGAGGGTCTTCCACCTATCTCGACACTCCCTCTCCTCTTGTTTTTGTTCAATGTTAGCATTACCTTGTGCCAGATAATTTTGAGGAGATTCTAACTTCTCTTTTGTAGTCTTCTTTTCCTTGGAAATGTTTCCAAATGAAGATTTTCTCCATCCTCTCACCTCTTTGCAAAGTCTTTCAAGTTTTCTACCAATACAAAACTTGGTTGTTCCTTCAACAAAAATATTTCACCACCATGCAATACAATCTCTAAACTTTGGGTGTGAGTACCACATGGTTTCATACTTGAAGGGCCTTTTTTTGGGAGGTTGACTCCATATCCATGAAGAAACTAGCATAGAGTTGTCTAATATGGTTCTTGGATCTATCTTTAAATATGTATGTTGGAGAATTTCCCAGCCAACTGAGATAAGGGTCGTGTCAAGCCTAACCTAGATCATATTTTTCCCCAATATATTGTTACACCAAGTGAAAGTAGGATCTTGGAGATCAATATAAATCAAGCCATTCCTCCTAAGGAAGCCCTTCAAGTCAAGCATACTTTTAGAAAAGTTCTCCAAGCCCCCCATTTTCTCTGAAGGGTAAAGTGGGGTATTAAAATCACCCATGCTCAATATGTTTTTCTATCTCATAGCATCAGCCACTTTACTTGCCTCATCCCAAATAGCTAGTCTACCATTTCGAGAGTTGGGAGCATAGAAGTTGAACAAATTCGAGCTAATAGCTTGGGAGGTGAAAACCATGACCAAAAAATGGGCATTGAGGAGGATCACCAAGTCCACTGTCTTGTCTAGGCTCCACAACATTTCCATTCCATTAGAAGCACCATTAGCATCACTATAAGAAAATTTGGAACCTAGCTAAATGTAAGCAGCCACTCTAGAGAAAACCTACTTTGTTATTTTCACTTCCTAGCAAAAAAATCATATTATTATCAAGTTCATTGATCTTTTTTTAAAATTTCATACTACTTCCTAGGACTATTAAGCCATCTCACATTCCAAGATATAATCTTCATCTCTTGTGTGGTTGGATTTCCTTTAGATTTTTTTGTTTCCCCTGTGCAATATTCCTTTTTGTTTCCTTCTTATAGATGTTCCTTATTGGTGGTCTCCCTACCTTGTTGTTGATCCACCATCAACCATGTTCCCCCCTTTAGGCTTCCTCTTAGGGATCATTCATTGAGCTTCATTACTTAGGTATTCAAGACTTGGTACCTTAGAGGTGGGGGATAGTATTTCCACAATACTTCAGAGTGAAACCACCAGGGTTCCATTCTTGAGTGGTGAGCCAATCCCCTTGTTTGGGGATATGTTGTCAGGGTTTATCACTTCAAAATCATCCTCCATCCCCTGGTTCAATTGTCCTTCTCTAGGTTGAGCTAGTTGCATGGCTTGCACTTCAACAATCTCCCCCTCCTCTTGCTCAATTGTTTCCTTTTTATTAGTTTGACCACATATGATCCCCTCACCTTTCCCATCAACATCCTTCTTCATAGGGACCCTAACCTTCTCCCTATCCTTACTGAGAGATACATTTAGATCATGGAGTTCCTCCACACTTATTTCCATCAATCTTAGTAGTTCCATACCCTTGTGGAATTTGGTCTGGTTAGCCATTTCAATAGTGTTCGATCCTTCTACCATGACCACACCTAGTGAGCTAACTTTGTCCTTGAGTTTCTCACCATTTTTGTATTCCACTATTAAATTGCCAAACATATTGTACCATTGGTAGAATGGAACAACATTCTCATATACTGACAATTGCGACCAAGTATCCAATTAAGATTTCAAATTCACCATGGTTGGCAATGGTTTATTCATACTCATATTCACAAAAAACTTGGCAAAGCCCAATTTAGTCTTGGATCTAGTTATTATATCCATTTCAATGAACTTTCTAAAGGAGTTTCTAATCCATCTAAACACTCACTCATCCTAGATTCCCAAGGGGAGTCTGGGTATTCTTATCTAGATTGATGTAAATCTGTATAAGTCATGCTTAGGGTTAAACCCTAGTTTCCATTTTGTTACCATCAATAGGTGTTCAACAAAGTTCTAGGATCCCTCCATGATTGACTTACTATCCATTTCATTAGTGAAGATAAATAGAGAGAGGGAGCCTTCCATCATAGAGACAAACACCAAATCTGATAGTTTCCACCTACTAGAGCACCATTTTCTCACCATATCAACTGTAGGTTAGAACGAGAAAAAATTTCCAACAAGGCACAAGGAATGATTTGAGGAAATTGAATCAAACATAGAGTCCAATAATGAGATATGTGGTCCTGCAGCCTCTAAGGAAAACATGGGTTTCTCTCTAGAGTCTACAACAATCTTGGATCTAATGATAGCCCCTAGCCAGTTTGACTTTGGGGTTGTAACCCTACCCACAACCATTGTGGCCCCCCTAGAGGTTGGGGGCCTAAATAGGTACAGTCATTAGGAACATCACATGGTTTTGTCGAGCCAAGATTTACAGCCTGATGTAACACCTAAGTATTCTAGGAATTGCTAGACAAAAACAAATTCTAGATCTAGACATACAAGTGCCAGCTTTGGAGGAGGGGTTAATGGTGGGGTGGGGGGGGGACCATCTGCTAAATGAATGAGAAGGCATGAAATTGGGTTGTAGGCCAAGAGTGGAAAAGTTGAAAAGCGTTAAGGATATACTCAACTAGCTAATAATGATATAATTTTTTTAAGTTAATATAAGAGGTTTTATTAATCAAGTATTAAAATATTTAATTCATTATCTTGATAATTTTTGAGTGTATATAATATGAAAATTTGTTTTCATAAATTATAATATCATTATCTAAATATTTTTAATTATGACTACTTTTTGTAGGCTAAGTACTATTGTGATACATTTTAGATTTCATTATTTAATGAGTGATTAAAACTAATAAAACAAAACTTCATATAATTCTATTTCTTAGTCATTGTTCAAGGGTCTACAATTTAAATCCTTTAAAATACATATATTTAATCTATTTATTTTCCAATTGAAACTTTTATTATAAAATTCATAGCACCACCCATCCTTAAATATTCCTAAAAAATTCAAGAAATACAATTCTATTGTTAAGGAAGCCTCCTCCATAAGACCCTACCCTTAAATATTTACTATTAAAAAGAATAAATTGAATAATGATCTTGATTGAAATAGATGACATTATGAAAACTTGAAAACTTTATAATTAACTTAAAACATCATTATTGACAAAACAAGTGAAGGAAAAGATAACCACATCAACATCTCTAGAGAAATCTACCATACGATTTCTTTCAATAAGAAAATAGATTTTACTTAATTTACCATCAAAAAAACTTGAAAATACCTTAGCATGTAGGAAATATTGATAACAATTCACACGTGCATATTAATCTCATGTGAACTATTTGACAAAAATCCTTATAGAAATGTGTTCTTGAGGAATGTCTTTTTGGAGGCCATATTCAATTAGGAATGATACAATAACCTTAGAAAATTCTAAGTTAAAGAGACTAGAGACTCCTAAAACACTCTTTATTGTTGGAAAGACAGACTTCTTGAGATCATAAGAGAACATTCACACAAATTAGAGTGTTTCTATAGAGAATTCTGGTTCGACAAGAATTTTATTTTTTAAAGTTGTCTATGGCTTCTTCAATGTATTAGCTATGGTCCTATGTAGGGGGCTTAGACTCTAATTTTAAGGAGTAGAAGGTCTCATGAGAATATTTTAGAGGTTGTTGAAGATTTATTTAAAATCTTTTCCTATAAAATAGGAGCTCCTACTTTGTATGCCTCTTAATTGACTAGGTTAAAGTAGGATGGGACTAGAAATAGCCCCACAAGCTTATGAGAAATTTGTGCCACATGTCACCAATTAAATTGTTCCTTATTTTGTCAAAAATATAAATTATGACACCATATATTTAAAAAGTTAATCTTCAATATTTAATTTTGAGACCACCAACATCCTTAAATTTAAAAACTAAAATTTTTAAAATTAAATATTTAAAAAATTCATAAAATTTCTCACTTTTAAATATTCCTTAAAAAGTCTTGCTTACCAACCATTTTTTTAAGCCTTATTAATTATTTTTTCCCACAAATGGCTTCTCTAAGCTTATTCTTTTCATGCTTTTCCCCTTAATCTCATTAAAACTGATTCAAATCAATGGTAAAATTCATTGGTGCTAGCCATGCTTAAGACAAAGTGTACCAAAAGTCAAAAAAAGATTTCCTTCAGATTTCTAAAATCCATTGTGTTTTTGACATTTTCAATTTTGATCAAAGGTGCATTTTGTCTTGAGGATAGCTGCATTTGAATTCATTTATATTATAGGACCCTTTGAAGCCCCTTGCACAACTCTATGTTGTACCTTCTCTCCTTTTATCACAAAATTCCACCATCTTTAGATATTCTTTGATGGATGTCCATATTGAAAAATATAGAGAAGCGATACTTAAGAAGAAAATAGAAAAGAGAAGAACTAGCAACTTAATATTATTGAATAATGGAAGCTTATTTATACAATTGAATGAACAACCGACATACCTAAAATACTACACAAGATATTGACAACACACTAAGAGGGTTTGACACCAAAAAAAGAGTAATGGATAAGTGGACTACTCTACACACCTAACTAGATATAAGGTAAAGATCTACAATTAGTCATTTGTTCAAACTAGAACTCTATGACACAACTATAATTAAACTAAAGTCTTGCTACCAACAACTCAAACTTGAGCTGCCACATGTGCAACTAGTTATTCATTATTCTAACACCCCCCCTTAAGTAATAACCAAATTTTGTTTGACCCCTAATATCTCTCTAAATGTTGCAAACTTTTTCCCCAAGGACTTAGTAAATATATTAGCTACACTATCATTGGTATTACAATAGTTCAACTCTATCTGTCAAGACTGAATTTTCTTTTATACAAAATGATGTTGTATTTCAATATACTATGATATTGCATGATAAATAGGATTGCTTGTAAGTTTGATTGTTCTTTAATCATTACACTTGATTTAAGTAGGCCCCTCTTTCTTTTGTCCCATATCTTCAAGAATTCTCCTTAGCCAAATTGCTTCACAAATAGCACTACATAATTCTTTGTACTTAGCTTTAGTAAATGAAGGAGAAATAGTTGGCTGCTTCTTGCTACTCTAAGAGAAAAAACCTGATCTTATGTTGAATGCATACCCATTTGTTGATTTACGATCATCTAGATCTCTGACTCAATCAGAATAAGAATAACCTATCAGCTCAACATTCAAATGGTTAGTATATTCAATACCAAAAGATATTCTGCCTTGTAGCTATTGAAGGTTTCTTTTTTCTTCATTCCAATGAGCCTCAAGAGGATTAGCCATGATTTGACTAAGCATGTTGATAGACTATAAAATATCAAGCCTTTAGTGGTTAAATAGTTTAGACTTTCATCAATATGTCTATACAATGTCCAATTGATTTCTAAAGTGTCATTATCACAAAAGAACTTGAAATTTTGTTCCAATGGAATACATGTTCCTTTACAATCTTGCATATTAAAATTTTGGATTAATTTCTTTGAATACTTACTTTGAGTAATAAAATTCCTACCATTTTGTTTCTAAATTTAAATTCCTAAGAAATGATGCATTTTTTCCAAGATCCTTCATTTCAAATGCCTGTGACAAAGCTGCCTTGATTGCATCAATCAATTCTATAGAAATTCCTATTATGAATAAGTCACCGACATACAAAGAAATAAAAACAATGTTCCCTTGTTTATCATTCTTTATGTACAAATTTGGATCTTTTTTACTCTTGATATATCCTTTTTGAAAGCAAAATGTATCGATTTTCTCATACCATGATCTCAGTGTTTGTTTGAGACCATATAATTCCTTTTTCAACATACATAACAAATTCTCTTTTCCCTAATTTATAAAACCTTTAGGTTGAACAAGATAAAATTCCTCTCTTAAATCACCATTATAAACTGATGATTTAACATCCATTTGATGAAAGACCCAATCAAATTTAGTAGCAAGTGTAATCATTAGTCTAGTAGTATTCATTTTTGCAACTAGTGCAATATTATCTTCATAATCAATTCCTTCCTTTTGTGAGTACCCTCTTGCAACTAATCTACATTTGAATCTATCAATAGTGCCATCAAAATTCAACTTTATTTTAAACAACCATTTACAATATATAGGAATTTTATTCTCTGGTAGTTTTGTTAGATCCCAAGTTTCATTATTCATAATTGAAAGATATTATTTATGCATTAAATTCATCCATTCTTTATGATTTTTAGCTTCTTCAAAAATTTGAGGTTCATCCACACTCATTATTTGAGTTATTAAGCCATAGTCATTATACCTGATTAGTACCTTGATTTGCCTTGTTGATCTTCTTATTGCTTCATTATTGGATGGAGTGTTCCTAGCTTAACTTATCTCGTGCCCAATTTGATTAGGATTTTGTTGATCTACAATATTTGAACCTTCATTGTTTTCTTCAAGTAGTTTCAATTCCTTTTCTTCATCTTGAACATCATCTACGAATTCATGAAATATAACATCTCTACTAGAAAACACCGTATGAGTAGTAGGATTATACATCTTGTAGGCCTTATGATCAAATACAATAAGCAACAAATATACATTTGAATGACATTGTACCAAGTTTCCTTCTATTATCTTTTGGAATATGACAAAATACCTTCCAAAAATTCTCAAATGACTAAGAATTGACTTAATTCCAAGAAGATCTTCATAAGGAGTTTTGTTTACAAGATACTTAGTAGGTCTTCTATTTAATAAATAGATAGCTGAATTAACTACTTCACCCCACACATTAATAGGGAGATTCTTTTCTTTTAGTGTACTCCTAGCACATTCAATAATTGTTCTATGTTTTCTTTCAGCTACACCATTTTTTTCAGGACTATGGGCAATTGCATATTGCTTAACAATTCCATTATCTTTTCAATAGTTCAAAAAATTATTTGAAGTACACTCCCCCCTTGATATGATCTAAGAATCTTAACTTTGTGAGTTATTTTATTTTTACACCATTGTTTTGAATTCTTTAAAATATTTTTAAAAAATCACTCTTATTTCTTAAGAAATACACCCAAGTGTATCTAGTGCAATCATCAACAAATATAAGAAAGTAAGATACTCCCTCAAGTGATTGAGTTTGCATCTAGGAACACACACATCTAAATGCACTAATTCAAGAATAATTCTTTCCTTTACACTAGTTCTTATTAGAAATTCACTGAACTATATTGTTTTCCTAATGCACATCTAGTACAACTAATTTGTTTATCATTTGTAGAGAAATCTGATCTTTTAAATTTAAATGATCATAACTCTTCTGCCATAGCTCTTCAATAGATACATATGAAGTAGTAATTGACTGATAACTTTCCATTTTGACATCAAGTTTATATAAACCTCCCATTTGGATTCCTTCAACATTTTTCATATCCTTAACTTTACAACCTGTTTTCAAGAATTCAACTATTAGACCTTGATCATCAATTGTTGAAACTGAAATCAAATTATTCTTAATTTCTAGGACATACATAACATTATAAAGTTTGTTTACATAGTTTTACACTTATATCATCACATCCTTTTACATCATGTGACCTATTATCTCCTAGATAGATCTTTCTACCACCATTTTTCTCTTAAAATTTTTTGAACCAATTTCTATGGTATGACATGTAGATTGATGCCCTTGAATCTATAAACCAATAATTACAATTACTTGATTCATCTGAAAGAGCATAGTTAGAAACAAACAACTTTAAATCATAAAGGTTATCACTTATTGTATCCTCACCATTCACAAAATTACCCTCATATTTGTTGTTTTGGACTCATTATTTTTCTCTTTGTAACATTCATATGCATAATTACCAAGTTTTCCACATTAATTACAGTTCCTATTTTTCTTTACATTTTATTTTGTTTCTTACCCATCATGATACCTTTTCTCTTCTTTGTCCCTTTGGTTGTCAAACATACCCATCCTTTGTTCTTTTACCATTACTTTCCTTTATATGGCCTCTTTTCTTTCACCATCAAAGCTAACTCTACACTTTGAGATTTGCTATTCACATGCTTCTTTCTCTCCTCTTCTTGTAGAAGGATATCTACCAAATTCTCAAAAGAAGTTGTATTTTCTCTTGCAACCAAACTAGTAATGAAAACTTGATAATCACTAACCATTGCATTCATAGTTGTAAGAATTTGGTATAGCTCTAATACCATGTAAGAATTTGCCTTAAGGAAATATTTACCCAATATCATAGACTTGAACACAAGCACAACTATAGACCAAAAAGGAGTATGATCAATATATCAGAATATGTCCTCATACACTACTCTGTATTGTATATGATGATTGTACACACTAGGAGTGCCTGTATATAAAGGTATCTCAGGATGCACCTAGAATGTCTCTAGAAAGAGCTAGGAGATAAGATAAGAATGACAACTAAGCACACATCTTATCCATTATTATAGATGAGAGGATAAGAATGACAAGGTGTATCTCTAGTAGAGATGTTGTAGACACCATGTGCATAAAAGAGGTGTGAACTCTTGTGTTTTCAACATGACAACTCACAAGAGTGCACATACTCCTAGGTGACTAAATAAATAAATATTAAAATAATGTATTAACCTTAGAAAACTTAAGTATAAATAGTGAATAATTATTTACACCAACACCCCCACCTTAAGTGAAACTTAGAAAAATGCCCTTAAGCTTACAAAAACTAGGATAAAATGCATAGTGGGTCCTGGCTACTAGGCCATGTTAGGTACCCATGTACATAATGAAAATGCAATTTAATCTCTCATAAAGTGGAGAAAGAGGGAAAACCTCATGGGAAAAACCCTCCACC
Source organism: Cupressus sempervirens (assembly GCA_028749045.1). Lineage (NCBI taxonomy): Eukaryota > Viridiplantae > Streptophyta > Pinopsida > Cupressales > Cupressaceae > Cupressus > Cupressus sempervirens. The sequence continues at coordinate 831,826,470 of CM053792.1, forward strand.
ACAAAGAGAGATGAAAGATGTATGGATGGATGGAGTAATCAAGAACACCCATTACAACATACATTGAGTATATACAAGTGAGAAATGTGAGAAGGACAAAACCCCCAAAGAGGAAAAAATCCCCCCCCCCAATAAAGGAGAAGAAGAAGGAGACAAGGTAGTCCCCCCCCCCCCCCCCCCCCCCCCACACCCCCTAAAAGTAAGGTGTCGAGTAGTGATAAATGCTCCTATTTAGAAGTTGATCCATTACCATTGAATGATGTTCCTCTCCTTTGGAAGAAACAATGGCAGAGGTACAGGTGAGACACTTCCCCTAGGTGTGGAAAGAATCTCAATGATGAAAGGTTTCTTTAAAACCTACTCAAGTGTCCCTATGTCGATACTGATGATGCCTCCCTCCAAAACTATTGAGAAGAAGTGTAGATCAAGCAAGGATGCATATAGAACCTATCTCAAGAAACCAATAGTCTGCTCAACTGACAAAGAGACCTCTGATAATTGTTGTACATGAGTATCCACAATCACATCAGCCTGTAAAGATTGATCATGTAGAGAATGGACATGAGGGTCAGAGTGAACCCTCACAACAATTGTAGAAGGATAGTCTTCATCAAAGAGAAGTGGTATATCATCAAAGAAGTCCTCCAAATTTGCAATGTGTTACTCCACGAACAAAGTTGAAATATCTAGCAAGAAGTCATCACCTAGAGGAAAAAGTGTACCCTACCATGCTAAAGTACATGAATCTATCACTATGGAAATAGATGAAGAAATTGGCTCAAAGAGAAGATGATTATCATCTAGGATGTCTCCCACATCTTCAATGTAAGACTCCACAAATAGCTATGTAATGTCTAGAAGGAAGTCATTGCATGAAGGTAAAGTAGGAAGACATAAAGGGTCCTGCTACATTGAATCTAAAGCATCTATGGCTAGAACAGGATCAATAGGAGTAGCAGGAGCATCTGGAGGTGTAATCTTATCTGGAGAGGAGTCTGCTGCAACTAGAGGTATAAGATCTTTTGGGAATGGAGGAATATGTGGATCTCAATACATCTCCCAAAGATGAATCTAGTGATCATAATGATCAATTGCCTTAAGGTCAATAAGTGAATCCAAAACCTTCATATCCTTATGTAGAAAGAGAACATTACCAATGAGGGAAGGTGTCTCAACATCATATGTAAGTCCTCTCACATATGGCAGTGCATTGTGTTGACTAAGATATTTGATGGCCATTTGACTCCATTCTCAATAGTTGTCTAGTGTCAAGTAAATCAAATCTTCCTCTTCCATGATGGACAAATGTAACACCCAAAGATACAAAATAAGTCAAAGAACCCCCCCCCCCAATGTGAGATTCAGTGCTTTAGAAGAGGTGCATGTACAATGGGCCACTTGTCAAAATGTATAAGATGGGCTTCTGATTTTGTCTATTAAAACTACCTTTTGAGGCCTAAATTGGGAACTATGCACTATAGCTTAGATATACAACATTATTGAAAAGAAATACAATGCAGAAAAGGCCCTAATGTTGAAAGTGATATTTCTATTCTCACAACCTTATTATCTAAATGCAAATCTAGAAAGAAACACACTTTCAAAAAAAAAGGTACCTAAAAAGGAGCCTGGATGAGCAAGTAAAGAGTGTTTCAAGTTGCAAAATGCAGGATTACACATGTATAGTCACCAAAAGATGCAATTTCTAACAAATTTGTGCACCAAAACCAAAAAAGAATAGCACCAATGAAGAGTTCAGGAAATTTTACCCAAAATAAAAAAATTTGCACTTGATTTGGAGTCTGGATGTCCAAGTTATGGCCTCTCAAAGTTAGGCTACCAAATCAAAACTGAATCTAGAGAGGGGTCTAGAAGAAAAATTGTTAGCTTAAATTTGATGGTCAAATGACCATTGCAATAGTTATAAAATCCTTGGAAATGATGGTCCAATAGCTATCAAATTTTTTCCCATGTCTAGCTGAAGTCTGTAGAAAAAGACCACTTGGGTGACATGATAAATGATGTCAGTGTATAGCTGGGTGACTGGGTGTGTCTATATGGTATGGTTTATACACATGGAAAAAAACATATTGTCCATGTGTCAGGCATATGGCTAGTATGAAATTCTATTGTGGCAGGTCTAAGTGTGTAGGTACACTATCCGCGTGTCAGATGACATGGAGCCATTTAAGGTTGAGTTACTAAGCTCCATGTGGCATAGAAGTTGGCAAGTTCATTGATTGAAACATGGCTACTAATAATGTCAACATGTATCAGGTCTTGGATGTTCACTACAGGCATTGAAAAAGGATGAAGACTGTGTCATTGCCAAGTTTTTTCTCTATGCCAGAAAACTCAAAAAAGTGTGTCGGAGTTAGTAGGAATTATCCCAGATTTGTGGAATGACAAGCTGAGTGCTTGTTTAATAGGGGCAACACCTCTGCTTGTAAAAAAATGCTATGGACTACTCAAAATGTTAGGAGTCTAATCTGGGGGGTTATATGGTCGATATTTGGAAATCTAGTCAACAGTTCTGGTGTGTGCCACCTGAGAAAATATAGTACGATTTTCTTGCCAGTGTAGATGCTAGATTAATGTGCTGCCAAATAAATAGATTTTTTCCATTTGACAAATATTGCTCTGCGTAAGGTCAAGGTTTGATAGCTTGGTACCTATGCAAAAACATTTCTCTATAGGGTCGCTTGGCTAAAAAAAATTCCTTAAAATCTATAAGAAAATATTGAGATCTGAAATAAATTAAATTGTAGATCTAAAAAATATACCTGATCTTGCAAATTGAGGCCTTCAAGTGCCAATTTGCAAAAAAAATTTGCCTGCCGATTGACTTTGGTCTAAGGTGGCTAAATTTATAGTTGATTTGCACTTAATCAACATTGCAGATGCAATCACAATGTCATATTTGGCTTTAGAGGCTCCCAATTTTTGTAGTGCTCAGGATTCAGACCGAGGTACTGAAGCAACGATGGTCTTGAACAGCTACGTGAAGAGAAAATCTCCAAGCTATGATACCATGTAAGAATTTTCCTTAGGGAAATATTCACCCAAGATCGTAGAACTCAAACATAAGCACAACTGTAGACCAAAAAAGAGTATGATCAATATATCAGAGTATGTTCTCATACATTGCTCTATATTGTATATGATGATTGTATACACTAGGAGTGCTTGTATATAAAAGGTCTCTCAGGAAGCACCTATAATGTCTCTAGAAAGAGCTAGGAGATTAGATAAGCATGACAACTAAGCACACATATTATCCATCATTCTACATGAAAGGATAAGAATGACAAGGTGTATCTCAAGTGGAGATGTTCTAGACACCGTGTACTTAATTAGTGTGCTAACTCCTGTGTTATAGACTCCTATGTTGTCAACATGACAACTGATAAGAGTGCATAGACTCCTAGGTGACTAAGTAAATAAATATTAAAATAATGCATTAACCTAAGTTAGCCTAAGTGTAAATAGTGAATAATTATTTATACCAAAATAGTAATTTTTACTAGATCTTTACTAGATACTTGTTGACCAACATCAACTAACTTATCCCTCAATTCCTTAACTTTTGATAGAAATTCCCTAACACTTTCATTTTGATAAACAATAATTTGATCATTAAAAAAAAAATTCTATTTGAGTTTGTAATCTAATAAAAACCTTTCAAAGTTGACCATGTACCATTAGAAGTAGTAATGTCTCTTATATGAGGATAATTGATGTAGTAGTGCATAATGGAAGCCTTCAACAGGCAGGAAACTAGGCAACTGGATAAGGTTAGAATCCTTCAATACCACAAACGGAGGGTGCAACACTTAAACACTTATCACAAGTATCAAAAACTGCAGTCAAACATGTTATCACAACCCCAAAGAGGCAAATAATCTAATCACTAGGTTTGCCAAAGTCCACAGCACCAGTACGCAAGGATTTCCCAAAATGCCTATTAGAGAGAAAACACCCAACTTCAATAAAATGAATGCAAAGACCATGGATTGAACTATGAAAACTTCTCTGACCTATTTAGGTTTGATGATAGCAAATTCAATGATTCTTTTGGTTCCAAATAGCCCAAACATGACAATTCAACATATTGTTGTACCTTGGCTAGTAGCCCTTCAAACTGAAAACTAGACATAACAAGGAATAAATCCACAAGAAGAACAAGTTTAGATTGATATTTAGACACCCTTTATGGACATACAAAACATATCCAAACCAAAAAAACTAAAGTTTAATTCAAACCCCTGTTGTAACCACATTTTCATTGTACTAATAGGCCTAATTAGGCTGCTACTGCACTATAAGTGCCTCTTCCCACATGCCAAATCACCAAGTGGCTGTTGGAACATATAAACATGGTATAATTCCAAAGTTTGAAGCTTTGGATTTATTCCAAACTCAAGTTATGATGACTGTTGCAAATTGTTGTATGGTTTATGTATGGTGCCATACACCTAGGGTATGGTGGCAAGCCCAAACCACTGCTTCTCCATTTTTGAAACCTGAAAAATATGAAAGTACATTTAAAAATATTTTATTGCACCAAGAGGCATCAAAATCCCATGGTGGAAAGTTCCAAAACAACAAGGCCCTAGGTGAAGCCCTTGTTAAATGCTAATTTTTAGACACCTTTCAGCAAAACTTGAAAAACTTGCAAATTATAAAGGATAAAAGCATGATACCACTTTCATATGAAAGATGATTCAGCTCTCTACCTTTTCAAGTAACTAAAACATGCTCATACATCTGTATAGGTCTTTACAACACCCTAAAACTCATGAAATTGCAGGAAGAACAATTTATTTTATTAATTTCTTTACCAAAACAAGTACATCTTCGCATCACCCACCTATGATGGCTATTTATAGGTTTATCCAATGGTTATATGGCTTTTTTAAACCAACTAGCCATTTGGAGGAAGGTTTTACAATTTTTAAACAAGTTTTTGAAAAGTTTCTCAAAGTTGCATAGCAACTTTTGAGCACTTTTGACAATTTTTGCAATAATGCATATTTATCAACCAAATTTTTTCCTGGGCCTAATTTTAAGATCCTTAATGGATATAAAAATGAAAACAATGAGAAATTACCATGCAAATACCTATTCCTAAGATATGGGATCATTTATGACCAATAGCTATCCAAGGGCTTATAAATTGCCAATCATGGAACCATGGTCTTACAATGTGATCCAATGACCAATCTAATATTCCTAAGCATGTTTAGAGGTCCTAATGACCATAGTGAAAACTTATTTATTGTTTTATGATGGTGAAGTGGGTGCTCCTACACCATATTCCCCTGGATTATTAAAAGTCAAGTTCCTACTTGAGAGTAGATGTTCCACTGAAGTGCCATGCCATTGTATTTGCTCCTCACTAAGCCATGTAGCATCAATATTTGAGAGGCCCTTCCATTTGACTAAGTAATGCATGTACTTCCTTGATCTAGTTTGGTTGAATACCTTAGAATCTAGAATGGCTTCAATCTCCACTAGTTTTCTTTGTGGAAGGTTTTTTACATAGTCCTCATCTTCTTTCTCATTGTTTAAAGTTGTTATAACCTTGTATGGTGTAAGGTCTACAATGTTGAAAATTGGAGAGATTTGGAAAGTTAGAGGAAGGAATATCTCATATGCATTCGCACCAATTTTATTCAATATGCTGCAAGGTCCTACCTTTTTCATTTGCAACTTGGAATACTTACCCTTAGGTAGTCTTTCCTTCCTTAAGAATGCCCAAACTTTGTCTCCAATCTTGAAGTGTACCTCTTTCCTCTTCTTATCAGCATTTTCTTTATACTTCAATGTAGTTTTTTGCAATGTATCCTTTACTTTCTACTACACTATAATGATCAACTCTGCTAATTCTTGGCCTTGTGCACTGATTTTGAAATTAGTTGGAAGTTTCCTTAGATCTAATGGTTCCTTGCCCGATGCAAACCATAAACTACTTGGAAAGTAGTTGTACCAATAGATCTATCAATGGAATCATTGAAAGAAAACTCTGCTTGGGGTAGTATGCTATCCCAACTTTGTGAATATTTCTTGGTTAGACATCTTAAAAGATTTCCTATGGACCTATTTACCACCTCAGCCTGCCCAACTATTTGAGGGTGATAGGCTAAACTATAGGTGAGATTTGTGCCTAACTTCTCGAAAACTATCCTCCAAAAATGGCCTTGAAACTTGATATCTCTATCCAAGACATTTGTTTGAGGTAAGCCATGAATTCTTACTACTTCTTTGAAGAAGAGTTGAACTATATGGGATGCATCATAGGTACTCTTGCATGGGACAAAATGAGCCATTTTGTTGAACCTATCCAATATGACAAACACACTGTCAAATCGTTGCTTTGTTTTTGGTAGTCCCATGACAAAATCCATTGAAATAGATTCCCAAGGTCTTGAAGGAATTGGTAGAGTTTGGTAGAGTCCTTGATTTGTTGTCATCCCTTTGCTTGTTGGCAAATAGTACAAGACTTAATAAACTTCCTAACATCATTATTCAACTTAGGCCAAAAATAACTTCTTCTTACCATCTCTGATGTTTTGTCAATGCCAACATGTCCATGTTGGCTGCCACTATGCTTTTCTTTGATTATATTTTTTCTCATTGAGCACTTTGGTGTGCATAGTTGTGCTAGCTCCCTTGAATAGTAGACCATTCTAGATCAAATATTCAAAGAAATTAGTATGATATTTGCCTTCCATATTTGTACAAATATGATATATCTCAAAAAAATTAAAATCATCTAAGTATAGGTGCTTAAGGGACTCAATTCCCACACATTTTGTAGTTGCACCTCTTCAACTAGACCAATCCTCCTACTAAGAGCATCAACAACTTTGTTTGCTACACCCTTTTTATGTTGAATGGTGAAGGTATAGGCATGCAATTATTCTACCCATTTGAGATGCCTGACTAAAAGTCTCTCTCGTGGATTCAGGAAGCTTAGTGCATGATTGTTAGTATAGATTATGAACTCCTTTGGAATCAAGTAGTGCCTCTATTTCTTGAAGGCTTGGACCATGGCATAAAGCTCTAGGTCATATGTGGAATACTTCCTCTTGGCTTCATTCATTGTCTCTAAAAAGAAAGCAACTATCTTGCCTTCTTGGCTTATGACTACTCCTATGGCCACATTACTTGCATCTATTTCCACTCTGAAAACCTTGTTGAAATAAGGGACAACCAAGATAGGATATTGAGAGACTATTCTTTAGGTACTGGAATGCATCATTTGCTTCCTTTGTCCATGCAAACTTAGTCTTCTTTCCACCTTTGATTGTTTCAAGCATTGGTACACACACATGACTAAAAGTTTTGATGAACTTTCTATAAAATGTTGCAAGTCCATGGAAGCTTCTTACATTAGTCTAATTCTTAGGTGGAGGCCAGTTAATGATTGTGTTTACCTTCTCAGGATCCATCTTGAGGGTACCTTGTGAAATGACAAAGCCTAGGAATACAAGTTCCTTTTTCATAAACATGTACTTTTCCAAGTTGATCACCAACTTGTGTTGATGGAGTCTTCTTAGTACATATTCTATGTGATGAAGATATTCCTCCTTTATTTGACTAAATATTAGTATGTCATCAAGGTAAATAACAACAAAATTTTCAATAAAATCTATGAATATCACACTCATAAGCCTCATAAAAGCGCTAGGAGCATTACTCAAACTGAAAGGCATTACAATCCATTCAAACAAACCTTCAATAGTCTTGAATGCTATTTTCCATTCATCTCTAGGCTTGATCCTGATTTGGTTGTAGCCTGACTTTAAGTCTATCTTGGTGAAGTAGCAAGCACCATGTAGTTGATCCAATAGATCTTCAATTCTTGGCATGGGAAACTTGTACCTTATTGTAATCCTATTTAGATTCCTACTTTCCATACATAACCTCCATTTTCCATCATTTTTAGGGGCCAAAACTATAGGTACTACACAAGGACTAAGACTCTTTTGAATGAGTCATCTTTCCAACAATTGAATGACATATTTTGCAATCTCTACATGCTATAATGGTGTCATCTTATATGGGGCTTTATTAGGTAGGGATGAACCTAATATAAGGTCTATTTGATGGTTTATGTCCCTAATGGGAGGAAGGCTAGTGGGTAGGTCACTAACAATGATATCTTTGTACTTTTGCATCAATTTTTGGACTTCATTTGGTATGGGCTCCTTTCTATCATTTTTGGTGTTATCCTTGGGCTTTGGAATCAAGATGAATGGTTCATTATCAGATTCCTTCAAAGTTTTTAACATCTTCTTTTGTCCTATGATAATTAGAGTGGGTTCTTTTTCATCCTTGCTATCCGGTAAGGGCTTTATGGTATAGGTTTTCCCATCTTTAGTGATGGGGACACAACCCAAGCACAAAATGGACACAACAGAAAAGGGGAAATTATATTAACTGAGAAAATAAGCTAGTACAAATAGTGTAGAGAAAATAAACTTCAAAACATGCGCTAAGGGCTTACAATAGCATAAATCTAGAGATAATTTCTCCTTTCAGTACCTCCTCTCAAACTCCACTCTGAACTGCCTTTTATAATGCTAGAAATCTCCTTAAATAGACCTCGAAGGGTTAAGGAGTAGGAGTACATTCTATAAAGTGCTAGTAGGCATCCACTGACCAAATAGAAGGTTCTAGAAGCTACGTTAGAAGTTGGTGCAAATCTAGAAGAATCCAGAAATGGTCATCGATCTTTCAGGAGGCATAACTTTTGAACCGTAGCTTCGATTGATGAACCGTTTACATTTTTGGAAAGATCTCGAAGTGATCTATAGCCCTATAGACCAGATTTGCTCATTCCCCATTTTTTGGCCCTTTTTGAGATCATTTAATGCCCCTAACTTGACTTTAAAGCATTCTTAGGAGGTCTCCAAAACCCAAAAAATTGCAATAACTTTCAAACTGTGGGGCCTTTTGACATGATTCTTTTTCTAGAATGCTCTAAATCACAATTACATTCATCTGGCTGATTCACACCTTCTAGTTTACCAAAATGATGGCCTAATTACATGCTCCTATTTTTTCCAAATTTTCTAGCACACTGATAGCAGAACTATGAGAGTTGGAACCTTTATTTGACCCAAATGGGTATCCAAAAATGAAAACACATGAAACAGAAACTAAGTCTAAGTACATTTTTTTGGGTGACACAGGATTGCCCTTATACCTCTGGATGCTCCTGCATCAGACACCCAAGGTAGATTGAAAAGTGACCCTGTCACTTTATGAATGGTAGAGGAAATCCCAAATGGGAAACCTCAGTTGCTGAAATCCAAGTTGAGTCCTCGATCGGTCATCCTTTCCATTTGACCAAATACTCTTCATACTGCCTATTTCTGGTACTCCTACCCACACGATGATCTAGAATGTCTTCTATCTCCTCCTTCTTAGAAGCAGGAATTGGACATGGCTCTAACACCAGCTCCTCATCTGCACCATCGTCATGATACTTTGTTAAATATGCAATGTTGAAAATGGGAGAAATGTGAATACCATCTGGCAGCTCCACCTCATATGCATTTCTTGAGTCATGTTTCTTCAAAACTTTGCAGGGGCCAAATTTCTTCATTTTCAGCTTGTTGTAAGTACCGACTGGAAATCTTTCTTTTCGTAAGTGCACCATGACTAGATCCCCTACTTGGAATTCCTTATGTCTTCTCCTTTGATCAGCCCTAGCTTTATACTCTTGATTCATCTTGGTAATGTGTGCCTAAACCTCCTCATGTAGACCCTTGATATGTTCAGCAAATTCTTTCACTTTAGCACTTGTCCTCTCCCCTTGCTCTATCTTCCTTAATTCTGGTGCAATCCTTGGGCTATTCCCATATACAATTTGGAATGGTGATTTTCTAGTACTCCTATTTATAGAGTTATTGTAAGAAAACTCTACTTGTGGTAGAATAAAATCCCATCCCTTGGGCTTATCCCCAACTAAACATCTCAGCAAATTGCCTAGACTTCTGTTTACCACTTCTGTTTGGCCATCAGTTTGTGGGTGATGTGTGGAACTGAATTTCAAGTCTGTTCTCAACTTTTTCCACAATGTCCTCCACAAATACCCAACAAATTTAGTATCTCTGTCATAAACTATGCTCCTTGGAAGACCATGTAGTCTTACCACCTCTTTGAAAAACAAGTCTACAATATGGACAGCATCATGAGTTTTGTGGCATGGAATGAAATGTGCCATTTTGGAGAACCTATCAACCACCACAAATACTGAGTCATTACCCCTTTGTGTCCTTGGCAATCCAAGAACAAAATCCATACTTATGTCCTCCCATGGCCTTGATGGAATAGGCAATGGCTGATATAGGCCAGTATTGTGACTAAACCCCTTGGCAACTTGACAAACCTAGCAACTCTGTACAAACTTCTTCACATCCTATGAAATTTGAGGCCAAAAATAATGTTCTCTAAGAATGGCAATGGTCTTATCTTGACCAAAATGTCCTGCCATCCCTCCATTGTGTTTCTCCTTAATCAGATTTTCCCTCATGGAACTCCTTGGAATGCACAATTGACTACCTTTAAACAACATGCCATCCTAAATCAAATAGTCTAACCACTTGGTTTTATCTACAACAACAGGTTCTTTACAAGCTTTCCATGCTTCAGCAAAATTAGGATCCTCGGGGTACAAATTTTTGAGTTCATCAAACCCAAATACTTGAACTTGCATTACTGTAAGCAACAACTGTCTCCTACTTAGTGCATCTGCAACCTTGTTAGATTTTCCACTTCTATGCTTCAACACAAATGTATAACTCTGCAAGAACTCTACCCACTTCATATGCCTCTAATTCAATTTACCTTGGCTATTTAGGTACTGTAATGCCTGATGATCAGTATACAAAACAAATTATTTTGGCAATAAATAATGCCTCCATTTCTTAAAGGCTTGAACTATTGCATAGAACTCTTGATCATAAACAGAATACTTCTTCTTTGCATCATTCAATTTTTAACTAAAATATGCAATAGGCTTACCTTCTTGGCTTAATACAGCCCCAATAGCGCTACCACTGGCATCACAATCCACTTGGAAAACCTTTCTAAAATCTGGAAGTGCCAACACAGGCTATTTTATCACCTTCTTCTTCATCAATTCAAAACTTCTCGCAGCTGCTGCAGTCCATTTGAACTCTTTTCTATCCCCTCTTATTGTATCAGTTAGGGGTGCACATATGCCACTGAAATTCTTAATAAACTTCCTGTAAAAACTGACCAGACCATGAAATGATCTTACCTCAGTAGCAGACCTTGAAGTAGGCCATTCCAAGATGGCTTTTACCTTCTCTGGATCCATTTTGAGACCTTCAGGTGATATAACAAACCCCAAATAGACTAACTCCCTTTTTGCAAAGATACACTTCTTCAGATTAATTAACAGTTTCTCTTCCCTTAGCCTTTCAAGGACACTACGAATATGCAGTAAATGTTCTTCCAAAATCTTGCTGAAAATTAGAATATCATCCAAATAGACAATAACAAATTTTTCCAAGAACTTCTTAAGTACCTCATTCATGAGATACATGAAGGTGCTTGGGGCGTTCGTCAATCCAAAGGGCATGACTAACCACTCATAAAGACCCTCCTTGGTCTTGAAGGCTATTTTCCACTCATCTCCTTCTTGAATCCATATCTGATGATAGCCACTCTTGAGATCTATCTTTGTGAAGTACTGAGCTCCACTCAAGCAGTCCATAAGATCATCCATCCTTGGTAAAGGAAACCGATACTTGATGGTTATCCTATTTATAGCTTGAGAATCTGTACACATCCTCCACTCTCCATCCTTCTTTGGTGCGAAAACTGCAGGTACTGCACATGGACTCAAGCTCTCTCGAATCAAGCCCTTCCTCAACAGCTCCTAAACCTGTCTATTTAGCTCCTCTATTTCAGTAGGAGTCATCCTGTGAGTAGCCTTGTTAGGAAAACTAGCTGCTGGAATCAGATCTATCTAATGACTGATTTGCCTTACTGGTGGCAATCCATCTGGAACATTATCAGAGATAATATCTCCAAACTCCCCTAGTAAATCTGAAACTTCAAGTGGTATTTCACTACTACCTTCTTTATCTTTCCTAGGAATCAAAGCATAGCACATATGCTGATGTTTCATGCCATCTAAAAAATTCCTTTCATCAACAAGACAAATCCTAGCACTACTACATACCTTTTCACCTTCCTTTTTCATGGGCTTCAATTTGTGGCAAACTCCATCCTTTCTCAAAGAGTATGTGTTTGCATGTCCATCATGTATTGCATGTCTATCAAACTGCCATGGTCTACCCAACAATAGATGGAAAACATCCATCGAAATAACATCACAGAGAACTTCATCATGGTAACTCCCAATTTTGAATTTCACTAAACATTGTTCACTTACCAGGACCTTATGATCATCTTTTACCCAAGCAATCTGATAGGGCTAGGGATGTTTCTCCCTCTTGAGCTTCAGCTTAGAGACCATCTCTTCTGATACCAAGTTATCAGTGCTACCACCATCAATGATCACGTCACAACATTTATCCTCACTTGCATCTGGTACAGAACAAACTCCTCTGTTGTCCTAGTTCAATCTCACCACTTAGTAGGACTCTTTCATTTACCAAGGTCTCTCCTCTTTTTGCATCCTCTGAATGTGATGATTGTGCATCCTCATCCACATGAGCAACCCTAGCTTGGCCCTCAGCTCTCCTATCTGTCCTTCCTTATTGTTGAGGGCATTCAAAGGCACAATGACCTTCTTCATTACAATGGAAACAGGTACCACGAAAGCCTCTTCTTCCTTGTCCATGTCCTCTACCTCTTACTCTCTGATTTCCAAAGTCTTGATCATGGGAGCGGTTGAAACCCTCATTCCTCGGGTTCTTGCTAGTACCCACATCTTCATTTTTCTTTTCGGTTTCATTGTGGCCTCCAGATGATCTACCGCTTCCCCTTCCTCCTTGACCGTGCCCTCTTTGTCTTCCTTCAAACCTTTTATTCAGCTTCTCTTCAACTCGTAAGGAAAACTGGTATGCCTCTTCAACGCTGGTCATTCTTACCAACCTTAATTCCTCTTGGATGCTAGGTCGCAACCCATTGATAAAATTCCTCTGTATATTCTTGGACTGATCTTCCTACTTGCTTTAACCCATGCATCTTCTTAAACAAATCAAGCTCGTAGTCCACAAGAATGAACTGCTTCTTCAATTTGTCCACCATGCGATCCCATCTTGTGATCTTCTCCTTTCCTCTTCTATTTCTTTCCAATTGGACCTCTTGCCACCAGATTTTGGCATGGCCTTTCAGTTTGGCCTTTGCAAACTTAACCCTATCTGGGTCCCTAATATCCTCATACTCAAAGTATTCTTCCAGTTCATTGACCCAATCGATCAACTCATCTGGTTTCAGATTTCCTGAAAATACACCCATTTCAATTGTAGGTCTTTTTACAAACTTAGTAATGGCCCTAAAAAGCCTTTCCTCTGCATGATTCAGAACTTTCCCGTCAAATTCCCCTTCTAGTCCAACTTCATCTTCTTCATTGTCATCTTCACTTTCATCACCTGCGGTCACAACTGCTCCTCTACAGAGCTCCTCCTGCAATTCTTTTACCTGCCTTTGGAGGGCTCTAACCTCCTCAAGATTAATAGCTTTGGCCCTTCCACCATGCTCTCTTCATGGAGGCATCTTTTTAACTCAAACCCACAACCACACAGTCCTGGTGCAAACTGCCTCACAGTCGGCACTCTGTTTACACACTCAAGAAAACTGGCTCTGATACCACTTGATGGGGACACAACCCAAGCATAGAATGGACACAATAGAAAAGGGGAAATTATATTAACTGAGAAAATAAGCTAGTACAAATAGTGCAGAGAAAATAAACTTCAAAACATGCCCTAAGGGCTTACAATAGCATAAATCTGGAGATAATTTCTCCTTTCAATACCTCCTCTCAAACTCCACTCCGAACTTCCTTTTACAATGCCAGAAATCTCCTTAAATAGACCCTAGAGGGTTAAGGACTAGGAGTACATTCTAGAAAGTGCTAGTAGGCATCCACCGACCAAATAGAAGGTTCCAGAAGCTGCGTTAGAAGTCGGTGCAAATCTAGAAGAATCTAGAAACGGTCACCGATCTTCCGGGAGGCATAACTTTTGAACCATAGCTCTGATCGATGAACTGTTTACATTTTCGAAAAGCTCTTAAAGCGCTCTATAGCCCTATGGATGAGCTTTGCTCCTCCCCCATTTTTCAGACCTTTTTGAGGTCATTTAATGCCCCTAACTTGACTTTAAAGAATTCTTAGGAGGTCTCCAAAACCTGAAAAACTGCAATAACTTTCAAACTGTGGGGCTTTTTGACCTAATTCTTTTTTTGGAATGCTCTAAATCACAATTACATTCACCTGGCCAATTCACACCTAGTTTACCAAAATGATGACCTAATTACATGATCCTATTTTTTCCATATTTTCTAGCACACTGATAGCGAAACTGTGAGAGTTGGAACCTTTATTTGACCCAAATGGGTATCCAAAAATGAAAACACATGAAACAGAAACTAAGTCTAAGTACATTTTTTTGGGTGACACAGGATTGCCCTTATACCTCTAGATGCTCCTGCATCATTTAGTAATGGAGTAGGTGTCTTCCTATAATGGTGGGTGGCATCAACATCAAATTGCCAAGGCCTTCCTAGAAGAATATGGGCTGCATCCATCTCAACAACATCACAAAGAACTTTATCCTTGAAATTAGAAATAGAGAATTCTACCCAAGCTTGCTCTATAACTAGAGTGTTTTGGCCTTTTGTTAACCATGAAACATGATATGGATAAGGTTATGGCTACTTAAGAAAGTTTAATTTCTAAACCATTTCACAAGACACAAGATTTTTAGTTGAACCTGAATCAATAAGGAGATTGTATACCTTTCCATGGAATTTGATCTTTTTCCTAAAGAGATTCTTCCTTTGTGGAGGTTCTTGGCTTTGTAGCACTTGAAGGAAGATTTGCCTCATCATTAGACATGCTTTTTCTTCTGGTTCCAAATCTATAGCAGCATTATTGTCTTCTTGCTTATCCTCTTGGACAAGTTGTGCTCTCCTCTACCCTTGGTTATTGTTCCTCTTCTCAGGGCATCTTCCTACATGATGTCCAAGTTGACTGCAATAGTAACATCTTAATTTTCTATCACCTCTTCCTGAGTTTGTCCTTCCTCTATTGAAAGGCCTTCTTCCTCTATAGTTTCCTCTTGAATTGGAGTCACTATTCTCTTTATCTCCTTGGTCATGGTTCTTGATGTTTCTATTACTTTTTCCCTTGTTCCAAAAGTTTCTTTTGCCTCTATAACTCCTCCCACTATCATTGTTCTTTCCTTTTCTAGAGTCTTGCTTCCTATTCCACTTTTCTTCTACTTTGAGTGCCATTTGGTAGCAATTGCTCACTATGGTAGTGTAGTGTAGACTTAATTCTTCTTGGATGGGTATTTTCAGCCCATTCATGTACCTTGCTAACTTCTCTTCTTCATCTTTAGTAGTATTGGTCTTCATACATAGTTTCAAGAACTCCTAGGTGTATAAGGCCACATCCATGTGCTTTTGTTTTAGACTTTGCTTCTTCCTATGGAGTTGTAACCCATAGTCCTCTAGTATATATGTTTCCTTGACCAATGCTATCATTCTATTCCAAGAACTAATCATGCTCTTTCCATTCTCCACCCTCTCTGTCTAGATGAAGTTCCACCAAGTTAGGGTTGCTCCATTCAACTTGGATCTTGTAATCTTTACCATTTTCTTCTTAGGGATCTCTTCACATTCAAAGAATTTGGTTAATGCCTCTATCCAATCCAAGGCTAAATCAACATTCATCTTGCCCTAAAAATCAGAAAATCCATCTTCTCCTCCATGGTCCTCCTTCCCATAGATTTTAAAGCATCTATGAAAGGTCTTTGATTTTCAGGGATGTTTTGAGTAGCATCATCCTCCTCTTCTTCACTCCCTTCTTTTGTTTTAGACTCTTCTTTGGCTTTACCTTCAAGCTTTTTCTCAAGTTCTTGAAGCCTTTGAGTCAAGGCATTATTTGCAGTCATTTATTCTCTCACCATCTTTTCTTACTCATAGTTTTTAACCCTTGCAAGGATATCTTGTTCTCAAGTTTAGACATGGCTATGATACCACTTGATGTAGTAGTGCACAATGGAAGCCTTCAACAGGCAAGAAACTAGGCAACTGGATAAGGTTATAATCCTTTAATACCCCAAAGAGAGGGTTCAAAACTTAGACACTTATCACAAGTATCAAAAACTAAACTCAAATAGGTTATCACAACCCCAAAGACGAAAAGAACCTAATCACTAGGTTTGCCAAAGTCCACAACACTAGTATCCAAGGATTCCCCAAAATGCCTATTAGAGAACAAACACCCAACTTCAATAAAATGAATGCAAATGCAATGGATTGAACTATGAAAACTTCTCTATCCTATTTAGGTCTAATGACAACAAATTAAATGATTCTTTTGGTTCCAAATAGCCCATACATGAAAATTCAACATATTGTCATACCTTGGCTAATAGCCCTTCAAATTGAAAACTAGACATAACAAGGAATAACTCCACATGAAGACCAAGTTTAGATTCATATTTATACACCCTTTATGGATATACAAAACATATCCAAATTACACAAACTAAAGTTTAATACAAACCCCTATTGTAACCACATTTTGGTTGTACTAATAGGCCTAATTAGGCTGTTGTTGCTCTGTAAGTGCCTCTTCCCACATGCCAAATTACCAAGTTGCTATTTTAACATATTGGGGCATGTAAACATGGTCTAATTCCAACGTTTAAAGCTTTGGATCACTCCCAAACTCAAGTTATGATGACTATTGCAAATTGTTGTATGGTGTATGTATGATGCCATACAACTAGGGTATGGTGGAAAATCCAAATCACTACTTCTCTCCATCTTTGAAACCTACAAAATATGGAATTAAATTGAAAAATATTTGATTCCACCAAGGGGCATCAAAATCCCATGGTGGAAAGTGCCAAAACAACAAGGCCCTAGGTGAAGCCCTTGTTAAATGCTGATTTCTAGACACCTTTCAACAAAACTTGAACAACTTGCATACTATAAAGGATAAAAGCATCAGACCACTTGCATATGAAATATGATTCATCTGTCTACCTTTTGAAGTCACTAATACATGCTCATACATCCATAAAGGTCCATATAGAACCCTAAAACTCATGAAATTACAGGAAAAATAGCTTATTTTATTAATTTCTTTACCAAAACAAGTACATCTCCCTATCACCCACCTATGAGGGCTATTTATAGGTTTATCAAATAGTTATATGGTTTTTGTAAAACAACTAGGCATTTGGAGGAAGGTTTTACAAGTTTTAAACAAGTTTTTGAAAAGTTGCTCAAAGTTGCATAGCAACTTTTGAGCACTTTTGACAATTTTTGCAATAATGCATATTTATCAATCAATTTTTTCCCTGGGCCTAATTTTAAGATCCTTAATGGATCTAAACATTAAAAACATTATAAATAACCATGCAAATACCTATTCCTAAGATATGGGATCATTTATGACCAATAGCTAGCCAAGGGCTTATAAATTACCAATCCTGGAACTATGGTCTTACAATGTGATCCAATGACCAATCTAATATTCCTAAGCATGGTTAGAGGTCATAATGACCTTAGTAAAAAATTATTGATTGTTTGATGATGGTGGAGTGGGTGTTCCTACACCAATAACTGGGTCTTTTACTAACATATGTAAGAAAATCTTGGCTTTTTATTCTCTTTTCTCACAATCTTGGACATTAGTTAGTGTTGTTATAGGTGATGTATTCTTGGCCTCTTTTCCATTTACAAAGGCCCAAATATATGCCCCTCCATTAGAGTTTACATCTTGAACTTCCTATTAACACAATTGGTACTGTCTAACTTATTTGATTTAGTTAAATATGAATCTACATTATTGGTCATCAAAAAAAAAGAGAGAGAAAACTAACAAGAAGCTTTTACCAAAAAATTCTTATACTTGAGAGTACTGTCAGAATGACTACTTCTCCCAATAACACCAATTAGATTAGTACACTAGTTGATATTACTTGCAACAACTCCTTTTTCACACACATATATATTGCATCTTCAGCTCTCCAAAGAATTTTGAAAATACCATAAAAAGAATCTTAGACTTAGTTTAAATACCATATTGAAAGATAGAGAAGGAATACTTAAGAAACAAATAAACAAGAGAAGAAGAACTAGAAACTTGATATTATTGTATAATGGAAGCCTATTTATACAACTAAATGAACAACTTACATACCTAAAGTATTGCAAAGGGGATTGATAACAAACTCTTAAGAGTTTGACAACACACTAAGAGGATTTGACACCACAACAAGATTAATGGAAAAGTGGAGTACTCTAGACAACTAATTAGATCTAAGATAAAGACCTACAGTTAGTCATTTGTTCAAACTAGAACTCTTTGACACAACTACAATTAAACTAAAGTCTTGCTCCTAGCAACTCAAACTTGAGTTGCCACATGTGTAGCTAGTTATTCATTATTCTAATAGTCAATACCTTTCTTCTCCTCTGCACTTTTTTTTTTTTGCCTCCTTTCACATTAAAAATACATGTAACATCCTTTCACCATGCTCACCATTATGATGCAAGGGCATCCAAGGGTCAAGGATATTGACTCAAATGTGGGTTTTGGGTGAAATTTACTTCCAAAGGTCATAACTTTTGACTCAGATGTGAGTTTTGGCTGAAATTTTATAGGTAGTTGCCTAAGGAGTTATCTAGATTACCAATAGAGCTTTGCTCAATAGGTGGCCATTTTAATATTTTTTTGGGAGCCTAAAATATTGTCTTGACCTTTGAAATTGGCATTTTGTGTTTTTTCAATTTTTTTAGAAAGTTTTTTTTGCAATAAATCTGAAATCAGTATTTTGATTTCATTGATTAGTTGATAATTCATCTTTCCTTAGTTGGGGGCTTTTCTTCTGGAAAAAAAATGATTCATTGGATGGGTTTTAAAAATTACAAAAAATGGAAAAATCTATTTTTACCAAAAGAACTATGAAATATGATAATTTTAGGAATTGTAATAAGTAGGTGTTTTATTTCATTGTAGAGGAAGAGTAGAGTTGCAAAACTTTAATGAAGAATTATGATGTTTTGAAACTTTTGAGTTGTATCATTTTCATGTTTATTATTTGAAGAGTTTGGATTACATCACATTCCTAGATTATGCATATAGTCTCCATTATTATCTGAATGTCATTTAAAAAAAATATTATTTGTTGATTTTGTCATAGTTATCCATTGTAGAGGTTGTTGATGTGCTAGATGTGACTAGAATTCCATTCTAGGTTTCTATTGGATTATATCCCATTATATAATGTCTTAAATCATGCTAAATTGATATAATCGCTTTCAATCGTATAAATTCTAACAGTTGGAATAATCAAAATTTGATAATATATGGTAATAAAATTTATTTCTTATTTTATAATATTATTAAAAATCACACACTTGATATTTAGATTAAACTAGCAAATACAATATAAATATACATAAAATATATCAAGAGTTATATGAAGTCTATGTATATTGGTATTTTTTTTATTTATATATTATTTCAAGAGAAACATTATACGAATATATATTTACGAGTGATCAAATAGTTCGTTCGAGTTATGTATTTGTTATATATATACTTTTAAAATGTTTGTTTGGATATATGCAATTAATATATGATAAATATCTATACTATTATTTTCTAACAAATTTGAATTTCATATTCAAAAGTTTCAATGTTTATAAATTCAAGAATGTTGGTAAGAATTGTGAAGGTTGGCTTTAAATCTATAGATTGCATTTTGTTATATTTTGAAATAGTTTTTTACAAGTTTGTTCTATGCATATGTTACAATTATTTCATTTCATTAGATAGTATAATTATGAAATAACACTATTTTGAAATATATCTTGTAACGATTTTGTACTTTTTTTGAGAATAATTATGACACGCTATTAAAAAAATATCCACAATAACTTTACGAGTTGAAGTTGTCTTATTTGGTTTCTAGTAAATTTAGTATATTTGGAAAAAGCAAGTCTAGCATGTAACTTAAAATAAATTGGTATATTGATCTTTATCTTTTGGAATCCTTCAGCATACAATAATTGTTGGATACTTTTATAACATAAAATATAAGAATAAAAAAATTCATCATATTATTTGAAAAAAGAAGAAGCACAACCCCTATTTGAATTGAAGTTGTCATATTTAATTTCTAGAGTTTAGTATGTTTGAAAAAACTAAGAATAATACACAGAATTTAAAAGAAATTGATGTTGGTTTTTATCTTTTAGAGCCCTTCATATATAAGATTATTGTTGGATATTTCTAAAATAAAAATATATAAAAAATAAACAAATTCATACATATAGATGGAATCATATCAAGACGTTTATTTATTCTAAGTGAAATCTTATTAATATATAACTTCAATAAGAATAATCACTACATATCATTGTTTACTAAAAGAAAAGAAAATGAGTCCAACAATTTTAATAGCTTCATTTCAAACTTACAAACACAAGAATTATGGAGACCAAAAAAATTCTAAAAAATTTAATCTTATGTCTGTTGTGAGGTACAATAAATTTTTAGAAAACTGTGCTACAAACAAGCTATTAGCTATGTTGATATGACATCTAATCAACTTTAATAGATGCTCAAAAGAATGCCGACTTCACATCTCCTGGAATTTAAAAACAAAATAAAATAGATAGACCCATTATGACTGGCGGTTACTTTGCATTTGCATATATTTGCTTGAATATCTGCACCATTGTAGGCACTGCGGCCGCCACAACCAGAACCACACCCCAGAACATAGTGAAAGTTCTCATAAACTTTGGATGCTTCTCCATAAACTCACCAATTTGAACCATGGTTCTCCTTCTATACCATTCATTCACATCAATCTTGAACTGCCCGAACTCATCTTCATCTGCAAAACTGAAATTGACTCCTCTGGAGAGCCCGTTGAAGAGGTCAGTGACTTCCTTATCAGTCCCAATGGAGCTCTGAATTATCCCCTTCTTCCTCAGCAAAACCACGTCTTCTTCATCCTGAACAAACCCATTCATCAGAAACACATACTCTGAGATAATGCTGAGGTCTTTTTCTTGGCAAACATCGATAGCCATCAGGTTCCTCAAAATCACCTCCGTAGTATCAGAAACATATATCACAGGGAGAAACAAAGTCTTATCCTTTTTCACGAAACGGAGATGATCTGCAGACGGAACTCCTTTGTACCATCTGAACTTCATTCCGTTCCTGTACAACTCTGCTGCTGAAGCCATCATCTGTTTACGATGAGTCTGATTTTCACTTTGCCGAACTGCTTTCTCACGGGGATGACCACGGTGTCGTCGGCGGCGGTGACGTGGCACTGTAATTTGAACATCCCCCGTCTTCTCTGCATGGGTGCACTCGTCCACAACAAAATCATGAAAAAACCCTAAAATGTGGTTGTATTCCGCCAGATTTTTGTACTTTGATTCGAAAACTTTCGTCATTTTCATCTCCCGGTCTCTATGCTGTGTTTGTTGCTCCTTGGCGCTTGGCTGAAGATAATAATTGAAAGGGTGGACCAACGCAATTATACCGTCACATATCATTCTGAGCAGCTCTATTCTCGCCGCTTCTACCGTCGATCTGTGCTCCATTGCCAAAAGCTCTATGAGCAGTATTATTGGAACCTGGTTTTCAAGCATCAGAATGTCGCTCAAAATGTCGAATTGGCAAGATCGGACCCTGTTTCTGTTAAAGACAGGATCCAGCTTCCATTGTGATTCAACATTGAGGTCCCATTGTGTTTCATCTGATAGAAGCCTGAGAGTCTCCAGAATGAAACATCCGTCCAACGTGAAGGCCCATGCAAGGATTTCTGGGTCGCGGTCCACTTTTACTTCATAGCTTTCAGTCAGCTTAGGAAGCAAGTTCTGCACTCTCTCCACCAGAAAGCGTGCGTGCTGCTGCTCCCGTGGGAGCCTTTTCACTGTCCGATTCACAGCATTTATTTTGTAGAGCTCCATCTGAGAGAGTGGCTGAGATATCCTGCGATGGAAAAGGCCCAAACGGACCACCCGAGGCACATATGCGTCCCTGTTTAAGCTCATCAGATAGTTGGGCACTGAGTTTATGGAAATAGGAGAAGGCTTTCCGGTCTGATCATCTGACTCAATGTTTTCTGCCCTGTGAAATTCAAGCTTGCCCTTCACGTCATCAAACCATGATGAACAAGTCTCTGGGTCCACTACTGATAAATGCCACTCTTTTACAACCTGTTTCTTGGCGCTCTTTTTGGCCATGCTCAACTTCTTGAACAAGCGAGTACAAAGAGATGAGTGAATAAAGAATGCAGTACTCTTTTCGATTGACAGTGGGAGAATCTGTCCGGAATTACAATCTCCTTTTCCCTGGCCCGGATTACAACTTTCACCTGCAAGGTAAAGTATCCCACATCTCAATCTATCACTGACATTACTTTCGCATGACAATTGTGTAGCGAATCAAATAAAGAAAATGAAAGCAAAGTTTAAAGTTGAAGTGATTAATTCATTATTTTCAATATTATAATTCTGATTGGTAAGCATATCGTGATATTTTCCGTTAAGATAAAAAGTACTTTTCTTTAAAGATGAATGTTCTTGATTTATTGCATCTTTATTTCAGATAAGAACCACAATACATTGGAAGTTATCTTTTGAATAATGTATTTTAGGAACTTGAAAAATTCATGATAACCAGATCAAGTCAGCAATAACACTCCCTTAATCTTTCATAAATTTATTCTTTTAAAAATATATATTTTTCTACATGATAGATTTAATGTTTTCAATGAAACATTTCTAATCAAAAGGGTGTGAAGATGTGTGCACAGTAAATTGAATTATTAGATCAAATATGCAAAAATGATAATATATAAATGAATATGACCATTTTTTGAATCATTGAATATATGTTTTTTTATTGAAATTTGTAGAATGATTGGAGATGATAGAGAACACAATTCAACAGAACACACACACAATGAGGAACAATAAACAATCGCTATCGCGATAACATAAAAGTATAAAGACCAAAACACAAATCTCAAGTACTAATCAAATGGGAATAAACACAAGAGAATACCTTTGTTGCAGCTAGGTGGAGTATTGCTCAACAGCTCTATTCATGGATGGTGCAGTGCATGACCTAGAATTAGCTTCTTATTATAGTTTTTATGAAGATGGCACTGTGCCAAAATTTGATTCTTTACGTCCGGTTTGGGAGAATTTTTTAGTCTTTGTTTCATTCTCATGACGTTTCTCTTTTCTTTTTATCAGCCTTAAAATGGCTTTGGTCAATTCAGAACGCCCACCTGTTGATGCGATATTTACCCGGAAAAGGTTACCCGACAGCCATTTTTCCCATTATTATTCGCGAGCATTATGATTGGGTTTCCGGTTTTGGTATGATGCTCCGGATTACTCTTTTTCCTCGAAGTTACGGATTCGTTGCTTCGTAAAATGCCTACAAGAAGCGTTGTAAATATATGCGTTTGCTTACTTTAATTAAAGGTTCTTTTAAATGTATATGCCTCTGCCAGCATATGTATTATGTAAAATATTATTCATTGTTGTGATTTGGGTGATATTCTTCATAATTATTTTATTGTTCATGACCAATAGAAACGAGAACCTTAATGTCGAAAATTTCAAGTCAATTAGTGTAAATTTGGCGCATATTTGATGTTACATGGAAAAGTTATATATATATATATATTCATTTTTTAAAAGTTAGAGTTATTCTAGCTATTGGGTAGGACATCATGGGATTAATTGTTTAAGAAATCTTGTCTATCAACAATATATTTCTCATAGATAATGCAATGTTTTTCTAAAAAATTATTTTGAACAAGATGTGCATTTACAAGAGGAATTGTTAAGTCAAATTAAAGAAATTTACTACTACTTAAAAAATTGATAACTTAGAAAAGTGACATTGTTGGAAATGTATGTGGGCCCAAGGGCCAAGTGATTGAGATGGGGGTGAATCAAGAACCAATAAAACTTTAACTTTTATTCACCAACTAATCCTTCATAAGCTACTCTGATCTAATTGCATGCATGAAAGACTGAAAACAATAAAACATTCATAACATTTGAGACAATGTTTGGTAACCCAGACACCTTCCAAATAGAAAGTAAAATTAGGGTGAGAATGATACCCACAAGCTTTATGACTGTAGTATAAAGGTGGCTTGTCAAAGCTTACAATTGATCACTTTTGGTGATCTACCCTGTTAGGTCCACCTTGTGAAACAATTTATACAATACAATGAAGTATGCACTTGATTAGGAGATTTAGCGTAAGACTATGAAGTCTACCTTGTTATAAGATTTGATTGATGCACCTATTAGGATGAACCAGTAGTTGATCTTTGATCTACAACTTGATTTGTTGAATGAGATTCATTTGATGTAAAATGATCACCTTGCTCTAATAAATGAGACTTTGCTTTCCCTTATACTTCTTGGAGCCTTTGTCTTCTAATTCACATTCATTATGATTCTTACTTGTTACATATTCACACTTTGATATGATAAGATTTATTGCATATATACCAACCCAATGAATTACCTTCTGGACTTGGCTACAACACCAAATCTAGACAATCTTCACTAAGTTGACTAACTATTGTAACTCAAGTTTACAAGATTGCTCTGGTGATATTTTGACACTCGACAACACTGACAACATGAAAAGCATTGGCACTCGGTTGACACTAGTGCTCAATCCACATTGATCACTTGGGAGTAGGCATGAACTCGATTAGCATGAGGTGACTCAATGAACATTGGTGAACTCACTAGATACTGAAGGGTTTGGTTGACACTATAGCTCGATCAACACTACCTTCCTTCTACTTGGTTAATATGACTAACTCGATAGACACTGTGAAGCTCAGTTAACACTGCATTCCTTCTTGGTTGCACTGATGAGCTTAGTAGACTCTATGAAGCTCGGTAGCAATGTAACCAATTAAACTGATTAAATGTTGAGTCACTAACTAACAAACGATTTGACCATCATGTCAACAGACATAATATGCATGTTGTATGGAGACTTCATGGTTGTTCATATATTTGGAACATTATTGTAGTTGTGAAAGTTTATGAGAAATTAAGTGGAGAGACATTGACTAGTTTTTATTGTTATATTTTTCTTTGGTTTATCCACATAAATTCTGTGTTATGTGTATTTTTTCTTCTATTCAATTTTCTAGAATTGCTGATTTTTATTACAGGTAATACATGTAATTATTACAATTATTTAATAACATGGGTCTTTATGCAATAGATTATCAAAACAATTGATTGATCTTTAAAACTATCTAATTAACAAAATACCTTTGAATATTTAGATTATTTACATTGTCCTTGTCTTTTTATTAAAAAAAATTGTCTTCTTACATTGAAACAATTCATTTGAAAAATAACAAAATAACATATGAAGGATTATTAAATTTAGTTCCATTCATAACAATCTATTAAATTTAAATCCATTTTTTCTAATATATTAAATTTAGTTCCTATTCATAACAATCTATTGTCTTGGTCTATTAGCACAATGAGAGTTGTGTACTTAGAGAAAGAAACTGTATCACTCATAAAGCCATTAGTCAATATCTTATTAAATACATATTGAAGCAAGAAAGTGCTAATTTATGAATAAATCATCTATTTTGTTTGATCAAGTGAATTGTATTATTTATATTCATATCAATTTCAAAATTGAAGATATTTATGTTACTCCATTAGTAAGCTTACAATTTTAAATAGTTTAGATTTAGAGGAAAAGACCTCTAGCCACTATTCTAAAAACTTTTTTAGTTTCAGCATAGATTTTATTTAAACTAAACCTTATAAGGACAAACTCTTTTTTGAAATATCATTGCAAATGAACAATTTTGAAAAAAAAATATACAGTAACATAAAGTTTAAAACATATAACAAAAGACAAAGGAACATGTGATCGTTTCTATATCTAAGATCCACAATCCAACAATAATATTACAAGGATTGCATAAAAATAAAATAAGAGTAGAGTTATGGTTGCTTCTTTCACAAAGAAAATATTGTTATTGTTGACTTCATATGTTCTCCACACACACACATATAATATCAATATTGTTGAAGACATAAATAAAGGTCTTTATTGGTAAACATGGGTTGCATATGGACTTCTATTAGGTAGTAAATTTCCTGCTAGAACAAGCCTAATGAAAGAAAACAGAGCTTGATAAGGATAAATCAATTATAAATAAAATTCTTTGCTGAAGCTATGCCCTCTTTGATTTCTAGTGGGCACTCAATAAATATAATAATAATTTTCTAAAGTGTAATATGAATATTTGTTTGAAACAAAACCTAGGGATAACTAGAGTTGGGGGTCTGATAAGAGATTGTAGAGGGAATCTGATTCTAGACTTTACTAAGAATTTAGGTACAAACTCTAATAACTATGTAGAGTAAATAACAATGTGCTATGGAATTAAAAAGTTACAATACTTTGGGATGGATAATATTGTGATGAAGGAAGACTCAAAAATTAGTATTGACATATTGCAGAGCAAAGCCAAATTCCCATGAAATCTCTATACTCTAGTATCTGATTTTAGAAGATACTTTCTCTATTTTAATAAGGTGATAATTGAACACACTTTATGAGAATGAAACACAATTGAAAATTATTTGTCTACTTGGACCCTAGCCTATGACAATTGGCATCATGTTACTGCCTTCAACTGTATGCAAGAACTAAAGGACATTGTTATAAATGATAGAATGGAAAATCAAGGAAGTTAGTAAGAGAATACGCTGGTGTATTCTAAAGGATATAGGTGTAGAATGAAAATTCTTAAAGTATTTTTCAAAAAAATTTGGCATATATGTACCAAAATCATACAAAAAAGTGGTCAAGTATCAAGCTAAATTGAGGCAAGAATTTCAGTAATAGAACTTATTTAAACATTTTTAACTTAGTATTTAGAGGTGATCATAAAAATATGAAAACTACCATTTTAGAGTAGATGATTAAAATTTTAGCGAACATTTATCTTTTTTTGGCAATGATGACACTTAAGGTGGGTGATAATGTTGAAGTCAGGAATATTTGGCTAATGAATTTGAAGTACCTTCTAAAAATGAGGAAGTATGAGCTAAGCCCTTTCATTATTAATTGTAAGTGTCCTATCATAAGTTGGAAAGTTGTCAAATCAGTCAATAGGTGTATATCAATAATTAAGAAGGGGCAGTTCATTGGGGATGGTAAATTAGTAAGCTTTAGTTGGCAATTCTTGGCTCTCTACAAGCTTTCATAGAATCCTTGTTAAGTGACCTAGTTTTAGTGAGAAGATTATCACGTAGAGTGAGACCATTGATCAAAGTATTGTGAGGATTGAAAATAACTTGGAGGAGGGAAACTAATTTTTTTATAAAGTCTACATTATGGGTGGCCCTCTAAAACATGTTGAGTTGAGAAGTTGAAGGGATTTGATGTAAAACAAAGAAATATCTAACTACTTCAAAAGGGTAGGGATAGATAATTACATTCTAGTAATACACGACCATAATACTTTATTATCTTCAAAAATTTCCAAATCATGATATAAAAGTTAAGTTGTTATTTGGAGTGCTAAGTCCAACCCTATGGGAATCCCCAAAAAGAGTAGAAATTTTAGAAGAAATCATTGAAGTGTATAAGTAGGACTTATAAGGTAATTTAGATAGTGAAGAGGGAGATAATAAACTTAAACCCGAGTCAATTTTAGGGGAGAGAAGGTTTGAAAAGATTTAGAAACAAAAAGAAAGAACTATAAGGAGGAGAGCAAGGAGGAAACCCATGATACTCAAAACAAAGAGGTGATATATGAAACTAAAGTGAAGGAAACTCTGGAAAAAATGGGAAGTAACACCACTAAAGATGAGGACTTTGAAGTGGAAGATGTTAAAGGGATAGAAGATGAGGAACATGACTCTTAAGATTATCGTATTGTGGTTGACCTAGGAATTCAAGAGAAGGTCTAGTTGCCCAAAATGTCAGAGGATGAGTTTAGTAAAGAAAAAGACAATCCTTTGACCAATGTGTAGAACAATATTCACAATGTTGAGAAGGACTTTACTAGAAAGTTAATGGAGCTTCAGGACAAAGTTGATATCCTCAAAAAAAATGTTTCTAGTTTTATAACGAGTATCAAGATTAGGGTGGTGATTTCCTCTATTTGTAGGGTTTAGAAGGAAACAATTAGGAAGGTTGTATTTGGCACCATCACTAGAAAGAGAAAATTTGAGAAGGATGACCTACTTAAGGATAAAAATTTTGAGAAGGAAAACAACCTAAAGGATGTCACCAACTTGATGGAGGACCTTAAATGGTTGGTAGAAGATTGGGAAAATGTTTAGACTTAGCTATTTTTTCCTGCTTGGGTTTTTTCATTTTTTGTCTTTTATTAGTACTTATGTGTTTCTTCGTCTTAGACTTGGTACATTGTGTTCTCACTGTTAGAGTGGGGTTGTCATTTCATCAAAAGACTGATCTATCAATGCCTGATACAAAAACTCAACTTATAGTACATAGGAGGTAGTTAAGCCCTTGTCACCAATCCCAAGGGGAGCACTGACCAAATTTCTAACAATCTCCCCCTTAGCATTACCTGAGTGTCTAAGGATTCAAACCTATGACCAAGATCTGATACCACTTGTTAGAGTGGGGTTGTCATTACATCAAAAGATTGATCTATCAATACCCAATACAACCACTCAACTTATAGTATAGAAGAGGTGGTTAAGCCCTTTTCACAAATCTTGAGGGGAGCGTAGAACAAATTTCTAACACTCACTTATAATTTTGAAACACAACATTTGAACTTGTATGTATTTGGTTAATCCCCACTCCTATTGGGGCTTGAAAAATTTCTTTGACTTTGCTATTTATTGTAGTTTAAGTAATATTGTTATTACTCTTTGAACTTGATGGTTTTTTATTAATGTTGCTCTAGTGTGACTCTTGCCATTTGGGCTTTAGTTACCCTTTTCTTTTGCTTGGTTGTAATGATATAAATTAGTTAAGGGAGTGTAGTAATGTTGTTGCATGGGTTAAAGACTCCTTTCCTACCCTTTTTAATCAAAAAAGATTTCCAACATGAACTATGATATCCAAACTTGAAATATAACTTATGAATAGGATTTTTTTTGCTACCAATGCCAATAAATTTCCAATGAAGTACAATACACATTCCCACCATCTCTCTTACATTCATTGTATCATAATAACGACCAATCCTAGCATAAGTTTAATTGAAAGGTATCATTTTTTTGAAGTGTCAATTAATGAAAGATTAAAGGAGTCAATAACATTAAATTTCCATAGTCCATAACACTTGTATTGTTGCTTTTGGTTACACTTGTATGCCATAAAAGATTAAGAGAGTGTTATCTCACATAATTGCAACTAGAAACAACAATAAATAATTAAGGGGGTGTTATTGCTAACTTGATCTAGTTATCATGAATTTTTCATGTTCTTAAAATACTTTATTTAAAAGATTAAAATACTTCATATGTATTATGCCTCTCATATGAAATAAGGATACAATAAAGAAAGAACATTGATCATTAGGAAATTATTCTTATCTCTCTTCATTAAAAGAAATTGCAATATTCTTAATGATAAAAATCATGGTATTGAAAATAATTCCTAAAAAATATTTTGAATACTTCAATTTTTAAGATTTACTTTCATTTTCTTTGTTTGATTCTATAACAAAATTGTTATGCAACGATTCAAAATACTTCCATTTTTAAAATTTACTTTCATTTTATTTGTTTGATTTGCTAACACAATTGTTATGCGACAAAACAATGATAGATTCTCTTAAAATTATTTTTAGTGACCACTATTTTATTAATATAAGTCTTTTCTTTGTACGATCAAGCAACCTAAGTTACTACAACACCTATTTTCCCTAAAATAAATATACTCCATACTTTCTTGTTGGTACACCAAGAATAATAGTACACTTATTATCAATCAAGAATAATATTGTTTAAGACATGAGTAAGGGTCTTTATTGGTAAAAATGGGTTGTGTATGGACTTCTATTAGATAATAAATTTCTTGTTAGAATAAGCTTAAAAAAAGAAAATAGAGACTGATAAGGATAAAACAATCATGAATAAAATCTTAACTAAAGCTATGCCTTGTCTAATTGCTAGTGGACACTCAATTAATGCAATAACAATTTCAAACATGAACTATGAAATCCAAACTTAAAATATTACCTATGAATATGTTTTCTTACCATGAATTCCAATAAATTTTCTATTAAGTACAATATACATTACCACCATCTCTCTTACATTCATTCTATCACAATTAAAAAATGATATATTATTAATACACATTACAAGAAGTAAACACTAACTCATAGGTCAAGAAATTTTAAAATAAAAGATATAAATAATATACTCAATTTCAAATGTGATCTAGATCTTGTCAGCAATGAATTATATAGAACCCAAATCAACAACCTCAAATATACACATCACCAACTCTATACAAAGAATCATAACACATTATTTCACCAAGCCAACTAGAACTTGAATGAAGAAATGCCTACATAAAACAAAATCAAAAAATATAATCTATTTAATCAATGTGAACCTGCAAACTAATAATAACACAATCCTAAAACAATAATAAGTAGCATGAATACCATACAAAAAATTCACATCATCTCTAACTCAAAATCCAAACTAATGTTCAATACTAGTCAACACAAATATTGAAAAACCAAACCTTATCATAATAAAAGATAGCTTGTTATATTCTTAATCGCAAACACCAATAGCTTGGGACATAATTATAACTCCTAATTGATACAAACACCAGCTTCACACTCTTAAAAATCAAATCCGATTCACACCAAAACAAATACTTAGCCACTAAACTATGAACATTGTAGTACCAACAACATAATAGATCTCTTAAACAACCATCATCTGTAAGTTGACTCTAATCATCAAGAAACATGTCAAAACCTCCAACAAGAACAAAAAAAATTGATCTTCAATATATCATCTAAACATCATGAAGTATTCAAATTTAACATACAACAACTATAATATGTTAATTTCAATGAAAAGGCACGATTGGTACCATACATCACTAATATTTGTCATACTCAAATATCCAACATAGTGTTGGTCAACTCAACAATTAAAAGGACAATTTAGAATACATAGTGGATATTTGGTCAAAATGACCACTTTTTGAACTCTATGCACATAAGATATCTTATAAAATTTGTAATAACATTGTAGGAGGATGAAAGAAAAAGATATGATCACTTAAATTGTAAATAAAGAAAATCCAAAAAACTAGAAAATTTGATGTATCCTTTAATAACTTAGGATATATGAAATAAACTATAAAACTAATGATTTTTTTCCCTTGTAGAACTCTTAAAATATATCACATAAAATACAAATAACTACAATGCAAGACACTGTGATATAAAAGAAAATTCCTTACACTAGATTATTCAATAAAATAAAACTAGTTAGAGCACTTGCAACCAACCAAATTAATTATATTGTTTATGAATCATTGAAAAAGAAGGTTTTGATATGTATTGGAAAATTAATCATATAATTATGAATTATAAAATTTAAGGAAATTTATAATGAATGATTCATTAGGCACAACACTTGTTAAAGGTTTTGTAATTGTGGTTACAAGTAATGTGGGCTTACCCTTGGAGGAAACTCCATATTTAAGTGTGTTTATACCAAACTATATTTTGCTGAGTAAAATCCAAAAAGTCTTGATTCTTTAAATCTCTATGTATTCCATTCATTTTGAGAAGAAATTTGAATCATAAATCAATCAATCAATTTGACTAGAAAACTGCATAATTAAATCCTAATAATCCTAGTAAAAGGGCTTTCCTTCCTATTTCTTTTTCCTAGCCTTGAAGACACAATATTCCATGGAATATAGAATAAGGTATGGAAAATAAATTAAATCATGGTTCTTGAAATGGTTGAGAATGGGGAAATGGTAGTAGTACAGTACCTGGAACTGATCTTCAAGAGTAATATACCTCGTAATGGTATAGAAAATCACATCTTAGGGCTTTAGAAGACCCTCTTTAGAAAATCCACCATGCATGTAAAATGACTCCTCATTAGGTTTAAAGAACATCATCAAACTGGTTTCAATAGACACCCTAGCCTGCTTGCACCAATTCTTGTCTTCTAGGGATAACTCTCTAACCCTAGAAACAAGCTCCTCCATGATTTCAAATGTCATCCCATTAATGTTTACCTTCCTGTCAGTCCAAGAGTGGATGAATTACATCGAGATGTACTCATCATGCTTTTCCATTTCTTCCATGAATGACAATAATCCTCCATCCCATAGATAAACCCAAGAAACCTTGCTATTTTTGATATAATCCTCAAACTTCATTGGTTCAATGCAGTCACTGGCACCCATTTCTTCACCAAGCTCAACCACCAACTTCTCAAAGTTTTCTGACATCCCCTTATTGCAGGTTAAATTGTGGTAGCCATGATAGATTAAGTAATTTACACTTAACTTAAAATTTTTAAGGCAACCAAAATCCATAATAAGATCACAAGGTTTCATAGTTTTCAACATCCCTCTCTTAGTGTCATGTGTGATCAATACTTTACCTTTAAAAATTATCTTTTGCTAGCTGTAGTTGGAGTGAGTTTTGGTCAAAGTGTCAGATTGTCATCCAAACTTGTCAATTTTTTACATTTGAACAAATCCACACCACTTGTCCTTTTCCCAAAGTAATTAATGTTCACGATGAGAGTATCACAAAACAAAATCTTCACACGATCTTGACAAAGCTTAACTTTATGAAAATAAACTTGATGGCCTTGCCACCCACGCAAATTCATAAAGACCTGCCACCTTTTGTAATGTTTCATACAACATTGTGCGAAGTACACTCACATTCCATCATCACTTGAGTTGATGATGGAGTTTGGCTGACATCCTTCCATTTGATCATTCACATGACATTATGGCCAAATTTTTCCAACTCATCTGCTGCACTATTTTCTTCACAAGAAATATATTCCAAGTGGACCTCTTGACACCCCTCCCTCAAATTGAAAATTTCTTCTATTATCCTTTTTATCTTCTAGCTACACCAACCCTCTCCTTTCACTGCTTTAATAATCAACATTGAATCCCCCTCGATTACCAATTTGTTAATTCCTCTAGCTCTTGCAATTTTCATACCTGATAGAAGATTTAGGGCTTTAGCTTTGTTTGATTCCCCTCCATAGTTCCAAGTATAGGTGACCACCAGCTCCCTAGTATTATTCTAGAAGACACTCCCAGTTGTTGTACTCCTAGCCATTTCTGACCCATCAAAATTAAGTTTTACTCATGCTTCAAGAGGGGGGTGCAATGTCGTTCTATGCCTGGCCATAAATTTGGAGTTATCAAACTTTTCCAGCATCGGGCCTAATTCCCAAGCAGACTCTCACTTCATACCTTTCCTTCCCGAGGGGTTATGGGGGGCTTCCATCACCAAATCCCACTATATTCCTTTAAGAGTCTTGTAACCTATTTGACCACTATCAAACTGGGGGTGACATTGTCCTTGAAGATTGTTTTATTTTGCTCCTTCTAATTTTTCCATGAGACATATGAGGGAATTATTCTCCATAAGGTTTTTAGATATGAGTGATTAGACAGCCTGTCCTAGTGAAAAAAATTAATGTAAGTTCTCATTAACACACCACTAGACCTCCCATAATGTAGTGAAACCCTTGTAGACATTTTATGTAAAAGGGTAGTGATGAGAAAGTGTGGGATAGATCTCACTTCTCTATAACATAACACACAATAGTTAGCTAACTAATACCCTCTCTTTTGGAGATTATCAGTGGTGAGAATTGTCGTGTGTAAGGTTGTCTACCAAAAGAAATTTATCTTTGGCAGGATCCATGGGTGCCGGACTATGAAGGCTCCAATGGGGGTAAGTCTCTAGAATAAAGAATCACCAACCAGAGTGGAAGGGATCTGATAACTCTAGAGAAGATTCTAGAGTTCTAGAGTGAGCCTCATCCTAGTATTCTCCTAATTATGAATTATTTTCCATTGTCTGTCACCAGTGATATAGCTTTAAATCAAAGTACCATCATGTCTTGTACAAGCCTCTATCAAGGGTTGCAACCTAGTGTGAATGAGGGGGTCATCCTGTATCAATTGGTCTTCCTAGAATTTAATGTTGTGTACATCCCCACAAGCTAGTGAGTGCCCATCTTCAATTTTTTTTGGGTGTACACCACATTGTTCTAAATTTTAGAACCCTAGGGGAGAGCATGGGACCACAAGATATGTTGGAACAAGTCACCTCCAAGATACTTGGTGTTCATAATATTGCACCAAATACCCAAGGAGTTCATCAATCTGTAGCCAACCTTAGTCAAGAGGGCCTTATTCATATTACCTATCCTTCTGATGTTCAAACCCCAAAGAACCTTAGGATGACAAACTTTTTCCCATCCCACTAAGCTCATTCTAAATCTCTCTTCAAACCTCGACCATAAGAAATTTCATTAGATTTTTTCAAGAACATCCCTATATCTTCCTAAGAGTTTAAAAATAGAAAGGAAATACATTGAAATGCCCTATAAAGAGGTTGAGAGAAGTTGGAGTTTCCTAGTGCTGCTCAGGATCTTTCCTTTCCGGCCTGCAAGTTTTCTTTAGAAGTGTTCAACTAGCCCATTCCATTACTGGGTGGAAACGTCCTTAATTGTGAGTGGGAGGCCAAGATAGGTATCCAAAAGACTTCCCTCCTTGGATTCAAATATTCTGTTCACCTTTTCTCTCAAGCTAGTGACCATATTGAAAAAATATAATTTGCTTTCTTGATAATTGATGCATTGTCCCGAAACCTTTTGATACTAATTTAGAATTGTTTTCCACTCCCTAGCTTCATGGGCTAAAGATATGCCAAATAAGATGTCATCAAAAAATTTCTTGATAACCTGTGGGGGACACAAAGATGCAAGTTTAACACCTTTTATTCTACCAAAATTAGCCAGTGAGACTAAATCTCTACTCAACATCTCTACCACACTGATGAATAGGTAAGGTGATAGGGAGCCACCTTGTCCTAGACATTGGGAGGAAGAAAAAAAACTGCCTGGGGCCACATTAACAAGAACTTAAAATGTAATAGTGTTCACAGCGATTCTGATAATTCTAATAAAATTCTCATTGAATTCTCACTTGGTCAGAATATCAAAAATAAAATCCCTCTTGACCTTATCATAAGACTTGGATATATCAAGTTTAAGGGACATACTTGGGTTCATGCTCCTCTCCATAGAATGAATTACCTCATGTGTGGTTATGATCACATTAAGAATTTGTTGCCTTGGCACAAAACCATTTTGGTGCAGGCCTATAAACATAGATCAAGTGGGGGCTTGAATCAGTTAACCATAATCTTTGCGAGGGCTTTATAGATCATGTTGCAGAGACTTATGGGTCTAAAAAATTCAAGATGACTAGGGTCATCCATCTTAGGTATTAATATTGTGAATGTCTAGTTAAGTTCCTTCAACAAATTTTCAATTCTGATCAAGTCATTCACAATGTGAACCATGCCATACTTAATGATATCCCAAAATTCTCGATAAAAGGTCGAGGGAAACCCATCAATTCTTGGGGCTTTGTACTGGTTCATACCAAACACTAGCTTTTTTACCTCCTCCTTATTGACCTTACCAATCATGGCCTCATTCATTTGGTCACTCACCAGTGAATTTATAGACCTTAAAATACTTTCTTCCATGTTACTACTAACCTAAGTAAATGGGGGTTGTAGATCTCCTGAAAATAATTATTGGCCCAATCTTCAATACCCTCCACTTTCATTATCTTTTGACCATTATTGCCAACCAAAAGCTTTATGGTGTTCCTCTTTTTTCTCCTTAATGTTGAGCTATGGAAGAAGGCCATATTTTGGTCACCCTCCTCCAACCATTGAACCCTAGATCTTTTATTTTAGAAGATTTCCTCGCAATTCATAAAGATCCATCCTCTAACCTCTTTGCAAATTCTTTCAAGTTTCCTAGCAATACAAAAATAGTTGTTCCTTCAACCAAATTATTCCACCACCACACAATACAATCCCTAAACTTTGGGTGTGAATGCCACATGATTTCATACCTAAAAGGGCCTTCATCTATTAATTTTATTCTATGTCCATGAGAAAATTGACATAGAATGGCCTAAGATGGTTCTTGGATCTTCCATTAGGGAGGTATGTGGGAGAATGTCCCAATTGATTGAGATAAGGACCTTGTCAAGCCTAACATGGATCAGATTTTTCCCCATTTTGTTGTTAGACCATGTGAAAGATGAACCTTGAAGGTTAATATCAATCAAGTCATTCATCCTAAGGAAGCCCTCCAAGTCATGCATACTCTTAGAGAAATCCTCCAAGCCCCCCATTTTCTCCAAAGGGTAGAGAGGAGTATTAAATTCTGCCATACACAATATGTTGTCCTATCTCATTGAATCTGCCATTTTAGTTGCCTCATCCTAGACTACTAGTCTACCATTACGTCTGTTGGGGGCATAAAAGTTGAACAAATTCTAGTTACCAACTTGGGAGGTGAAACCTATCAACAGAAAATGGGTTTTGAGGAGGATTACCTTGCCCATTGCCTTATCCAGGTTCCACATCATTGCAATGCCTCCAGATGCACCATTTCACCACTAGAAGAAAATTTACCTCTTGGCCAAATGTAATCAGCCACTCTAGAGAACACCTACTCTATCATTTTCACTTCTTGCAAAAGAATCATGTTAGTATTAAGTTCAATGATCTTTTGTTTAATTTCATACTACTTCTTGGGACTATTAAGCACTCTCACATTCTAGGATATTATCTTCATCTCTTGTGTGGTTGGATTTCCTTCAGGGTTTTTTTTCCCCCTATGCTATTTCTCTTTTTGTTTCCTTTCGACAAAGGTTCTTGATTAGAGGTTTTCCCATCCTCATTGTTGACCCATCATCATCCCTATTTCCACCTCTAGGATTCCTCTTAGGAAATGTCCATTCAACTTCATTACTTAGGAAGTTAAGGCTTGCAACTACAGAGGTAGAGGAAAGTATTTCCAAAATACCTTAGAGTGAGACCACCAGGGTATCCTTTGTGAGCAATGAGTCATTAGTCTTGCTCAGGGATATGTTGTGGGGAGGATTCATTTCCATCTCATCAATCTTCAACCCGTTTAGGCATCCTTCCCTAGGTGTGGCCTATTGCATGGCATGAACTTCAATAATCTCCCCCTCCTCATGCTCCATTATTACCTTTTTCTTAAGTTGACCACAGATGACCTCCTTTTCTTGCTCATCAACACCCTCCTCCATAAGGGTCTTCATTCTCTCCCTTTCCTTACTACAAGCTTCCTTCAGTTCTTGGAGTTCCTCAACGTTGGCATCCATGGATCTCCCCGGTTCCATGATCCCCTCGGGTTTAGTCTAGTTTTTCATCTCTACCATGTTTGAGGTTTCAACTACCACCACACCAAGTGAGGATACTTTATCCTTGATTTTATCACCCTTTTTACATTAAACTATCAAAAGGCCAAATTAGTTGTAGCATTGGCAAAAGGGTGCAACATTCTCATATATGATCAATTGTGACTAAGTACCCCATTTTGATTTCAAATCCACCATATTCGGCAAAGGTTTATTCATACCCACATTCACACAAAACTTGGCAAATCCTAGTTTAATCTTGGAGTTGATCATTATACCCACTTTGGTGAAATATCCTAAAGAGTTTCCAATCCATCTAAACACTCACTCATCCCAAAACTCCAAGGGGAGTCCAGATAATTGTATCCAAACCGATGCAAATCTGTAGAGGTCAAGCTCAGGGATAAAACCCAATTTTCATTTGGCAACCATCAATAGGTGTCTACCAAAGTGCTAGGAACCCACCATGACTGACTCACGATCTATTTCAATAGTGAAACTAAACAGGAAAAGGGTGCTTGCCATTACAAAAATAGTCATTGATCCAAAGAGTTTCCACATAGTGGAGCACCATTTTTTCACCATATCCATCATAGGTTGGAATGAGACAAACTTTCCAACAAGGCAAAAGGATAGTCCCAAGGAAATTGAATCAACCACAAAGTTTGAGAGTGAGATCTATGGTCTTGTAGCCCCTTAGGAAAATGTGGTTTCCTCTCTAGAATCCAAAATGATCTTGAATCCAACAATAACCCTTAGCCAATTTGACTTTGGGATCTCAGTCTCAACCACAA
Source organism: Cupressus sempervirens (assembly GCA_028749045.1). Taxonomy (NCBI): domain Eukaryota; kingdom Viridiplantae; phylum Streptophyta; class Pinopsida; order Cupressales; family Cupressaceae; genus Cupressus; species Cupressus sempervirens. The sequence goes on from CM053792.1 coordinate 831,865,020, forward strand.
CCATCATGGGATCCTCCAGAGAGTGGGGACCCAAATAGGCGCAATCATCAAGAACATCACATGGTTCCATCAAACTAAGATTCACCATCGAATACAACATTTAGGCATTCTCAAATTTATTGGAAAGGACCAGTTCGAGATCCAAGAACACATGTACCAACTCCGACGAAGGGGGAAATAGTGGGGGGATCCATCCCCTTGATGAGTGTACATGAACTAGATTTGTAGGCCATATCGAGCAAGAAGTTGCATAGCCAACTTTTAGATTAACTTACAAAATGTTGACATCATAAGTTGTACAAACACACATATATAATATCACTACTCTTTGAAAACATAAATTAAGTTCTTTATTGGTAAATAAAAAAGGGTTGCACATGGGCTATTGCTAGACAATAAAATTCTCTTTTACACAAGTCTAAAAAAAGAAAACAAAAACTGATATGGATAAGTGATTCATATCGGACATTCAATTCAAGTCTCACCAAAAAAATTTTGGTGAAGCTACACCCTGTCTGATTACTAGTGGACATTGAATGAATGCAATAATATTTTATAACATGATATATGCAATCCAAACTTATGTATTACCTATGAATAGGTTTATCAATAAAGTTCCAATGAAGTAGAATCTATATTCCCACCATCTCTCTTAAATTCATTCTCATCACAATTACAAAATGATCTCTCATTATACAGATTACAAGGGCTAGACACTAGTTAGGAAGTCAAGAACTATTTCAGTAAAAGATGTAAAAAATATACTTAATCTAAAATATGATCGAAATCAATTCAACCATGGATTACATAGGACTGAAATCAAAAACCTCAAATATACAGAAATATCACCAAATTCATACAATGAATCACAACACATTACATCACCGAGATGATTAGAACTTGAATAAAGAGATGCCTACGTACAACAAAATCAACAAATCTAATCTATTTAATCAATATGAACTTGGAAAATAATAATAACACTAAAAAACAATAGTAAGTAGTATGAATAACATTCAAAACATTCACATCATCTTAACCTCAAAATCTAAACTCATCTTCAATACTAATCAACATGAATATTGAAATACCAAACTTTGTCATAACAAAAGATAGCTTTTCATATTCTTAATCATGAATACCACTAGCTAAGGAAACAATGATAACTCCCAATACAAACACCAACTTGACATTCTTAAAAATAAAACCCAATTTGCAACAAAACAAATACTTAGCCATTAAACAAAAACCATTGTAGTAGCAACAACTAGTAAATCAATAATAGCTCATTCAAACAACCATGAAAACCTATGTAAGTTAACTCTAATCATCAACATACATATCAAAAACTTCAACAAGAAAGAAAAATTGATCTTCAATATATCATCTAAATATCATAAACTATTCAAATTTAACAAACACAATACACTATTTGCAACAACAATAGTATGTTAACATCAATGAAAAAACACCTTTGTCATCACATAGATCAACAATCTCCACCATACTCAAATCTCCAACACTGTGGTTAAAGTCACTAAGTAAAATGACAATGTAGAATACGTACTGGACATTAATTCAAAATGACCACCTTTTGAATTTTATGAACATAAAATATCCCATCAAATTTGTAATAACTATGTATGATGAATGCAAAGATATAAGCACTTTAATTGTATATAAAGAAAACCCCAAAAAATGAAAAAAGAAAGAAAAGAAATATCATTTCATAACTTACAATATATGAAATAAACTATAAAACTATTTTTCCTGAGTATAACTCTTACAATATTTCTCATAAAATACAAATAATTACAAAGACAATGTGACATAACAAACTAGATTAATTCAATAAAATAAAACTAGTAAGAACTTGTAATCATAGTATTATGAATCATAAAAATTAAGGGGCTTTATAATGAACAATTCATTAGACACAACACTTGTTAAAGGTTCTATAATTGAGGTTGCAAGTAATGTGGGATTAGCACTAGAGGAAACTCCATAGTTAAGCGTGTTTGAGCTAGAGTAGTATTTTGATGTGTGACCTCGAGAAAGTCTTGATTTTTCATTTGTATTAGCATCACCTAAATATAATGAATACAAAGTATTCCATTTCCTCAGAGAGCCTTAAATGTCACACAGTAAGTAGTAAATTACGGTTGGAAAAAAATTGTCAACTTTGACTTTTTAGCTCTTTTAGCTTAGGAATCAACACTGAGTGTGTGATGTTTAAGCCATCAACATTTATTTTCATTAAAAAAAAACACATAAATCAATAAATTTAACTCACAACTTGAATAATAATATCACAATTTAATTTTATGTCATAAATATTTCCACTTATCAACCATTAAACTGCTTCTGGCAGAATCTCTCTTACTTTTCCTTACACTAAGCAAAACACGTATCACTCACTATTCCCACCTATCACCAACTATGAATGCATTGTAGATAACCTAATTCAAAACTAACTACAAAAGAAAAAACTATTTTTGTGTTTAATTAGACTAGCACTTGTACTTGCAGGTCCAAGATTACACCAATTGTTATGCTAAAGATTATGTTTAAAAATGGATAGTTTCAGCAATCCGTATGATTCATATTGGATGGATAATAAGAGGAACAACTCCATTGAATTTGATATAATCATATTTCATTTGAATAGGAAATTTAGATGATAACAAGCAAAATCACTTTATTCAATTTGATATAATGATATGCATGTGATACACAGACAACTATCACTATTTGATCTTGCAGAAGAATGCATCCAAATACAACCATTTGAACTAACTATAGACATCTGACACCAACGGGTGTGTGAAGCACATTATCAATAACAACAACCAAATGAAAGAATATCTTTTTAGCCTGAGCAGAAGTTAGGACAATTTCAATCTTTGTAGTAGTGTCATTATTGTGGCAGAGGAGGTACAACAAAAGCACAACAAACACATAATGTTTACTCTAAACAAAATAATTAGATTAACTATAATATGATTGGGTATTTCCATCTAAGATTTACCAACATCAAGTTCACAAGAGATGAATGTAGAGGCAGTCCAGAGGCATAACATTCTTGGTTTTCTCCAAAATCCTAGAGACCATAAATATCAAAGAACCCATGAGTAGATTGGGGATTCTCCCAAAAACACTATTATTGTAAGAATCAAAACCCATTGATTTTTAACAACAAAAATTAAAACAACAATAGTATTGAATCAGATTTGGTTTAATATGTTATTTCAAATTGCAAATGACAAACTTGACACAAATATGATAGCAATGTACATGAGATTCAGGACTTAAGGTATGACTGAAAAATATTAGGTTGGAACCATTTGCATAGGCTGTTGGATAGTCACACCAGTGGGATATGAAGCGAAGGTTGTGGCATTTTGTTGAGTCGCATATAGTTGCATCTAATATGTGCAAGTGACAGAGTTAGAGCCCATAGGTATACGATCAAATCAAAAATTAATAAATAGTATTAGATGATATTATAGATACCCTATAATACTATAAAATACATTTCACATGAGAATGATTTGTACCTATCTTTAATTATATGTCCAAAATGGCAACAAACTATCAACTGAAATATACAGAGACTGTGTATCCATGAACATTTGCACAAATGTAAAAACTAATCTAAGATGTTGCAATGCCTACTATTCAATCCCATTCATTTTTCACAGGTCAGTATCCCTTAAATCTAAACATGTATAGTAAGATGACATCAAATTGAAAGTTTTAGTTTATATCTGTAATTCAGTGATGCTAAGTCAATTAGAAAATATATATCTCGTAGAATTTATACACCATGTCTACTTAGCTTCCAAATTGTTATTATTTATGCCAAATAAGCCAATCTAAAAGGATGCATGGCAAGTGTTTGAAAAAATGTCTAATTTGTACACAACTTCATGCACTTCAACAATATAGATATATGCAAATTATAGGTCCTTTGATTTAGTGCTTCATCTCAACAAAAATTCTACAAATATGTTCAAGCAAAAAAAAATTGATGGCATCTCATAAGGGTTAGATTATTTTGTATTATAATTATGTGTCATCATTCCATGGCGTATACCTCTACCTACATAATTTTCCTAGAAATTTCCCTAAGTCTCTAAATAGAACTATGGATGATAGAGAATGACATATAATGAGACAATTGATATAGATTTTCCATCTAATTAGTCTAGATTGATTACTGTAGCAGCATCATATTGCTTTGCGCAAACCTACAAAATTTCCTGATAGGAGAAAAATGCAAGCGAATACACTATTTGGTATACTCGTCTCTTGTAATACCCTAATATGAATATTTTATCATAATCTAATGTTGCAAATGAGATTATCATGTGCAAGAAGGCATGTAAAAGTATTGATCTAAGAAGTTGGATAGTCTTCACTAGAATGCCTAAGAAATTGATCCTACAAAAATTTCTTATGCTATTACAAAGAACATTCATTGAAGAATAGAGTTAGATAATCTAGCATCCACCCTAACCACAGACCCGTGGCCTCCATCCATCTGCAAATCAAGTCTCTATGGTGACACCCCTAGCCCCTCCATCCCTCTTGGAAGCAATTGTTTGTCGACTCAGTTGTAAGCAAGATTCTGGCATGGACATCCCAGCGATGGGAACAAATGTCCAAATGTTTGGCACACGTAATAGGAAACTCCATCTGAAACAGCCCCATGTCGAGCCCTTGCCTTTTAAAATCTCGAGTTGAACCATTTAATTTTGGGCCAAACATGACACTTCCCAATAAAGGAACCCCAGTTAAGTAGCCTATTAGCTAATAATGCTATTCAAATGACACAAAGGACTAAGCAGGGACTTAAAAGACAACTGAAATATAGGGTCCAAAATATAGTCTCAGCTCATCACAAACTTAAATTAAAAAGCATGTCATCTCTTTCCGTTTACACAATTTTTTTTTTAAACATACATAAAGAAACTTGTAAAATTAGAGCTATGGTTGCTTTTTTCACAAAGGAAATAAAGCTACTATTGACTTCCCAAATTTTCCAAAGACACACATATAATATTTCTAGTGACTCACCGAATTGGCTATGCAGCGGACATAATGGCTGAATATTTTAATATTTTAATTCTTAAAAATTTACAAAACAATAAATTTATAATTTTGAATTAATTTTTAGCCAATAGACTTTCCCATTGAAGTTCACTCCAACCGGAATTTGTCTCACACCGGCCAGAATTTGTCTTACACCTACAAACAAAGCACTAACAAATAGCTACCATAAAGCATTTCCCATTTGGAGTGATCTATATAGATTTTTAATGATAAAATCATCTTAAATGTGCATTTATTATACCACATCAGCATTCAATGCAATCTTCCCCTATACACTATTTCTCTGCAATCATCGCATGCATGCTATTTCTATACTCCTCCCAGTGTTATTATGCTGGAGTGTCTACATGGGATCAGTGGATGTTTCTACAATGTGGACAGGCATGGTCGTGAGGGTGCTAGAATGCACATAATTTATGTTGAAATGTTCACGGTGTGTTGGGGTTGGAATGCAGATCTCGACTCATAGATTGGATTACCCAAGGAGTATCTAAGTTAGTTGTGTAGAGTATGCGACTTAGATAAAGGATTGAGCTCCTTGTGCTTGGAGAGAATGCCCACTAAGGTTATAGATTGAGACAACCCCTGAGTTAGATCACTGATGGTGGCTTGCAAAGTTTCCTCTTGGCTTGGAAATAGATTGAGGGCTTGCTGTTGGATCATGTTTGGACATAATGATTTGGTTCAGATCATCCTTGTAGGCCAAGAAAGGGTAGGCATTTATGAGGAATGATGAATGACAAGGAAAGGGTAGGCATTTATGAGTAATGGCAAATGAGCCTACGTAAGGAACTTGAGAAGTGGTGTGAGCAAAGCGATGAGTTCAGGATTGAAAATGCCAACAGATGGAGGGTAATAGATGGAAAGCATACCGCTGAAGTGCATAGTGGAGACGTTAATGGAGGAGTCAAGGCTGAGGCTCACCAGCGCTGAATGAATATTTTGCATCACCGACACTAGATTCTTCATGAGGTCTATGTCGTTGCTTGTAAAAACTTCATTTCCCACTACGATGCTTGTGATCTTTGTGGCTGATAAGTATGCCTGCTTAACATGTCGTGGAACTCAAAAACTACTTTGAGTGATGCCAACAATGGTATTAATTCATAACAATGGCAGCAGAGAAGAATTTGAAGGGGATCTACCAGTCATTGAAGGATGGAGAGGGTTGGCAAAAGTAAGCTAGAAGGAGTCAAAGAAGTTGTGGTACCTGGTAGGCCCTGCTATTTTCACCTCCATCTGTCAGTACTCACTCAGAGCCATCACAAAGACCTTTTTCGATCATATTGGTGACCTTGAATTAGCTGTTGTTTCAATCGAGAACTCTGTAATCGCTGGCCTCTCTTTTGACATCATGGTAGGACACTTTTAAAAATCTCATCTTGAAATAAGTTTTACTCTTCTTATAATGTGAAAGAGTGTAAAAAGATTTGATCTTTGAAAAGAATTTGATTTATTATGTTGTTATCAAGTATTAAGTTGTATAGTTTATTGGTTTATGTTCTCTATATAGGTAATGATAACTTTAAAGGATAAGGTCTAGATCTGGGGAGATATAACAAGATCCGAGTATTGTCATAGGGCATATGTCCATTGGGTTTACTTTGAGCTTTCATTTTAATACTTAAAAAATATAGAGTATAAAAATAATTCATTTCATGAAGGTGGAAGGGCCAACATTATAAGTACACATGTTGAAGTCTAGCATACTAGAAATATTTATTTATATATCTAACTTCTATTTATTGAATAGATTTATATAATTTATATTATAAATTATTATTTTAATAAGAGTTGTAATAGGTACCATAAAAAATTCTACTATTATATAAAAATATATTATTAAGAAAAAATATTTATAAATATTTATAATTTTATTAGTCAAAATAACTACTAGTTTAATATTTATAAAATATTTATAAATAAAATTATTATTAATAAAAATATAATACTAGTAGTAATTTATTATTCATAATTCAATATATTTCTTAAACAAACATTTCAATTATTGTCATAGTACATTGTTTTATTCATTTAGGAATATAATTATCACTTTATTTAATATGTTACAATATTTCCATATAAGTGTAACAAATATAATTTTGATTATTTCCTTATCTAATACATTAATCTAATATTTCATTATGTATTTGAAAAGATCTTTTTATTTAGTTTCAATATAATTAATCTTTTAAAAATAAATTAAAGTGCTTCTTGGTAATCTTAATAAACTAAAATATCTTTCTCCATATGTTAAGTATAATCCACAAATATGCATCAATTATTTGGGGTATAATATAGTTCCTCTTTTTGTAAATACAATGGCATAGGAAGATAAAAAGGGCAACATTAACAAATAAGTTTTTAAATAAGTGAATTTATAGAGCCTAAATTTGTATTCAAATTTAATGATGAATTTGAAGGCACAAACAATGTGATCTATTCTCAAAAATCAATGATATTTATAATGACTAGTCCTAGAAGAAGGCAATTTAAATTGTCCATCCTGGTGTCTTTTTTACTTTTAGTTGGGAACTCATGTTATGGTACTATTAGTTATTGTTCTATAGCTAATAATTTTTATAAATAATTTAATTGGTATAAATTTAGTTGTTATAACTAAATTATTTGTACAAATGTTCTACTTGTTGTGTACTATTGAACCAATAAAGCTGCACAATTCTTCTAATAATAATTATTTTCTCATCTACTAGACAGATGAATAAGCCAATATTGACACACTTGATAATAGTAGTGTCATTTTGATTGGTGAAATGCAATGGATAGACTATTCAACATGCAAAGGAATGTTGAACATGAGTCCTTTCCTTATCATTTAAATTTTTTCTATACTTGATCTACAACTTATCAGTTGACATTATCTCTACTCTTTATCATTGCTAATAGTCAATCATAAAGTGTGATAAAAATTGTTGACGAAATGTAATATAGACATTATCAATGACAATAATCATTTACAAACTAGCAATCTAATAATAACAAAATAATAATCTCTTGGTTGAGAAAATCTCATAACAACACTTTTGTCTTGTTTGACTATTATGATGAGCAAGAAAACTTCATAACGAACACTTAAAGATATGAGCACCTTGACCATAGAATGGCCTAAGAGTTTCTATCCAATAATAACATAACCATAATGGGCGAACATTGGAAGCTCAACAAGTTTTGGTCCTTTTTATATCTAAGATTTATAAAATTGAAAATTTGCTTAACAATATTTTTGTTGTAAATTTATATTTTGATCTTTCCACTTTCTCTCTTAACGATACAAAACCTACATGTGTCATGTTGGAGTCGTCTTTGTTCCCACTTTTGAGGTTGTCACAATCTTTCCTTTTCAATGTCCTTGTATGCTTAAATCTAAAGATGAGAAATCATTTAGCAAATTTTAGAAAGAAAATAAAAAACTAGCTCACAAAATAATGATGGAACTTATTTAAAATAATAAGTAGAGGGATACAAATGAATGTATGATTCATATGTAATATTATAGTATAAGATATCGTATTAATAAATATCCTTAACTAGATATTCCAAATAATATTTAATAGGGCATCCTATACTATAATAACTATTAATATCTTATAGAATATGAATAATTTATTATATTATATGAATATACTATTAATAATAATATACTAATAACTATGTCCCACTTATAATATTAGCTCTAGAAATATTAAAATGTGGGATACAAGAGAAGATTGTTTCATTATTAATAATATTAATATTAATAGAATGTTTTACTAATTACACTCTACATTTTACACCATTTAATCATATTTACTTCCTCCTTTCTGTCAAAACTATTATTAGAAAGAAAAAAGAAGCATTTATGTACTTGATCTTGCCTACCAACCACATCTTTGAAGCTGCTTCTACAAAAAAAGGTAATGTTTGACATTCTAATAATATTCTCATTTCATTTATCACTTTCTTTTTTTCGCTTGTTAAGTAATCCAATACTCTTTTCTATAGATTGACATTTGTTGAATTCAAAATCATGTTCACTAAAAAAAAAAGAGTAGACAAATTCAAGTATGTCAAGTGACCTTTTCGATTAGAGGTACTGGTAGCTCGTCCTCTCCAGAAAAGAAAATTAGAGGACGATGGTGGAGAAATCGCAAGTGGGATTGGAAGGAAACCCTACGAAGTTAGGTGCGAGAAATTGGAATGATGTAATTGCAATTGGGTATGGTTTTGCATCCTAGTTTTCTGTTGCCAAGATCAAACTCTAAGGTTTTGACTAGCCATGTTAGCATTCCTTTTAGCAAGTTTTTGAGCAGGATTAGCAATAATCAAGTGTAGAAAGTTGAAGTTGATGGCATGCATTTTACATTCTGTTTGAAGCCGAAAGTCGATAGCCCACCAAAAATTGTGGTGGTTTTGGATCAGACAACAACATGTTTTTTGTACATGACTACAAGGCCAACTAACATTAAAATTCCCTATGAGAAGATGCTAGAAAATCAAGTTGAATTTGGAGCCACTAATAAGCGGTCTAGTGGTTTTCTTATTTCTGTATTGGTATGTTATAGTTGGTATTTATTGATAGTACACATGCATATAATAAACTTGGAAACCAATCATCAAACTGATTAGCATTATTATTAAAAAATATATACTTAATGTTATACCATAGAAGCTCTAATTGCATAACGTACATAATTATGAATTCTATCAAGAAGTTTAGTTACTCACGCAGTCAATACTAAACGAGGATGGTCCCTGACAAGACTGTCCATCTCATCAAAATTGTCACTACCAGTTTGCCAAATGATATACCATTTGGATGCTGAGGAATTTCAATGTTTGGGTTTTTAAGTTCTACATAGTCTGTAATAGCTGATGAATATCTTTTTAAATAAAATTGTGTAAAAAATTATCTTGAGTAGGAAACTATCGCCTAAAACTCTCAAATGTATTTTTTGAATGTTACCATTTTAATTACATTTACTTTATGTAATAATAATTATTTTTCATCACTAGATTTATTTTGAATATAGTATATTAAATATAAAAATGTTAATATAATATTATTTAGAAGGTGCAAATTTTAATATAATTAAAATGTGCTAGTGCCAATCATAAAGTGGGTCCACTATATGTGTATTTGTGTGGTGAAACACATTTTCCATAGCTGTGTTAACAAAATGTGGAAGACATGCACTTTACTCTATCTAGGATGTACACATTGAGATTAGATTATCTTTACATTGCTTACATTTGTTATTATTATAATGTTTGATATATATATATATATATATATATATATATATATATATATATATATATATATATATATATATATATATATATATTTTTCATTCATAAATATAAAAATTAATTTTTACATACATACATACATATATATATATATATATATATATATATATATAATGTTTAATGTCTCTTTATCTCTTCTTCTTTATTAATCTCCTACTATCTTCCCATCTACTTTTAACTTCCTCTCTTCTTTATCTCTAGACATGTCTCCCCTTCTCTCTGTCTTTCTCACTCCCTCTAATGGACCTCGCCCCACACCCTCCCCTCACCCACCCACACTCTTCTCTACCCCTTCTCTCCTTATTTATCCCTTTCTCCATTGTAGACATAAAACAAGCATGTTGGTGACAATTCAAAGGTTTAATATCAAACATTCATGAAAATTGATGCATATTTCCTTTGAAGCTATCACTTGTCCATTAGAACATTTGCTAACAAACAAAATCCTTTTCTCAATGAACTATCGATTAACCTCATCCTCATTTACTACATAAATGCATGTGAAAAAGACCATTTTTTTGCTTTATTGACTTTTCACCCATTTTTTACACACTTGTTGCACACCAAGATCATTTCCAACATCCCAATTCCATTAGGGGAAAAACAAAAAGTAGAAAAATATATAAATAAAGTATGTAAAAAGAAGGACTAATGAAACAAATGAAATATTCATGACGTCTTTTGTCAACATGTATTGTGAAAAGTGGCTTTGCATCATGCATATTGTTTCAATGAGCATGTACAAATGTCTTGGCATTTTTATAAATTGACAAATCTTCATGCCACATGGAATCTCTAATCCTAAACTATATTATAGAAGATTATATCAAATACAAGATGCAAATGGAATTGATTGAGGTTTGTATCATTCTTATTAAGTTAGGAATTGATGAGGAAAAGTGTGAAGCCAAAGAGTCTATATGAGATGGAGTAGTTACAACTGAGGAATTGTGCAATTATATTCAATGAATTTGGAAATTAAAAACCCTTACATGACTAATTGCATGATATTGCAAATGTTTCATTTAAATGTATTTATAGTTCAAAAAATGTACTATTCAAATCAACTCTTGAATTGTGATGTTGTACAATGTTTGAACCTCTAAAAAAAATAGTGATATGTATATGCCACTATTCTATATAAAAATTTGATTATATGTTATCAATTTGAAATCTTACCATTAATTTTACATCTCTTAATTTTTTCTTTTCTAATAAAATCTATTGGCGTACCCCTTGCACCTCTTTCCGATGCAAGTGCTAGTCAATCTGTCGGCTTGGTAGACGCTTGCGTGATTCACTACTCATGAAAACGTAAATAAAGTTCTTTTTGGTGAATAAAAATAGCACTGCACATGGGCTGCTGTCGGGAAGTAAATTTCTTGTCCACACAAGCCTGACGAAAGAACACAGAAACCGATCAGGATAAGCGATTCATTAATAAAAGTTGTCGCTGCATCTGTGCCCTGCCTGATTACTGGTGAACCTTAAATGAATGCAATAATGTTTTCCAACATGAAATACGCAATCCAAACTTGAAGTATTGCCTCCGAACAAGTCTTTATTTTGACCAGCAATACGTCAAAATAAATTGGCCAACCATCAAACCTAAATCGTTAGGTAAACCTCCCGGCGTTGGAGAATGAAGGACCCCACAAACGGAGGGATGAACTGTTTGGCCTCCTCTATTAAACACAACGGTTCATGCCCAATATCTCCACAAGTTCACAGAGAAACAGAGGGCAAGCAGCACTTTCATGTTTTTATTGGTTGAGTATTTTAAGAAGGCGCGGAGGCAGAGACGATGTGCAACCTGGAGAAGCGAGGGAAGGTGTTCGTCCTTACGTTGCTTGGAGATGACGACCACAGATTTAATCCCACCACGATTGACGCCATATGCGACGCCCTTAAAGAGGTCGAGCAATGCACTGACGCAGCAGCCCTGGTAACCACCAATGCAGGAAAATACTTCTCCAACGGCCTCGACCTGCGATGGATTGCAGAGAGCCCTGGTGACCACCTTGACATTATTAGGGAGAAATTCGAGAAGATGTTGGCGGCCTTCATGAGACTTGGCGTTCCGACCATGGCGGCCATTGGAGGCCATGCGGCTACGGGCGAGCTGATTGTGGCACTGGTGCACGACTACCGTTTCATGACGGAGGGGTGATCTGTGTTGTACATGAGCGAGCTCGACTACGGGATGCATCTTCTGCGGAGTCTGATGGTGCTCATTCGGAGCAAGTTGCATCCTGCTGCTCTGCGCGACGTGGTGTTGGGAGCGAGTAAGGTGAGTGCGCAGATGGGGTTGGAGAGAGGAATGCTAGACAGCGTTTGCGAGGACCCGGCGGAGACGTTGGAGGCGGTAGTGAGAGAGGCAGAGAAGATGGCGGAGAGGGGTTGGAAGAGGGAGGTTTACAAAGCCATGAGGTTGGCTTCCTTTCCTGGTGTTGTGGAGGAGCTCGATGCACATCGTGATTCCTATCACTTTGGATAATTGTTTTCGTCATTGCACTGGTCTCGAAATTTCTATGGAGTTTTTACAAGATAGTGTAGGCTAAGTGCTTTGATGGATCATGGAGGCATTTAACAACACTAATTAGAAAAAGGCTCTCGAGACCAGGCAAAATATACTAAAGACAAAAAAAAAAAAGGGTTTAACATGTTTTTGACAGATTCTGATTTTTTTGTCAATTTTGTTGTTTTTATAACAAAATATGCAGATCATGAAGAACAAATGCTGAAAATTTGACAAAATTTCATTGTGTGTTCAATTTTTTTAAATTTGGTCAACAGTGCATTAGGTATGGAGGATAGCAGCATCCATTAGAAAAATATTTGGGGTTCAAACTGTCTTGCGTGTCAGCAAGGACAGCAGTGATGGTATTGGCTTTCTAGGTTTTTGCAGTTCAATAAGTTAAAATTGCCTTCTCTACATCTGTGCTAGAGGATTTTATTTATACAACATTAAATAGATAGCCACAGAGTATTTAAAAATGTGTTAAAAAAAGAGAAAGTATTTATGTCATCACTATTTAAGGAGTAAGTGCAAGTTTTCAATAATATTTTTAAATTTTTTTTATAATACTATTATATTTAAATGTTGTATTATCGGTAATAGAATTTTAGAAATATAAAATTTAAAGAATAATTTCCTTTTTGCTGTAGGAAAAAAATTATCATTTTGAAATGGGAAATTTCATACTTCTAATTAAAGTTCAAATCAAGAAAGTATCGTAATCCAACAAAAATCAATTGAATTCACAAGTTGTGAGTTGAACCATAAAAATGAATGAACAACTAAACTAGCCATAGTCCACACTAAACTAAATTGAAGGAAGTTGGACTTCCTTCCATTCCTTGTTAAGATCTTTAAGTGTTTCTAGGAAATAATTTTTTTTGTCTTTACACATTACAATTAATTGTATTATGTCCCACTTTATCTGTACCAAGTCTATCTTTTTCACACTATATGGTTATCAACTAGACCTCTTTGCATTTCCTTCTTTTGGTCTTCTTGTACTCCATCTATTCCCATAACCCATTTTGTTCTTCTTGTACTCGATATATTCCCATAAGATGTTAAAAGAGGAGATCATTCCATCCATCTTATCTTTATTGAATTTGACAACCTCAATGAAAAAACTGTTTATTTGGTTTTGGTTGGATTTGACAATCCTCTAAGCACTTATCATCTCCTATTTCTCCTCATCAAAGAAAATAAGGGCTTTACAAGAAAGTTAGGCAACAATTTTCCAATTGATGCCTCCTCTCTACACACAGATCCCTTTTCCACATGAGTATCTTTCTCCAACAAAAGAAAGATATCAATGTGTGTTTTATTCTCCTTAACCACATAATTAGGCTCATGATTAGTATCCTTGGAAGGAGGAGAGCTCTTATTTATAGGTGGATATTTGATAGTAACAGTAAGGGCCCCACTAGTTTTAGGGCTGGGTTTAGAAATATCCCTTAGAGGAGGTTCCTTTCATTTTAGAACATACTTTTGGGATGGTATATAGTCAACATCCTCATTCTCATTGGAAACAACCTTCTTTTTATAAGAGGAGGACTTAATAGAAGGTCAACGATCTCTACACTTACTTCATTCCTATTTGAGTAAATATCATTATGACCAGTACCCTTCTCATTATAATGTATCCTTGCAATTTTTCTGGAACTCCTACTCAATTTGTGCAGGAAGGTTATCTAAATCATTCAAGGCTCTAGTCTTCTCAATAATAAGTATGATTAAATCCTCATTTATAATGGGAGCTAAGGGTTTTTTCTTATGAGATTCAATACCATGATTTAGGGAGGACATCAAATAAAATGGAATAGAAATGCAAAAATCATAGAAAAAATGGCTCAAAATAACAAAATAATAACTAAAACGATTTCCAAATTTTCCATCCAAAGTTACATACTACATAATAACTTCCACTACATCTACTTAGGGGTTCTATAGAGATGTTCACTCAAAATACCTATCACTTGTTGATATTATATTTAGTTTAGCATGTATTAACATTAAATTGTATCATTGTAGACATTTTGAAATTCATATCAGAATTTATCTAGACATAATTTATCTTGGAGTGTGTTCAACAATTACAATACAACATATAAATAAAAAGGGAAAGAAGATCTAAATTAAGTGTTAACTATTTATTAATAAATCTTATTAATGTATGTATTATTCTTTAGAATATTTCAAAAGTAAAATAGAACACCAAATAAAAATATATATAAAATGGTTCAAAACCTTTCTATATAAGTTTCTAAGATTGATGATATAAAAAGAAACTATCATCATTAAAACCATCAATCAATATGGCCTTACATGCATCAACATATAAATATTTGTTATCTTATTATTTTTTACATATCCTCCACCTTTATGTATTTATGATATGAATTCATAAAACATTTAAGTATTTGACAATAAAATATCAATGTTCTTTATCTTATTTTCACATGTTCCATACATTCATGAATTTATGATTTAGATCCATGAAAAATGTAAAAAATGACAATAAAAGAGAAAAATATAAATTGCTATCTATAGTACTCATAAAAAATAATTATTATTAGAATAAAAATATAAAGAATGCTTACAATTTTCAATATAAAAGAAAGATTATCATTATTATCATCGAATCATCCATTCCTCTTACTGCAACTAGGAAAATCATTTGAACATAACTCCTTAAAACTTTATAGAACTATTCATTAATACAATTATATTGTCATAAACATATTTACTACAAAATAAAGATGCATGTCTACATTGTTATGAAGCTGTATATTACAAATAGATTTGTATTTAATATTAATTTAGTGTCATGTTAAGAAAGAGTTATAAAAGGAAAAATACCACCAGTTTTCAAAACAAGCACATTCATAATCTTTTGTCTTGTATTTTAATACAAATTAAACAATTTCGATTATACTCTTTTCATAAATAAAGACAATATAAAATTAATAATACAATACATATGATTAACATGAACCCTTGTAATATAATACTCTGTATGATATGAAGCCTAAAATTAAATTATTAATACATTTAACACGTACACATCTAAAACTATAATCTACAATATACTTTAAATGGCACAAAAAACTTTCCGCCTCTTCAATTCTACTGCACGCCAGTGGAATAAGGAAGCAATCCCATGAGATAGGGGCTGGGAGGGGTGTCCAGCTCATCATCCGATGCAATGAACAGAAAACCCATTTCATTTCCCGAGTCGTCGCCGTCAAGAGATCGAAAGTCAGCCTCCACAGATGTTTCATTTTCAGCAGAACAGCAGGAATTTATCTCTTGTTCCAAGCTTTTCATGACGCCACAGAGGAGATCCTCGTCCATCACATTTGTCTCGTCTTCTACGTCTTCCAGCATACGGATCAGCCTGTCAAAATGCACATCCCATGCCATTTCTCCTTCATTTTCATCTGTGTTGTGTTTTCTGTGAGATATTTCGGCCATTTGAAATGCCTTCAAAATGATTTCCAGCTCGCAAACTTAATTAAAAGGCGAATGACACTGGTAGAGCACATAGAGAGTTTATTATATAGAGCGAAACAAAGTGGGGTCGATTCACAGTGAATGGGGTCACGAATACGAACAAATAGATATGTTTGTGAATAACAAGCAGTTAACACGGGCGTGAGTCGTTTGGAGGTTGTCTCAGAGGGAGACAATTGGACGGTGGCCTAAATGGTAGATTAAGTATCATATGTTATTTCCTTCAATACCAACACGCGTAACAGTAGGTATTAAAAACCACCGAGACTTTAATCCTCTACCGCTGGAGTAACCGTCTACAGCTGTGAGATGTTGATGTTCACGCAACATTTCTCATCGTAATCCAATGACGATTTGTATGTTCAAGATAGCCTCCTAAAGTCTTATCTCAATATCTTCTCTCACGGAATGTGATAGCAAGGTTTTTTCCGTTTGTGTGGAAGAGATTTTTTAATTTTACAATTGTTTCTGTATTACTTTTTCAAGATTAAAACATATGAACTTAGGAACTTGTTCGTTTAATTGAATTCTTTTCCAGTTTTGCTTTATTTTATTATTTTTACTATATTCTAAAGTTTTTGATAATTTTTTTTTTAATTAAAGAATGGGAATGAAATAAATCAATTAAAAAAGAGTATAAAATTAATGATGAGGTCTGAAAGAGATTAGTTTCTTTTTTTTAAAGATGAAAGGTCTCTAATCAAATAATAGATCTTTAATCTTTAGAAGAACATTACATGTTTGTTAGTCTTAATTATCTTTTTCATTTATTAATGTTTTAGATATTATTGTCAATATTATCTTTTAAACACAATATACAAGATTGAGTGCCTAGTTCAGACTGAGAAAACTCTTATCAATATGAGGAAACCATGTTTTCGTTTAAGGGTTAAAATGGATTTTTAGAGGGGCCCTGAAACCCCAATAGTCTTTACAAAATAAGACTTCAAGTGTAACTATAAAATTAGTGCTAGAATAGTCAACCAACACCCCTAGTTAACCAACTACCCAAAAAAGACCAACAAATAGATAGGGACTAGAAACAACAACAAAATCAAATGACTAATCTATTCTTAGAAAAACAAAAAGACAAATACCAAGGGGCAAACAAATCAAACCAGCATTATCTTGCGTTTTGTGCCATCTCCTCCTCATTTTCCTTAATCTTCTCGGTGAATGCTTTGACATCCTCTTTAATCTGTTCATCAATCTTGGCCTTTAATTTCCTAGCAGTAGATATGGTTCTCTTCTTACTTAGTGTCTCTTATGTGACCTTAGCCTTGTCCAAGTCCAAGGCCATGATGTTGTCTGCCTACATATCCACAATTTTAGCAATTTTATTCATACTTTCCACCGAGGCTTCTATCAACTTCTGGTAATTGTTGATCAAAGTAGAGGTGTTTCTTTCCAAATTCTCAATTTTGTTCTGCCAATCCTTGTATCTTTTCCTTCACATTTTATTACCAACATTACCACTCCTTACCTCCCCATTGAGCTTGTTATTAATGCCCTCCATTTTTGCATTTAGGGCTTTGTTATTGACATTGATATTTTTAATGGTGTTGAAATTCTATTGCTCCATTCTAGAAATGTACATATAAATTGATTTTCTATTTGGAGAACACCCAACGATGGTTGAATATTAGTAACTTTCAAGTCTTCCTCCAATAATTTAACATGGACCTCATCCACATAAACAATATTGGCGATAGGGAACTGTCTCTCTCTATTTTCCTCATTCTTCTCCTTAGACTCTTTAGGGGCTGCATCGAGAGGGGAATTCTTTGTCTTAATGTACACATCATGTGTCACATTTTCCCCAATGACTTACAACACAAAGCCTCTTTATCATAATCATCCTCATCTTCACCAATCTCCACATTTTTAAATTACTCCTTGTTTTCACCCGTTTCCCTAGTTTTGCCTCCCCTCTCCTCCTTCTAGAAACATAAGCAAAGAAGGGACAAGTACTAGGTGGCCTAATTTTTTTTCCACTAAACCACCAGAGAGATACCTCTTTGCTTCCTCCTTCATTTCCTTATAGTTCATACTCTTCCTATTTCTTTTAACCAACTCCCTTTTCACTTCTCCCAACTTAGTCATCAATCTCTTGCCTTTATCTTTACTACTAATTAGGGTTTTAGGGATTTTTTCTTTTTTAGCAAGGTTGCAAACGGAGAGTTTCCTTCGCACAATCCATCATAAACTCAAAAATTAACCAGACCAACCCTTAATGAAGAATGGGTTTGTTAGGTTTCGCCTTATACTCCTTAAAGCAATGAGCAAGCAAACACAATAGATAAAATGAGAAACAAACCCTAATTTTATATCAAAAATCATGAAATACGACAAAATGATAGTTATGAGCTTTATCATACCTCTCATTACAAGTCACATAATGGATTATGAGTTTAATAATAGATTTTCACAATTTTTAAATGGAAGAAGAAACCATAACACCCCACCACACATACCTTCCCTTTATCTAACAAGAGCCCTATCCCTAACCTCAGGAAATTTACTAACTGCTTCCTCTACAATTTTTTTGTTTCGGTATAAATTCATACCTTTTCTTTTGAGCTCTATTATCATAACCATAATATCTATATCCAATTTGAGAAGCTTCACAAAAAGAGTCACCATGTTCATGTTCCAACCATTGCTAAATGCTTGTATAATCAATGCTTGGCATGTTTCATTTTAGTAATCTAAGGCACTAGATCACCTTTATCCAACTTCTCCCATACTTCTAGTTCTTTTTTCCAAAAATTACAGTTCCCTGAATTCCTTCTTTTCAAACCTCCACCCATGGTGATACATTTTCAACTTTCTTCAAGACTAGATGAACTCAAAATGCAACTTTTTATGAATGGAGAAATTCTAAAATAAAAGCTCAAAAGGAAAAGCCAAACACAAAATATGAGATATTTTTTAAAATTTCGATGCATAACCTTAAAATAAGTACAATCATCATTATACTTCATGTCCAAATGCATATTTTTTACTAATAACAAGATATTTAAAATCTCAAACTTTACAAAACACCTTGTCATGATTGAATGTTGCTTTTAGATTTTTATACCCTCTTAAATACTCATTCCACATTATGTGTTTCAAACTAGCAACAACAATGTTGGAATGAACATCTACCACATTGTTTGCTTCACTATACATGTGGCTTATGGCCATGTTTTCTAGATTATTAACAATAGAAAATAATTATCACATTATATTATGTATCAATCATGATGCTTTGACCTTTTTTTATAAAAGGTTAAGAATAATCATGGAGTCTCCCTCTATCCATAATTGCTTGCAACTATAATTGACTGCTAGTGTAAACCCATGGAGAAGACCCATTTCTTTTGTTAAGTGGTTGGTTTGACATCCAAGAGGAGTTGTCTCGACTTTGACCTTATTGCCATTTTCATTACGTATAATTGCCCCATAACCAACAGCCCTCATATTCCCCTCGGTAGCCCCATCGAAACTCAAGTTGATCCACCCTTTTGGTGTTCAATCCCATCTTACATGTTTTGTTTTGACATTATTAAATTGTATTTAGGCATTTGAAAGCTATCTACAATGATCTCTTTGTCAAAATCCTCCTTGTATTTGTAGCTACTGTGATAATTTTTCATTGCATCAAGTTTGATTCTAGTAGCCCATAGAGTTAGTGTTTGAAAGACATCCCTGAAGACCTTATTATTTCTTTATTTTTAGAGGTTCCATGAGACATGGGGGGGAAATAATAACCATAGACCTTTTTCCACTAGAGGAAAACAACAATGTCACATAGTCCAAAGCTCATTCACCATCCCAAGAAAGATCTACTAGAGGTTCTAACTTTGGAGGAAACACATCCATGTCTCCCATGCATAAGGATACTATAAGAAAAATGATCTCTAGACTCCAAGGCACTTTCACAAAGAAAAAACCTATTATAAAATAGAAATAACTCTTATCATCAGATTTTCAATCATTAGGATCTTGTTTTGAAGCACAAGCCAAAGAAAAATATTAATTTTTGGTATTAGATGTTGGTTCCATGCCTTAGCCCAAACTTGGAGGGTTGGGGGGGGGGGTCGCACATAGGATTTTGTAGAGAGAAAATTCCTAAAGCTATTGAGTTGCAATCACTAGCATTGCTTTCCCAAATAACTCTATCTAGTTCATTCCATACTAGAGCTACAAAGCTAAGATCAATCGTTAAGGAAGAAAAAAATGGATCAAGAGTAGTGATATCCACCTATTTTCCATTCTTCCACTATTCCACGACCTAAGATCCAAGCCAAAGAATACATCTACCCTTGAAGGGTACAAACCTCATCAAAGAAGAAATTAGTTCCTAAAAAAGCCACTTATCTTCCCAAAAATCCACATTACTACCATTGCCCACTTTCCATCTAGCAATGGATTTGATTAACTCTTTACTTTGTTGGATGCCATTCCATATGCTAGATCCATAAACCAGAGTTTAGGAGCTCAAGAAATCCATAATATTTATATTATTGAGTAGGTACTTACTCTTTAGGATTTTGTTACAATATTTGTCATCTTAAAAAACGGACCAGATTTGTTTTGCCAACAAAGTAGAGTTAAAAACATGTATTGAGAGAATAAGCTTCCATTCTCATTTGGATTATAGAATTTTTCCCAAGCAACCAACACTTTTTTTATCCTCAATACTAGACTAGAGAGAATTCCTCTGGATTTTTTGAATGGTATCCAAGAATTTACAAAGAATTATTTTTTGCAAGAGCACAAACTAATAGGTTTTGTAAAGTTGACGTTAGAAGTTGAAGTTTCCCATCTTGACAAAGAAGGGAAACTTTCAAGATGGCCAAATTAGAATTAATTATATTAACCAACTTATTCCATAAGGCCTTTGAAGGTTTCAATCCTAAAGGAAGACCCAAATAGGAAGCTGACAAACCCTCATATTTACACTACAAAATTCTAGAAATATTCTCTTGTCCAGAAATAGGGGTATTGATAAAGACGTTAAAGCTTTTCTCACATTTGATCAATTGACCAAAAGCCTTAGTATACACCTGAATACAATCTTTAAAGCTTCTATCTTCCTTAATCAAATTATCCCCTAGCATAATTTTGACATCAACAAACTACTCCTGATATCAAGTGAGATCATTATAGGATGGCTTAAGACCAACTATCAATCCTTTTGACACACGGGCACTAACAAATCTTTCCAAGGTCTCCACCATGATTGAAAAAATAATGGAAGAGGTGATCCTATTTTCTCAATCCTCTAGTAGGTTTTATTTTTCTTGAAGAGGATCCATTAATAATAACCACTGATGAAGGTGTCCCAACCAGTAGAGCAACAAGTTGAGTGAAACAATCAGCAAAAGTAAACTTCTTCAAAACTTTGAATATAAAGTCCCAATCAGCTCTGTTATAAGTCTTAGAAAAATCCACCTTGAGAAGAAAGCCATGAGAATATTGGTTGAATGAATCACCTCATGGAGTTTGATTATGGAGTCCAAAAGTTTCTTTTTCAACAAAGAACTATTCTACTAAAGCAAAACTATGGAAGGAATGATTATCAATAATCTAGAAGAAAGAACTTTAGAAAACACCTTATAAACAAAATTACAAAAACTTATTCGTTTGAAAGCTTCCACTATTCTAGCACCTTTTTTTTAGCATCTTACCAGTCCTATTCCTCTTGGGAGATCAATCAGACAGGGTTGTCCCATTGTCCCTTCCCTCGTGATAGAAACTGATGCTTTATTGTATTTTCTTAGAGCTGCCTCCCTTAGTCCCCTTATCAAAGGTCTCCTCCTCCCTAATGAAGATACTTTATTGAATTCCCAGTTTGTTGATGACACTGCATTATTCCTGGAAGTTGAGGAGATCATTTTTTGTAATACCTTGGATATAATTGACTTTTTCTATTTTGCCTCAAGTGCCAAAGTTCCTCCACATAGATCCTCAGTTCTAGGTTGGTCTGACTCTCCCCGTAACTTTTTACAGTCAATGTGTTGGAAATGGAAAGCCCCTAATGAGATTTTCAAGTACCTTGGTATCCCTTTTTTTTCAATCCATCAATTAAAGATATGTGGGAGTGAGTTTTTGATAAAATTCAAAAGAATTCTACTAAATGGAAAATTCACTATCTCTTTTTAGTCGGGAGGGTTCAAGTTGTTCAGAAAGTTCTGTCTTCTCATCACCTCTACTTTTCATCTACTTAGTTGATGAAAAATCATCAAATGGATAAGATTGAAAATATATTGAGAGAGTTTTTGTGGTTTGATGGGATAGGCAACAAGAAAAGACATTGTGTGAATTGGTAGTGGTGTTGTTAACCCAATTAATATAGTGGATTGGGATTGAAGGTTCTAAAAAAAATCCTATTTCTCTTGCTTCTAAGTGGATTTTAAAGGCTATATATGGAAATGAACCTTTGAAATTTTTAATTAGACATAACATTCAATTCTCTACCATTTCCAAAGGTTAAAATTGGAGAAATATTCCATTCTGTGACATGTTATTAGGTGAGTTTTAATCATGATATATGGATCTAATGTATTTTCTTCCCTATGGAAGACTTCAACCCATTTAAGGATATTCCTACCAATTAGAATAGTTGTTGGCTCTTCTCCATCTTATGTTGTGTCAGATAGATAAAATTGGTGGGGTTTGTATCTAAATGGAAAACCTTTGGCACTTACACAAATTTTCTTAGCAAAACATTGGAATGTACTAGGTGTTTCTTTACTTACTGATCTAATGATTGACAACCTTATGGGAACATGGGATGAGATTAGAACTAGATATGGCATCACATATAATTAGAGAAAAAAATATACACTAATTTGCAAGGAAATTGACATATGTAATCTTTCAAAAGTTATTGATTCTAATAGTTTCCTCAAACAATTGATGTGGTGTGATGAAATAGTGATTAATGAATTAAACTCAAAGAAGATATATAATATGCTTTTCTTGGATACAAATATCTCTCAAAGAGTGATCCAAGGGTGGGGATTGTATTCCCCATTTTTTGATTGGTCTTTCTTTTTTCAATATTTTTGGAAATCAAAAGAGGACCCCAAAAAACTATGTTTTAGATGGTGACTATTACTTTAAAAACTTTCTTTAGGATCTAATATGGAGTCCTTAGGTCTTACTCTTGGACATTGCAAGGTTTTTGATTTAACTGAGTCTTTTGAACATGTTTTTTCACTATGATATTGCTATCATGATCTGGTCAATTTTTTTAGGTAACCCCATTGTATGGAATTTGAAACCAGGTCTCTCTTAGAGTTCTTTAAACAAAAAGATAGATAGCTTATTGGGTTTACTTGTACACGCACACATTTTTTCATTATGTCTCAGTTGTCATTCTCTCTAGAAATCTCTATGGTTTAGTTTATAATGTTGTTTTGAGATGGTATATTTCTTATCCATAAAGATGATGTCAAGGCCTTCCGATATATCAACTAGTTTAAAGATATGATGGACTCGAATGATATGAGGCAAATTAAAAGAATGATGGAAGATTTGCACATCTCTACTAATACTCAATAATCGACTCCTGCTGTCAGTGCTAGTGATGAGAATAAGCTGAATAGTGATTATGATTCTAATGATTATGGTTCAACAGGATGGAATGATGAATTATTTCATATAGCTTTCCTACAAGCATTAGACTCTAATGATGGATGGGGCCCGACTATAAATGAATAACATGTTTTGAAACCGATAAGCAGTCATACCTTTTTTGATAGTGTTGTAAATATTAATTCCCTCTAGTTACATTTCTCAAGTTGATTAAATAGGTTTAATACCTTGTAAGTAATGTTTAGCAGTGATCCTAGACATTAAATTACTTGATGTAGAAAGTTACTCTATGCTGAATAGTTTTAGCTAAACTTATTGTAATCAATTTTTTATATACTATTCTAATACTGAATCAAAAAAATGAAGGTAGAGTTAAGTTTCTTAGGAAATTTCTTGGATTCAAAAAAAATCTTTAACTGCTACACATACCTCTAACCTAATAGTTTTCCAAAAATCTTGAAATAAGAACATTAGGAATCCATCAGGTCTAATGGATTTCTCTCCTTCAAAAGAGAACATTAATTTTTGTATTTCATCCTTAGATGGAATGACAAGCAACATTTTGCTAATATCCTCATCCAACAAAGAAGGAATAGATGCTAGGAGATGATTTTGAGTATTAGGAAAAAGATTACCATCTCTTTATTCAACAGATTAGAGAAAAAGTTCACAAAAACCTCAGATATATCCCCATCGGGACACACATCACCATTCCATGTAGAAATATTTGAAATTCTTTTATAAGCTCTATGTTTAGAAGCTACAAGATGAAAAAACATAGTGTTCCTATATCTAGCCTTTAGCCAAAGTACTCTTGATCTTTATCTCTAATAAAGCTCTTCTTTGGTCACAATATCATGATACTTCACAAGCAACTCATTTTCCTTATTTACAAAACCCTGAGAATCCTATCCCTCTTGAATTAGTTTTTGAACTTCATCCAAACCAACTTTAATAAGTGATTTTTGAAGGAAGATATCTCCAAAAGTCTCCTTGTTCCAAACATTGACTATATTTTTAATATGAATTTTTTTTTAATCTATCTTAAACACAACTGACCCTTCAACCTCCATGTTCCACCAGTCTTGTACAAGAGAATCAAAATTGGGATGTTCAACCCATATCCTTTAAAACCTAAAAGAAAAATTACACTTGACCACCAAGGGCTCAGCCATCAAAGAAATAGGGAAGTGATCATACCCTATCTTTGTGATAGAAGAGAGAGAACAATGAAATCTATCAAACCAATCACCTAAAATAAGAGCTCTATCAAGCCTTACCTAAATGATATGCTTACCCCTCTTGTGGTTGGACCATGTGTAGCAACATCCTTGGACATCCACATCTAGAATAGCATGCAAGTTTATCAAATCCATAAAATTCATCTTACCATTCAAGTGAGCTTGGGTAGAAATTGTTAGAAACAATATTCCACCAAGTTAACATAGGGGGGAGGGGGAGGGTGGTGAATCAATTATCCAATAATTATCAACCTTAACTAATCTTAACCATTCAATTAAAGTAAATAGCAAGCATACTAAGATACACATATGTAATTACACTAGATATGTTAACTAGTGAAACACTTGATTAGAGGGAAAACCTCGATGGGAATTATGCCCATAAGATGATGTACTAATATTAAAATTCCTTGTTAGAGGATGGACTATGTTAGGAGTTTATTGTAGAACATTGAGTACATCTGAGCCCTTGTTAGGAGACTTTAAATTCTTTTTAGGAGATTCCAAGCTTGTTAGGAGTTGTGGAAGGCATAAGGACCCACTCTCCAAATAGCTTCTAGGGCAAGAACACTAAACTCGATGTCCAACTAATCCTTCAACTCTTCCTTGCAAAATAATTGTCTGTACTATACTTTAACTTCTTTACTTTATCCTATAACTAGACCAATCACTGTTAGACCTTGTAGACTAGGTCATGAACCTCGAATCCAAATATCAAACTTTGGATCTCATAATAAAACATTGACAATGAAGTTTTCTCCAACTTTTCTCTGCTTTGCTTATCTTTGCATTCCACTCTTCGTGCTTCTTGCAATCATTCACATATCCCATACATGATAAAGTAAAATTCCCTTCCTTTATAATGAATCCATAAAACAATTCCCTAAGTTGGCTGTTACACCTTCTCAATTAATTATTATAGGATCTAATTAAGAACATGTTACACTTAGCAATAACATTAATCTTTCACCTTGTAACTTGAATATAACTTTCCATACGTGTGACATTATGACAAGAGAGCTTCGAAAAATCATTTCTATAATGTTTTCTTCACATCTTTAACTTCATCTTCTCATAATAACAACTCTGCTAAGAGATATAACAATTTTACTAGAACATGCTTCTGTAAACTCTATCTTAGAATAGTCTTCAACAAAACTTGCATAACTTCTTCCAGACTTAATATCTTGTGCTTCTAAGGTTAGTTGCATATACTAGACACTTAATATTATCTCCCTTTAACCTCGCTTAGAGAAAAAGCTCAACTATATGTTCATACCAACTTGATCTTTACCATTGTTCTTTTGCTAGATACCACTGAAAACTTCTATGTTGACATCAATGACATACACAGTCTTGAATGTAACATGTCATCATAATAATGATCTAATCATGTTTCTCCAATACTCCCCCATAGAATTATCATCAACATGCATGCTTCCAATAGAAATTCCCCTTAATTATTTATTATCATTGAAGGGGGAGTTAAAATCACCCATTACTAGCCATGAGATTTCAATAAAAAATTGTAAAATACCCCAATCTTTCCTATAATGTCAACCTCCCATTTTTTGAATTAGGAGCATAGACATTAGAAAGAATCTTGGAGAAATTATCTCCAATGTAAAAAAAACTTAGTAAAAATTATATTTTTTTAGCCAAAAGGACTTCACCTTGAATAAGAAATTTGTTCTAGAAGATAGCCACAATACCTGAGGCTCCTTTAGAATCACATCCTGCCACTTCTCCATACTTAAAGAGAGAAAGGACTTCAACTTTATCTTTAAATATCTTAGTTTCTTTGATTCACAACCCATCTGGTTTTCATCCCCCTTATCTTTCATGACATAATCTTCATTTAGAATTGGGGGAGAATATCTAATAGATGGTTTGTTGTTTTCCATCTACAATATCTTGTTTTTTTTATGACTCTCAAGTCTCCTTATTCTTTTTACAAAGCCTAAATTTATTGTCTCCAACATCTAGTTTCATGAGATTGCAATCGCTCTATTGATGAATGTAGGAAATTGTTGCTCAATGTTTCACCTATCACTCACAAATTTTCAAGGTTGATTAGAGGAAGATAACATAGAGTTCTACTGAATTGATTCTCTTGATTCCTGGCCCTCTTGAGAGAAACATGCATCCATAGAAAATGATTTCTATCAAAAGAGATGACTTCTATGACTGAACCCATGACTCCATTAAGTTTTCAATAACCTCTAGAGTAGTGGCAAAAGGTCTAGGAAGAACCACTTGAAAATCTTGGATCAATTCATTTTAAAAAGGGGCAATATGTTGTGATGTGGAGCCTAATCAAACTCAAAGGTAATTTTCTCCATTTTATTTGGCGCAATTTCTCCCCAATTTTTACTATGGAGGTTTGGCGGCAATGCCCTTTGCGAGGTCTTAGGGCAAACCCCAAGGCACTTTCTATCATAGCATAGGGAGGGATTGAGGGGAGATACCCCTATAGGGGTTTTTGGGGATAGGGCCCCCAAAAGCTTGACCAACTTTATGATTTTAAAAGACATTGGCTATTATTTTTCTATTGGAAGACTTACTCTAGTCCTTATTTTGTACATGCAGAAAAAATATTGTATAAAATGGCTTAGGGTTAGGGATTTCATAAGTATGATGAGATTGTAGCTTCTTGCATAGGTATTTAACTATAAGGGATTACATATTGTAATTAGGATGTAATCATTGGATAGTAAGAATATTGGACTTGCTATTTGGTGGACATAGCCCAGGGATTGGGTTAACCATTTTAAATATTTGTGTCTTGTGTTCTCTTTTGTGTGATTTATTATTTTTTGATATTGGTTATATTTTCATGTAATTTTTATTTCTCTCTCGTTAAATCTCAAACTATATTCATAGATATCCTAATTCTAGAAGGTCTTCCTTTTGAGAAGAGAACACATTTTTCCTCCTTTTGAATCATAGGTTTCAACCACAATCTACATTGACAAGGAATCAATTTCCCAAGGACATTGAGGCACCATTCCAATAGCAAGATTGGGAACAATAGGAGAGTCTTCCACAACCACTTCCTCCATTGAAACTGGAATACTAGGTTTCACCTGAAGCTTCACCACCATCAAAACATTGTTCTTAGGGTGAGGAACCTACTTATAGATCCATTCTTTTCTTTTTTCTTGACATGGTTGAGTCTTAGAAGTCTTCTTGACTTTTTTTGGATTTTTTAATCCTAGTGACCTATCTTGTTACAAATAAAGTAGGCAAAGGGAAGGATTTTGAAATTTAACTCTTATTTTAGCAACCCCTACTTATAGTTGATCATGATAGAAAATATAAGGTTCTCCAATATACAAACATTGACATGGATATGAGAAAAGACTAGCCTAGATCTAGCTGCCACACACTGATCAACAAAAAACAATTGACAAAAAGAAAACAACAATGGAATCAAAAACCACTTCATTCTAAAAATTTAATGATAACCTAGGGAGTCTGACCCAAAGTGGGATAGAGATAGAAAATTTATTCTCAAAGTTTCATTTGGGAGGCCATTTACGAAAAATATAGATCCATCTTTCCAATCATCTAGAGTCCCCCACAAAGGATTTGGCTACAATCCTCTTTATTAGAAAATTCAAAGGACAAAAAAACCTTTGAGAAGGGTCATGATCTCCAATTAGGCTCTTAGGTACCATTTTTTTTAACATGGGATTAGGATTCCTCAATATTGGGATGGGATCCAAGAAACTTACCTATGAGTATTAAATCCAAAGCAGAAATAGAAGAATCTAGAAGAGAGTTAGGAATAAAAAATTAAGAGCACCCCATTTTGGCAACGCACTTTGACAGGTCCAACCAGAGTAGTAGGATTTTTATTTAGGGTGGCCCCCAAAAAATTCTCCCAATCCTTTTGTCCCATTTGAACGTCCTTGTCATAGGACCTCCAATTTCTCCTTTTGAAAATACCTTATATCCCCCTATTCTAGAGCCAAAAGAAACACATGAAGGAACTAGGACCGCTTCCATAGGTACTCCCCTAAAAGACACCCCAATGTTATCCTTCCCCGTAGATTCATCTAAACAATCTAGAAATTCTAGGAACATAATACTATCACAAATAAAGCCCACAGTTGGGTAGGATGCCCCTATTGTACGCTTTAGACATCCAACAACTTGCACAACTCTTCCATGTTTCCTGGTTAGACCATTCAAATTTGAACCAACAACCCCATCCTACCCTTCCACTGACCACTTTGACCCTTGTTATTTCTCATGATATTAATATGTATATTCTTGGGAATTAAATACTGCTTAAATAAATAAAGCAAAGTTCTTGGGAGAGATCAAATATTACTAATATGTATTAGTGATAAATTGATATAAATATGAAAATTTAAATGAAACTACAAAAAATTATTGATAAATTAAATATTCTTTGATGCTCAATATTTTTCATAAAGCGCACAACAAAAGACATTAATTGACCAACTGGTCATGATTGATTTTTCTTAAAACTAAAAAGCTTTTAATATCAACATTATCAAAATAGGTCTAGCTAAAGTTGCACTCCTAGTCATTGGTTATTTTTACAATATATCTATTGAAGTCAATGAAAGCTCAACCCCACATCTCCCAAGAATCACTACATGCAAGCACATGTTATAGAAAGAGAGGATAAAAGCTATGGAGGTTCAAATTTAGAGATCCACGGAATATGAGAAATTCTTGATGTGCAAAAAAAGATGAATTGCTTTTAATCAAAAAGGAATTAATTGTTAATTACAAAGAGAAATCATCCTTATAAAGGAGATCAAAACTTTAAAAGGTAAAACCTAGGTTGCATAATAATAATTAATAAAATAAAGAGATGCCTACATACAAACAAATCAAAAAATCTAATCTATTTAATCAATATGAACTTGGAAAATAATAATAACACTATCAAACAATAATAAGTAGTATGATTACCATTCGAAACATTCGCATCATCTCCAATTCAAAATCTAAACTCATCTTCAATACTAATCAATATGAATATTGAAATACCAAGCTTTGTCATAACAAAAGATAGCTTTTCATATTCTTAATCATGAATACCACTAGCTAAGGACACAATGATAACTCCCAATACAAACACCAACTTGACACTCTTAAAAATCAAATCTAGTTTGCACCAAAACAAATGCTTAGCCACTAAACCAAGAACATTGTAGCAACAAAAACTAGTAAATCAATAATAGCTCATTCAAACAACCATGAAAACCTATGTAAGTTAAGTCTAATCAACAACATACATATCAAAAACTCCAACAAGAAATTTTTTTTGATTTTCAATATATCATCTAAACATCATAAACTATTCAAATTTAACAAACACAATACACTGTTTGCAACAACAATAGTATGTTAACATCAATGAAAACACACCTTTGTCATCACATAGATCAACAATCTCCACCATACTCAAATCTCCAAGGCTGTAGTTAAAGTCACTAAGTAAAATGACAATGTAGAATATGTAGTGGGCATTAATTGAAAATGACCACCTTTTGAATTTTATGCATGTAAAATATCCCATCAAATTTGTAATAACTATCTATGATGAAAGCAAAGATATAAGCACTTAAATTGTATATAAAGAAAACCCCAAAAAACGAAAAAAAAATGAAGTATCATTTCATAACTTACAATATATGAAATAAACTATAAAACTATTTTTCCCAAGTGTAACTCTTACAATATTTTTCATAAAATACAAATAATTACAAAGTAAGACAATGTGACATAACAAACTGGATTAATTTAACAAAATAAAACTAGTAAGAACTCGTAATCATAATATTATGAATCATAAAACTTAAGGGGCTTTATAATGAATGATTCATTAGACACAACACTTGTTAAAGGCTCTATAATTGAGGTTGCAAGTAATGTGGGCTTAGCACTAGAGGAAACTCCATAGTTAAGCGTGTTTGAGCTAGAGTAGTATTTTGATGGGTGACCTTGAGAAAGTCTTGATTTTCATTTCTATTAGCATCACTTAAATATAATGAATAAAAAGTATTCCATTCGTTCGGAGAGCCTTGAATGTCACACACTAAGGAGTAAATTAAGGTTGGAAGAAAATTGTCAACTTTGACTATTTAGCACTTTTAGCTTAAGAATCAGCACTAAGTGTGTTATGTTTATGCCATCCACATTTATTTTCATTAAAAAAAAAACATAAATCAATAAATTTAACTCACAAATTAAATAATAATATCACAATTTAATTTTATATCATAAATATTTCCACTTATCAACCATTAAACTGCTTCTAGTAGAATCTCTCTTACGTTTCCTTACAATAAGCAAAACACGTATCACTCACTATTCCCACCTGTCACCAACTATGAATGCACTACAGATAACCTAATTCAAAACTAACTGCAAAAGAAAAAACTATTTTTATGTTTAATTAGACTAGCATTTATACCTGCTGGTCCAAGATTACGCCAATTGTTATGCTGAAGATTGTGTTTACAAATGGATAGTTTCAGTGATCCGTTTGATTCAGATTGGATGGATAATAAGAGGAACAACTCCATTGAATTTGATATAATCATATTTCATTTGAATAAGAAATTTAGATGGATAACAAGCAAAATCACTTCATTCAATTTGATATAATGATATGCATGTGATACAAAGACAACTATCACTATTTGATCTTGCGGAAGAATGCATCCAAATACAACCATTTGAACCAGCAGTGGACATCTGACACCAACGGGTGTGTGAAGCACATTATCAATAGCAACAGCCGAACGAAAGAATATCTTTTTAGCTTGAGTAGAAGTTAGGACAATTGCATTCTTCCTAGTAGCGCCATTGTTGTGGTAGAGGAGGCAGAACAAAAGCACAACAAACACATAATGTTCACTATAAACAGAATAATTGGATTCACCATGATATGATTGGGTATTTCCATCTAAGATTTACCAACATCGAGTACACAAGAGATGAATGTAGAGGCAGTCCAGAGGCAATAATATTCTTGGTTTTCTCCAAAATCCTAGAGACCATAAATATCAAAGAACCCATGAGTACACTGGGGATTCTCCCACAGACACTATTATTGTAAGAATCAAAACCCATGGATTTTTAATTACAAAAATTAGAAAACAATAGTATTGAATCGGATTTGGTTTAATATGTTATTTCAAATTGCAAATGATAAACTTGACGCAAATATGATAGTAATGTACATGAGATTCAGCACTGAAGGTATGACTCAAAAATATTAGGGTGGAACCATTTGCACAAGCTGTTGGGCAGTCACACCAGTAGGATATGAAGCGGAGGTTGTGGCAATCTGTTGAGTCGCATATAGCTACATCTAATATATGATGTTTTCCACAAATTTTTAATGTCATTTCAGTAACTAAATTTTTCCATTGTTTATAATTAGAGCATGATTAAATTGAGGTCTCAAATTTAATCACATCATATGTATGATAAATAAGTCTAAATTTGTTGCATGATTGTAAGAATATATCATTCATCATTACAAGTACAAAAGCATACATTTATATCTGAATTGTCAAAAACTGTTGTTATGCAGATCATCGTCATGGAGACATTCTTGTTCACATCTAAGTCAGTGAATGAGGGGCACCCAGACAGACTCTGCGATCAAGTCTTTGATGCAATTCTGGATGTGTACCTGGAACAGAGCCCCGACAGCAACGTGGTCATGGTCTTTGGGGAAATCACCACCAAATCTAATGTCATAAAAATCTAATATACCTTAATTCTATACAAGATATGGAAATCTTAATTAATCCATAATCAATTAATCACAAATTCATAAAGCTTCTAGATTTGTCATAAGTTTCAATATAGTATCTATTTAAAATTTACTTTGAAAATCAATAATTAAAATAAAAATTAAATATTAACAGGTCAATCTATAATATTTTATTTACCAAACAAATTAACCAACCATTAGGATGGAGTTGGGGGCACTAAATCAAACCATAATTAAACCCTAGCAAACCTTAATACAATTTCAAACATAGTATGATACACACAAAAGGAAAAAAAATGTAACTTGTGATCATATCCAGAGTCAATATCCCAAAATTAACACCAAATACCCACCATAAGCAAAATCATAAGATTATGAAAAGTGATAACAATTAATTCTTATAGCAATGCACATGATATCTTGTCATATATGCCTCTTAGAAAGTAATCATCAATAGTGACTTCACTTCATCAAAGTCAAAATAATGCATCAAAACTCATATAGTGACCAAAATAGAAAATGATTTCTTGAGTTGTAACATATAAATTATGCAACTAAAATTAGAGTTAGAGTAAAGACTCCATGGGTGATTGTATTTGGTGGCCTTTTAAATAAATGTGGGATAAACATCCAAATAAGTAATCCTATGTGACCAAAAATTTCTTCATGGACAAAGATTTAATGGAACTTATGGTAGAAAACATCAAAACTTTTTTTATGTCAAAACAAAAGCAAAAAAGGGTTATAAAATTCACAAAAGGTTACTCAAATCAAATTTGAAAAACCAATTGATAAGGTTGAATAGTGGTGTAGGAATACTTTCATATATCCTTCATGAAATATAGAAGATATAAACCTCATGTTGCCCAATATAAACCTCATGTTGCCCAAAATTTAGTTATTGTAAAGAATTGTTCAATTATGTGAATGTGTGTGTGTGTGTGTGTGTGTGTGTGTGTGTGTGTGTGTGTGTGAGAGAGAGAGAGAGAGAGAGAGAGAGAGATTGCTATTTATGATTTGAGAG
The DNA here is from genome assembly GCA_028749045.1 of Cupressus sempervirens. Classification (NCBI taxonomy): domain Eukaryota; kingdom Viridiplantae; phylum Streptophyta; class Pinopsida; order Cupressales; family Cupressaceae; genus Cupressus; species Cupressus sempervirens. The sequence goes on from CM053792.1 coordinate 831,899,105, forward strand.
TCCTTTGCTCATTCCCACATTAAAAAGTACAGAAAAAAAATGTAATAATTATTAAAATTAAAAATCAAACTAATTTAAAAATTATACTATATTAGTTAGAAAATAAATTTTAAGAAATGAAATTAAAAGGACTAAACTAATTAAATATTTTTTTGATCGATTAAACTAATTAAATATTAATAAAATAATATAATCAAGTCAAAACTAAAAATATTGTATATAGATTTAATTATAAATAATGATAAGTTAAACCATTATTATATTTGCTCAAATTTTTTGAAAAGAGTTTCTAAGCCTCTCGAAATAATAGGGTAAAAAAGATAACTTGTTATTCTTATTTAAGAAGCTTGTGTTGTTTCCACACAAGTATAAGAATAAGAAAAAAATATTTGATTAATTGTGATGAAAATTAAAACTTAAATTAATTAAAATTATTTTAAAAATCAATTTAAAAAATTAAACAAATTGAATATAAATTAAATTAACACTAAACAGAAATAGAAGAAATCCACAAGAATGTTCATAGATAATATTCCTTACATAATAGAAGTTCTCTTTTTATTTTTTCTTTTAACAAAGATTTTTCTTATTTTAAAAAATGTTGTTCAATATTGATATAGGATATTCAATTTAAAATCATCTAGAAAGTGGTAATAAAAAGATCAAATCAAATATATATAAAATAATTAAATATTGTAAAAAAATTAAAGTTGAATATGGCTTGAATTAATATATATAAAATAATTAAATATTGTAAAAAAAATTAAATCAAATATATATAAATTAATCATCTAGAATTTGAATATTGGTTGAATGAATCACCTCATCGACTTTGATTATGGAGTCCAAAAGTTTCTTTCTTGACCAAAAACTATTCTACTAAGGAAAAATAATGGAAGGAAGGATTATCAATAATCTAGAAGTAAGAACTTGAGAAAACACCTTATAAACAAAATTCACAAACTTATCAGTCCGAAAGCTTCCACTATTCTAGCACCTTCTTTTTTAGCATCTTAACAGTCCTATTCCTCTTGGGAGATCAATCAGGTAGGGTTGTCCCATTGCCCCTTCCCTCTTTGTGATAGAAACTGATGGTCTATTTTATTTTCTTAAAGCTCCCTCCCTTAGTCCTCTTATCAAAGTTCTCCTCCTCCCTAATGAAGATACTTTACTGAATTCCTAGTTTGTTGATGATACTACATTGTTCCTGGAACTTGAGGAGATCAATTTTCATAATATCTTGGATAGACTTGACTTCTACTATTTAGCCTCAAGTACCAAAGTTGCTCCACATAAATCCTTAGTACCAAGTTCGTCTGACTCTCCCCCTAATTGGTCACTATTGATGTGTTGGCAATGGAAACACCCTAATGAGATTGACAAGTACCTTGGTATCCCTTTTGTTGTCAATCCATCAATTAAAGATATGTGGGAGTGGATTTTTGATAAAATTCAAAAGAAGCCTACTAAATCGAAAACTCACTATCTCTCTTTAGCAAGGAGGGTTCAAGTTGTTCAAAAAGTTTTGTCTTCCCATCACCTCTACTTTGCATCTACTTGGTTGATGACAAACCATCAAATAGATAAGTTTGAAAAGATATTGAGAGAGGGTTTTTGGTTTGATGGAATAGGCAATAACAAAAGATATAGTGTGAATTGGCAGTGTGTTGTAAACCCAAACAATATGGTGGATTGGGATTGAAGGATCTAAAAAAAAATGTTATTTCTCTTGCTTCTAAGTGGATTTTAAAAACTATATATGGAAATAAACCTTTGAAATTTCTAATTAGAGATAACATTCACTGCTCTAGCATTTCCAAAGGTAAAAATTGGAGAAATATTCTATTTTATGACATGTTATTAGGTGAGTTTAAAATCAAGATATATGGATCTAATGTATTTGCTACCCTATGGAAGGCTTGGACCCATTCAAGGATATTTCTACCAATTAGAATAATTGTTTCCTCTTCTCCATATTATGTTGTTTTAGATAGATCAATTTGGTGGGGGTTGTATCTAAATGGAAAAGCTTTGGTACTTAGACAAAGTTGTTCAGTAAATTATTGGAATGTGTTGGGTGTTTCTTTGATTAGTGATCTAATGATTGAAAACTTGATGGGAACATGGGATGAAATTAGAACTAGATATGGCATCACATAGAATTAGAAAAAAAAAATTATACACTAGCTTGCAAGGCAATTAACATATGTAATTTTTTAAAAGTTATTGATTCTGATAGTTTTCTCAAACAATTGATGTAGAGTGATGGAACAACGATTAATGAAGTAACATCAAAGAAGATATATAATATTCCTATCTCAGATCCAAATATCTCTCAAAGAGTGATCCAAGGGTGGGGATTGTATTCCCCATTTTTTGATTGGTCTTTCTTTTCTCAATTTTTTTGGTAGTTAAAAGTAGAACCCAAAATACTATGTTTTAGATGGTGACTATAACCTTAGAAACTTTCTTTAAGATCTAATATTGAGTCCTTAGGTCTTACTCCTAGACATTGCAAGGTTTGTGATTCAAGAGAGTCTTTTGAACATATTTTTTTCACTATGATTTTTCTATCATGATTTGTTCAATTTGTTTAGGTAACCCCATTGTATGGAATTCAAAACTAGGTCTCTCCTGGAATGAAGTTTTAGCTAGATATGTTGAAGCTTTTGACTCTAAACTTAACTCTTTTTTGTTTGTTCTTACTTGTGAGATCTTATGGTTCCTTTGGAATGTGGGAAATGAAGAGGTCTTTTAGCAAAAAGATAGAAGGCTTACTAGGTTTACTTGTGTACACACACACATTTTTTCATTATGTCTCAGGTGTCACTCTCTCTAGAAATCTCAATGGTTCAATTTATGATGTTGGTTTGAGATGGTATATTTCTTATCCACAAAGATGCAATCAAGGCCTTCCAGTATCTCAACTAGTTTAAAGATATGATGGACCCAAATGATATGAGGCAAATTGAAAGAATGATGGAGGATTTCCACATCTCTACTAATACTCAACAACCCACTCCTGCTACTACTGCTAATAATTAGAAGAAGTTGAATAATGGTTATGATTCTAATGATTATGGCTTAGTAGGATTGAATAATGAACTATTTGATACAACTTTCCTAGAACTACTAGAGGCTAATGATGGATGTGGCTTGACTACAAATGAATAGCATATTTTGAACAAATAAGAAGTCATACCTTTTTTTATAGCATTGTAAATATTATTTATCTCTAGTTACATTTCCCAAGTTGATTAAATGGGTTTATTACCTTGTAAGTAACATTTAGTGGTGATCCTAGACTTTAAAGTACTTGATGCACAAAGTTACTCTATGTTGAATAGTTTCTGCCAAACTTATTGTAATCAGTTTTTTATATACTATTATAATATTGAATCAAAACAATGAAGGTAGAGTTAAGCTCCTTATGAAATTTCTTGGATCCAAAAATTTCTTTAACTTCTAAACACACCTATGACCCAATAGTTTTGCAAAAATGTTGAAATAAGAACATTAGGAATCCATCAAGTCTAGTGGATTTCTTTCCTTCAAAAGAGAATACTAATTTTTGAATTTCATCCTCAAAGGGAATGAAAAGAAACATTTTGTTAATATCCTCATCCAACAAAGAAGGAATAGATTGCAAGAGATGATTTTGAGTGTTAAGACAAATATTAACATCTTTTTATTCAACAAATTAGAGAAAAAGTTGACAAAAACCTCAGATATATCCCCATCAGAATGCACATCATCATTTCATGTAGAAATATTTGAAATTATTTTAGAAGCTCTATGTTTAGAAGTTGTGAGATGAACAAACCTAGTGTTCCTTTCTCTAGCATTTAACCAAAGAACTCTTGATCTTTGTCTCTAATAAAGATTTTCTTTGGTCACAATATCATGATACTTCACAAGCAACTCATTTTCCTTATTTACCAAACCCTGAGAATCCCCTTCCTCTTGAATAATTTTTTGAACTTCATCCAAACCAACTTTAATAAGTGATTATTGAAGGAAGATATCCCCAAAAGTCTCCTTGTTCCAAACATTGACTATATTTTTTATATGAATAATTTTTTTAGCTATCTTAAACATAGCCGACCCTTCAACCTCTACGTTCCACTAGTCTTGGGCAAGAGAATCAAAATTGGGATGTTCCACCCACATCCTTTTAAACTAGAAGGGAAAATGTGCACTTGACCACCAAGGGCTCAAACATCATAGAAATAGGGAAGTGATCAGACCTTATCTTTGTGATAGACGAGAGAGAATAGTGAAATCTATCAAATTGATCACCTAAAATAAGAGTTTATCAAGCCTTACCTAAATGATATGCTTACTCCTCCTTTGATTGGATCATGTGTAGCAACATCTGTGGACATCTAAATCTAGCAAAGCATGCAAGTTGATCAAATCCATAAAATTCTTCCTATCATTCAAATGAGCTTGAGTAGAAATTCTTACAAACAATAGACCAGCAAGATAATTGAGAGAGAAGGGGGGGTGGGTGAATCAACTATCCAAGAATTATCAACCTTAAAGAACCTTAACTATTCAATTGACATAAAAAACAACCATACTAAGATGCACATACACAATTACACCAGATATGTTAACTAGGGAAGCCCTTGTCATAGGAAAATACTAGTGGGAATGATGCCCACAAGATGATGCACTAATATAAATATTCCTTGCTAGAGGATTGACCCTGTTAGGAGTCTCTATTAGGAGACTTTGAATCCTTGCTAGGAGATTCCAACCTTGTTAGGAGTTATGGAATGTAGAAGGACCCATTGTCCAAACAACTTCTAGGGCAAGACCACTAAACTCACTATCCAACTGATCTTTCAACTATTCCTTGCAGAATAATTTTTTGTACTATACTTTAACTTCTTTTTTCTATCTTGTCAACTAGACCAATCATTGTTAGACCTTGTAGACCAGGTCATGAACCTCAGATCCAAATATCAAACTTTGGATCTCATAATAAAACATCGGGAATGAAGTTTTCTCCAGCTTCACTTTGCTCTGCTTATCTTTGCATTCTGCTCTTCATGGTTCATACAATCATTCACATATCTCATATATGATAAAGAAAAGTTTCCTTCCTTTATATTGAATCCATAAAATAATTCCCTGATTCAGCTATTATGCCTTTTCAATTAATTATTATAAGATCTCAGTAAGAACATGTTACACTTAGTGATAACATTAATCTTTTACCTTGTAACTTGAATAAATTTTTGTATGTGTGACATTATGATGAGAGAGCTTGGCTATGTCATCCCCAAAATGTCTTCTTCACATCCTTAACTCTAAAGTCTCCTTATTCTTTTTACCAAGCCTAAATTTCTTGCCTTCCACATCTAGTTTGATAAAATTGTGGTCACTTTGTTGATAATGTAGGCAGTTGTTGCTCAATGTTTCCCCTTTGATTCTGTCAGAGGAAAAGAAAATAGAGTTCTACTGAACTAATTCTTTTGAATCCCGAGCCTCCTAAGAGAAACATGTATCCCTAAAAAAGGATCTCTATCTAAAGAGGGGACTTCTAGGACTGAACCCATGACTCCATTAAGTTGTCAATAACCTCTAGAGTAGGGACAAAAGGTCTAGGAAGCATCACTTAAATTTTTTGGATCAATCCATTCAAAAATGGGGCAACATGTTGTGATGTGGAGCCTAATCAAACTTAGAGGTGATTTTCTCCATTTTATTTGGCATAATTTCCCCCAAATTTATACTATGCCAGTTTAGGGGTAGTGCCCCTTGCGAAGTAGTAGGGAAAACCCCAAGGTGTGCTCCCTGTCATAGTACAGGGAGGGCTTGAGGGGCAATGCCCTTGTAGGGTTTTTTGAGGGTAGTTCCCTCGAAAGCTTGAAAAACTTTATGATTGAAAATATGTTGGCTATTTCTTTTATTGGATGACTTATTATACTCCTTATTTTGTATGCAAAAAAATATTGTATAAAATGGCTTAGGGTTAGGGATTTCATAATGTATGATGAAATTGTAGCTTCTTATAGAGGTATTTAACTATAAGGGATTAAAGATTATAATTAGGTTGTAATCATTGGATAATAAGAATATTGGACTTTCTATTTGGTGGACATAGCCCAGGGATTGGGTTAAACATTTTAAATCTTTATCCCTTGTGTTCTCTTTTTTGTGATTTTTTATTTTTTGATATTGTTTATATTTGAATTTAATTCTTGTTTCTCTCTCATTAATTCTAACACAACAATTGGTTTAACCACACAGACCTGAACCAACAATCAAATCCTCCCCCAACCCAACAACATCCCTAGAAACATCATCTAACAAACTATATCCATAGAGATCCCAGCCTTCTAGAAGGTCTTCATTTTGAGAAGACAAAAAAATTGTCTTCCTTTTGAATCAAAGGTTTCAGCCATAATCTACATTGACAAGGAATCAAATTCCTAAGGACATTGAGGCACTATTCCAATAGCAAGATTGAGAACCAAAACAAATTCTTCCACAATAATTTTGTCCATTGAAACTGGAATACTAGGTTTGCCCTAAATCTTCACCTCCATCACAACATCATTCTTAGGGCGAGGGACCTACTTATAGATCCATTATTTTCTTTTCCCTTGACATGGTTGAGCCTTAGAAGCCTTCTTGATTTTTTTGGGTATATTTTAGCCTAGTGACCTAGATTGTTACAAATAAAGTAGAAGAAGGGTAGCATTTTGAATGTCACCTCTTATTTTAGCAACCCCTACCTAGAGTTGACCATGACAGAAAATAGAAGGTTCTCCAATCTACAAACATTGACATGGATATGAGCAAAGACTAGCCTAGATCTAGCTACCATACACTGATAAATAATAAACAATTGACTAGAACAAACAACAATGGAATTGAAAACCACTTCATTCTAAAAATCCAATGATAACCTAGGAAGTCTAACCCATAGTGGGATAGAGATGAAAATGTTATCCTCAAAGTTCCAGTTGGGAGTCCATTTATGAAAAAGATAGATCCATCTTCCATTCATCTAGAGGTCCCTACAAAGGATTCTACTAGAATCCTCCTTATTAGAAAATTCAAAGGACAAAAAACCTTTGGGAAGGATCGTGATCCAGTTGGGCTCTTAAATACCATTTTTTTAAACATGGGACTAGGCTTCCTCAATATTGGAATGGGATCCAAAAAACTTAGCTATGAGTGTTAAATCCAAAGCACAAACAAAAGAATCTAGAAGAGGGTTTGGAATATCAAATTAATAGCTCCCCATTTTGGCAGCCCACTTTGACAAGTTCAACCAGAGTAGTAGGATTTTTATTTAGGGTGGCCCCCAACAAATTTCACCTATCCTTTTGTTGCCATTTGAACATCCTTGTCATAGGACCTCCAATTTCCCCTTTTGCAACTACCTTATATCCCCTTATTCCAGAGCTAGAAGTAGCACATGAAGGAACTAGAATCACTTCCATAGGTACTCTCCTAAAAGACATCCTAGCTTTATCCTTCCCGATAGATTCATCTGAACAACCTAGAGATTCTAGGAACATAATACTATCACAAATAAAGCCCACAACTAGGCAAGATGCCCCTATTTTACCCTTTAGGCATCCAACAACTTGCACAACTCTTCCATGTTTCCTACTTAAACCATTCAAATTTCAACCAACAACCCCATCCTGCCCTTCCACCAACCACTCTGACCCTTGTTAGTTCTCATGATATTAATATGTATTTTCTTGGGAATTAAATACTGCTTAAATAAATAAAACAATGTTCTTGGGAGAGATCAAATATTACTAATATGTATTAGTGATAAATTGATTTAAATATTAAAATTTGGAAGAAATTACAATAAATTATTGATAAATTAAATATTCTTTGATGCTCAATATTTTTTTTTAAATGCACAATGAAAGACATTAATGTGACCAAATGGTCATGATTATTTTTTCTTAAAACTAAAAAGCTTTTAATATCAACATTACTAAAATAGCTCTACCTAAAGTTGCAATCTTAGTCATTGGCTTTTTGTACAATATATCTTTTGAAGTTAATGAAAGCTCAACCACACAACTCCCAAGAATCACTGCATGTAAACACATATTATAGAAAGAAAGGAGAAAATCTATGGAGGCTCGAATCTAGAGATCCACATAATATGAGACATTCTTGATGTGCAAAAGAAAAAAGAATTGTTATTAATCGAAAAGGAATTAATTGTCAATTATAAAGAGAGATCATCCTTATAAAGGAGATCAAAACCTTAAAAGGTAAAACCTAGGTTGCATAGTAATAATTATTAAAATATTTTTTTGAACTCTCTAAGAGGAAAAAAATGGCAAACTTCTATGAGCGAATGAAAAAAGTAGAGAAAATTTCTTCACAACAATCTGAGAAATCTAATCCTTGGGTAAAAATCAATAACAATTCCAAATCTGTACATAATAGTAGGCATCGACCAACATCACAAAGATGCTAGAAGTATCACAATTCCAAATTTGAAGTTAAACTCTCTAACCGTTTTTTGACTCTAGAAAAATAAAAGAATTGTGTTAAACCTAAGCGACAACAGAAACGTCCTAAGAAGATCTCTAGATCTACCAATTTGGAGTCAAAGAAATCTTCCCACCACATCACTACCTTGCCATTCCAACATAGATCATTACCTTTTTTTACCCTAGACAGTCTAGAGGAGCAGATTAGAGTATTTCATCTCACAAAATATGCTCTACCTAATTTGGGCAATTCAGTAAATTCCTTTAGAGTAGATCATGTTGTTACCCCACCTTGATTTGTCAGTATAGCCCGTGATGGAGTCAAATGTCATTCTTCATATATCCCCCCCACCATCATAGATTTAAATCCTTAGTTCAAAGGACTCCCTCAAATTCTCCAAACATTCTTAACCTCAAGGAATCTCCTAGTGTCACAACCCCTCCCATTTCCATATCTGGGGAAGATATTGACATGAATTGGAATGCATGCAAAAAGTGTGGTATCTATGCAGTCTGGTGTGGATTGAAGGAAGATTTTTTTTCTCTCCAATTGGCTAGAAGATAACTGCAAAACCTAGGTAAGTATTTCCTACTTTTCTAAGTTTGTTTTGTATTTATAGTGTAGCAATGAAAATGTTAAATCGCAATTCCTCAATATGGATGAATGTTTCTTTAATGGGCATGATGTCAAATTTATTAATTGACAACCTAATCTTAAGGTATAAAATTTAGATTTCAAGTTCCCTATGTGGTACATTATTCAGTCTATGCCTTTGGAACTGAATCACTTAGAGACTCTCAAATCTCTAGGGTTTGGCCTTGGAGAACTCCTAGGTATAAATTCATCTTTTTAGGATGATAACAATGTCAAATTGTTAATTAAGACTAAATATAACCAAGAAATTTAGGGGGTTAGGAAAGTTAAAACCAAAAGAGCTTCATATGATTCTCATATTCAACATTTTGAAGGACGCATTTCAGAAATAATCAAGATTGAAAGGAGCAAGAATACATGTTATGATACAAGGCCACTCACCTAAGATTTTTAGGAATTATTCCCAATGTTTAGAGAGAAGGTAAGGAAAGTGAGGGCTCTACTATGTAGCTTGGACCCTTCTAACATGGAATATGAACATAACAAGACTTAGACAATTATTCAAAATGGAGAAGAGTTCCCCATTGGAGGCATTTTAGAAAAGAAATTCAAATTAGTTATCATAGTTGGAGAAAGCTCCAAGCCAGAATCTCCAAGTAGCAAGGATAGGGTTGGTAAAAGGAATAAGAAACATAGACATAAATCTACTAAGCTTTCCACAGATCAAAATGTAGCAGATGAAAAAGTTATTTCAGCTATTAAGGAAAAAAAGTGTAAACACCCATATGCTAAGAATTTCAAAGATCAACTAACCCTCCCAAATGTTAACAATGAAACTATGATTTTTGGAGAGTCAGAGGCATAGGTCCAGGATGATGTAGGAAGGAATACAAGGGGTTAATAGTCTAAAAACACTAGTAAAAGGACACAGCAGGTGTGAAGTGATCCGAAAAACATAGCCCCCAATAATTTATAGATCATATCCTCAAACACATTTGAGCTTGATGGTCTGGGAACCTTTAGTTAGTACGTCGAGGATACAGAAGAACCCAAAGATGCCTTTATTGCAGACAAAGAAAACCAACTACGTTTTGAAGCAAATTCATACTTAAAGGACATTTATCTATCTTCCAAGGAATCCCCCATAGTAAAGCAGGATCAGTTGACAGAATCCCTAGAAATTACCCTATGGAAAGAAGGTTTTTCTAAATCTTCCAAGTTCTGGCAGACCCCATCAAATATCAAAGGTTCTCCATTCATGCCTCCTAATGATTCGAATAAAGTTCAGTTTTATAAAGTGGAGAGCTCTTTATCCAGAGAGGTACACATTTTTATGAACAAAGATGGTAAACTAGAGGAAGATTTGCAAGTTGTAAAGGAAGGAAATGAAGATCTTGAATAGCTTGCAAATGAGCTAGTATAGGTATTTTGTTTTGAAAATATAAAGGAAAGTTTAGAGGCTCAGAAGGAAGCTTTAATTCAAAGAATCATCAAGCTAGGGGGTGACAATTATGCCTATGATGACCTAAGAATGGATTTGATAAGTATTGAGGTAAAGGAAAATGCTAAGGATAGTGGTCCTTCACTTGAAGATAATCAACAAGGGAATATTAAGGAAATCATGACAGGTGAAGATTATGATTTGAAATCTCAACCTTGCATAATCAATTAGATCATCAAGGAACTAGAACATAAGATATAGAGAATAAAGAATATAAGGAAAAGATCAACAATCTAAATATAGAGAAAATATTAGTGGAATTGGGGATCCAAAAGAATTTGGTAGGTCTAAATTCTCCTGACTTCAGCAAGGCAAAGTGCAAAAGAGATAGAAGGGCCCTTAAAGATCTAAGGGAAGCTGAAGGCCTATGCAGAGAACAATAGAAGATTGATCAACTACTAAAAATTGGGAATGGAAAGACCCTTCCCAAATAGGTATGAAGATAACTACATGGAACGCTAGGGGTTTAAATGCCCTTAGCAAGAAAAGGTTAGTAAAGAAATTCCTTAAATCTTTTGATTTTGAAATTACAATAGTCTAAGAAACTAAATTAAATCAGGATGAAGGCATAAAATTAAATAAATTTTTACGTATTTGGAATGATAACTTTCAAGAATCTATAGGTTCTTTTGGAGGTCTAGGCATTCTCTAGAATTCTAGGAAGGTTTCTCTATGTTGTCTCCATTGTAGCCCTAGCTAGATTAGCTCTAGGGTTAAAAGTCTCAATTCTAATCTGCAATTTGTACTTATTAATATATATGGTTCCATTAGTTTCTTTGATAAAAAAAGGGTTTGGGATGAAATCAGTCTCTTTATAGCTGATTTCCAAAACATTCCCCTTTTGATAGGAGGAGATTTCAATACCATCGTAGATCTTGATGAAATAATAGGTGGTATTCACCACCTTTCGCAATCATCTCTCCTCTTTAAAGCTTGGATAGAATTCCATGATATGATTGATGTCCCCATTTCTAATGGGAGATACACATGGAATAATAGTAGGAAAGACTTTGCATATATCGTGGAAAAACTAGACAAGTTCTTTATCATTGGCGACTTCCATGATAACAACATGAACTTTCATTCCTCAATTCTACCATTTGCTAGTTCTGATCATTTCCCGGTGTGTCTTGAACTATCTAAACCTTCTAAGCCTATTAGAAACTTTTTCAAATGTCGAAAGATGTGGTTCTTAGACATTGGTTTTATTGAAATGATCAAAATCTGGTGGGTGCAAGATTCTGTTGAAGGATCTGAGATGTATGTTTTCATTTCCAAACTTAAAATGTTGAAAGAACATATCTTAATATGGAATAAATTTTTTTGTAATAATATATTCATAGAAAAAATAGATATAGAAAATCAATTAAGAAATCTTAATCTTGAAATTATAAAAAATGGAATGAATTGGGGAAGCTATGAGTTAGTAAAATAACTATTGTCTAAACAAGAAGCTATTCTCTCTAAGGAAGAATCTTTTTGGTGGTAGAAATCTAGGGAGAAATGGTTGGATGAAGGTCACCGTAATACCCTATTCTTTCACAATTCAATGATATTCAATAGATCTAGAGCTAAGATTACTAGCATTAAGAACCATCTTGGTTCTCGGATTAAGAATCCTAGTTATATTGTTGAAACCTTTGTAACTCATTTTAAAGGTATTCTTAATAACTTTGAGGGATCAAAAAAAAAAAGAACAACATGAGATGCTCAAATTTATCCCCAAAGTAATTTCTCTGGAGGATAATAAATTGTTAAATAAACTGATTACTTTAGAAGAGGTTAAGTCAATTCTTTTCAATATGAACCCTGATAAATCCCTTGGTCCTGACAATTTTCAAGCCTTCTTCTTTCAGAAATGTGGGGATATTATTGGGTTAGACCTGTGGAAGGCTATTGAAGCCTCTAGGAATGGTGGAGCTTTACTATCAAAAATTAATTTTACCTTCTTAACTTTGATTCCCAAAAAAATTGATACAGAATGTCCTGGAGATTTTAGGCCTATCACTTTATGCAATACTATTTACAAAGTTTTCTCCAAGATTATGGTGAATAGGTCAAAAGGTTTTCTTCCTAAGCTAATCTCAAAGGAACCAACTAGTTTTGTTCTTGGAAGATTGATTCTTGATGGTATAATTAAACCATTCAAGAAATGATACATTCAGTTGACAAAAGTAAAGATCCATGTATTTTCATGAAATTAAATATCCAAAAAGCATACAATATGGTTGATTGGAGATTTATATGCAAGGTTCTCAAAGCTTATGGATTTTTGCACGAATGGATAAATCTCATTTTCAAATTTATTTATATGCCTAAGATCTCCATTTTGATCAATGACACGCCTAAAGGTTCCTTTGAAATCTCTAGGGATTTACGACAGGGCAACCCCATATCTCCCTCTCTCTTCATCATTATGGCTAATGCCTTTGGGAAAGCTCTATCTAATGTTTATCAAAATCATACCATCTCTAGAATTCTGGTTACTAGGAATTTACCAAATATTACACATCCACAATATGTGGATGATACAATTCTTCCTACTAAGAGCACTATTTTAGAAGCATCGGGCTTTAAATCTATAATCAATTCTTATATGATGGCATCTGGACAAAAGGTAAATAAGGATAAATCTGAGATTTTCTTCTTGAATATGAAAAAAGAAATAGAGGATAAGATCTACAAGTTCATGGGATACAAAAAAGGACAATTCCCATGTAAATACTTGGGAATTGATTTGGAAAAAGGCTCTAAATCTCGCAAGGCTTGGCATAATACCTTGGATAAAGTAGACTCTAGGATTGGGGGATGGAGAGACAAGTGGCTATCAAAAGTAGAAAAGGTAACTAAAATCAGATCAACTTTCAGCCATACCTATTTTCCCCTTTCTTGCCTTCCTCTCCCAAAGTGTCATCATCTTAAATTCGAAGCTAAGCTTAGGAATTATCTTTGGAAGGATTACAAAGAGGACAAAAAATTAGCCCTAATCAAATGGGAAAATATTTGCAAACCTAAGGAATTAGGTGGCCTCGGTATCAAGAACCTAGAGTGGCAAAATGAAGCCTTAGGAGAAAAGCTAATATGGCATATGTTGAAGGGAAAAAAAAATGGGCCAAGATCCTGTACAACAAGAATCTCAATGTTGAGGATCCTATTTCCATCTTTAGAATGACCAATCCTTGCAGGGGTTCCAAAAGTTTGAACTTTATGTTGAATTTCTGAGATCTCATTAACAAGTTTCTAACCTGGGATGTTGGAACTGGAGAGGAGGTCTTATTCTGGGAAGAATCCTGGGATGGCCATCCTCCTATAATCTCCAATTCCTTTCCAATCAATCTAAAGAATTTGTTAACATCTATTTGGGAGAACAAAGTTAGTAATTATAGAACTGAAACCTCTATGAATGGTATTGATTATCGGGTTTGGAAATCAGTGAATGGCTTGGGTGCTGATCCAGAGGAAGTGGTAGCTTTTAATAAGATCCTAGCTAATAGGCCTATCAAGAAAGTTAAGGGGAAAGATATCCTTATCTAGACAGTAGCTAACGATGGTAATTACAGAGTTAAAGATAGTTATAAAGATTTATTACACTCTCAAAGATGGGATCAAGTCGATATTCTACTCAAGCTTTGCTGGGATTTGGCCTACCTCCCTAAGGCCAGCTTCTTCCTATGGCTAGCTTTTCAAAATAGGATCCCAACAGCTGACATATTTGGCAAATTAGGGATTCAAGGTCCTTCTAGATTTATCTTATGCAAAGAAAGTTCTAAAGATGTGGATCACTTATTATTTAGTTTTCCATTATCACAAAATTGTTGGGAGTGGCTTAAATCTAAATTGGAATGGTCCTTGCCATCTCCTAAGTCATTTTAGGACCTCCTCAATAGTTGGCCTTCCAATTTAGGTAGGGGAGTCTATAGCAAAATGTGGAATATTTTTTCATCAATTTTAGCATGGGAAATTCAGAAGGAGTGGAATAGATGGACTTGGAACTCAAATTCAAAGATTTTACCCTTAAAGTGGAGGTGAGCATTGTGGAAGTCACTAATTTGCATCTTAGGAAATGTTCTAAAGAAGAAGGTTCCTTCTCTCTATGGGATGGTTATATGAAAAAAAAACTAGGTCAACCTTATTAATCCCCCCTTCATTTATTACAAAATAATAAAATTGATAGAGCTAATTGCAAATGGTCTTTGCCTCCTAAGGTTTGGTTCAAACTTAACTTTCGCCCTAAGGTAATCCTAGCATAGTGAGAATTGGATGTATCATCAACAATGACTTGGGTCAATGGATAGCAAAAAAGGCTATGTCCATTAAGCCTACCTCTAACAATCTAGCTGAATTAGAAGTGTTAAAAATGCGGTTACTTCTATGCAATGACGTTGGGGTGTCTAAGGTAGTTGTCGAAGGAGATTCTCAGATCATTTTGAATGTAGTTAGGAAGCACTCTACCCCTAACTGGACCCTCAACTCCAGACTTAGAGATGTCTTAGCCCTTCTAGATGGCTTTGAGGAGTATATTATCAACCATATCTATCATGAAGGAAATACTAAAGTGGATCTTCTTGCTAACAAAGGTGTGGATGGAGATAACATACATGTACCTAGTAATTCCATTCCCTAAGTATGGTAACACTAGGCACTGATGTGTTTCTCCTTAGTATTTAGCCTTTTAATATATTCGGTGTTTAATTTTTTAGTTTTTGTGGTATTTAACATAATATAAAGTATGGTATTAAGAATATCATTCTTCCACCTAGCTAATTATGGCCGAGAGACCTTACTCTTCTACTTCCTTATAAAGATAGAGTTTATAATTATTGTTAGGCTTTGCCTCGATCGAGTAATTATGGAGTCTAGGTTGTTTACCACTCCTGTCTCGATGTTCCTGTGAGCGGGTGTTAGGAGGTGTCCTTTTTAGGTTAGATCTTGTTTCCTTTTAGACCAGTTTTAGGTTTGTCTACTTCTAGAGGTGTCACTCTTAGAGATTGTCATCTTATTTTTAGAGATAATGGAGACTAATGTGCTTGTTTTCCATACAAAGGAAGAACGTACCATGGCTTTTTGGGGCAATCTGATCCCAGAACAATGGAATATAATCCGCAACCCTTTAGATGACATGACAAGAATTGTGATTTAAAGGGTAATCGAAGAAGGGATTTTCAATTATAGGTTCACTTGGTGTACTAATAATAGTATAATAGGGTCATTCATAGGTTGCTTGGCAAGGGCTAAAGTGTATCGCAACTTGTCAATTCAGCTCTAAAATGATCTATTTCAGCCTACCTAGAGGAAGGGTTTCAAATAAGCAGTGAGGAGCATTGTTAGTAAATTCCACATCCCTCTTCCAAAAAGATACATGGTGCACCCTCCTGGTTCCTCTGAATTGGATATGGCATATTGTCACCCATCGCTAATCATTCAGGAGAGCCTAGCTTTTTATACCCAGTGGCCATCAATGGACGCATCCATCAGGTTTCTATTACATTGGAGGGGCATTGTGTTAGAAGACAACAAAGACTAGCTAACTGATTATCTCAATATCTTCAACTCATACATTCATCCTAGAGTCTCATTCAAAAATATAAAGGTTTTAATCTTCTGTACACCTAATGCTAATAAAACCAGTAGGCTTAAGGCAAAGGTTGATCTCCCTCCCAACTTATCCAAGGGATGGCTAGTTGCAATCTAGTTTATTCTAGGTTATAGCTTTTGGTGTTCTGGTTTATTTCTATTTTGGATGTATATATAGTCCCTAGACTCTGTATAGTAGCTAGCTATTACTTTTGTTATCATAGTTAAGTGTATTGTCATCTCTAGCTTGTAATGCTACTTTATAACTGGATTCTTATTATAAATGAAATATGTAGATATTTTAGCAATTCTAGTTTGAGCTATCCGGATGTGGCTTCTTAGTTTCTTTGTTATCATTCTCTGATTATTGATATCAATTCCTTTAACTGTTTCAAATATGGTATAATTTAGTAATTAAGATGCAATAAGGGTAAAAGCACAGATCTATGTCATCATTTATAATACCAAAACCTATTTTGGTCAAATCTCATTTCTCTATCAAAGCTCAATTTTTTTGAAAACCTAAAAATACTCTTTTATAGATCTTAGATTCAATATCATCATTATATAAATTTTTGAGTGCTTTGATTAGTTATAATATGTTATGACCTCAAAATATTATAAGTCGATATTTCAAAATTTCAAAAGATGCTCTCTCAAAAAAGGAAAAAAAATAGTAAATCATATCAAAAAAAAATTTAAAATTATATTTATCTCTATAGGAGAGAATTCTCTTCACGAATATGTAATTTTTTTTCAAGAAGGTATAGATTTGATAGGGAGGTTTTGATGGGACGAAAAAACTATTGGATTTTAATAAGGTCAAACTTGAGTACTTGTAACAAAGAAAATATACATCAAAAATAGTTTTTTTTTTTTTTTTTCAGTAGCTATACATGTCATCTATAAGATATTTTCAAATCAGAACAAAAAAAGATGATTTGCATATACTTGTTTGATGGGAATTACACCCTATATTTTTTACAGTTAAAAGAGGGACTTCAAAATAAAATAAAATGAATAAATTCTTACTCAAAAAAATTATAAAAATTATAGGCATAGAATTCAATCAATTCTACACATTTCATCAGTTTACATCATCTTCATATTTTAAACAAAAATACCATTTTTTTTGTCATTAATGTTGAACTGTCACATTCTAATATCCTATTTCTTTATAAAAGGTGACACATGTTTGCGCTTTTACCCATAATTTCACTACTATATTAGAAATGTTTCTGCTTCTTTGCATATTCCAATTGTAGGATTAAAGAATTTAATGGATTTGGTGTTTTTCTTAATTCCTTTCATTTGGTGAGACTCAAGTTACCAATTTAGTTTATCTCTGGATCCATTACCTATTTCATTCGATATTCAGCTGCATGATTTAGCTTTGATTTTTTTAATTTGGGGGATCCCCTATTCTTGTCTTAGCTGGTATAAGCTGCATTTTCATTTTGATTTATGGATTTCCTAAACATGGATTTAGAAGATCTCATTCACTTATTCTTCAATGATTATGTACTGTTGGAGATATATCATGGCATATTCAAATTTAAGAGTTTATGTTTACAGTATATGTTTATTACCTTAAGTGTGGATTTACAGTTGCTTCTAGGTTTTTAATAGATCTATTTATCTTCACTAATTAAGAGAATTGGGCAGAGTGATTGGATGGATCCCTGCCCATCCTCCCTATTTCCATGGTCTACATTTTTTCAATTTAGCTCTATTTGGTTTGTTTTTTGTTTTCTGGTATTATGTTTATAATCATTCTCTCTTTAGGTTTTTTGGATTCTATATATTCCCTCTTCCTTTAAGCTTTTAGGTAAGTAGTTTAGCACCTTGGTTTTATCTCTATAAGGGTATAGGATTTGGCTATTTTCAGACTTTTTTGTTATTAGAAATAATATGTGCTACCAATTCTCATTCTAAATATTGGCATTAGGTGAGCTCCATCTCATCAATTTTAGAGTAATTCCTTTTTGAAGTCACTTTGCTGGATATTTTCCTATATTGTTCATTACTAACATTTTAATTGAGGAGATTTTTATATAACTTTATATTTGATTGTTGGAGGAGAGCACTTCCATCAGAGGAACTTGCAGCTAGAATATGAAGATCTCTTGATTTGTAATAAATTTCTGTAATTATGGGATGTTTCCCTTAATTTTTGTAAATCTTTAATGAGTTCATTTGGATATGCCCCTTTTAATCTTGTATAATATTGGACTCTTGTCCTGGGCTAGACTGGAGGTTTTCTTCTTCGTTCTTTCCTATCAGTGCCTGTTTGAACAGAGTTACACTTATGTACTTCTTTATTATTTAATAAAATATATCAAGGCCTCAGCCATTCATTGATCAAAAATTATTATTATTATTATTAAAATAATTAATTATGATATGCCTAAATTTTAGCTAAGAAAATTAGAAATAATTAGAAAATATCTTATTACTCTAACACCCTCCTTTAAGATAAAATTAAAGAGTAGCTAAAAGCCTAGAAACTACTATTGAAAGCAAATTTGGGTCCCAACAAACAAGGTCTGATGAGATACCCAATCACAACCAAATATATGTAAAGAGGGGAAATAGAGAAACCACATGGAAAAAACCATACTCTAAGAAGAGATGGAAAAAATGCAGAAAGAATTAGTGAAGGAATGAAGAAGCCTCTGAATTAGAGAATGTCCCAGAAGATAGGAACAAACATATGATCATGTAGAATGCCATTGAAGCACGTAGAAGTTGAAAAGCTCTATCAAAAAAAGTAACTGTTGATATGAGAAAACTCCATTGAAATAGAACCAGACTAGGTAGATAAGACTATAATCTTCATGAATGTTCATAGGAGACACTACTCGAATCAAGTGGAAAACAAGGCAAACAACTAAAATCAAAGGTATAGATGACATAAAATACCAAAGCCTGAAGAGTTGATCAATCAAACATAGAATTTTGTAACCAAAGTAGGAGCAAAGAGAAGATTGTATATATGGTAAATGATCCATCTCACTAAAATGTATAGGTACCTAGGGAGTGCATCCACCTAGTACATAGGAACAAATACTCAATAGATAGCTCACTCTATTGAACTAGAAACTAAAAACCATTTTCCTAGAAATTGAAAAATGAACCTCTAAGGTAAAAATAAGAAACTCTATTTGAGAAGGCCATTGTTTTACAAATTTTCAAATATCTTTTGACCATTAAAACCTACTCACATTTTTATTGCAAAAATGAAAATTCCATTCTCTCCCCATTCCAATAGTATATAATAATCATAAATTTGCATAGAAGTAATGCCTTGGGCATGTATTTGAAATTACAAGGGTTGTGGAAATGAACATTCAAATACTATTTATGGAGACTAGGTTTTCACTCTACTAAGATTTCTTGTTTCATGCGATCTTTTAGTTTTTTGTGTACAACTTTTCATCTGAACTTTCTCTCTGTTAGCTCCACTTGTCACACCGCATTTACTACGGGATTTTTTTAGGCTAGGTTATAATGGCTCTGGCCAACAGTGAACCAATTGTTTTTGGTGTTCACACTATTGCTTCAAGCTGCCATGGCACCTCCTCCAAAAAAATATCTGTGCAAGTTTGTCCCGAAGGTTTTTCATGAGGTAATCCTAACATTATCCTTCCTTTGCAAGAATTTGATGATGCATGTGATTGGTTAAAACAACACACCTTGATAGGTTATTTTGTGGGTAGGACTCCCCTTGAAGCTATGCTCCGAGAATGGGTTAACAAGAGTTGGACTCCTCATGGAGTCCACCTTGATGCTATGCAAAACCTTACCAAAGGTTTTTTTTTAGTTTTGCTTCACTAACCCCTCATAGGCAGATGCAGTTTTTAACAACAGACCATGGTTTGTGGATTCTTCCTTCCTTTTTTTAAAAAATGGTCACAAGACTTCACAGTCTTGGATGACAAAAAGCTTAGGGTTCCTATTTAGGTCAAGTTCCTAGGTTTACCCCTACCTTGTTGGCCATTCATTGAGTCCATTGCCAAAGCCCTTGGAAAAGTTGTCACTAAGGAGCTTGAGAAATTTTTCAATGCCCACCTACAACGATGTGTTTGCATAGAGGTGGATCTTTCCAAGGATCTCAAGGATTCTATGGAAATTCAGATTAGGACTACAACCTTCTTGCAGAAGGTTCTTTACTTGAACCTTCCCAACACTTTTTATAGGTGCCAGTCTGTAGAAAATAAGATCAAGGACTGCCCTCTAGCTATGCCTAGGGCTTAGCCCATGCCTAAAGAGGCACCTATCAAACAGGCCAATAGGAAAAATGAAGAATGGGTTACTGTTGGTCATAAGGGCAAGGCTCCCTCAAATCCCTTTCCCCCCAAGCAATCCTATGTTGCAGTCACCACAGTTCCTCCTTTCCCTATAGGAGCATCAATTCCAGCCAACGTGGGGGTGCAAGAAACAAATAAAGGAACGGTGCCTAGAATTTCACAAGTTTTAAACCATGTTGGCTCGCAGGGGATTAAGGCAGCCACCAAGGTTTTTCCCTTGGTTGGGGTGCGTACTCCTCTTGTCACCTCTTCCATAACACCATCAATGATGTAGTGTTCTCACAGTCCTCCTAGACATGCAGAGATACCAAAGGTGAAGCATCAGGCTGTAAGTCCAGAGGGTTTTCTGTTTGACTTCAACTGTGATTCTACCTTCTTGCAGAATAGCTACTCCTCTCTTGAGGATGAAGATGATATGGAAGAGTTCTCATGAACTTCCTTTCATGGAATGTTCAAGGTCTCATAGACCTCCCTAAAAAGTACTATGTTCAGGATGTTTGTCATAGACTTGGTAATTTAGATTTTCTTTATCTAGAAGAAGTTAAAATTTCTAGTTTCATGCTTGCTTCGACATGCCGTGTAATTTGGCAGGATGGCATGATGTTTTCTTCCTAGCACAAAGCTAGTTGAGTTCATGTAGTTACTCTCCTATCACCTTGCCTTCATTCTGCTATTATTTCCTATGGTTCTGACCCCACACATAGAATTATTTGGCTTTTTCTTTCCATTAACAATCATTCTTTTGGAGTCATTAATGTTTATGCTTCCAATGATGTTGTGGAAAGATCCCAGTTTTGGGCCTAGCTAGCTGACAATTTGCCTCCAGCTACTTGGGTTATGTGTGGGGACTTTAATATGGTTGAAGTGGCCTCTAACAAAGATGGCATTCTACCCTTTTTCTAGACAACTGGGGAAAGGCAAGCTTGGTATTACATGTTTAATAAATTGGGCCTTTTTTATCCCAATACCAATTGCAGCTAGGATAGTGAAGCTGGCTTTGACCGCATATTAAAATGTCATGATCATGCTATGATCACTACACAATCTTTTTTCTCTTTTTCTGAGGATCAAGATTTTCCTGTCATTCACTTGCTAGATGTGATGTTATTTTACCACTCCCCCATTCTTCTTGTCATTTCTTGACAAACTATTGTCCCCAAGGTGGCCTACTCTCAGTTCTTCCTCAACACATATGTTCTATTGCATGCTTCCACCCTCTCACACATCCAACATTTTTGGAATTTGGAGCCACATCCACATTCCCCAAGGGGATGGATTCAATGGTGGAATGATGCCATTATCATAACTACTTAGTTCGTATGCATCTATAGGTGTCAGTTGGCTATATTCAAAAAATGTTCTTATGAGGCGAACACCCTTGCCCTCAAAAAAGCCTCTAAGGCTCTCACCTTTAACCCCTTTGATGTGGATTTGCAAATTCAACTTGCCAAGATTCTCCATGACAAGTAAATTGCTGAAAATTATGCTGCCCGAGGAGCCCAAATCAAGGCTCATCTCCACTGGTTGGAGGTTGACGATATAGCCTCGAAGGAGTTCTTTTAGGCTCTCTGAGCTCGTCATATCAATGTTGGCATTAAAAAGATCAAATAGGGAGTGGTTGTTCTATCTAGTCTCCCCAACATCCTGCAAGCATTCGTTCATCACTATGAGAATGTCTTTGCTTCATAGGGAACTTCGATTGCTCAAGAGGAAGCTCTCAAAATGTGTATCTCTGTTACTCCAAACTACCTAGTAGTTGAGCAACATGCTTTCTGTGAGCAACTTCTTTCCCTTAGCGACCTTAAAGAGGTAGTTTACTCCATGGTAGATGAAAAATCCCCTGGGTGTAATGGATTTCCTTGTGAATTTTACAAACACCTCTAGGAACAAATAGGTCCTGATTTGCACAAAGTCTATCTTGAAGCATTCATTCTAAAAGCTTAGGAGCAATTATAAATAAATGGAATATCAAATTCATGCCTAAAGCTGGTGATCCTAAGGACATATACAATTGGAGGCCCATTACCTTTATGAATGTGTCTTATAAGATCATTGTGAAGGTGCTCTCTCTCAAATTCAGGCACATGTTGCCTTTAATTGTGTTGCTTGAGCAAACTAGCTTCATCAAGTCTAGAAATATTCTTGACAACATCATTGCTTTTGGGGAAGGTATGAAATGGGCTTGCAACTCCAAGCAGTAAGCTATCTTTTTAAAGATACATTTTGCTAAAGCCTATGATCACATTGAATGGCCCTTTATCTTGGCTATGCTTTAGGCTTTGTGTTTTGGTCCCAATTTCCTTCAGTCCGTGGATATGCTCTTTGGTGATGCTAATGCTTGCATTACCATAAATAATTTACAATCTAAGGCTTTTGGACTTTTTCGTTCAATCAGGCAAGGTTGCCCTTTAGCTCCAGTGCTTTATGTCCTTGCTGCTAAAGGTTTTGGCTATTTGCTAGCTAATTCTATGTCTCCAGGGCTAGTTCGTGGCATCTCCTTGCCTGGATCTTCCTCCCAGTTAGTCAATGGTCATTTTGCTAATGATTCCTTTCTTACTTTTCTTGAGGATGAAGAAAACATCCAAACTGCTTTAAATTGTCTGGACACCTTTTGTCAAGCCTCTAGCTTTGCCATTCAATGGCATAAGATGATGTACTACCGGCAATCATTCTTGCCAGCTCCACCTTGGCTCAACCAGTTTCAATGGAAATGGGTTTCTCATGGTGAAATCTTCCAGTTTCTTGGAATTCCCTTTTCCTTCCAGGCTTCTCCTGTGGAGCTTTGGAATGTTGTGCTTGCCAAGATTAGCAAAAAGCTCGAATATTAGATCACCAAGTCACTTTCTCTTATAGGTAAATTTCAGATTTGTTCAAAGATTTTGGCAGCAACCACGTGTACTATTCTTCTTGTTGGGATCCCTCCAAAGCCTCCTATCTTAAGCTAGAACATTTTCTCTGAGACTTTATTTGGGCTTCTAGTTCTGATCATCATGGTTTTCACAGAGTTGCTTGGGATTTTTGTTGTCTCCCAAGAGAATCTGGTGGTCTTGGCCTACTCTCCACTCGAAAATAGGGCCTTGCTCTCTATGCTAAATGAGTTATCAAAGCTATTTCTAGAGATGAAGCCTAGAAGATTTTGGTTCAGCACTGCATTTCTTTTGGCTTCCTTAATAACAGGTCTGTGTGGAAGCGGATTGGTTTTCAAACCCTTCTCATCATGCGTGAACCCATGGCCAAATAGGGTTCATTTGTTATTAAGAGCATCTAGAAATCCTAGGAAGCTATTAAACCTTGGCTTCATTGGGCTAGAGATGAGTTTCATAATGGGCTTTCTTTAAATCAACAGATCATTTGGTGGTCTCCCCTATTTGCCATTCAGGGTACTCCTCTCGCCAAGACTCAAGGTGATAGTGCTCTACTTTTGTTTAAACATGGCATCCAAACTCCTAAGGATCTCTTCTCAAGAGTCACCATGAGTTTCAGGTCATGGGAAGATTTGCAAGTCTAATACCACCTTGTTCATATAGATCGGCCAACTTTTGACCTCCTATTGTCTTCCATCCCTGTGTACTTAGTTCATAAAGTGGGGATTCAAACTATCTATCCTTGGTGGCATGATTGGAAGTGGTATCCTACCACTCCATTTTCCAATTACAAGCCCAATATGGGGTATAGATGGCTTTTGCCCCATCTTCCGATGGTGGACACTCTTAACCAACACTGGGATTTGCAATCTTCACTTTCTCAATGGAGAAAATGTTTTGACACCATTTGGAGTGCCATTACAACACCCAATATTGCCCACCTTTATTGGTTCCTTGCCTTCCAAGGTCTTCCCCTGGGGCCTTGACTCAAGCACATTGGGGTTCCTGATCCCAGATGCCCTTTCTGTGGTCAACTAGAGTCCTTTTTACATATATTCTAGTTTTGTAAGCATGCTCAAAATTATTGGCACTAGATTCATGATTTTTTCGAGCCTTTTAGGCCCAAACCATTTTCATGGCACATGATCCTATTGGGTGATTCCCCCAGAATTCCTTGAAAGTTCACCTAGATTTGGCATACCTTTAGGATAGAAAATTTTTTTTCTCTGTAGAAAGATAGGAATGTTGTTTTGTTCACTCACATTTTTTTGGATGTTAACATTGCTATGTACACTAAGGCATGCATTTGTAACAATTTTATTATGTAGATCCAGGTGTAAGCTAACAAGGTTTCCCTAGAAGTTGCTCACCTGCAGGATTTTTTAAATCACTAGGGAAATGCTCCCTACATTATTTCTAGAGTGCCTCCTGATGCTTCGGATGATGTCTTGATGCCTCATGGCTATCGTTCTCAGTGCTAGTCCTAAGGCCACCACTCACACACGCCACGCTCCTAGGCTTTTCACCAGTATTCTCTTAGTGGTGGTGATTGCAAATGGAGGCACCGCTCTACTTCCCCACCCCATGGGGGTTCTGGCTGGTCCCCAGCTCCTCCTCTTAGTCCTCGGCGGGAACATTTTGGAAAGTATCCTCGATTGGCCTTGGCAATTTCTCCTCCATGGCCTGAGGTTAAAGATGTAGAGACTGCCACTGATCTTGCTACTATTAATGATGGCTGGTCTATTCCCAACCTGCCCCATAATCCCACTAATGCGTGGGGTTTTCCTGATAAAGATGATCCTCCTCCCTCAGCTAGCACTACTTTGGTAGCCTGAGGATGCTTATTATGTTGTTTTTTAATGAATAGTTGTTGTTTCTGGCTAAGGCTATGTTTTTAAGTCCAGCTTTAGCCATGTGAACTCTTTTGTGGGGTGATCTTGTATCCCCCGACCCCTTTTTTGTGAATTTTATTCTTAGTATATTTTTATTAATAGAAAAGGACTATTCATCAAAAAAATTACAGGGGTTGTGTAATGAACATGCCTTGAAATATGTAAAAATATTTTATTTTATGATAAAGTTTAAACTTAATAACATAATGCAAGTTATTTGAGATTTCTCTTTCTATAAATTGATGCTTGAAAGAAATAAAATTTAAAAATATTTATAAACTCCCTCCAACTATAATGGGTAACCTAGAAATGCCCAAAAACTAAACCAATTGCTAATAAAGATTTTAATTTTTTTGCATATATTTGAAACCACATAACATGAACAAGAAGGAATTTATGCAAACTGAAGATTGAACTACTATTGAAATAATACTAGCTTTCAAACTAATAAAATAAAATACATAGAAAACTTTTTTACTCACTAATTAATCCAACATTATAACATGTAAAATCATCCCTTCACAATGGCATAAGTATTGGACAAGGAGTGGGAATGATATGAGCAAACACCTAATCTGCCTCTAGCTAGAAATGTGCCCAAGCTATCTATTAATGAAGCTGACAACAATAAATTCCAAAGACCAAACCCCAAGGGAATGACATAGATCTAGAATGTCACAAGAGAGGATAGATCTCCTCTAATGCCAAGAATAGATCTGTAACTCTCGCATCTAATTTCTTCTCATATTCAACCTACCTAACAATAGCCACACGCTTTCATTTTATTCCTATTTCATAGGATTGACCACTTTTCACAAGCAATGTGGGATAAATAAAATAAAATAAAATGCTAATGGTCACACAACTGGATAACTGCTAAAGTGGGGACATTATAGTCTACCTCCCTTGAAATTGCTTGTCCTCAAGCAATCTTAGTCCTATTTGCTATAATACATACTCACTCTCCCAAGTAGCATCTTCATCTAGCAAGTATCTCCATCTGACCAAATATTCTTTAATCACCTTGTTCCATAGAGTCCTCTCCCTAGTATACAAAATAGCCACAAGAATCAATACAAGTTTCCCCTCCTCATCTAATGGTGCAAAATCTGTAGAAGGCACAACACTTTGACTAATGGCTTTCTTAAGCCTTGACACATGAAACACATTATGCACCTAATTGCCCTCTGGAAGCTCAATTTCATACACAACCTTTCCCATCCTGTAAATCACTCTGTAGGGACTATAAAACCTAGGCTTCAACTTCTCTGCTCTGCTCTTCTTGAGTGATGACTATCTGTATGGTTGTAGCCTTAAGTAAACCATATCCCCAACCTCAAAACTATGCTCTATTCAATGATGATCATCATACAATTTCTACTAATTCTAGGCCTATTGTATATTCTCCATGAGCACCCTCAAAATATCCTAACTATCCTACAAGAAGTCTTTGGATTTGGCCACTCTACTATCCCCCAAAACTTGATCCATGAAGCTAAGTGCTTCATAACCATACAGTGCCATGAATGGAGTCATCTTGATGAACATATGATAAGTGGTGTTATAATAGTACTCTCCCATATGTAGCCATTTGACCCAAGCTCTCTGTTGTGCAATAACATAGTTCCTTAGATATCCTTCCACCTACTTATTCACAATCTCTATTTTCCTATCTATTTGTGGGTGATAACTAGTGCTAGGTGTAACATCTGTGCTACACAATCCAAACAATTCTTGCCAAAAACACTCATAAATTTACCATCTCGATCATTGACAATGAAACTAGGTAGCCCATGTAAGTTGAATATCTCTCTAAAGAAAAGATGGATCACCTATGCTACTGTGTAGGTGGATAGAATAACAAAGAAGTGGGCAAACTTTGTCAGCCAGTCAACTACCACATAGATGCAATCTCTCCCCTATACTCGTGGTAACCTGGCAATGAAGTCCATTGAAATAGTTTACCATTTCCTATCCAGAATGGGTTGTAATGTCCCCTTTTGGGACATTTATGTATTTCCCAATTTTCATCCATATGAACTTCATAATCTTCCTCTCTCCTCATTCTTCCCCATAATTTATTCTATATATATATATATATAAGAGTCACTCCTTTTATTAAATTATTAATAATAATATAGTTATATTATATTAATTATATATTTATATTAATAATCTTTGATTATATTAATTAATATAACTATATTAATGAGTATATCATAACATATATTATTCTAATAACTACATATATTATATTATATTATAATACTTTACTAATATAGTATTGCTATATTAAAAGTATCTTTATCATTATTTATTATTTCATTTGTATTACTATTATAATATGACATGCATAATATAATTATTATAATATTTCTTATAGCATAATATTATTATTTTAATATAATTTATTAATATTACTTTATATAAAGTATTTATTATTGTTTAAATTACTTGCCAAAATCGGGACACACAATCCTCCCCTCTTGAATTTTCTTGGCCTCGAGCAAAATTATTCATACACAAACTCCTTCACAGACACAAAACATGTTTGCATGCCAAATCCTAAAAGATTTATGAGATATTCATCTTAATGAATGAAAACATGAAGTAGACAAAAAGTAAACACAAGGTAAACACTTGAATGCATGAAGACAAAAAGTATACATGATGCAGACAGTTGAAGACACGAAGTAAACACGGTGAAAACAATTGAAGACACGAAGTAAACATGGTGCAAATAGTTGAAGACATGAATCAAACACGATGTAGACAGATGAAGACACTAGTTATTTAATTCCTTGATTTTGACCTTGCAACCACAAAATATTATTAGTTTACATTTATTTATAAATTCTCCTTTTTAGGATTTCCTTATATCAATCCCTTGACAAAGTATTTATAGTCTTAATTTAGTGTATTGTCAATCGAAAGTATAGTCCATTTATTAACTCATCATTTTCTGAATATGGGAGGAGAAACTATAATAGGGTGCCCTGTTACCCAACTAGTGGGCCTCCTCGTTCTCCCTTATTATTGTTATCTCTCTCTGATCACCATTCCCAAGATGGTGCCTTTGTATGATGTACCCTAGGATATTCGCTCCATTGTAGGCCTTACCTAGTACTCGTAGGCTTTATTCGGTACCTTGAGTGGTGTCACCCAACCCATTCCAAAACATGCCTTATCTCATCATTGGAGAATTGTGATCTTAAGGTGATTCTATCAACTATTTTTCAATAAGAAGTCTTTTAAAGCATAATCTTTGAAATATCAGATACTTAATCTTATCATTCAATTATAGGATGAGAAACCATAATGGGGTGCCCTGTTACCCAAATTAGTGGGCCTCACCATTCTCCATCATTACCGTTACCTCACTTTGATCATTATTCCCAAGAAGGTGCCTTTGTATGATGTACCTTGGGATATTCACTCCACTGTAGGCCTTACCCAGTACCCATAGGCTTTATCCGATACCCCGAGTGGTGTCACCCAGTTCATTCCACCGCAGGCCTTATATCAACTTGGAGAATCATGATCTTATTAGGTTTAAGATTTATTCAGTTGCTATTCTAAGGCCTCCTTTGATAGAGAAATTAATTAGTTCAATTACTCACATAATATATTCCTTTAATATTAATCTAATTATCATCTTTGATGTATATTCTTTTATTAATATCAAGTCGAATATCAGCTTTAATGTGTATTCTTTAATTCAGTTATCAACTTAATGTATATTTTTTTAATTCAATTGCCAACTTAATGTATATTCCTTTTATATTAATTCAATTACCAATCTTTAATGTATATCCTTTTAATCCATATTGATTCAATTTATCAATTAATATATTCTTTTAATAAAACTAATAATAATCACTTTTCCCTTATCGATCACTTTTTATTAATCTACCTTATCAATTCAAATGTTTGTATATATTCATATCTAATAGTGGTAATGGCCTGCATATAGGTATAGTACTACCATCAGTCCTCTTGCACAAGGCTCTTTGTTGTACTCTATGACACAAGACCATATGTAAAAGCTGATCTTGCTGGCATAGATCCTTCACGGTATATGGTGGACAATGTTTTTCACATCCTTTTTTTAATTTTCATTCCCAACTTCCTTGTTTTCATTCCAAGCTTCCGTCCATGTTTTTATTGACAATGACTAAAATGCTTCTATTCGGCTCAAATGTTCTACTCTTCTTCCAATAAAAACATCTTCATTATATTTGAATTGACGTGGAACTCATTGTTGGTTTTGGTGAAACCAAGGGAAGGTGTTTCTTGAAAGTTCCATTCGGCGCTACTTCCTCCTCTAGAAGGTGCCCAATCAATTGCTAATTTCCTTTGTAATAGTTTTTTTATCCATTATTTTTTGACCTATGTTTCTTTCTAAGAACTTTTCTTTCCTCGTGTCACAAATTGATTCTCTATTAGGTGTAGTTAATGAGTCACTCATGTCTTTCGAGCATAACAAAACTTTTGGTCCATTTAAATAAATTAAGGTAAATAGGGTGGCGATTAACAATTTCTTATGCGTATCTGTATAAAACTATAACATTTCTTCAACTCCTACATGCTTTTTTTCAACTCCTAGATCTTATTAAATCAATTGTTACATAAAGTTTTCTTATTCAAGGCAGCTCAAGCAGACCTCTAAGCAGATTGTTTTAGACCTTGTGAGAAAATATTATTGACAAATTGCCACAGAGTCCATGAGCAAAAAATATTTATTTGTATAAATTTTTAATGTTTTCTTCCTTCCCTTTCTAGTGCTCTTTGATCTCGTTGGTGTTTTTGCATTAATTTTTTTCCACAGGCTGGCAAGAAACTTGGCTCCGATACCACTTGTAATGTCCCCTTTTGGGACATTTATGTATTTCCCCATTTTCATCCATATGAACTTCATAATCTTCCTCTCTCCTCATTCTTCCCCATAGTTTATTCAATATATATATATATATATATATATATATATATATATATATATATATATATATATATATATATATATATATATATATATATATATATATATATTATAAGAGTCATGTCCTTTCATTATATTAATAATAATAATATAGTTATAGTTTATTAATTATATATTTATATTAATAAGCTTTGATTATATTAATTAATATAACTATATTAATGAGTATATCATAACATATATTATTTTAATAACTATATATATTATATTATATTATAATACTTTACTAATATAGTATTGGTATATTAAACGTATCTTTATCATTATTTATTATTTCATTTGTATTACTATTATAATATGACATACATAATATAATTATTATAATATTGCTAATAGCATAATATTATTATTTTAATATTATTTATTAATATTACTTTATATAAAGTATTTGTTATTATTTAAATTACTTGCCAAAATCGGGACATCACATGGGCAAAGGCTCTAACAACCCTGCAACATATGTGTGCTCTCCCTTATTCTGCTAACAAAATGCACACTCCCTTACATGCTTCTAAACATCATCCTTGAGCCCTTTCCATGTGAACTACTCATGGAACTACTTGTAGGTCTTAAAGACCCATGGATGTCCAGCTATAGGTGCATCATGAAATTCCTTCAACATTAGCTCCCTAAATTGTGATGAAGGAATCAAATATATCCTACCCTCAACCTAGATCAATCCGTTTGTCACCACATAACGATCATCCTGAATGGTGCATGTAATCACTCTAGAAGCCCAAGTGTCCCTCACATACTCTATTGTAATCTTATTTCTCCAATCTCCTATAATCTCAACTAGAGCACAAATATGAGGTCTCTTGGATAAAGCATCTACCACGACATTCTTCTTCCCTTTGACAAACTCAATGTCAAAGTCATAAGCCTGCAACTTTCTAATCTACTACTATTGTCTATCATTCAAATCTCACTAACTCATGAAGCATTTGATGCTATTGTGATCAGTCTTGATAAAAAACTTCCCCCCAAGTAGGTAGGACCGGAACTTGGCCAATGCATGCATAATAGCCAACATCTCCCGATCATAGATGGAATAGCTCCTCTCCACTCCATAGAGCTTCCTACTCTCAAAAGCAATGGGATGCTTCTCTTGCATCAAGACCGCCCCGATGCCATCACCTGACACATCACAATGAAGCTCAAATGGCTTCGTGAAGTCTGATAGAGATAATAATGGAAATGATGACATCACTTCCTTTTAATGATTGAAGCATATCTGAGCTTCCCCTATTCATACAAAGGCTCCTTTCCTAGTAAGGTCTGTCAAGGGTGCTACAGTTTGTGAAAATCCCTTAACAAATCTCCTATAAAACCTGTAGACCAAAGAACCCCTTAAGCTATGTGAGTTTTGTAGGAGTAGGCCAATCAACAATAGCTCTAATATTTTTGGGATCTATCCAAACTCCATCTGCACTAATTATATGCCCAAGGTATAATAACTCAGTCAACCTAAACTCACACTTAGATTTCTTGGCATACAGTGATGCTTTCTCCAAAATGGACAACACCATCTCAAGATGTTATAAATGCTCCTCTCAATTCTTACTGAGGACCAAAATGTCATTAAAGAAAATCAAGACAAATCTCCTAAGCTGCCCCTTGAATGGACGATTCATGCAACTCTAGAATGTACTAGGGGCATTGGGTAGCCCAAATGGCATAACCAAAAACTCAAAGTGGCCATACTGACACTAAAAGGCTATCTTCTCAATGTCCTCCACCCTCATCGTAGTTTGATGATACTCTGACCATAAACTAATCTTCATAAAGAAGCATGCACCATACAGCTCATTAATCATCTCATCTATTCGTGGGATGGGATATCTATTCTTAATGGTCTTCTTATTTAATGCCCTATAATCAATGCATCTGCACATCATCCCATCCTTCTTCTTTACCAATACTACTGTTGAAGTAAAGGGTCTCTTACTAGGCCTAATATGCCTCATCTCCAACAAATCCTTAATTACCTTCTCTATCTCATCCTTGTGTTTCTTAGGATGATGATAGGGAGTAATCATATCTAGTTTGGCTCCCTCCTCAAGCTCAATAACATGCTCTACCCCTCTGTTAGGAAGAACCCCATGTGGAATCTCATCAAAATTTTTTGCATGCTTATCAAGTATCTCTTGGATACCTAGTCGATAACTTTTCACATGTGGCTTCTATGAGGCTGGGATAGTGAAACATTCTA
Organism: Cupressus sempervirens; assembly: GCA_028749045.1. Classification (NCBI taxonomy): domain Eukaryota; kingdom Viridiplantae; phylum Streptophyta; class Pinopsida; order Cupressales; family Cupressaceae; genus Cupressus; species Cupressus sempervirens. Next base: position 831,931,541 of record CM053792.1, read on the forward strand.
CCACCCACTCTATATCATCATGCCAAAACAATCTCTGCATTCTCCTCAAGGAGATTATGCTACAACTCTCATCCGAATGTCCTCTAAGTACAATAGTTCTATCCTCATGCTAGAACCTCATATCCAATTTTTCTAAGTTGAGTGTGAACTAAACTAGCTAGGCCATCCATCTCATGTCGAGGATGACATCATAGTTTCCCATGTCTACTACATAGAACTAATCATCCAACTCATAGCCATCTCTAAACCTAATGTGAAGATTGGATATCTTTCGAGTGCATAATAATTTTTCACCATTAACTACCGTGATTCTAAACCCGGCATGCTCCTTGGCCTATAAACCTCTATTGGCTACCAATTGTGCATGTATAAAATTATGTGTACATCCCCGGTGTCAATGACTGAGATCACTTTCTGCCCCTGGATAGTACCCTTAACCTTAAATGTGATTGCCTTCTGAGCCCCTATTAATCATGCAAATGACTTCTCATCCTCAGGAATGCTACTCTCCTCTATAGTGCTATCGCCATCTGAATCAAAATCTTGATCCTCCCTCTCTGACTATTACTCCTCTACTGAGAAATACTCCATTTGATTTGCCCTAACCTTGACAGGAAACTTATGAGATAAGTCCCAAGGATCTTTGCAATGGAAACATAGATTCTTCCTCCTCAACTCATTTATGTTATCATTATCCAACTTATTATCCCTTTTTGGCTGAGCATTCTTGTGAAAAGATTTTTGGTCCTTCTTCATATATGAATCCCTATGCTGAAATCTACTCCTAAAAGAGGAAGGTGCTAGGTCATGAGCCTTTTTAGTGGCCTCCTGTAACATAGCTAGGTCATGCCCCTTGACCTAACCCCTCAAAGGATCTAAGAGTCTGTCCATAAACACCACTACTAACCTCCTCTCTGAAATATTTGTGAGCAACAAAACTAACCTCTTAAATTCACTAATATGTCTCAATTGATCCCCTCTATTTGAGTTGTGCCAACATCTTAAACTGTAACTCAGGGTCTTTGGTATCAAATCTCTCTACAAGTCTCTTAGTGAACTCCTTGTAAGATGTGATCAGATTATGTCCCAGGGTTACCATATCATGGTGCCACCATTCATGCTAGACCATCCAAATGAATAGTTGCATACTTGATAGCCTTGTCCTCAGCCATATGATTTAATTGGAAGTATGTATCTAACTTTTGCACACAAGCTCATGTAGTCATTTTCCCTAAATCATCATAATAAGATAAAGAAAGTTTCCCAACTTTCCTTCTTAGCTAAAAGTTTTCACTTCTCCCTCCTAATTTTTGCATGTGTCTCATCCTCAAATCCATATAATCTCTAAGGGAAATATCCACTTGAAACACTAGTCCACTAGCCTTCCAATCCCTCATAAATTGATCCTATAACTCGGTAATCTACAATTCATTAACTGGTTGAACTGGATCTCTTGGTGGGAAGGTGGGTAGAAGAGGTCTTGAGCTCACTGTTCGACATGGACGTGCAATATGTATAAAATTATTAGCCTCATTCCCATTGTTATCATATCCATTATTATTATTAATGTTATTCTTAGGACCATTGTTGTTTCCTTGACCTCCATCATTGCCATTGCCCCTATTGTTATCATTTCCTCCATTTTTATTGTTTCCATTGTTGCATCACTTGGATTAATATTAATGGCCATTTGTCTAGCCATAAGTTGCAACATTATATCCATTTGCCTATTTTTCTCTTGTTGCATATGTTGCCCCTCCTTTAATGTACCCAGTAACTGTCTAAACATTACCTCCTCGTGATCTAGACCAATATTCCTACCTCCACCTAATCTTGTATTCTTGTCATCTTGGTCACACATATTGTTGTTTTGTTGAAAGGATATCTCCTCTATATTTGTATGACTAGATTGTATGTCCTTCTATACAAATGAACTAGATTGTTCACTCCACAAGTTTGAACTCCTACTTTGTCTTGCTTTGGTATTGTGGAAATTATAAAGTCCCTATCGCATGCTCAAAAATAAATGCTTAGTGTTTTGACATTTTGTCAAATGCTTTTCCCTCTATCCAACTATTCCAAATTCCCTATAAGACCTCAAAAGAATGGTTGGAGTTATAGCTCTAATACCACTATAATGGGCACCCTAGAAATGCCCAAAATTGTACCAACTACTAATAAAGATTTTAATGTCTTTGCATAGATTTGAAAACACATAACATGAACAAGAAGAAATTTATGCAAACTGAAGATTGAACTATTGTTGAACTAATATTAGTTTTCAGACTAATAAAATCAAATACATAGAAAACCTTTTTACTCATTAATTACTCTAGCATTATAACATGTAAAATCATCCATTCACAATGCCATAAATATCGGACAAGGAGTGGGAATGATATGAGAAAATACCCAATCAGCTTGTAGTTGGAAATGTACCTAAGCTTCCTATGAATCAAGCTGATAGCAATAAATTCCAAAGGCCAAACCCCAAGGGAATGAAGTCTAGAATGTCACAAGAGAGGATAGATGTCCTCTAATGCAAAGAATAGATCTATAACTCTCGCATTTAATTTCTTCTCATATTCAACATGCCTAACAATAGCCACATGCTCTTCTTTTATTCTTACTTCATAGGGTTGGTCACTTTTCACAAGCAATGTGGGATAAATAAAATAAAATAAAAGGCTAACTATCACACAACTTGACAACTACTAAAGTGTGGACATTACACCAACTTCACATGAGTCAAACTTGGTAAATCTCCATGTGGGTGCTAGGTGTGCGACTTGATTAGCTCTTACTACTGAATGGACATTTGAATAGACTGTCACCTTAGCCTTTCCATATCATCACCTTTTTTATATGTGAAAACCTTACCTCTTCATGACCTCTATGGTGGGATCCACTCAAACTCTAGATAAGTGGTCCTGAATTATGCTCGCTACTTCACAAGCTTTAACCATATATTTTAATAATTCATGGAGATGTTGTGACTAACCACTAGCATCTAGTCGCAACATCAGGACCCTTTACACTTGACCACTAGGAAGACTAGAGAGTCACAACCAACCTTGATCGTAACTTCATGAACACTTTGGGCTTATCAAATAATTGATCTCAATGTTGCTATTGACTGTCGCTTTACCATGGCTAATGTCATAACTTATTTTACTAACTGTGTGCATTACCTTATGAACTCACCCATACTACTAGCTCATGCCACATGGTGCATGTTCATTCATCCATCAATTTACACACCATCCTCCTATTGCCTAAGTCATCACTCAAAATTTACTTTATACCATCTAAATCTAACCAAGTGGGCTCTATCATCACACAACTCCTTTGTCTTTAAGCCATAACTTAAGAAATTTTAAGAACATGTGTTTGGATTTTAATAGAAAATATGTATGACAACTTGATTAGTGCGAGACAATTGTATATTACTATTTCTTTCATATTTTACTTTGTAGCACACACATCAACCAATTTAGCATAGATGGCAATCTCCAGCTTAAATTGATGATGCCCATGTCTACACTATCATTTAGTATATTAATCCATTTCATAGCTCGCTATGATGATACTCTAGCACAAGGTCCTCTATAAATGGGACAATTACCACTTTTAATCATAGGCCTAACACACCATGGCTTCTCCAATCACAAACTTCTCTTTTTATGGTGATACTTTCCTCACATACTTCTGCATCAAGTCAAAAAATGTCTATTTCAGGCTCTTTGATGATACCCTGACTATAAATCAATCTTTTTAAAGAAGCATGCACCATGTAGCTCATCAATTAGCTCATCTATCCACAGGATGGGATATCTATTCTTAATCATCTTCTTATTGAAGCAAAGAGGCTCTTACTAGGCCTGATATGCCCCATCTCCAACAAATCCTTAACCACCTTCTCTATCTCATCCTTGTGTTTCTTAGGATGATGATAGCGAGTAATTATAATTGGTTTGGCACCCTCCTCAAGCTCAATAACATGCTCTATCCCTCTGTTAGGAGGAACCCCATGCAGAATCTCACTAAAAACTTTTGTATGCCTATCAAGTATCTCCTGGATACCTAGTGGATGACTCTTCACCCGTGGCTCCTATGAGGCTAGCATAGTGAAACATTCTGCTGCCCACTCTACATCATCATGCCGAGATAGTCTCTACATTCTCCTCAAGGAGATTACTCTACAACTCCCATCTAAAAATCTTCTAAGTACAACAGTTTTGCCCCCATGCTAGAACCTCATCTCCAATCTTTCTAGGTTGAGTGTGAACTCAACTAGCCAGGCCATCCATGTCATGCCGAGGATGACATCATAGTCTCCCATGTCTACTACATAGAACTCATTCTCCAACTCATAGCCATCTCCAAATTTGATGTGAAGATTAGATATCTTCCGAGGGTATAATAATTTGTCACCATTAACTACTATGACTCTAAACCTGGCATGCTCCTTGGTCTATAAAACTCTCTTGGCTACCAATTATGCATCTATGAATTAATTTGTAGCCCCAATATCAATGAGTGAGATCACTTTTGGCCCCTAGATAGTACCCCTAACCTTAAATGTGATTTCCTTTTGAGCCCCCATTAATCATGCCAATGACTTCTCATCCTCAGGAATGGTACTCTCCTCTTTAGTGCTATCCTCGTCTAATTTAGAAAATTGATCCTCCCTCTCTAACTATGACTCCCCTGCTGAGAAATACTCCATTTGAGTTGCCCAAGGCTCTCTGCAATGGAAACATAGCTTCTTCCTCCTCAACTCATTCAGGGTGTCACTATCCAGTTTATTATCCCTTTTTGGCTAAGCATCCTTGTGAAAACATTTTTTGTCCTTCTCCTTGTCCTTCTTCATATATGAATCCCTATGCTGAAATCTGCTCCTAAAAGAACAAGGTGCTAGGTCAAGAGCCTTTTTAGTGGCTTCCTGTAATATAGCTAGATCATGCCCTTTGACCCAACCCCTCAAGGGATTTGAGAGTCCGTCCATAACCAACACTACTAACCTCCTCTCTGAAATATTTGTGACCAACACAACTAACCTCTAAATTTCACTAATATGTCTCAATTGTTCCCCTCTGCTTGGGTTGTGCCAACTCCTTAAACTATAACTTGAGATCTTTGGTATCAAATCTCTCTATGATTGTAACAATGAACTCCTTGTAAGATGTGATCTGATTATGTCCTAGGGTTACCATGCCATGGTGCCACCACTCATGTGCTATACCATCCAAATGTATAGCCGCATACTTGATACCATCTTCCTTAGGCATAGGATTCAACTAGAAGTATGTATCTATGTTTTGCACCAAAGCTCATGCAGTCATCTTCCCTAAAGCATCATAATAAGGTAAAGAATGTTTCCCAACTTTCTTTCTCGACTAAAAGTTTTAATTTCTCCCTCCTAATCTAGGCATGTGTCTCATCCTCAAATCCATATAATCTCTAAGAGAAATATTCACCTAAAACTCTAGTCCACTAGCCTCAAATTCCCTCTTGAACTAATCCTGTAACTCAGTAATCTATGATTCATTTACTGGTTGAACCAGAACTCTAGGTGGAAAGGTTCGTAGAAGAGGTCTCGAGCTCACTATTCGAGATGGGGGTGCAACATGCCTAAAGTTATCAGCCTCATTCCCAATGTTGCCATGTTCATTATTACCATTAATGTTATTCTTACGACCGTTTTTGTTGCCTCAACCTCCATTATTCTTATTGACCCTATTGTTATCATTTTCCCCATTGTTATTGTTTCTATTGTTGGCATCACCTGGATTAATATTAACACCCATCTGTCTAGCCATATGTTGCAACATTATATCCATTCTCTTATTTTTCTCCTATTGCATATATTGCCCCTCCTCTAATGTACCTAGTAACCATCTAAATATTACCTCGTCCTGATCTTGACTCGTATTCCTACCTTCACCTAATCCTGTATTCCTATCATCTTGGTCTCCCATATTCTTGTCTTGTTCAAAGAATATATGCTACGTGTTTGTATGATTGGATTGTATGTCCCTCTACATGGATGAACTAGATTGTTCGCTCTACAAGTCTGAACTCCTACTTTGTCTTGCTCTATTATTGCAAAAATTAGAAAGCCCATGTCACATGGTCAAAGATAAATGCTTAGCCTTTTTAATTTCTAATTTTAGTGTTTTGACATTTTGTCAAACACTTTTCCCTCTATCTGGCTGATCCAAATTCCCTATAAGACTTCCACAAGATGGTCGGACTTATAGTTGTGATACCACTATAATGGGCACCCTAGAAATGCCCAAAACTAAACCATCTGCTGATAGAGATTTTAATATCTTTGGATAGATTTGAGACCGCATAACAGAACGAGAAGGAATTTATGCAAACTGAAGATTGAACTACTGTTGAAATAATATTAGTTTTCAAACTAATAAAATAAAATACATAGCAAAAATTTTTACTCACTAATTACTCTAGCATTATAACATGTAAAATAATCCCTTCACTATAGCATAAGTATCGGACAAGGAGTGGGAATGATAAGAGGAAACACCCAATCTGCCTATAGCTAGAAATGCACCCAAGCTGCCTATTAATGAAGCTGATAGCAATGAATTCCAAAGGCCAAACCCCAAGGAAATGACATCTAGAATGTCACAAGAGAGGATAGACATCCTCTAATGCCAAGAACAGATATGTAACTCTCACATCCAATTTCTTCTCTTATTCAACCTGTCTAACAATAGCCACAAGCTCTCCTTTTATTCCTGCTTCATAGGGTTGACCATTTTTCACAAGCAATGTGGGATAAATAAAATAAAATAAAAGAATAATGGTCACACAACTCGACAACTGCTAAAGTGTGGACATTACACCAACTTCACATGAGTCAACACTTGATAAATCTCCATGTGGACGCTAGGTGTTACTACCTAATTAGCTCTTATTGTTGACTGGACATTTGAACATACTGTCACCTTAGCATTGCCATTTCGTCACTTTTGTCATATGTCAGACCCTTGCCACTTCGTGACCTCCGTGGTGGGTTCCACTCAAACTCTAGATAAGTGGTCTTGAACCATGCTCGCTACCTCGCAAGCCTTAACCTCGTATTTCAATAATTCATGGAGATGTTGTGACTAACCACTAGCTGGTAGTCGCAACATCGGGACCCTTTACCGTTGACCACTAGGAAGACTGGAGAAGTCACGGCCAACCTCAATCGCAGCTTCACGAACACTTTGGGCTTATCGAATAATTGACCCGCGACGTCGCTATTGACCGTCGCTTTACCATGGGCAATGTCACAACTTATTTTACTGACTGTGTGCATTACCTTATGAACTCGCCCATATTGCTAGCTCATGCCACATGGTGCATGTTCATTCATCCGTCTATTTACACACCATCATCCTGTCGCCGGATTCGTCACTCAAAATTTACTTTATACCATCTAAATTTGACCAAGTGGGCTCCATCGTGGCACGACTCCTTTGTCTTGAAGCCACAACTTAAGAAATTTTAAGAACACGTGTTTGGGCTTTTAACAGGAAAAATGCATAACAACTTGATCAGTGTGAGACAATTGTATATTATTATTTCCTCCACATTTTCCTTTGTAGCACACACATCAACCCATTTAGCATAGATGGCAATCTCCACCTTAAATTGATCGTGCCCATGTCTAAGCTATCATTTGGTATATTAATCCATTTCATAGCTCGCTACGATGATACTCTAACCCAACATGGCTTCTCACTTTTAATCACAATTATCACTTTTAATCACAGGCCTAACCCACCATGGCTTCTCCAATCACAAACTTCTCTTTTTATGGTGATACCTTCCTTGCACACTTACGCACCAAGTCAAAAAAGGTCCATTTCAGGCTCTTTGGTGTTTAACGCAAGAAGAATTATGAAAAGAATTTAGTAAGTGAGGCTCTCAATCTTGGCCAGTTCGATAAAAGATATGTGCAACTGCCTCTGTCATGGCCGCTCCACACTCAAAATGACATCTTCCTTTATCAGAACCGAATAAAATCTGGTTGAAATCGATGCCCCAGCCTTAATGGATTATTTTCTATATGCATTTCTCAACTTACAACCTCTCCTATCCACATTGAAGGCTCCACTATTAAAATGTGTTGCCCTTCATTATGAATGTGGCCTTCTAGTTTATTCATCGCATTAATAATTGGGACCTTCTTTCAATTTATTTGAACCCAAAATATTATTATAGTGGGTCATAGAATAATGTCCCTTTGTGAAGAACCTGCGTTCCAATCTATGAGGCATCCTCTATTTTGTTAGCACGCTCACTAGTTTTCTTAGAAAATGCCTCAAATACAACTCAAAGCTCCCTGCTTATCATTTAGACAACAGTTTAGCAGGAAAATACACTCCCATCAAGCCTCCCCTGAGACTCAATCAAAGTCCCTTTGCCTTGTCAACCATATCTATACATTTTCAACATAGCTCCCTCTATGTTCATCACTGCCAAAGAAAAATAATGTTCATAGACTCTACACTCCAACGCATCATTAACTCAACCAGCTAAAATTTGACTATGCTGCCCATCATGCTTCATTCAGAAAGTCACTCACAACAAAGACCACATAATATATCAAAGAATTGGTACGGAAGTGATCCATTCAGCATGTCTTAGTGTAGGATTTTTGATCTATCTGAGTTCATTGAAGGAAAAGAGGTGCGTTATGTTTGCAAAGAAACTTTGGCTTCATGGGATGTTCAAGTTTGGAACATGACTTCAATGTCAGTCATGTAGCCTACTCAAGGAATCCAACTTGAGAGAGTGATCACCTAACTATAGGTCACAGCAACATGTGATTTGATCTCCAAAAGATTCTATATCAGTTGTCTATCCCCTTGATCAAAATGCTTCCAAGAAAGCCTTGCACAATCCAATGGCTAAATTGTAGATAACATTTGGCCTCAAAATACATCTTAGATTGATGATCCCAATTGCAAATATGTTCTCGTTACCAATGAATATTTTTTGAAAGTTGAGACTTCATCAATTAAGCAAAGCATTACTTTCATAACACCATCTTATCATACTGCTTAAGTTAGGTTGGGTCACAAAGTTGCCCAGCTAAAGGAAATTTCGAACTCAAATAACTGACCTCAAGACTTGATCCAAAGAAATCTTCATATTAATTAAATTCAAAATTGATCAATGTTATATCATTTGAAACTCATTTTCACTTTTTGCAGACTATCTATTTCATGCTAATAGGCCTTGGAATTGGCCTTAAAATTTGACAAAAACATCTAACTTGAGATTGACATTTGACACATTTATTCTTCTGTCTATACACTCTCACCCTGTCAAATTTTATCTCATGATGATTTCTGGGTCAAAAAATATTGATCAGCAAATTTACTTTTTCAAAACTGATCCTACAAACATGTCAGAAATAGAAAAGTGCATTTGGTTTTTACCTTAAAAAAAGTCAACCAACAATTTGGAGAGATGAAATTGGGGCCTTTGTAGACTTCTATAGGGAAAGTATGAATTTGCAATTTGGGCTCATGATAAATAACTAGCCAAATTTGGCAGGCATGCAAAGTTGGGTTATAAGAATTATAGAACTAGGGAATTGAGTGAAACAATGATTTTTCATATGGAATAGCTTTAGGAAAGTGTGCAAATAGATTGGTGGAAATGGAAAGCATTCTTAATATAGAATATAGTGAAACAATACATGTGGCTTCACCTATCATGGCTTCAAAGTTACAACATACCAAACAGGCCTCCTGACCAATCTGCAAATCTGAACATCAGCAAAACCTTAAAAACTATGTTTAGAATCACATTTGCAAACTAGTCAAATGTATCTGTTATAAGCTCAAATTTGAAACATAACATGTCTTTGACCCCTAAAATGTTATGGAAAAGGAATTATCTCAATAAATTCAACTGGGTCAAAATTATAGTTGGTCAAATAGGTCTACTGACAAACTGTCATAAAAGGGAACTAGGCAGTTTTAAGCTTTTACACATGGAATCAACTTGGAAAACTTATCAAGTGGACTCATCAAGACTTCAAATTTCAAACATTGGATGTCCTTTATGACTATAATGTAGTAACATGACCGTTTCTTTAAAATAAAAAATCAGTTATAAAATACCCACTATCAAACAATGCTTCTCAGATTTATATGCAAAGTGAAAAGCCATGATAGAGATGAACACCTAAATTTGAGGAACACAAAACCCAACAAAAAATATTTAAATAACTTGAAATTTTGGAAATAGGTTCTCTCATATGCATTCTAAACTTTCCTAAATTGGTGTCATAATACTTATTTGGGTGCAAGATATTGAAATGTAAACTAGGCCTTCGATTGTTGTTTGACACTTAAGGAAAATGCAAATTTGACAAGTGCTCAAAATGACACCTCACCAAATGACCTAAAACTTCCAACCAGTGACTAGAGGTGTATAGACATGCTAAATGAAAGATGATAAGAATTTGGAACACATCTTGTGACTCAAAAATGCAACCCGACACATAGCCACACAAACCATTTATAGGGGCTCATTTAGCCAAGTTTTCAAATAGGTACTCAAAATCCTCATGCAATTTTGAGTCTTGACATATGAATTCTATTCCAAATTCATAATTCCCATAGGAAAATTAATAGATTTGAAGCCATTTCTAAGGTGGAGAGTCAATTTTTTGACTGAACTTTGGGTTGTAGGGATAAAGTGTGGTGGGAAGTGGGTAGAGAGGTGGGAAATAAATTGCACAATTGGGAAAAACTTGAGGAGAAGGTCGTAGAAATTTTGAATAGAGTGCCCTCAAAGGAAGAAAATAATGAAATTCTTTAATGGCTCTATTAACCATAAAAAGGCTCAAGGATCAAATTAATAATTTGGTTTCCCACAACAATTTTGTTCAAGTGAAATAAGATGACATTGGAGGTCTAAAGCTACAACTTGAAGAAAGATTGAGGAAGAGAATGTACGAGGAGGATACTTCAATAAATGAAGAAGGAAATTTTGTGACCTACCAAGGGATGAGTGAGATAATTTATATCCACTCCCCCAATTTCATTTACCTAGATTAGTTCAAGGAGTTGCATGAGTAGTGGGCTAGTCTTCCTATCTTTTGCCTCATGTTGGTGTGTGTTATGTCCTCAATGTTTGGTTTTTGATGGTTTTGGGTTTTTTCTTTTTGTGATATTTTCTAGTTTGATGTGGTTGGTGTACTATTTAGTATTTGGTGTTGATTGGTTCGACAGTCTACTTTCTATTGGTTTGTGGCTTTTTTGGGTTGCATCTTTATCCATTTTTTGGCCTATTTAGGACTGGTTGGATTTTCCTTTTTTGGTTTCTTAGTCTATTTGGTAGTTCTTATTTTTCTATCCTATAGTTTCAAGATTTAGCTAGTTGGTTATGCTTTTGTTCTATAGGTTTCATTACCCATGGCCTTATCCATGTGTCTAAGGAGTTGATGTAATTTTTTGTGAGGAGTTGGGCCCATTCCCTATTTACTTAATTAGAACATCATTTAGGTTGAAATGCATGCCAACAAATAAAATATCTTGAGAATTTATTCATGGGAAGAAAAAAATAAAGGAAATGCAGGAAGGAAAAAAATGGATGAAAGGAGAGACATGATTATTTAATAAAGATTAAAACAATAGTTCTTAACACTTTACTACATACATTTCCCATTGAGAGCTACCTTTTTCCTATCTAAATGATAATATTTTTTCTTAAAGAATAGTAGGACTTCAGTCCACAGGTCCACATAGTAGGGAGAAGATTCTCCATTCATGTCATGCACCCATCAACATTGGCCTTCACACAATGTTGTCTTTTCTCATGTTTTCTTAGGTTCTTCTCCATGCATATTGTCTTAACAAGAGGAATAACTATTCACTATTCAAAAACCACCTGAATTATTTTTTAAAAAATGTTTGATTGAAACATAAAGTAAATCCATGAAATGTTGTTTGTAATTTTCTAAAGTTTGTCAGATGTCTTTTTTTTTTCCCCCTATTTTTCATAGAAATAAGAAAGAAAAGAAAACAAGTACTAGGAAATAATAACACAAAAAATTTGAATTTTTTTTTGAAAACATTATTCCTAATTTAATGAAAAATTGCACAAATAATAGAATAAATAGAAGTTTGGTGATACCCAAAATCTAAATAAATATAAAAAAGACAAATGAAAATTTTAGTCTCCTACCTTGCCAACACAAACAAATAAATTACCTTAAGGTCATAGATTACCTATTATGCTGAAGAAATTGGTCTTTCTAGAATAAACATTGCTATATATTACATTATTGTTGTTAGCAAGCAATATAAGAAAAATAGGATACCTATTATTTCAAAAAGCTACAAAGAAATATTATTCACCATCACAAGGATCATTCCTTTTCTTAAGAGAAAGAATTGTGAGTATGGTAGAAGAAAAGAAAGAAGGATTTCTACTTTCATTTATTTACATTTTAAAAATAATGTTAAGTGATAATTAAGACACTTGATATTTGATTAATCTTCCAGGTGAAGTTAAGTTAAAACTCTAAAACCTGAAGATGGTAATGTTTGGACAAATTTTTACATTGTCTACTAATAAAACTATGCATTCTTTCTTCCCTACTCTTCTTTTCATTTACTCACTCCTGAAAGAAGCTAGCAATTGTTAAAAAGAGAAAAAGTTGGGTTGTAAGAGTAACACATTCATAGTTTTGTGTTTGTTTTATGATTTCTACATGAATGGATATTAAACCCTTGTAAGTGGAAATCATACTTTTAAAAACCTTAAATAACACCATAAATAGTTTTGACTATGTGTAAACTAGTAACCCTTTTGCATAAATGCATAGTTGTACATATTCCATATTGCTTTTATAGGAGAAAACAAGGCATTTTAGAAAAAGAACACGTACAAAGAAGCCTGTCTTGATTATGTTTCTTCTTAATAAATTTGGAACAATAGAAACATTCAAAATACCAAATTATGGTATACCTTGTTGCAATTATGAATGTATTATTTAAATTTAAATGAATTAACAATTATTTATCGCTTTTTTTTAAAATTCTTTGTTCCTACAAGATTTGGAATTAATTTACTATAAAAGCCATAATGGAAAATTATGTGGCAATCAAGATATTCTTATTGTAGCAATAAACTAACTATTTAAATTCAAATTGTTGAGTTCTAGAGAAATATCTTGTTAATTTTTTAAAACTATTTTTTATTATTTCGTAAGGGATTTGGAATTTATATATTAGAAAAGTTATGATTGACAATTATGTGGTCATCGTTGAAAATTGTTAAAGAACATATCACTCTTTAGTTACTAGTCTAGTGAGTTTAGAAAAAGTGAATAAATTTATTGTTATATTTTGATTTTGTGTATTCTTCTATTAAGAAAATGACAAATTTAATTGCTATAGTTATATGTTCATAAGATTTGCACAAGAATAAATAAATAAATAAATGTGTGTGTGTGTGTGTGTGTGCGCACATGTATATACATGTATATGTATATGTGTGCATATGTATATATGTGATATATGTATGTATGTGTGTGTATGTATATATTTTTATATGTATATGTATATTTACATGTACACACACACACACACACACACACACACACACACACACACACACACATATATGTATGTATGTATGTAGATTGATATATGTGTGTATACATATACATATATGTATATATATAGACACACATGTGTCTACACACACACACACACACACACACACACACACACACACACACACAAAGAGAGAGAGAGAGAGAGAGAGAGAGAGAGAGGTTTTTTTTATTGTTAGAGAACTAACCAATAGTGTTTTATTTTCATAAAAGATTTTAGGTAGCAATTGTCAACATATACAATTGTATTAAGCTATCCATTGCAAATTAAACAAGGCATGCTAAAGTTGTATGAGTTCTTATAGGTTTCATATGAAGTATTATGTCATAATCTATTTGAATTTAAGCATCAAATAGCTAGAATAAATATTTTTTAAAAATAATTGATGTTTGTTAAAAAGTACATATAACTATTATGTTTGTAGAGATGCATCAAAAAATGAAAATATATACACAATACTAGGAACTATTTCAAAAGATGTGTTAGTTCATTTAGAAACATAGATTAAAGTGATACTTTTGTTAATCACTATTCAAAATAGTAAAATTTATTAGTAATAAATGAAAAATTTGTTATAATAATTAAATCTAAAAATAATTTACAATTAAATAAATTCAAATTATTATTAAAAATTTCATAAATTAATTATTGATTTTTAATAAAATTATATAATCTAGAACACATCACTTAACTTCATAATATTAGTGCTTCATAAGAAGAATATTTAGACAGTAGAGCAAGGCTTGTAAACCTATTTTAAAACTACTTTTAATAAAATAATTCAAATTCAAAGTAAACTATTACCTATTTTAAAAATATTTTTAAAAAAAAATTCATATTCAAAGTAAACTATTACCTATTTTAAAAATACTTTTAAAAAAATAATTTAAATTCAAAGTAAACTATTATATTATGAATTTTTTTTTCTATTAGATATAGAGAGATCAAAAAAAGGTTACACAATACTTCGAGCACTACAAAAGAGGCAAAGCCTCAAACCAAAGCCATAGTAGCAAAAGATTATTAGAGAACATCAAAGAACAACAAAAACCAAACAACACAAGGCTAGTACAAGATATCACGGTACAGATCAACCAAAGCAGTCCAATCGAGTGCGCCTTCCATCCAAACAATAGTCTTTTGTTACTGAATCTGGGACAACATAAAGATATCCTCCTTCCTGGCATTATGGTTCCTCTTAATAGCTTGGGTTAGTTTCCAACACATGCGCTCAAACATCCACAAATTATCCATAGTCCTTTGCCACTAATAACCATACTTAAGATGGTGAAAAAAGAAAGAAGCCTGCCCATCTTTAATAAATCTACTTAATTTGTCCTTTTCAATGACCATGGTGTTTTGCACCTGCACGAAGATTTTAAAATGTGTGAGTTTCCAAAAAAACTTAGTAAGAACCCTTGGCTTACCTTGGTACTTTTTCTCATTCCTACATTTCCAAATCTGCCAAAGAATGTTAGAGGATAGCATATTCCAAAAGAAATTAGCATCCTTACTAATCCCATTAATATGACTAGTAACAATTTCAATGATGCTCACACTAATAGGATAGTAGATATCAAATAAATTCCAAATTTCTTTATTAAAAAGGCAATCAAATAAGATATGTCTACCTATTTTAGGTAACCTGCAAATATTACAAATATCAGAATGCTAATTATCTCTTCTGATAGGAAGTCTATCAGTTAACAACAACCATTTAAAACATTGAATTGTAGGCTCACAAGGAGCTTTTCAAACAGAATTCAACAACTTATTGCAAACTTTAATATCAAAAGAACAATACTAGATTTATTGACATGGGCAAGAATATCCACATTATGAGCAATAACCTTATAACTAATAGGATAGTAGATATCAAATAAATTCCAAATTTCTTTATTAAAAAGGCAATCAAATAAGATATGTCTACCTATTTTAGGTAACCTGCAAATATTACAAATATCAGAATGCTAATTATCTCTTCTGATAGGAAGTCTATCAGTTAACAACAGCCATTTAAAACATTGAATTGTAGGCTCACAAGGAGCTTTTCAAACAGAATTCAACAACTTATTCCAAACTTTAATATCAAAAGAACAATACTAGATTTATTGACATGAGCAAGAATATCCACATTATGAGCAATAACCTTATAACTATTCTTATAACCCAAGGGATAAGAGAATCATGTTCGAAGATATCAGCAAATTGAGAAATACTAGCTTTAGCCCAGGACTTGGCAGAACACCCCTAGTAGAGGGCTAGGGGCTTGTTATTTAGCCTTAGATTCCACTAGATGGATCTCTTTCCATGAAGGTGACAATCATGATAAAAATCCCTATTGGTGATAAATTTCTGAACATGCTCCCAAGCTCGCTAGATGGATCTGAAAATAGGTGACCCTTGGATGACAACCAAGAACTTACCGACAATAAGGTCACGTCAAGGGAGATTTTTTCCAAAATCTAGCCTGCTTGGGAAAACCTCTCTCAATGTTGTGTCTAACAAGAACTTTCCAAGGACTATCGTCCCCCATAGATTTAAAAACCCATTTGATGGAAAGAGCTATACCTTGCAACTTGAGATCTTTTAACCCCAGTCCCCAGAAACTTATCTCTATGCTTTATATTCTATGAAAATCTCAATAAAATTCCTTTCGACTATCACCTAGATACTCCAAATTTCTTTTCAATTTTTCCACAGAACAGAATTTTTTTTTTCGATAGAATCGGCGTTAAATCAAACATGAAAGAATATTGTCCCTCTCTTCCAATGATTTAGGGAAAACGCTGGGAAAGCGTGAGAAGTCCGTAGAATTCCTCCATAGCTTTGGCATAATCTTTAATTATTGAAACAAGCTATTAACAAACGTAGATTTCTTTTGGCATAATCTTTAATCAAAGTAGTCTGTGGGGATTGACGGGACCAAATAAATCTAATTACAAAATAAAGAAATAAAGTAAAAGTTTTGACGCGTCATGTTTGATTCCGGCTCCAAACCATACAAATTGATTGCTTGTCTTCCATAACAAATTTATAAGACATTTTCTGCAACAAAAATACGAATTATAGGTGGGATCTAATGTAATTTTCTCTTCAAATTTTGTTACTCAATCCATTACTTCATGTTATATTTGAATTTCGATAGCTTCTTATAAAAAGTTATAGTGTCGGTAGTCTATTAATGTTAATTGGAAGGATGATTGGGTACTGCTTTATTTTTATTAATTTCTTTCTGACTGATTTCAACTGAACTTATTCTGGTTCTTATGAACGGAAATACTGATTCGAGGCTCTGTCCACAATGTGCAGAGAAATGATTTGCTGGAAACTGCATTCATTGCAAACTGAACCTCTAATGGATAATATCTCACAATAAAATAGGTTAGTAGGTCGCTAACTTCTTCTGCTACTGTTTTGCTTTGACAATTCAATTTCTTTTTGCATGCACAAAACATTTGTTTTGTTTTGCATTGAGAATAATCGCACTGCTATGGTTACGCTATTTGAACTGAATGTTCAATTGAAAAAAATGATTTAGGTTTGTATATAATCTCTCCCAATAAAACTTTGTATTAGAAAATTAAACTTAGATAGTATATTTGTCGAGTATATATGTCATTTCATCCTCGAAAGAGGAATTTATTATACTGAATTTAGATGGTATATTATAAGGGTGTTTCGTATAATTTGATCGTAGTTGAATACGTTTCACATCCATTTGGGAACAACGATTTCTCTCTCGAATGGACGGTACTGGTAGCTTTTAAAACTGTTAAACAGCTGTGAGATGTATTTTTGAAAAATAAAAAAATTAAAAGGGTCGTGATATGTTGATGAGTGTATCAAGGACTGGGTGTTAGACGAGAGTTGGAGATTAGAAGATTTTATATCTATTTTATATTTCATGTGATGGGTTAATCTGAACTATTGATGAAAAATACAAAAATAATCAAATTTATAGATCTAGATTGTAAAATACTTATATCTATGAGAAAAGGCAGAGATCGTCACATTTCAATAGACCTCGGGGATTTTTCTAATGCATGACATACGTAAAACAATCATGAACTTTCTACTCCTCCTGCCATTTTTGGCATTTAGCGCCACTTTATAAGTTTCTACGCTTTTATGTGGGGTATTTTAGTTTCAAATAACTGTATGATTTATTGCAGTTTGAATTGTTTTCATCTATTTCTTAAATCTGTATAATATAGTTATAGGACATGTATTCATTTAAAAAAGCTAAAACAAATAAACATTATATAACTACTTGGCCTTTTCAATCATCAACCCACTAAGGAATTGTCTGAGATGGACCGTCGCAAGGTGGACACCCTTTTGAAATTGTGGCAGAAGTTGCCACCACCAAAGAAAAGCTCCTTCTTTGATGTGTTTAATAAAGAATTTGTAATAGGCCCAAAGAATGTGAAACTGAAAATATGAAATGAAAGAGAAACTATTGATTTAGATTTTCAAGATACATACAGAAACATAAAGAATTGCTAATGAAAATGATACTAGAATAATATGAATAATATTGAATAATACTGAATCAATTACATTGATGTCTGGGCATGTTTATATATAACTTCCCAGCAACTATATATTGAACTAATTTCATTTATCTAATCTAAACACAAAAACTAACCTAATTAATGTAATAAACCTAACATTCCCCCCTTATCACATTAATTCAACAATCATTCTTGTTTATTTAGAAACTAACCTAATTAATTTAATAAGTCCAACATTTCTAACCTAATTAATGTAATAAGTCCAACATTCCCCCCTTATTACATTAATCCAATAAAATTGAAAAGTCTTCACCAAGATGATAAACTTTGATTAAGCTCCTTTACAAATTTTTGAAAGTAATCTGCAACTTTAGATTGCAAAGCCTAATCTTGAAGTTGAGCTCCTTCACCAATCTTTCTCTGCAACTTCAGATTTCAAATCCTAAGATTGCAAATCTTGAAGTTGGCCTCATAAAAACATTGTTTCTACCTCTTTTACACAACAAGACATAGTTCCTCCACATTTTCACATCTCCATGGAGTGTTCTTGATGCCTCCTTTGGTGCTGCACATGAGATGCCTTTCCTCCAAAAGTTCACATCTCCTCCGAGTGTGTCTAACGCCTCCTCAAGTGCCGTAGAAACAATCACCACTAATATGTCTGGACGTCTTTCCTCCGAAAGTTGACATCTCCTGTGAGTGTCTCAAATGCCATTCTTGAAATCCTACCCCCCCTCACTCAGTAGAGGACAATCATGTAGCCAAGCCCCCTCTTATCTTCAGGGAGGAATTGGCCAAGCCCCAACTTTATAGGGACACAAATAGTGCCTTCTCATGTAGTAATCATCTCTAAGCGAGAAGCTAGCTTGAGATGATAAAAATCCTCCAATCTCCATTTCCTCCAGCCTCCTATTGTTTTAAACTCTAATCATCCAAAATCTATTACAAGCATTCTTCTCCCCATTGATTAACCTACTCTGATACCACTGTAACAGGCCCAAAGAATGTGAAACTGAAAATATGAGATGAAAGAGAAACTATTGATTTAGATTTTTAGGATACATTCGGAAACATAAAGAATTGATAATGAAAATGATATTGAAATGATACTAGAATAATATGAATAATATTGAATAATACTGAATCAATTACATTGATGTCTGGGCATGTTTATATATAACCTTCCAACAACTATATATTGAACTAATTTCATTTATCTAATCTAAACACAAAAACTAACCTAATTAATGTAATAAACCTAACAGAATTAGTCTCTCACATAACAAGCTGCTATGAAGAAGAAACAAGCTTCAATGCTGGGATTGTTCCACAGCTTTGTGACAGAAGAATACTTATCTTGGTACCTCAAGGATAAAACCCAACAAGATCCAAAAGTGGACTCTTTTGCTATTTGCATTTCAATAAAAAATTGTATGGGCAGAACTTAGGAAGGACAGCAAGTACAATCTTAGAACGATAAAAAGGAAAACAAAAATGAGGAAAAACTTGATGATGAGAGATCTCTGAAAGCATTTATAAAGTCTTTGGCTTCCGAGCTATTTAATTCAGGCATGAAGTTCAAGCCTTACTATGGAGTCCCATCAAAGGAAAACCTATGCTTTGATAAGAAAAATAGGGCTCTTAATTTTCCCTCTATTTTTATCACAGATTCTTCCGAGATGATCTTGAGGAATCTGATGGCCATGGAGGCGTGTAGGCCAGAAAGAGTGAAACATATCTCATACTATGTATTGTTGATGAATACCTTGATTGAGGGAGAGGAGGACGTTGCCCTGTTGAGGAGAGCAGGGGTTATTCAGAGCTCAGTGGGGACAGATGATGAAGTAACCGATCTATTCAATGGACATTGATGAAGATCCATTTGTGAAGGTGAAATTGAATCAGAATGGGTGGTATAATGACCGGCGCATGGTACAAATCAAAAAGTGGTTGCAGAAACATCCCAGGCTTGTCAAGAATGTATCCATGTTTTGGGCAGTCGTACTTGTTTTAGCTGCTGGTCTACCCACTCTTTTCCCAATATTCCAAAAATATATTAAAGGCCAAATTAATTCTTGAGTAAAGCTCAACTAGTTTTGTTTTTCCTCCGCCCTGTGATATGGACTGGAAGTCTCTTTGCTAAAGAAGATGCCTGGGTTTGTTTTGGAGTTTCCTGGCTTACCATTATGTTTGTTGATGACAAAATGTACTTTCGTATCAATATGTGGTTATGAAAATTTAGATTGTTAAGGTTAATTTCTCTTGGTTGATCTTATATTGAATTTAACTTAAGAATATTGAGCAAATAAATAAAAGGTAGAATGCACAAACTTATAGATAGATGATACGATTTGATGAGGATGTTCTATTTTTGTGATTTGTAAAATGAAATATTTTCAGAAGAGATGCTCCATATTTGACCACTTGAAATAATTTGGAATTGATTATCTTACAAAGTAGGGCTCAAGCTCATAATGATGAGAGAAAAACCCTACAGCCTACAATAGGGAAGTGATAGTTTTGATGGAGAGGATTAAATGTATTAAAATAGCTATTTAAATAGGGGTGCAATAAGGGCAAAATGGATGGATGAAAATGTATGTACAATGATAATGAGAGTAGAGAGAGATATCAATAGATAAGTGTGATTATATCAAGCCATTCTATCCAAACGAACTCTAAACTAAATGTTAAATAACATAAGGATTTACTACTAAATTTTTAATTAAAGCTAGATTAGTTTGTGCTTAAGATTAAGGATCACTTGATATTAATATTGGATAATATAAGATAATAATCTTCACAAAGTTCTACGTGTGTGTCATGGCACCATGTCTCCCCCACCCTAAGCTGACAAGAATTGACTTGTCACATATGAAAAACATATTGTATTGATAAATGTAGATGGCTTCACTCAATATTGTGACATATTTGTAGATCTCTATTCATATCTATTTCTATATCCACATCTCTCTCTCTCTCTCTATCTCTCTCTCTCTCTCTCTCTCTCTCACACACACACACACACACACACACAGAGAGTAGAATTTCCCTACAATAAGCCCTATGATAAATTGGTCATTTCCTACTTTATTTATTTAGGTTAATTGTATCTATATCTATCACTACCTCAAGTAGAATTGCATCAATATATTGTAGACATGCAATTTCATTCTCCCCGAACTATATCAAGGACATCTAAGTGATTTCTATATATAGAAGACATATTAGTCTTACCAAAGATGTATTAGCCTTGACTTTGAATCTCCCATCACTTCTGACTGTAACTATTTGTCTCCTACACCTTAAGAGGTAATGTCTTGTGTACATGTTCATAAAATCGAACTCATTTAATTTGTATCATTTTCATATTGTCTAGGATCAGATATGAATAAATTTTATAATTTAGGAAAAGGTTGAGATCATTGCAGAATAGTTGAACATAACATTATGCATTTTTGAAATAGAATTCTTAAGACCTATATGTAAGGTTGAATTATACATTTCATCATCTATTTGAATTATATATCAAATAAATATTTAACTGGAACTACATCTTTCTCAGTCAAACATGCCCGTCAAAGAAGAAGACAAACAATATCAATTAAGCATCATGTTGGATGAAGCATAAAGTGAGGAGGAGAGCCAAGAAGAAATGAAGGCTCAACATAATGGATTATGGATAAGAATGGTGCAAATGCTAATAGATGAAAATTATTTTTCAAGAGACCTAGCAGATCAACTTGAAGGTAACCAAGAGAAACACTCAAAGTATCATAGTATAGTAGTGGAGTTCATTATGGAGAATTGTTCAAACTTTGAGCCTTTCTTTTCTTAGAAAGATGACATCAATTTTGAAGAATACTGTGAAAAATGGTCAAATATGGAACTTGAGTAGACCATTGTGAGCTTTATGTAGCCTCCATGGTGTCTTAAACTAACATTCATCTATACCATTTGAAGAGCCAAGTATCCCAAATCTGCAATATTGATAGCTCAAAAATACCCACACTTCATGTCTCATATCATGGTGGAAACCACTACAATAGTTTGTACTTCTTTAATAAAAATGTCAATGCTCATGTACCACCCATGCTTTTGGAGGAGGATAATCAAATTACATACCATAATGATGAAGAGCCTATAAAGTATAGATGAAAAAGGGTGCAAAGATACTGACAATAATTGTATTGAAGATAAATTATTGAAAAGGTAGGACACACCTCAACGAAAGAAAAGTTTACTAGTGTGTATCCCATGGTTAGCAAGGAAGACAAAATAATAAAGATTTTAAAATTATCTTTCCTATGTTCTACTATGTACATTAAATATTAGTAGAAAAATTTCAGTATCAACATTCAGTGACATTATTTGGTATTATATTAGATTGATAATCTTCATATTCAAAGGGAAAACCATTAGTAACAAGGGCAACACTCTTCCAAAAATAATTGAACGACATAAACTTTTCACTAATCTATAATATTTCATTATTTAACATTAATAATTATTCAATCTATCTATAAATATATGTCCAATTTACAGATACCAGACTCCACTAAAATGCTTTGATACTTGCCTTTGTACTGGTAGTACTAAATAAGTAGATAGATGCATTTTTTTTTTTATAATCAAAATGACTCTAAAACATTTAAGGGAGATTAATTCTCATATAATCCACTCAAAACTGATATAATTGTGGGTATAACTATTTAGCTTGTCTTTACCACCAATTCATATACTTAGTCGCATCCAATGTAATTTCACATTAAATTCAAGGGCATCTAAATCAGGCTACAAACCTTTAAACCATTGGCTCATAAAACTAACATAATTTTAGAATCCAAATCAATCTAAAGCTGCAATGTTCTAGGCAAAAGAAATGCAACAAAACCTAAATTAATTAAAAATAGTAGATTGGTGACAATGAATGGGATTCTCAACTCTAAATTAATATATATGCTTCCATTCTTTAAGAAAGTAGCTATCGCATTATGTGAAAGATTAACTGAAGTATTTATGTCTAGCTCATAACACCAACTGAGTGCATATAGTTTCCTTCCCAAAAACCCACTTAATACTACTAGATACATCAGGTTGTAGGGAGTGTTTCCCATGTGAGGTGAGAACCACAAACGAGGATTCAAAAGAAATCTATAGAAATTTACTTTTTCTATACAACCATGGAAAAACAAGCCCAAATTAATATAGGTGGTGGATAGAGCAATGAGTCGACTTCAAAGAGTAAAACATGTGGAATATAATTGGATAAAATGCACATGATATTTATCCCCTTGCCATTTTTTAAACTAAGATTTACTATCTTTTATATACACTAGATACAATGTGTAATAGATTGAGCCAGTCACCACACCCTAATAGATTATCACAACAACAATGGAGCTTTCATCTAATGTGGCAAAAAAAAAAGTTTTTTCTTTTCAACGGACCTCCTCACAACTTCTAGGGCAAACACCAATGTGATTTTGAAGCCAACAACTATGTAGAATTTTTGGAGTATTCGATTGACTAATTGACAAGAGAAAAAATTGTGATTAAGGACATCAAATCATTTCTTCACAATGTTGACATAAAAATATGGTGGAAGTAAAATATTTTTGTCGAAAGTGTTTATCCATTAGTAAAATCTTAAAAAGGATAATGGATTTACTAGTGAACGTGATTAACTCTTATCTATTTAATAAAATTGAATGGAACCTATTATTCTTGATATGTTATGTTCTATTTTGTTTGAATTATGGGAAATATAATCACATCAAAATTGGTGGTGTGTTGAGGATGGTGTGAAAGAGAAAAATATATAGTTATTGAGTAGTGTTATAATTTTAAAATCAATGATATATTGCAATGGGCAGGAAATCATTAATTGAAACATTAAATTAGTTTTAGGTGCCCAACTTTTAAAATGATAAGACTAATGAAGCAAACATAGTGGAAGTGTTAATAATTGTTTGTCTTGTTTTGTTGGGAAAAATATATGGTATTCTATGGATTTTTAAAAGATGTAGTTTTGAGCACTTTGAATAGCCATGAAGATCAACTATACAAATGGGACCTTTCACCATATACTAATTGAAATTTATATTTTAATAGTTAACAGAAAATCAAAGAGAACTAAAGATAGTACCCTCTTTAAACAAAGCCTTAGATTCAATTTTTTTTAGTATAATCTTTTATTAAAAATATTGGGATTTTGTTGGTAAGGTATGTAGGTACCCTTATAGGAATCATGTAGCAAGAGGACAATAGTAAAAGAGTTCAACCTCACCTATATTTCACTCATACCTAATAAGTGGACTCCATCTAGCTTTATAGAGTTTGCTCCTATATCTCTTTGTAACCGTTTTAAAAACTTCTTACTGATAATTTTTCTAAACTTGATAAACCTCATTTTAAAAGAAAATCAAAGATAGCTCAAGATAGTTAGGAAGAAAAATAGTACAAAGTGTTAAATATCATTCCAAAGTAGTTATGCTTGAGGCTAATAGAGTGTTATTATCTCCTTCTATATATATATATATATATATATATATATATATATATATATATATATATATATATATATATATATATATATATATATATATATATATATATATATATAGAGAGAGAGAGAGAGAGAGAGAGAGAGAGAGAGAGAGAGAGAGAGAGAGAGAGAGAGAGAGAGAGAGAGAGAGAGAGAGAGAGAGAGAGAGAGAGATGTCAGAAGAATGAGAGCAAGAGAGATTGAAAGATTCAAATATCTAGATAAAAAGTGATACAAAGAGAGTGTAGATAAATGGAACAGAATTGAATATAAAAGTGGGGAATACTCACGAAGGGAAAGCCAAAAAGGAAGAAATAGGAGGAAAATAAATAGGAAGAAGAGAGAGAAGGACGAGATGAAGAGATAGAACTATAAATATATATGGGGGTGTGTTGGGGGGAGAGATGCAATAAAAATAGAGAGAGATGAAAGGTAAGGAGAGGGGGAAGATAAGAGAGAGACAGTGAAGGAAAAAGAAGAAGTTTCTAGATATATGCACATAAGTAAGAAAGATAAAAAGGTATAGATAAGGAGATAGATAGGGGAAACAATTGATATTGATGAAATAGAGAGGCAAGGACTAACATTTATAGGTGTGTCTAGAATAAAATCTCTAGATGGTCTCTACATTCAAATCACTTTTAGTTTCAATGAGTACTCCAAATTATAAAATAATCCATATACATTTATATGAAAAATAAAGGAATATTGCTTGAATCCAATGACACAAAAAAAACAAAATATAATTATTTCACTTGTATAAAGTAATAAAGATGAAATTATTCCATTGAATATTTTAGTGTATCACAAAAAGTATTATGAGCAAGCCTTCTACATTGACAATATACTGAGATTATTTAATATATATAACACTATTGGTGGAATCCTTGCACCCTTCAAAGATGTAAGTGCTAGTTTATACCATCTAAATTTAACCAAGTGGGCTCTATTGTCACACAACTCCTTTGTCTTCAAGCCACAACTTAAGAAACTTTAAGAACATGTGTTCAGAATTTTAATAGGAAAAATGTATGACAACTTGATCAGTGTAAGAAAATTGTATATTACTATTTCCTCCACATTTTCCTTTGTAGCACACACATCAACCCATTTAGCATAGATGGTAATCTCCACCTTAAATTGATCATGCCCATTTCTAAGCTATCATTTGGTACATTAATCCATTTCATAGCTCGCTGTGATGAGACTCTAGCACAAGGCCCTCTACAAATGGGACAATTATCACTTTTAATCATAGGCCTAACCCACCATGGCTTCTCTAATCACTAAATTCTCTTTTTATGGTGATACTCTCCTTACACACTTATCCATCAAGTCAAGAAAGGTCCATTTCAGGCTCTTTGGTGTTTAATGCAAGAAGAATTATGAATTTTTTTTAATAAGTTAGGTTCTCAATCTTGGCCAATTCGATAAAATAAATGTGCAACAACCTCTGTCATGGATGCTCCGCACTTAAAATGGCATCTTCCTTTATCAGAAACAAATCAAATTTGGTTGAAGTTGATGTTTCCAACCTTAATGGATTATTTTCTATATGCATTTCTCAACTTAAAACCTCTCCTATCCACATTGAAGGCTCCACTATTAAAATGTCTTACCCTTCATTATTAATGTGACCTTCTAGTTTATTCATCACATGAATAATTGGGGCCTTCTTCCAATTTATTTGCACCCAAAATATTATTGTAGTTGGCCATAGAATTATGTCCCTTTGTGAAGAACCTGCATTCCAATCTATTAGGCATCCTCCATTTTGTTAGCACGGTCACTATTTTGCATAAGAAATGCCTCTTGAATACAACTCAAAGATCCCTACTTATAATTCAGACAAAAGTTTAGCAGGAAAATCCACTCCCATCAAGCCTCCTCTAAGGTCTCTTTGCCTTGTCAACCATATCTATACATTTTTAACATAGATCCCTTTATGTTCATCACTGCCAAAGAAAAATAATGTTCATAGACTCTACACTCCAACACATCATTAACTCAACCAGCTAAAATTTGACTATGCTACCCATCATGCTTCATTCAGAAAGTCACTCACAACAAAGACCACATAATATATGATGAACTAATTAAACGACAACAATATAAAGAGTAAAAACATAGCTAAAAGAACAAAGCAACAAAACAAGATTGAACATATCAAATATGGACACTTTATTATTAAAGCACTATAATTTTTCTTCATGCATTTACAGCTGAGAGGAATGCTCTATTTATAGAACTTATACATATTTCTAGAGAATTCTTGAGAAGCTTCAAGAAAGGAAACATTCTACAGATTTCTATATATTTTTAAATTTACATATTACTCAAAGAAAGAAGCTTCACGAGGTAAGTAGAAAGTTCGAGAGTATGCATTAAATGCATTTCTACCACTGAATAAATAAACATTATTCTAACAATATATCAAGGAATTGGTACGGAGGTCATTCATTTAGCATGTCTTAGTATAGGATTTTTCATCTATTCGAGTTCATTGAAGGAAAAGAGGTGCGCTATGTTTGCAAAGAAACTTTAGCTTCATGGGATGTTGCAGTTTGGAACATGACTTCAATGTCAATCATGTAGCCTACTCAAGGAATCAAAGTTGAGAGAGTGATCACCTAACTATAGGTCACAACAACATGTGATTTGACCTCCAAAAGATTATATATTAGGTGTCTATCCCCTTGATCTAAATGCTTCCAAGAAAGCCTTGGACAATCCAATGGCTAAACTATAGATAACATGTGGCCTCAAAATACATCTTAGATTCATGATCCCAATTGCAATTATGTTCTTGTTATCAATGAATATTTTTTGAAACTTGAGACTTCATCAATTATGGAAAGCATTACTTTCATAACACCATCTTGTCATACTGCTTAAATTAGGTTAGGTCACAAATTTGCCCAACTAAAAGAAATATTGAACTCAAATAACTGATCTTAGGATTTGATCCAAAGACATCCTCATATTGATTAAATTCAAAAAATGATCAATGTTATATCATTTGAAACTCATTTTACCTTTTTTTAGACTATTTATTTCATGTTGATAGGCCTTGGAATGGGCCTTAAAAATTAACAAAAACACTTGACTTGAGGTTGACATTTTACACATTTATTCTTCTATCTATACACTCTCACCTTGTCAAATTTTATCTCATGATGATTTCTGGGTCAAAAGATATTGATCAGAAAATTTACTCTTTCAAAACTAATCTTGCAAACATGTCAAAAATAGAAAAGTGCATTTGGTTTTGACCTCAAAAAAAGTCAAATGACAATTTGGGAAGATGAAACTTGGGGCCTTGGTAGATTTCTATAGGAAGAGTATGAATCTGCAATTTGGGCTCATGATAATAACTAGTAAAATTTGCTAGGCATGCAAAGTTAGGTTATGGGAACTGCAGAACTGGGGAATTGAGTGAAACAATGATTTTTCATATGGAATAGCCTTAGGAAAGTGTTGAACGGATTGTTGGAAACTTGCAATCTGGTATGGGAAAAGTATTTTTAGTATAGAATATAGTGGAAAAATCTATTTGGCTTCACCTATCATGGTTTCAAAGTTACAACATTCCAAACAGGCCTCCCGACCATTATGCAAATCTGAACATCAGTAAAACCTTAGAAACTACCTTTATAATCATGTTTGCAAACTAGTCAAACGGATCTATTATAAGCTCAAATTTGAAACATAACATGTCTTTGACCCCTAATATGTAATGTAAAGGGAATTATCTCAATAGGGTCAACTGAGTCAAAATTATCATTGGTCAAATGGGTCTACTACAAATTGTCATAAAAGGGAACTAGGTAGTTTTAAGTTTTTGCAAATGTAATCAAATTGGAAAACTTATCAAGTGGACTCATTAAGACTTCAAATTGCAAACAAAGGATTTCATTTATGAGTATAATGTAGGAACATGAACATTTATTTAAAATAAAAAATGAGTTATAAAATATTCACTATCAAACAAGGCTTCCCATATTTATATGCAATGTACAAAGCCATTATAGAGATGAAGATCTAACTTTGAGGAACTCAAAACCCAACAAAACATATTGAAAAATTTGGGAAATAGGTTCTCTTATATGCATTCTAAACTTTCCTAAATTGGTGAGTCATGATACTTATCTGGGTTCAGGATATTGAAATGTAAACTATGCCTCTGATAGTTGTTCGACACTTAAGGAAAATGCAGGTTTGACATGTGCTCAAAATGACACCTCACCAAATGACCTAAAACTTCAAACTAGTGACTTGAGGTGTATAAACATGCTAAATGAAAGATGATAAGCACTTGGAACACATCTTGTGACTCAAAAATGCAATCCAACACATAGACACAAAAACCATTTATAAGGGCTCATTTAGCAATGTTTTCAAATACGTACTCAAAATCTCATTCAATTTTGAGTCTAGACACATGACTTCTATTCCAAATTCATAATTCGTATAGGAAAATAATAGATTTGAAGCCATTTCTAAGGTGGAGCATCAATTTTTTGACTGAACTTCAGGTTGTAGGGATAAAATGTGGTGGGAAGTGGGTTGGGAGGAGGGAAATAAATTGCATAGTTGGGAACAACTTGAGGAGAAGGTCATAGAAGTTCGGAATAGAGTGCCCTCAAAGGAAGAAAATAATGAAATTATTTAATGGTTCTTTTCACCATTAAAAAGCTCAAGGCTGGCTTAGGGATAAAATTAATAATTTGGTTTCCCAGAACAATTTTGTTCAGGTGAAATAAGATGACATCAGAGGTTTGAAGCTACAACTTGAAGAAAGATTGAGGAAGAGAATGTAGGAGGATACTTCAACAAACAAAGAAGGAAATTTTGTGGCCTACCAAGGGACAAGTAAGACAATGTATATCCACATCCCTAAGTTCTCCTACCTAGATTAACTCAAGGAGTTGCATAAGTAGTGGGTTGGTCTTCTTATCTTTTTCCTTGAGTTGGTGTGTGTTAGGTCCTTAATGTTTAGTTTTTAATGGTGTTGGGTTTTTTCTTTTTGTGATATTTTCTAGTTTGTTGTGGTTGGTGTACTGTTTAGTATTTGGTACTCGTTGGTTCGATGAGCTACTTTCTATTGGTTTGTGGCTCTTTTGGGTTGCATCTTTATCCATTTTCTGGCTTATTTAGAAGTGGTTGGGTTTTTCTTTTCTAGTTTCTTAGCCTATTTGGTAGTTCTTATTTTTCTATCCTATAGTTTTAAGATCTAGGTAGTTGGTTATGCTTTTGTTCTATAGGTTTCATTACCTGCGGCCTTATCCATGTGTCTAAGGAATTGATGTAATTTTTTGTGAGGGACTGTGCCCATTCCCTATTTACTAAATTATAACATCATTTAGGCTTAAAGGCATGCTAAAAAATACAATATCTTGAGAATTTTTTCATGGGAAGAAAAAAATAAAGAAAATACAAGAAGAAAAAAATGGAGGAAAGGAGAGACACAATTATTTAATCTAGATTAAAACAATAGTTCTTAACACTTTACAGCATACATTTTCCCATTGAGAGCTGATTTGTTCCTATCTAAATGATAATATTTTTTCTTAAAGAATAGTAGGACTTTTGTCTATAGGTCCACATAGTAGGGAGGAGATTCTCTATTCGTGTCATGCACCCATTGACATTAACCTTCACACGACATTGTCTTTTCTCATATTTCTTAGGTTCTTCTCCATACATATTTTCTTGACAAGAGGAATAACTATCCACTACTCAAAATCCACTTGAATTATTTTTAAAAAATGTTAGATTGAAACATAAAGTAAATCCATGAAATGTTGTTTGTAATTTTCTAAAATTTGTCAATTGTCTGTTTTTTCCCTAATTTTCAAAGAAATAAGAAAGAACAAGAAATGACTACTAGGAAATAATAACACAAAAAATTTGGAAAAAAAATGAAAAACATTATTCCTAGTTTAATGAAAAAAATTACACAACTAATAGAATAAATAGAAGTTTGGGGATCCCCAAAATCTGAAAAAATATTAAAAAGACAAATGAAATTTTTAGTCTTCTACCTTAACAACCCAAATAAATAAGTATCCTAAGGTAATAGATTACCTATTATGCCAAAGAAATTGGTCTTTCTAGAATAAACATTGCTATATATTACATTATTGTTGTTAGCAAGCGATATAAGAAAAATGGGATACCTATTATTTCAAAAACCTACAAAGAAATATTATTCACCATCACAAGGATCATTCCTTTTCTTAAGAGAGGGAATTGTGAGTATGGGAGAGCAAAAGCAAGAGGGATTTCTACTTTTATGTATTTACATTTTAAAAATAATGGTAAGTGATAATTAAGACACTTGATACTTTATTAATCTTCCAGGTGAAGTGAAGTTAAAACTCTTACACCTGAAGATGGTAATGTTTGGACAAATTTTTAGATTATCTACTAGGAAAAAATTTCATTCTTTCTCCCCTACTCTTCTTTTCATTTACTCACTCATGAAAGAAGCTAGCAATTGTTAAATAGAGAAAAAGCTAGGTTGTAAGAGTAACACATTCATAGTTTTGTATTTGTTTTATGATTTCTACATGAATAGATATTAAATGCTTCCAAGTGTAAATCATACTTTTAAAAAACTTAAATCATCTCATAATTTGTTTTGACTATGTGTAAACTAATAACCCTTTTGCATGAATGCATAGTTGTACATATTCCATATTGCTTTTACAGGAGAAAATAAGGCATTTTAGAAGAAAGAACATGTATAAAGAACCCCATCTTGATTATGTGTCTTCTTAATAAATTTGGAACAATGGAAACATTCAAAATATCAACTTGTGGTATATCTTGTTGCAGTTATGAACCAATTATTTAATTTTAAATGACTTAAAAATCATTTATCACTTTAAAGAAAAAGGGTTTGTTCTTATGGGATTTGGAATTGATTTACTATAAAAGTCATAATGGACAATTATGTGGCAATATAGATATTCTTATTGTAGTAGTAAACTATTTTTTAAAATTCAAATTGTTGAGTTGTAGAGAAATTTCTTGTTAATTTTTTTAAAGTTTTTTTTATTATTTCTTAAGGGATTTGGAATTTATATATTTGAAAAGTTATAATCAACAATTATGTGCTCATGGATGAAAATTGTTAAAGAACGTATCACTCTTTAGTTACTAGTCTAGTGAATTTAAAAGAAGTGAATAAATTTATTGTTATCTTTTGATGTCATGTATTTTTCTATTAAGAGAATGATAAATTTAATTACTACAATTATATGTTCATAAGATTTGAACAAGAAAAAGTAAGTATAAATATATATGTATATGTATATGTATGCATATGTATATATATGTGATATATGTATGTATGTGTGTGTATGTATAAATTTGTGTGTATATATATATATATATATATATATATATATATATATATATATATATATATATATACATACATAAATATATACAAATATATAGATATATATGTATGTATGAATGTATATTACTATATGTATGTGTGTGTGTGTGTGTGTGTATGTGTGTATAGTGTATAGATACACAAATACATACACACATAGATTATATATATATATATATATATATATATATATAGAGAGAGAGAGAGAGAGAGAGAGAGAGAGAGAGAGAGAGATGTAAAATTAGTTTTTAGTGTTAGAGAACTAACCAATAATATTTAATTTTTATAAAAGATTTTGAGTAGCAATTGTCAACATATACAATTGTTTTAAACTATTCATTGCAAATTAAATAAGACATGCTAAAGTTCTATGAGTTCTTATAGGTTTCATATGAAGTATTATGTCATAATCTATTTGAATTTAAGCATCAAATAGCTAGAATGAATATATATAGAATAAATGATGTTTGTTAAAAAGTCATATAACTATTATGTTTGTAGAGATGCATCAGAAAATGAAAATATATACACAATAGTGGGAGCTATTTCACAAAATGTGTTAGTTCATTTAGAAACATAGATTAAAGTGATACTTTTGTCAATCACTATTCAAAATGGTGGAATGTATTACTATATGTTCATTCATTTAATATAATTGTTATAGTAATAAATAAAAAATTTCTCATAGTAAGTAAATCTAAAAATTATTTACAATTAAAAAAATTTAAATTATTATTAAAAAAAATTTAAATTAAATATTGATTATTAATAAAATTATATAATCTAGAACACATCACTTAACTTTGTAATCTTAGTACTTCATAAGAAGAATATTTAGACGGTAGAGCAAGGTCTCTAAATCTATTTTAAAAAATAATTCAGATTTAAAGTAAAATGTTATATTATGAATTTAGATAGAAGCGACCCTCTTTTTACCATGATCTCTACGCTTTGTATTCTATGAAAATCTCAATAAATTCCTTATGACTATCACCTAGATACTTCAAATTTCTTTACATTATTTCCACAAAACAGAATTATTTTTTCGATAGAATCGGCGTGAAATCAAACATGAAAGAATATTGTCCCTCTCTTCCAATGGTTTCAGGAAAACCCTAAAAAAGAGTGAGAAATCCCTAGAATTCCTCCATAGCTTTGGCATAATCTTTAATTAAAGAAACAAGCTATTATTGGACGTAGATTTCTTTTGGCATAATCTTTAATCAAAGTAGTCTGTGGGGACCAAATAAATCTAATTACAAAATAAATAAATAAAGTAAAAGTTTGGACGCGTCATGTTTGATTCCGGCTCCAAGTCATACAAATTGATTGCTCGTCTTCCATAACAAATTCATAAGACATGTTCTGCAATAAAAATTCGAATTATAGGTGGGATCTAATATAATTTTATCTTCAAATTTTGTTACTCAATCCATTACTTCATGTTATATTTGAATTTCGATAGCTTCTTATAAAAAGTTAGTGTTGGTAGTCTTTTTATGTTAATTGGAAGGATGATTGAGTGCTTTACTTTTATTGATTTCTTTTGGACTGATTTCAAATGATCTCATGCTGATTCTTATGAACGGAAATACTGATTTGAGGCTCTGTACACAATGTGCAGAGATATGATTTGCTGGAAACTGCATTTATTGCCTCACAATGAAATAGGTTAGTAGATCGCTATCTTCTTCTGCCACTGATTTGCCTCGACAATTCAATTTCTTTTTGCACGCACAAAACATTTATTTTGTTTTGCATTGAGATTAATCGCATTGCTATGATCAGTTTCCTTGAGAGAGTAAACGTAATCGTTTCAGCAATCCAATGATTGCTATGAAACTGTTTTATTAGAAAATAAAATTTAGATAGTATGGTCGAGTATATATGTCATTTCATCTTCGAAAGAGGCATTTATTATACCGTTTTTAGATGGCATATTATAAGGGTGTTTCATTTAATTTGATCGTAGTTGAATACGTTTCACATCCAGATTACAACCAGACGTGTTTTGCCTTCGTTCGGGAACAACGAGTTCTCTCTCGAATGGACGGTACTGGTAACTTATAAAACTGTTAAACAGCTGTATTAAGGATTGGGTGTTAGACGAGAGTTGGAGATTAGAAGATTTTATTTCTATTTGATATTTATGAAAAATAGAAACATAATCAAATTAATTTTTTTTTATAGATATAGATTGTAAAATACTTAAATCTAGTAGAAAAGACAGAGTGTGACATTTCAATCTGCAGTCTGGATTTTTCTAATGCATGACATACGTAAAACGATCAGGAGCTTTCTACTCCTCCTGATGCCATTCTAGGCATTTAGCGCCACTTTATAAGCTTCTATGCTTTTGTATATGGGCTGTGGGGTATTTTACTTTTTAGTCTCAAATATCTGTATGATTTATTGCAGTTTGATTTGTTTTCATCTATTTCTTAAATCTGTATATCTGTATAATATTATTTCAGACATTTATTCATTTAATAAAGTTAAAACAAACAAACATTATATAACTACTAGAATTTCCTTAATTTTTCAGCGTAAAAGATTGGAGGAAATTCTCTTCAGACAATAGGGCGAATCTGAGAAAACAAAGAATTGAGCTTCAGCAAGTGTGAAAGACACAGAGATGAGCGAGAAAGGGAGTGAGTCAACGAGCGTAAAAGAAAGAGGAAGTAGTGAATCAGCATGGGTCGAGGAAGTGAAGTACAGATACACAGAGGGAGCTTGGAGTCGTAGAAAGATGAGGGAGTCCTTCGGCACTGTTTGCATTTACAGAGTTCCCATGTTTCTCAGAGATTTAAATCCCGCAGCTTATACACCACGTGTTGTATCCCTTGGCCTTTTCAATCATCAACCCACTAAGGAATTGTCTGAGATGGACCGTCGCAAGGTGGACGCCCTTTTGAAATTGTGGCGGAAGTTGCCACCACCAAAGCAAAGCTCCTTCTTTGATGTGTTCAATAAAGAATTAGTCTCTCACATAACAAGCTGCTATGAAGAAGAAACAGACGCCGAGAATGAGACTGTTGTTTGGACTTGCCTTCTGGATGGCTGTTTCATTCTTGAAATTCTCAGAGTTCTTACACGGCCAGATGAGAAAAAAGATGAGCCTGGAATACCTCCTCCTCATCCTTCAGATGTTGAGGAAGGTTCTGATCCCATTTATAACAAGAACAGAATCAGATCTTGCCAATTTGATATCTTGGGCGATTTTTTCATGATGGAAAATCAGATACCCATTGTGGTTTTGGTAAAGCTGTTGCAATTGGAGATGGATTCGGAGGAGAGTGCTTGGAAAGAATTGTACACAATGCTTCGTGAAGTAAGTTTAATAGTTCACCCTTTCAGAGCCAGGGGATTTCAGGAGGAAAAACAAGAGTGGATTGAAGAAGATAAAGATCTGGGGAAATACAATCACATGCTGGGATTGTTCCACAGCTTTGTGACAGAAGAATACTTAGCTCGGTACCACAAGGATAAAACCCAACAAGATCCAAAAGTGGACTCTTCTGCTATTTGCATTTCAGTGAAAAATTGTATGGGCAGAACTCAGGAAGGACAGCAAGTACAATCTCAGAACGATAAAAAGAAAAAAGAAAATGAGGAAAAACCTGATGATGAGAGGTCTCTGAAAGCATTTATAAAGTCTTCGGCTTCCGAGCTGTTTAATTCAGGCATGAAATTCGTGCCTTACTATGGAGTTCCATCAAAGCAAAAGCTATGTTTTGATAAGAAAAACAGGGCTCTTAATTTGCCCTCTATTTTTATCACAGATTCTTCCGAGATGATCTTGAGGAATCTGATGGTCATGGAGGCGTGCAGGCCAGAAAGAGCGAAACATATCTCATACTATGTCTTGCTGATGAATACCTTGATTGAGGGAGAGGAGGACGTTGCCGTGTTGAGGAGGGCAGGGGTTATTCAGAGCTCAATGGGGACAGATGATGAAGTAACCGATCTGTTCAATGGACTTTGCAAAGGACTCAACTTGCAGGATATTGAGGAAGATCCATTTGTGAAGGTGAAATTGGATCTGAATGGGTGGTATAATGACCGGCGCATGGTACAAATCAAAAAATGGTTGCAGAAACATCCCAAGCTTGTCAAGAACGTATCCATGTTTTGGGCAGTCATACTTGTTTTAGCTGCTAGTCTACCCACTCTTTTCCCAATATTCCAAAAATATATTAAAAGCCAAAATAATTCTTGAGTAAAACTCGGCTAGTTTTGTCTTTCCTCCGCCCTGCGATGTGGACTGGAAGTCTCTTTGCTAAAAGGAGATGCCTGGTTTTGTTTTGGAGTTTCCCGGCTACTATTATGTTTGTTGACGACAAAATGTACTTTAGCAATATTGACCGTATGTTCAAGGCCAAGTAAGGGAATGTGTAAGAGTGTATGTATCTTGTAACTCAGGAAACATCACTAGATCTTGAATAATATATTTGTTGGCAATGATTTTGTTATCAGAGATTCTGTTTTTTATTTAATTTTAAATTTATAAATATTTAATAATAAATTTTTAAAGTTTTTATATTCATTTTTATAAAATTTTAATCTATTAGGTTATATATAGAAATGTGACATATGGAATCATAAGTTTAATTTTTTATGTAAAAGCTTATAAGACAATGTTATGTAATTTTTTTAATAAACTTTTATAAGGTAATGTTATTGAAAATAGTAATTTTAAGCACCAAGACATCTTTCAATAGTTATAATCATACAAAGTGTAGTAGAGGCATATTGAAATTTTCAAAGTTACTTTAATGATTCTCATCTTAATTTGGGTTTTCCAAAGCCTGTGTTATCTCCAATCTTTTGTGCCCTACAAATTTTGTTTATTGTTCTCACATAAACCATGTGAAATAATGGTGTAGTTCAAATATATTTAGATAAAAAGTTCACTCTAAATGTAAGAGTTTGGGCAACATAGAAGGCAAAGTTAAGAAGCAAACAGTAGCTCTATTTTGCATAAAAGAGAAGAAAATTATTTCTCATAGCAGCAAGTATATTTACTTTGTTTTTAAATGTTAAAACAACTCCATTTTCTTTTTAAGATATTTTTTCTTATTATACTTATTTTAGTTGAATGATCTATGTATCTCTTAAGCTATCATTTATCTTCATTGATTAATGGTAAGAGATCAAGCTCTATGTTAATTAGCTGAATCTATGTCCATATTCTAGTTGACTTTTGTATATGCAATACCCTTTGTACTTTTATTTCCGTCAAATGTTATAACCAAGAAAGTAAACCTCCCACTTTCATAATTGTTAAGGATGTTGTTATCACAATAAAAAGTGGAATATTGACCATAGTATAGAGACTAGTGATGACACCTCTACTTTTGGGACATGTGGGTTCTACATCTAAAGGAAATAGTATAATTTTATAATCATGAAAATCCTAAATATAAGGAATGTATCTATTTTGGTACTAGAAGGAACACATAAGAAATAGTATACAAAACACTAGCCTAATATCCCATAATCATTTGCAACAAGAAAACCTTAGCATCAAAATATAAAAATCCATTAAACAACATTGAATAAATAAAGTAGTATTCTTATCTTTGGACATGATAAATATAAGTTCTACTTTAAAAGCCTACCAAATTTGGAAAATTGCTTAAAAGTTAGGAATCTAGGGAAACAAATAAAATCTAATCATTTGGACTTCAAACTCTAAATAGAATTTGTATGATAAATATTAGTGTTTTACAGTGGAGTTTCAATATTTTTTTTATAATAGAATTATACTAGGTATTGAGGATAACATTTGGAGATGTAAGATAACCTGAGATATTAAACTTCTATGACCATTTATTCGAAAATAATAAGGAACAAAGAAATGAAATGAGAAGATAAGTCTTATTAGAAAGTGATGTAAACAACAAGGAATTCTTAATAGAATACGAATATAAATGAAAGAATTGGTATTATGTAGATAACATCAACTAATATTTTACTATGACTAATTTTCTAGTGATGATTTTTTATTTAACAGTTCCTATAGATTCCCTAATATAGAGTTTTTTTCTCATTATAGTTGGACCTACAAATAAATCACATTCATTCATAGATGAGAGAATTGTGAACAGACACAAATGAGAGAAGATTTATTTAAGTATCTTTTAAAGGGAATGAATACAATGCTAAACCATTAAACATCTTGAATAATTTATAAGGTGTTGCGATATAACATGGAGAACAATATGGTAAGTGAGAAAATAGATTTGATGGTTAGAATACCATCATGTTTTCCTTTATAAGCTAGAAAGAACCTAGTTTTGATAAAAGACTTAAATTCCCTTTTTAGAGTAAGACGTGTCTTTAAATTTCTTATTCATATTAAGATATTTATGTTCTTGTTGGAATTCAAGTGAGATTATTTCCATACATGTAGGAGCGGGAGGCAATAAAATTATGTTTGGTTTAAAAGACCAAGTCAACTATTATAAGATACATATTGTCAAGCCTTCTAGAACCTATTAAAGGTAACAAAGACAATATATTTGAATATTTGCACTAAAATAAACTTGTCATTTTAGATTAATAGTCTAATGGTGAATAATAGAAAAATATAGGCAAACAAGGTTGGTTTTATAATGTGTTTCACCATCGAAAGATGTGAGTATTTACTTCTAATGTACAACCCTATTGAAAGAGGTCTATTAATCTAAGTCTTGTGTTTACTTTAATATCTACACTTATTTGTTAGTTTTTTAAATTTAACATCGATCCTTAATTAATTATCGTATCATCTTCCATTTAGCTTAGAAGTGGTGATTTTATAACTCCTCAATTCATCACATGACAAAAAGTTTCATAATGTAAAAAACAATAAAGTCTTAGAGTATGATATAATTTTAAAAATGTACTCTACAAAAGTTTAGCAAGAAAATGGAGGTATTCAATTTTCCCATTGGAATGGGCTATGTGTTTATTGGGCTAGAGTAGAAGAGTTAAAAACAAACTTTTTGTACGATGCAAGAAGATTATAGAAGGTGAGTTGTCTTTTTTGCAAAGTGACTTGATTTTCTCTCTTCTATTTTTTAAGATTGCAAGAAAGCAAGATTTAGCGGAGTCAATCCTTGGGTCATGACCCCAAATTTTGAGGGAAAATTGAAACCACAAGGTAACTTGAAGGCCCTATTTGGGAAATCACCAAAGGTAAATAAAGGTGGGGTTTATTTGGTGAAGTCTAATGAAGGTATGTGTATTTAAATCTTAGATTCTTCTCTCAACAAGAATTTGATTAAGATGGCTACCTCCTTTGTAGGTAAGTTTGGAGATAGAAGAGTTGATATATTTTTTTTTCTAGAAATTATTTAGATCTCTACCTAGGCTCTAAATGGTTTTGTGATTGTTATAGCTGTTCTAAAGGGTTGTTTTCTTTTTCCTTCTCCCTTAAGGAGGACTTCCTAAGAATCTTGAAGAATAGCCCATAGTTCTTTGGAAAGTTTTGGGGACCCTTCATCATTCTAAATGGAGACCTAGATTCAATCTAGTTGTGCATCTCTCAAGGGTGGTCTCTAACTATGTCTATCTTCTAGGACCGCTTCTTGAGTTTTGGGACAAAAAGGTTCTTGAAGGCATTCCTAATTTAATTGGTGAAATCCTAGTAGTGGATGTCATCACTCGTAATCATGCACATTTTTGTATGCTAGGTTCTATGTATATTTGGTTGTGGACACAATTCTCCCCATCTTGGTGGTTATAAAATTTAGATTGGGCTTTATTACCCAACTCTGGAGTATGAAAATTTGACTAACTCCTATGAGTTATTCTTCTTTTTTAGGTCTAATCTTTTATAAGTTCCAAAAATTTCCCCTTCAAAATTGATGTCCTCCTAAGGTGGTTATGGGTGGGAAATGTGTTCTTGGTGCGGGCCCTTAATGTCTTAGGCCTCCTCAAAGATTGGGTTGGAGCTTGCTATTTTTTATGCTCCTCCCTCCCAAGTCTTAGCCAAACCCTTGTCCCCTATTATTGTTTCCTCACCCTTTACTCTGTTTCCCCTCCCACTTCCTTCACCTAAATCTCCCCCTTTTGTTTTATCTCTATGCCTTTTCCCTCATTTCTTGCATCACCTCCCAACTCCTCCTTCTTCCCTTCCCCCACTCTTCCCCAAGTTGTCTTTGAACTATCCCCCTTCCTCTCATCCTTTTTTTCCCTTGGAGATCCCTAATTTCTCTATTGTCCCTTCATCCCCCTTGTTCCCCATTACCTATCCCCCCTTTCTTCCCTTCTAAAAGTCCATTAGTCTGCAGCTATTGAAATTTCTCAAAGAGTTGATAGGAAATTTTTAAGAGATTGAGAAAAAATTACACAAATAAGGACATAGAAAATGGGAGCTAGAGAACTCTCAAGAATGCTTTCTCAAAATTTTATTTCCAATGATTATTACATCCTAGAATATAAGGATTCTCAACAACCCATAGAAGATGTTGGTGAATAATATTTTCAAGGAACTAAGCCTTGATATTATTATATTACAAGAAAATTAGATGTCTTCTTGATCTTTTACCTCTCTAAGTAGATGTTAGATAATTGTGGGGAGGGGGGAGGGGTGAATCAGTTATAACCAATGATCCTACAAATGTTAAAAAATACTCTTTTATCAACATCAACTTCACAAAAATTCAAATCAATAACTCAGTAACCACATTCAAACATCATAATTCAAACTTATATGAACTTCTTATTAAACCATTAACTCATTGTTTCTTAATATATTAAATATCAAATTAATCATCTAGCTTATATTGAGTTGCAAAATTAAACTATTAACATGAAATGAAATTTCAACATAACAAGAATTCATACATTTTTGACACAAATATTTAATGTGGAAACCTTATAAAGGAGAAAATTGTGTGGGAACTAGCAACCTAAATATTTTAACTCTTTTGAAGTGAGCTTTGTTAGGAGCCAACCTTGTTAAAGGTTACATGGACATTTTTAATTCGACCTTAATATATTATTTACACAAAAGATCATCTAGACCTTATCACTCTTTGACATTTCTAAAGAGTGGCCCACTCTAATGACTTACAAACATTACTATAGATTGTTACCATATAGGACTTCAAAAACTTGTTAGGTATGCTCAGTTAAGAGATTTTTCTGCTATAATAGTAAGAAAGTAACAATGAAATGATATGTGAGGTCTTAGCATTACCTTGCTTGTTCAGAGCTCAACTTCACTCTATCTCTTCCTTTTTATCTATTTCTAGCTTATTCACACACTTCAGACTTCAACTTAACACTTCCTCTGCTTGATCTTCACAATACTATTATGCTTGATTTCCCTTTAGTCTTCTTCTTCAACAACTTGATTGAATCACCTTCAACATTAGAAACAAAAAAAAAATTGTTCATCCATTTAAATAGGTAACCTTTTTCCATTCCAAAATCTTCCATATTTTTCCACTTAATTACAATCATAGATCTCCATCAAATTTGAATTCAATAAATCTTGACTTTTGGGAAATAGACTCTCCATCAAATTAAAATTTAATAAATCTAAACTCTTAGGAGATTTCAATTAATCCTTGAACTTTGTGCTCCAAATGAAATGGATAAATATTCTCCATAACATCTTCTTTGAATTTCTCTAGTAATTGATTTGACAACTAACTTCATCCGCATTCTTCAAACTTGTCAAACATTCTTAATTTTTACCAAATGTCAGCCTCAAATTAATATTTTATAAACTTGTTCTTCATTTTCATGCTCGATGATCATTAAAACTCGCTTAGTCAATCCTTGAGTTGATTAACACTTAAATTACCTAGTTTACACAATGTTACTTCACTTCTTTGTCAGGTTCACTATTGTAACTATAGAAGCTCACTTAGTACTATAAACCTTGATTCACCATGCAGTCGAGTTAGTGTAACTTGACTTGAGCATATATTTTACTTACCATCATGTAAAATAATCAAATCAATATTATACTTCTACAGTCTAACTCATTCAAGTGCCCATTGAATACCATACACTTACCAACACTTACATCATTATACATTCTTCAAATCCTCTTCATCAATCAAATGATATGGAACTCTAGTAAATTGGTATATTCTCTAACCAATTAAGGGTTGGCATTAATGACAACATAAAAATTGATATAATTCTTACACATTAATTTACAACATTATCATTAGGGGCTAACAATCTCCTCCTTTGGCATTGATTGAAACACATATACATAAGATTTTACATTTAAAAAAATTACATCATAGGATAATCAAATTTATGCATTTAAAAAAGAACATCTCTTCATCTCTTTGGCTTTATTCAAGTTCTCTACAACAAGTTTAGCATTAGGTTCTCCAACTCATCTCCACTTTGACAAATTCTCCCACTTTGGGTGTACTTGGCTTTCTTGTTTAGCAACATCTTCACATATTGTAGAACTCCCCCTTTAGATAGTTCTGACTTGCTCAACTCCCCATTTATTTTGATTCTTCTTCTTATTTCTTCCCTCCCCCTTTGACAACAATACCAAAGGCAACTATATGTTCCAATGTGAAACTATTCAAATTTTGTAGTTATACATTTTTATGTATATGTACTTATTACATCAATTTCATTATAGTTTTTTTACAACTTTAGGAAGTAGTCCCTAAAGGGTGAACTCTTGCATGAACTCTAGAAATATATATCAAATCATCCATGAATTGATGTAAAATACATCCTTTCATAGTGAATCTTAGATAGGAGAAAGACCCCTAACTTACCTCTCATATACTCAAAAGAATCCTTAGGTAGTGGCTTTATGATTATGTCTACAAATTTCTCATTAGACTTCATATACTTTGGCCTCACTTGATTCTCTTGTACTTGCTCCCTCAAATAAGGATACTTAATAGATATGTGCTTGGTTTTTCCATGCATCACATGATTCTTTGATATATTTATTGCACTTGTGTTATCACAATAGATAGTGACAGGCCCAGTTACTTCTTCTTACTTTCCCTCCAAGAGTTTCTTGATCCAAACAATATTCAAATGATTAATTATAATAGTAACATACTAAACTTCAGTTGTAGATTGTGATCTGTAGCTTTATTTCTTGCTCAATCATGTTATCAATCTTTCTCCTAAAAAGAAAGCTATGCTGCTTGTACTTTTCCTATCATGAACATTTCTACCCCAATCAATATCAATGGAAAATCTAAGTTCAAAATCACATTCTTGTTTGTTACACAATCCATACTCTTCTATTTCTTTTAGGTAGCTAAATATTCTTCTAGCAATAGTCATGTTTTTTTCCTAAGGATTAGAGAAAAACCTTGAAAAAATACTTATTGCATGCACAATTTCGTGGTTACTATGCACACCTTAGTATAAAGTCTTCCCAATCATTGATCTATATTGTATCTCATTCACTTCAACAATAATATCATCCTTAAATTTTTTGTAGCTAGACTTCATAGGTGTATCGACTGGCCTTGGCTCATCCTTACCAAATGTCTTCAAGATCTCCTTAATATGCTTAGACTGAGTCATTTATATGCCTCCTTATATTTGATGCACTTGCAAACTAGTATCAATTTTGATCTCACCAGACATAGATATCTCAAACTCCTTCCTCATTTGATTAGCTAATCATTACTACCAAATATTATATCATCTATAAATATTTCAACAATCAATATCTTATTTTGACCTTCACTCTTATTCAAATATGAATGCAACCTTTCATCCCATGCTTTTAGTGCTTGCTTCAGTCCATGAAGTTATTTGTTTAACTTCCATACTAGATGCTTTCAATTTATCTCTAAAAATCCTTCGAGTTGTTCAATATATACCTCATCCTCTAGTATTCCATTAAAGAATGCAAAATTAGCATTCATTTGATATATGTTGAATTTCTTGTAAGTTTCATAAGACAACAAAATTATGTCTCCTTCCAATCTTGCTACATGTGTAAACGTCTCACCATAATCAACACCTTCTTCTTTGGCATAACCTTTAAAAACTAATCTGGTCTTGTTCCTTACAACTTCTCCATTCTCATTGAGTTTGTTTATGAAAATCCACTATATTCCAATTACAATCTTGTCTGTAGGTCTCAACACCAATGTCCAAGTATTGTTCTTATCAATCTAATCTATTTCTTCATTCATAGAATTAATCCAATCTTCACTATTGAGTGCAAATTTCATAGTTCTTAGCTTAAACAAACCAATAAAACAAGTGGGTAAGCGAGAAAAGTACTTATGGTGCCAAAATTGGGGTATAAGTGACCACTTTTTGTTATTTTTTTCTAAAATCATCAATTTCTAAATTTTGACAAGAATTTGAAAATTACACTCAAACTGTTAAGATATGATGAAAAAAAAAGTAGTAGTCCTTTGAATCTAGTTTCTACACTACTAACATTTTTTTCCAAATGGCTTAGTTTTAGGCCCTCAAAAAAGGGGGCCATAGAAAGTGGTATAGTTTTTTTAGAAAAAAAAGAACATATCATAGTGCAAAGTGTGCCCCCTAAAATTTT
Source organism: Cupressus sempervirens (assembly GCA_028749045.1). Taxonomy (NCBI): domain Eukaryota; kingdom Viridiplantae; phylum Streptophyta; class Pinopsida; order Cupressales; family Cupressaceae; genus Cupressus; species Cupressus sempervirens. The sequence continues at coordinate 831,976,191 of CM053792.1, forward strand.
AACTTTTTTTTGAAATTATTTAATTGCTCTTGTCAAAAGTTACCTAACACCATGCAATTTATCCCAAAATTTTTGGTTAATTTTATAAGGTGTTATTAAATTTTTTATGAGTTTAGCAAGTGGACACATCTCAAAAATGTGAAATATATGTTTGCTCCCCCTATTAATTATTGAAAACTAATCCAAAATCAAAACTTCTTTTAATCAAAGTGTGTAGAATGGAGTCTAGTTTCTAAAAAACTAACTTGTTGCAAGATTTGATGAATGATCTAAAGTCTACACCCCAATTAGTACATGTTGGTTTTTGAGAGAAAATAGACATAATTTCAAATGAAATTTTAGTTGAAAGGCTTGAAATAGTAAGAATTAAAAATAAACTATATGGTTATATAGATAACATAGAGATCTACAATATCATGTACAACCTAATTTTATCAATACTCAACCACAAGAAAACTTAAAGGAGGGCACCAAAAAAATGAAGCATTTTTTGTATGCCTACTTCAAAACACATCTTAGACATGTTTAGAGCCTCCAAACCTTTGGGTTAGATCCCCAAGTAAAATCCAAGCCTTAGCCTTGGTGGTATCCAATTCTTTATATAGTGCAAATGCTCTATAGTGTCTGCACACAATAGCACACACACTTTATAGTGTGTGCACACAATAGGGCATAGGTTTTATAGTTTTTGTATGCAATAGCATGTACGTACTATAGTGTGTGCACACAATAGTGCACACATGCTATAGTGTGTGCACACTATTTAAGGCATTTTTTAAATTCAAGGATTAAATAGTCAGCATGCACTTTGTAATCCTTGTATTTTAATAGAGAGGATGGATATGGAGAGAGGGAAGGAGAGAGGTAGAGAAGGAGAGAGGGTAGAGATTGAGAGGGAGTAGAGGATGGTGAGAGAGTAGGGGATAGGATGTAGAGAGATGGAGACGATGGTGAGAGAGTAGTGGAACAAGCAAAGAGTGAAAGAAAGCATGGATAGAGAAGGATCGAGCAAGAGAGAAAGGGATGGGAAAGAGCATGGGATAGGATGTTGAGAGAGAGAGAGAGAGAGAGAGAGAGAGAGAGAGAGAGAGAGAGAGAGAGAGAGAGAGAGGAGGGGGGGTTAAGGTAGAGTGAGAGAGTAAGAGAGAGGAGGGAATGGAGAGGGAGAAAGGGAGGAGAGTGAGATAAATAGAGATAGAGAGAGAGAGAGAGAGATTAGGAGGGAGGGAGGGAGGGAGGGAGGGAGGGAGAGAGGGGGGGGAGAGAGAGAGAGAGAGAGAGAGAGAGAGAGAGAGAGAGAGAGAGAGAGAGAGAGAGAGGATGGAGTAGGGAGTATTGGATAGAGATAGATTGGGGAAAGATTGTGATATATGATGCAAATAAATAGAGAGAGGATATGGTAGAGAGAGAGGGGGTATGGGGGAAAGAGTAAGGGATAGGATGCAAAGAAATAGATAGAAGATGGGGTAAGGGGGAGAGAGAGAGAGAGAGAGAGAGAGAGAGAGAGAGAGAGAGAGAGAGAGAGAGAGAGAGAGTAGGGGATGGGAGAGAGAGGGAGAGAGTGATAGGGAGTAAGGGATCAGGGTTCAAAGAGTACATAGGATAGGATGCATATAATGAGAGAGGGACATAGAGTAGGGATGGGAGAGGGTAGGATAGGGAGAGAGAGAGAGAGAGAGAGAGAGAGAGAGAGAGAGAGAGAGAGAGGATGGGGGAAAGAGTAAGGGATAGGATGCAAAGAAATAGAGAGAGGATTGGATAGGGAGAGAGGGAGAGGGAGAGAGAGAGAGAGAGAGAGAGAGAGAGAGAGAGAGAGAGAGAGTAGGGGTTTCTATCACTTTATGTGATTTCCAATAGCATGCATGCACTTTGGAGAATATCATAGTGTGTATACACTATAGAGTGTACATGCTATAGTGCATGTGCACTATTAGAAATTTTGAAAAAAATTTGTCATATTTTTGGCACCACAACTTGGTGCATTCTCCCAAGTGTTATCCTTCAGCTTACTTCTTGTCATGACTCCAACACTCTTATCTCCAATTATTTTTTTAGGTGAATAGTTCTTTCTCACATAGTTTGATAGGAAAGGTTCAACTCTTTGATCTCCAACATTATCATTGCTCGGTTGGGCTCAACATTCTGCTTGGGTTGTTATATCTATGACTCGGGTAATACACAATGACACTCAATAGCTCTCTACTATTTCTTGGGTATTGTATTAGGTACATTTTCATAAACATATAAAAACTTGTTATAATATTCAAGCTCCTTCTTGCTCTCTTCATCATTCTTATCTACAAATTCCTCAATTCTCACATTTGTACTCTCAATCATTATGTTAGTAAAATTATTCAAACACTTGTAAGCCTTACTCCTAATGGATTAACCTAGGAATACACCTTCATTATCTTTAGAATCAAATTTCTCATTGCTTGCATCTTTATGGATATAACACCTACTTCCAAATATTGTATCTTGTTTTATCCTTTGTTCAACTAAAATTTGTTGAGACTATATATTGAAATTGTTGTGGCTTCTCTTGAGAACATTTGTGTCACACCTTTTTCAATCAACAATATTCTAGCACAATCACAATTGATCCATTTCTTCTTTCAACAATCCTATTATGGTGTGGTGTCCTTGGTGCAGACAAATATCTCTTCCATTCTCAATACAAAAATTGGAAAATTTAATAGATATAAATGCACCACCTCTATCAAATCTCATCCAATTGTTTACCAGTTTGATTTTGAACTCTAGCTTTATACCAATTGAACATTTTCAAAGCATCTAATTTTAGCTCCAAAAAAATTATTATCATCATTCTAGAATAATCATCAATAATTAGTATAAAATATCTATCTCCATAATAGCTCTCAACTCTCATTGGACCATACAAATCAATATGAACTAGATCTAGTATATCACTAATTGAATGTTGTTTACTTGAAAAAATAGATTTAATCATCTTATCAAGTTGACATTGCTTGCACATAACATTCTAAGGTTTATGCAGTTTTGGTAAGGCTCTCACTTTCTTATGTGTACTTACTTCAACCATATTCTCAAAGTTTACATGACATGGTCTCTTGTACCACAACTATACATCATAAAATTTTGAAAAAAAAAATGTACCAATAGTAGGATCAAGGTAAAATAGATTACCTCTTGTTTTCTCTCTAATACAAATTAGGTTTACATTATCATCATAGATATTTAGTTTTATGTTATGAAATTCTAGCTCTTGACCTGTATTATTCAATTTGTATCATTTTAAATTATACACACATGTATTTTAAGACCTTTTAGCACCCTTTTCCATAATTCCTTTATCAAACCACAAATGGACATGTGCTCAATGACTCTTTCTCTCTTCTCCTCTTCTATTTTACTCTTATTTTTCATCTCTCACTCTCAGACATGGTCTTCTAGGTGTCTCTTTGATAACCTTTTGACCATAACTCTTGTTAGTTCATTATCTTCTAGTTTCACCTGCACCACCTTCTAGAGCATTCCATAGCCTTTCTGACCTATCCACTAGGACTAGGTGGACCCAAGTTGACCTAGTCCCTAGTGATTGTGGGGTTCTAGGCCCAATTTTTTTTGTTTTACCAATTAGTTTGATTACCTTCCAAGTCAACCTGAGGTGTTTTCCTACCTAAATACTAGTATAAAAGGAGGTGTGGGGGCTTCATTTTCATATCTCATCTCATTCATCTCATCTCATTCATGGCATCTCATTGTCAAGAAATTGAAGCATATAAGATAAATAATTCAAGAATTCCAGCAAGCAAGCAAGTTTCTTCAAGCATTCAAGCAAGCAAGCAAGTTTCTTCAAGAATTCAAGGATATTTTGTTAGCAAACCCTCTTCAAGATCTAGCATGTTATTGGCCAAGAGATCTACATTACTGAACTCATTATCTTTTTCATTGATGGACATTTACATCAATGGCTCTATGATTTGGTTATGGTAGATCCATTGCAATTGTGGAAATATCCTACATCCTTCATACAAAATTCAAGATCTATAATGTACATCACAACAAATCCTTATTAACAAGGCTTTTTCTTATAAAGAAAGGTGAATATTTACATTTACCTTGTTTCCTTTACATTTAAATTCATCATTTATGGTTAATTCCTTAACCTAGGGCTTGACCAAGGCAAGCCCTACCCAATAAAACCCTTCTTTTATGTGTTGATTTGTAGGATATTCAACAAAAGGTTTACCAACCTAGAACATGCTTTTCGATAGATTTTTAGAGAAGTCAATTCCAAGTCGCCAAACTACATCAACCTATTTGTACAACATCGTCCCAAGTCGACCTTATCCTATAGTTTCTATTTTCAAGGAGATCTATATGTTTTGTTCTTTTTATTATTTTATTCCATAATTCATAGATGAATATTCAAATTATTATTTTATTCCATAATTTGCAAATGAATATTCAAAAATAGTTCAAATCTATAAATTTTTGAGCTAAAATACATATTCCTCCACACATTTCAAGGTGAGTCTTTTATATTTTATTTCCTTTCATATCTAATTTGGGATAGTTGTCTTCACATAGCATCTAGTTTTACTTTTTTTTAGCAATTAGTTCAATTTCACATTCACATTATCTTATCAAGGGCCAAAAAGTACATTTCTTGATATTGTATTCTCCTTTATAATTCAAATTTAGTATTAGCATCCTTCTTCCTCTACGGTCTAACTAATCTAACTTTTATTAGAAGTGGAATCATATTAGGAAATTCTCCTCTTTTCTTCACTTACATATTTGAATGGCTTAATGGCCCAGATAAAATAGAGACCTACAACCCTATCAAAGTGTGACCTCCCTTTTTTCACTAAACATTTTGTTGAGCGCATCCTCTTACCCTCTTTTATTTCTAGAGTTAGATTGTGTTACATGAGGTGTTTATATTCTTTTAGGTGAACCTAATAACTTTTCCTGTCCTATTACATTTTTGGAGTTAGATTTGGCTATCTTATTAAGTTACGCTGCTTTATCTCTTCTTGTAATTTTCTTTTGCATTGTATGTTTAGATCTATCTTGTATTCAATTGACTCATGTTGCAAAAAAATTAGAGTATTTTTCAACCATTCCTCGATTCCCTTTTCCATAAAATAACATCCTCCTTTAAGGTATGTTTCCCCTAAAAGGAATCAATCTATGGTATGTCATCTTGCCTTGTCCTCTCTTATGTCACCTTATAAGGAATCATTAGAAAAAGATTATGTTTTACCACTATCTCAATGTTATTTCTATTTGTGATGGAATGTTATAGATTTGTGTTAACATTTCTCCTAATATAGACCTTATATATGGGCACAGTTTTGGTAGGGATAATTTTCTACCTTCTTTCAATTCCTCTCCTTTTTCTTCCATGCTATGCTTTCTTGATAGCTATATCCTTCCCTATTATGATTCTCCTATTTGGGATTAACCATTGGATGATGACATGGACTACTCTCTTCCTCATGACAGACCACTACTTACAAACATTGATATCATGGATGATGCCTCTACTATCTCATTTCCACATGACATAGTTGACATTTCTCCTTCTCCTAAAGCATACCATCCTCTTAGGGATATTTTAGTGCAAGAGGAGGAAAATATAAATACTTTTATCAGTGTGACCTTGCCTTCATTCAGTGGTCCTAGCAGAGATTAATTATTAATGGATATTTATAATCCATATTCTAAAGATTATTTAGAAAAAAATGATAATGACAGTCTCTATAACGATCTCTCTTCTAGTGATGCATATATGAAAAAGAAAGCTCTTAATCAAGTGAATGTTTCTCATCATATTTTTACTCTTAATGGTTACCCTTAATCAAATAAACCTCTCATCACCCTTAAGGTTTATCCTTCCATAAATCTTGAGGGGGAACATAGTGATTCTAAATATTATCATGTGGTGTCTCACACCTATTGTAGAAGAAATAATCCTAAACCTACTACTTCTCTTCCACCTTCTCAACCTAATCTTCCCCCTACACCTCATCTTTCTCAAAATATTAGGTTGGATTATGATTTGGTACCATGCCCGACTAAGAGTTTTCTTTGTGAACTTCTTCAAACATCTTCCACATATCATGAAGCATTGAAAAAATCTTTATCCACTCTTCCAACTCCATATCCTAATCAAGATAATATTAACGGTTTTCTACAATGCATGAATTCTACCCTTGTTCCACCTTAAATTGTGTTTCCTTGTGATGATTTACCTCGTAAGGAGATTCAAGATTGTTATGATGCTCTTATGATAGTTTTTATAGTTAATGGTAACCTTATTCATCAAACTCTAGTTGATAATGGATCTAGGATTAATGTTTGTAGAATTGATATGCTCAAACAAATTAACGTTGATCATTCACATATCAAACCTGATATTACTTCTATTCATGGTTTTGATAATATTTGTAAGAAAAATTTAGCTAGCATCACTTTACCTATCAAATTAGGTCTAATTTTCTTGAATACTCATATTCATGTTATGTCTAGAATCTTTCAATTACAATCTTCCTTTGGGTAGACCTTGTTTACATTTTATACATGTTCCTTCAACTCTTCATCAAAAGGTCAAGTTTATCTATAATAATGTAATGTACAATCTTCATGCAAATATTAAGCCAAATAATTTTCTAAATGTTAAGGAACAAAAAAATTAAGAATCTAATGATGATCCACCTTCTACAAGTACCCTTCTAGGTGATGACTAGGAATCCTTTGATTTCACACCAACCTTTATTGGAGAATATAGAGTTAAGGACTTTCCATTCATGAGAGATCATACATCTCCTTTCTTTACCAACTTTGTTTCTACTTACACTAATGTTGAATCTATTAAATCTAGTGATAAAAATCATATGTCCTTAGTCAATGGGGGCATAGGAACTCTTTTAACACCATATTTGATCATAATTTAAGATGTGTGCAAAGCATATTGAATCTCATTCTCTATCCACATCCTCTCACATATCTTCTCCTACTAATAAAGAACTTATCTTACCTAAAATTCTTTGTGCTAAGGTGATTAATATGCCTAAATGTAGAAAGAAACATACTAAAAAAACTTATGAATCTTTCATTTTGCATATATCACCGCTATCATGATCACTATGCTAGTGATTATCAATCGTTACATTAAAAGATTCAACAACTCATTAATAATGAGATTACTCACATAACTTCTTATAATAAGCTCTCTTTTACTTTTGATTTCTTCAAAAAACATTTAAGACCCTATTACATTTCTCCACTCCATGTAACATTGTTGGGCTTTTTTCTAGGGGCTCATTGTCAAACAGGGTTTTGTTTGTGAGTAGCAAAATAGGTTTGTTTTATCCTCTCTTGTTTGTATATGTGGGGGGCAATTGAATTATTTCCTTATTTATCAGTTTCTCATAGATCCACTATTTCCTTTGGTTGAGAGTTATTTTTTTTATCATGTGAAATTTAATCTTACATCATTTGCAATTGGATTTTCTTATGTTTTATTTTTTTCTTATGCAGTCCCTTTATTTTCTTATATTTTATTTTTTGATCACATCATATACAGTAAACTAGCATTACACAACTTTCCAGGGCTTGTTACTCTCTCTTTATACATCTCTTGGATTGATTGACCAGTGTTAGTGAACAAATTTTCCTCCAAGAATATATTTGCAGCTATAACCCTAACTGCCCAAGTGGGAGAACTAATCAACACCAATAGTTGGATGGGTTATCATTGGATTGATAACCTTCCTCTAAATTTTATTGGGTACAACTCCCCATATGAGATATACAATGAATTAATTGTGGATACTTTTAACTAGAAAGCGCAAAAGGGTTTCAAACATCTACCTATAAACACAAGCTAGATGTGGAAAAACTAAACAACTACAAGAAAATGAACAGCAGATGACACAAAGTCCATCCACCCCGACATGTTACAAAGGATGAAATCAAGAAACATATTTTCCATCTCCTTGAGAAAGTGCAAAAATAAAGCAATGAATATGTCTTGCAATCAGAATATATACAAGAAACATAGATAGTAAAGCACATTTAGAGAAAACTAAAGTGACACAAAGTTCACAATTAGTGGAAAGAGGATCGCTCAAACTCAAAGTTTTGATATACAATCAACTTTCAAGTCTCCCTTCCCTAAAGCATAAAAGATACAAAGACCTTATTACGCATTTGCAATTTACAATCACCATTAAAGAAAGTTGTAACCAATCAAAATTCTCCTATTGTTAACACACAGTTTAGAACAAGAAAATGAAAACTTGCTCTACCTCCCACAGCCTCACAAGAAAATGGAGTAAAAATTTGGGAAAACCTCTCCTCCCTATTGTAGCACAAAGTCTCCAGTATCGGAGAGAAAGATGGAACCCAGTGCATCACTGCTACTAACCTTTTAAACCTCTTCTTTTTCCCGTAGCTTTTCAACTTCATAACTGATTCTTGAAGACCATTTTTGAATGATATCTCTTCGATAGATGATGTTTAACCTTCATAATTTGACATAACAAATCCATAATAAAAGATTATTATCCCCTCAAATGTAACCATTTCTAGAAAAGTGATTATCCGAATGAGACTTTTTAAAACTTTAATGTTGTGGTATGATTGAGCATTTAAATCATAACTATTGCTCTATGTATCATCTTTTCGTAAATTCATCATTCTATTCGAATTTACCAAATTGGGCAAATCTCACTATATTAGCCATGCATCCTGAACCACCAAGTGTGTCAAACTCAGAGAATGTTCACTGTCCAATATTGGTGCTTGCACTGCTCCGATACACACTTCCATTGTGATATAATTCATTCTTCATCATCGCCTACCAGGAATTAGCTAGGTACCTCGCATATGACCATCACCACTCAACGAAGATTGACAAGGATCGACTCATGTTTCTTAATCAAGTTGTTATCAGATTTGAAAGGAATGTAGAACATCTATTTGCAACTTAGATCACCATTCTTGTTATTGCTCAGACAAACATGTGGACGGCCGAGGATTCCAAGTGCTCAGAACATGTCGATTAAGTTTTGGCCATTCCTTTTTAACAAATTCCATCGGTGCATTCAAGCTGTCTATTGCTATGATGCGCATCCGAACTACGTTTTCCAGTAATCTGCCAGTTGTATTGTTTATAGCCACGCACATGATTAAGTGTATATATTGCATTGAATGCTTATTATCCCATGCAAGGATTAAAAACAAAAAGTCGATATTAATATTCAACCTTAGGTTTGCATTTTACTTCACCACATGCATACATGTGGCTGTAGGCAGACCTGCGGGGTTCATGGTTGTTATTGTCGATCAAAAGACCACCTTCATCAAATATTTTTGATATAATTACATTCAACAACACAGCATTCCATCCCTGCTATGTTTCCTGCCCAAAGAGGGGCCCGTTAGCACCATGAAATACGAATCTTCTTTCTCCCTTCTTATTTATGTCAGTCAAACATATTCTATAACACTCATTCGGGTGAAGAGCACTCCACATTATTATTCCTTCAACTGCTGGATGACCAAATCCTTCACTCAAAATCTGCTCTATATATGTGAACTATGTTTTATGATCAAAGTCATTGTTAACATCGACTTCAGTGAGCCAAATGGGTAAGCTGAGAGTGTCCAATTTGCTTTGTGTGTATCATATTGAAGTCTGAGTTGCTTCACATCTTCCAGTTTTTTCATTTCTTATCCTGGGTAGTGTACTTGATGTTTTCAGTACACTCATGACGGGCCAAATTAATAAAAGTTATTTCAAACCCTGGAATTTACGGATTTGCATCTACGAGTTTAAAACCTTTCCCTTGGTATAAACACATACCGCATATGTTTCATTGGTGGAGTTTTCCAGAATTGCCTACATCATATTACAGGGATAGAGCATCTAACCTCATTTTAACATTTAGAGATCGATGCATTCATTTGAACAACCTATTTATAATGCTCTCCTATCTGTCAGGGTCTCAGACATCATTACCCATAACTCCATGGAGGTAATTTTGACGAACTTAGGGCTTTTCTTACAAATACTTCTGACTCATCAAATCATTATGAATTCACGAAATTTAGCAATGTTGATGATCACAAGTGACAAGTGCCTTCAATGTTGTTGATTGTCAAAATAGTGTCACCATGGGACCAAACATCATCCTTTGAAGTGGAATCATTAAGTCACCTTTACTACTGAATTAGTGAATTTATTTTGGAAAACTCAAATTACATATATATTTTGAGAATTCAAACCAAATAGTTGTGCCTCTGAAGACTGGGCAGTGAATTTATATACCTTAGTTGAACTTGATGAATTGAATGGGACTTCTTGTGAAATAATTTGAGCTTGAATATAATGGTCTCTGTACCCCTGCACTCAATTATCAAACCTGAAGACATTGAACCTAAATCTTGTCTCTGAATCTACATGTTCAAAATACTAAACCACTTCAAACCCCTAAACCTCTTTGAACTGAACTCCAAATCTCTAAAACCCTGAACCGAATTTGCCAGGTCTCCAAACTAAATTCAAAATCTTCTCAAACTTTGAACCTATTACAAACAAATTGAACCATTCCAAACCACTGAAAAGAACTTTGAAGATTCACTATGATGGAATTTATTCTTTGGCTGAGGAGCATCTCCAAAATATGACCTCTGAATTTCTACACTGAAAGATTGAACTTGACAATTTGAGTCTGGACTTGAATCTGCATGTTGAAACAATGAACCACCTTGGACTTCTGAACCATTTCGAACTACTTTGAACCTTAGTTCAAAGTGGTTTGAAATCATAAATTAAAAGTTTTAAAACTGCATCCATATTAGGTACTAACAACTAGCATACCATTTGACCTATCCTAACACATGCACAAACCTTTCTTGTAATATAGGAGTAATATATCATGAGATTGTAAAGAAAATATGTGGGATTGACTATCGGCAATACAAACCCACAAGATCATTTGATCCTCCCCTTTTTCCTTTCCTTTATATGATTAACTACCGAGAATACAACCCTATTAAACCATTTGATCCTACCTTCTTTTATTTTGTTTCATGGGATTGACTATCGGGCACACAAACCTGTTAGACCATTCAATCTTATCCCCTTTTGTGTGATTCATAATGAGGAGCACATACATTATTGGGCAAGTTGATCATGCCCAATTATCTCTCTTTCTTTTTTTTAGTGCCTTCTCTCTTATTTTGATTTTGGCATTTGATAAAGACTCAAGTTTCTTAGGGGAAAATAGGGATTCTAATTATGGAATAGAGTAGTTTAGCCTTTATGGCTTAGTATGATTTCTAGGTTATCTTGGAACCTATGCATTATTCCTAGTTGGATGATTTATTTGTCTCCTAAGTTGTAATAATATCATCATTTTCTTTTGGTCTACTTTACCATAAGTTTGAGTAAACTCATGCTCCCTCTAAAGTGGGGGCTATCTATATCATCTTAAAATGGACGCACTTGCATTTTAAGACCTTTTAGCAACCTTTTCCATAATTCCTCTCCTAGATCATGGATGGACCTGTTTTGAATGTCTCTTTTTCTCTTATCCTCTTTCATTTCACTCTTCGTTGTGATCTCTTGGACTCAAACATGGTCTTGTAGGAGTCTCTTTGATGCCCTTTTGACCATATCTAATGCTTAGTTGATTATCTTCCAATTTAACCTGCACCACCTTTTGGAGCATTTTGTGGCCTTTCTAACCTATTCAATAGGACTAGTTCCACCCATGTCGACCTCTTCTACTATTAGGCTAATCCAAGTCAATCTAGTGCACAGTAATTGTGGGGTTTTGGGCCTAAAAGTTCTTGAGTTTACCAATTAGTTTAATTATCTCCTAAGTTGGCCTAAGTTGTTTGCCTACATAAAAAATAGTATAAAAGGAGGTTTGGGGGATTCATTTGAATATATCATATAATTCATCTCTTCTCATTATAAATCAATTCAACTATTAAAGACAAGGAGTCCAAGAATTCAAGGAACAAGCAAGTTTCTTCAAGTATTCAAGGATATTTTGTTAGCATTTCCTCTTCAAGATCTAGCATGTTGTTGGTCATCAAGGGAGGATATCTACATTAAGTAATTCATTATCTTTTTCATTGATGCACATTTACATCCATGGCTCCATGATTTTTTTATGTTAAATCCATTGCAATTATGAAGATGTCCTACATTCTTCATAAAAAATTTAAGATCTACAACATACATCATGACAAATCCTTATTGACAAGGGTTTTTTTTGCAAATAAAGGTGAATATTTACCTTTATCTTATTTATTTTATATTCACATTCACCATTTACAATTAATTCCTTAACCTAGTGCTTGACCAAGGCAAGCCCTCCCTTAACAAAACCCCCAAAACCCTTCTTTTCTATGTTGATTCGTAGGATATTCAACAAAAGGTTTGTGGATCTGGACTCTACCTTTTGAGAGTTTATGGAGAAGTCAATTTTAGGTCAGTAGACAACTTCAATCTTCTTGTAGGATGTCTTCCTAAGTCAAACTAGTCCTCCAGTCTCCATTTTCAAGGAGATTTTTGGGTTTTTCCTTTTGTTATTTTATTTTGAGATCTATGGATAGATAGTCAAAAATAGTTTAGATCTCTGAGTTTTGGAGTTAAAATACATCTTCCTCTATGTGTGTCGAGGTGTGAATTTTATATTTATTTCCTTTCATATCTTAATCATGCTAATTATCTTCACATAGCATCTAGATTTACATTATTTAAACAATTATTTCAATTTCACATTCACATTATTCTATCAAGGGCCAAAGAGTATATTTCCTTGTATTGTATTCTCCTTTATAATTCAAATTTAGTATTAGCATCCTTCTTCCTTTGGGTCCTATCTAATCTAATTAGCACTAGAAGTGGAATCATATTTGTAAATTCCCATATTTTTCTCACACACATACTTGAATGACTTAGTGCCAAGTGGTGGTCTACATCCTATTAAAGTGCTTCCATTTTACCACTAAACACAACTAAGAAACACTCAGTGGGTTATACTTTAGTCCTTTAACCCAATACATATCATCATATCTGATTTTATCATTTAGCATCAATGAACCTCTACCTTTCATAGGACATGGAACATCATTCCCAAGTTTAACAGTTACACCATCATATTTTTCTAGCTTATCAAACTTACTTATATCTCTAGTCATGTGATGTGAACATCCACTATCAATAATCCATGTATCATTTTTATGAACATGAGAAATAAGAGACTTTTGTTCCTTGTACCTTTACTCATTCAGATCTTTTTTAAAAATAACATATACCACTTCTACTACTTCCTTTTCATCTTGTATGAAAAACTTGGTGTGCTCTTCCTCAACAATATAACATGACTTCTTCCCTTTGTCCTTGTAGTCCTTGTCCTTTCTATATTTGTCCTCCTCCTTTCCATTTTTATCACTCCTATTCTATTTAGGACATCTAGTAACAAAGTGATCAACTTGATTGCATTTGAAACATATCAAGGGAAATTTACTTTTGAATTTTCCTTTACCTCTTAGTTGCCTCCTTACAAGAAGTGCTTCAATCTCATCCAATTCTTCCTCTAAATCAGAATCACTTTTATCCTTACTTTTCTTCTCTTTCTTTGAATTTCCAATGGTTAGTGATGACTTGAAAGTATCATCAATCTTAGGCACACTATTATCATAGTTACTTAATTTAAATCTAGTCAAAGGACCAACTAAGCTATCAAGAGTAAGATCATTACTAGGCATAGCTTTGAATTCCTAAATTGTAGATACTTTTATAGCATAAACAAGCAAAAGTGTTATGAGAACATCACATAAAACTTCTTCATTACTGATGACACCTCCAACAACTTTGATAGCACTAGTAAATTCCTTTATTTTGTTGAAATATTGCAGCATAATTTCTCCATATTTCATCTTCATCTCATCATATTTTTCTTTGAATCTTTCTTCTTTAGCTCTTAACACATTATCATCTCATCCATGCACAACTATGAGGTTGTCCCACATTTATTTAGAAGTGGTACTAGCATAGTTTTTGACATCATCAAATTTAGTATCATTTAATGCAAAAGAAATCTCAATCATCAGATAGCTTTCTTCTTTCTTTTGGTTTATATCATTAATTGTCATAGGTCCATTGGGAGGGGTGTATTGGTTTTATAGATAGAATAGTGCATTGTCTCCAATTCCAAATAGCTAAAGCCTCATCATTCTTTCCCATGAGAAAAAATTCTCCATGTTCAGCTTTGGTGCCTCTCTCTTATAGATCTTTAAATCTCTAGCTCAAGTGACATCAAACTTCTTCCTTCAAGCAGTCAACTCTAATGCAATTAGTTAGATAACTAAGAGGGGACGTGGGGCGTGGCCCGGGTTAATTAGTTATAACCAACTATCCTACATGTATTAAAGAAACATTTTGTACTAACTTCATGCTAGCATGGATGCTGAAGGTATTCCTTTGGGGGAGTATTTGAAGTATTAGAGAGATGGTTATCATGATTGACATGTTGCATTCATGACTATTTTTGTCATTGTTGTCAACATAGTATTGTTTCTGTGAAGACTGGCAAAGTAGTAGATAGAGAATGAGGTTGTATGGACTATGTATTGATGATCAGGTCAAGAATAGTTAAGGATGTATTATACACTATATCCTAATGACATGGATAAGTGTGCATACAGAGAGTCAAAGATATGTAAAAGTTATTCATGTTTTACAAAAGATAGTATGTAGACATAGTACCTGATAAGTAGTTTTTGATGATTGATTTGTATCTCTTAACTAGGATAGAATTGTGATGAGCACATTTAGATAGTGATAGAAAACATCCTAAAGATGATGTTGACTAGTAAGAACACAAGGATAGAGGTCACATGTATGAGAATTTGTAAAGATTGTGAGTTGACAGTTACTTGTAATCATGAAAAGATGTAATATTATGTAATATCTTGATATGGTTATATTATAATTAATTAGGAAAGCCTCAGGCATGAGTCAAGTAAATATATAGAGGATATGGTATAGAGGAAGGTTATTTTCCTTTTGATGAAGTGTGATTGATGTGTGATGTGTGAATTGTGCAAGTTATATGTGAAGTTGGTAAATGCATATAAGTGACCTAAGAGATTATGGCATGCAAAATTGGTGATCTTCTATTCAAATCAAAAGAAGTTTGGTCTAGTCAAGAGGAAAAAGAAGGAGCTAAGGATATTTTATTTCTATTATTCTACAAGGAATAATAAAAAGATTAGTTGGATAGTGAGTTCAATGATCTAGGACCCCTAGATTTGTTTGGACAGTGGGTCCTTCTACCTTCTAAAACTCCTAACAGGATTGGAATCTCCTAACAAGGAATCAAAGTCTCCTAAAAGGGATTGATATGTACCAAAAGTATTTCATTGAATCCTAATAAATTCCATTCTCTTACAAGGAACTTTTATATTAATACACCATTTTGTGGGTACCATACCCACTGGGTTTTTCCCTCTTATCAAGGGTTTCCCTAGTTAACTTGGTATTATAATGTATGTACATATCTTCTTATGGTTTCTGATTATATTTTTCACATTATGAAGGATTATTAAGGTGCATAAGTGTTTTAATAGTCCGATAACTTATTCATCCACTCTCTCAATTATCTTGGTGGACTTTACTTTCTAACAATTTGTATCAAAGCTTTAGGTCCTTGAAGAAAAATCTTAACAGCTTAAGGTGATCAATGGTTGGTCACTTTAGAAAAGAAGGTCTTAAGTCTGATGGAGTTAATTTTGATATTCAAAAGATGGAGTTTCTTTGTGAGATATAATAGTTATGTATAGAATAGAAGATTGAGTTTCCAAATCCAAAATCATTGTTTTGCATACAAAATATAATGGAAGCACAAATAAAGATAGATCTAGATCTAAAGAAGACAAAAATATTGAAGAAAGAATCACTATGTTTATGAAAAGAGAGTTAGAAGGTATGGAATTTTTTGTTTGTTGGACATGTAAAGAATTCAATCATTTTATGTAGATGTCCAAAGAAAGTAAGGAAAACTAGAAAGGATTTTCTCTCCGGTGATGATTATGAAGAATTTAAATCAAGTATGGAAATATTCTTGAATGATAGTGATGATAAAGACAATGACCTTGAATTGGTTGTGAAAAAGAAAGTAATAGAAGAAACATCTTTAGTAACTATTATAGAAGATAATCCTAAACTTGTTAGAGAGAATATTGAAGTTATCTTTGAGACTAAAAATGATTTGTAGAATGATGTTCAAATTGTTGAATAAAGAGAAGAAACGATATCTAAACCTAGAGAAGCAGTAAGAAAGAAACATCAAAACCTACGCTAAATAGGAATTTGACAAAGAACCACCTTGAGAATTAGATTATTAGAAACAAAGACAAATGAGTTATGAAAACAAACAAAGTACATAAAGAATTGTCCTTGATTTCTCAAGTTGAACCAAAGAGTGCACATAAGGCATGCAAGAATGATCATTGGATTCAAGGAATGAAGGAATAACTAAATAATATTGTGAAGAATGAGACATGGGAATTAGCTCCTAGACCTAAAGAAAATAATCTTATAGAAACTAAATGGGTATTGAAAAATAAAATGAATAAACAAGGTTAGGTTGTGAGGAATTAATAAATATTGATATGCAAAGGATATTCATAACAAGAACTCATAGATTATGAAGAGACATTTGCCCATGTTTCTAGACTTGAAGTAGTAAGATGTTCTTGGCTTGTGCAATAAGTAAGAAGTTTAAAGTGTATCATATGGACATAAAGTCAACATTTCTGAATGTAGAACTTGAAGAAGAAGTCTACATTGAGTAGCCTGAAGGATTCCCTTTGATAGAAAAGAAAAAGAAAAAGACATGGTATGTAGATTGAAGAAAGCATTGTATGATCTAAAGAAAACATCTAGAACTTGGTATGCAAGACTGGACAAATATTTGGCAAAATTGGGATTTGCTAAAGGTATAACAGATAGAAATTTACATTTGAAAGAAATTGAGCATGGATTTTTGATCATTATAACATTTGTGGATGACATAATCTTTGGAGGAAATAATGAAGCAAGTGATAAATTTTTTCATGAAATGAAGAATGAATTTGAGATGAGTATGATTGGTGAGATTAAAGTTTTCTTGGGTCTATAGACTATATGTAAAATAGTGATGGTATTTTCTTATCACAAGGTATATATTTAAAAGACTTGTTGAAAATATTTAGCTTGGAAGGTTGTAAGCATGTTGGTACACCTATGATAATTGGTCACAAGTTATCTAACAAAGATGAGACACATATAGTTAAGCAAAAGAAGTATAGATCTATGGTTTAAGGTTTTCAATATCTGACTCACACCAAACTAGATATAGAAAATACAGTTGGGATAGTAGCAAGATTTCAAGATAATATTAAGGAATCAAATTATGTAGTAGTAAAGAGAATATTCAGATATTTGAAGGGTAGACTTGATTTTGGATTATGATATGACAGATCAAATTATTTTACTTTGTAGTATATATTGATGTGGATTGGGAAAGAAACATGGATGATAGAAAGAGCACCGTCTATGGACCATTTTTTTTTCTTTGAGGAAGATTGGTTTCTTGGCTAAGGAAGAAAAATGATTGTATTTCATAGAGTACAACATAAGCAGTGTATGTAGCAACAACACACCATTATAATTAGATCATGTGGATTAAGAAAATGTTGAATGACATTGGAATAGAATTTTAAGAACCTTTTATCATACATTGTGATAACACAAGTACAATGAGTATGTCTAAGCATCTTTTTTTTCATTCTAAGACTAAGCATATATCTATTAAGTATCATGTTTTGAGAGAGGAAGTTGCAGAGAAAGAGAGCATATAAGAATATTTAAATAAAAGAGTAGATTGAAAATATCTTTAAGAAGCTTTTTCCTAAAGATACGTTTGAGTATTTGTGAGGTATGCTTGGGGTTATGCCCCTGTCTACTTCTAAGTAAATAATGCAAAAATTAGATCAGTCTAGTGGTACAAAGCTCTATTATTTATCTGGACTAAATGATAATGCTTCCTATATGAGGGAGTATCTAAGATAAGCAGAGTCATCAAGGACTCTTAATAGTTGAAAAATGTCTTTGGACACTTGAGTGGATTGAAGACTTTGAGAAAATGACTGACATAAAGAAGCCTTTGTCATTGATGTCAATGGGGGAGATGATCACATGAAAAAACATTTTATGTTAGTATATACAAGATGTATGTATGAGAAAGATATGTAATAATGGGGGAGAATTATCATTGATATATTTATTGATGTTAATGAGGAGAAAAATTGAGTTATATCAATATGGGAGAAGTGTGAACAACTAATGTCAATATTGAGAATGAGAAAGCACAAATAGAGCAATGTTCCTATGAGTTTCAGATGTGATTGATGAAGAGGATTTGAAAAGAATATAATAATAGGAAAAATAGAAACATATTTTGATTTCATATTCTTAGAAGTTAGACTTTCTTTGTCTATAATGTCATCAATGCCAAAAAAACATCTTCTGGTAGTATATAGGAGATGTATGTATGAGAAAGATATGTAACAGTGGGGGAGAATTTGTGTTCATATACTTAAGTAGTAGGATAATGCATAACCCCCCCTACCATCAAATTTCACGGACTATAATTCTCACCCAATAATAAAGAATAGGGATGGTGCAAAATAATAGAATAGTAGGGACCAACCCATAGCAATAATCTATTTAGGGGGGCCATACCATACCATACCTACCTAAAATTCTAGGGCTAGGGCCCGCCCCAAGCCTAAAATTTTATGGGTATGGGCACATATTATTGTAGGCCCTATGTGGTCTAGGTTTTGGTACATACTATATCTATCTATATGTGCCAAGACCAAGACAAAGAGAAACACCGAGTTATATCAATGTGGGGAAAGTGCGAACAACTGATGTCAGTCCTAGGAATGAGAAAGCATGGACATAAAAGTGTTCATGTGATTTTAGGTTTGATTGATGAAGAGTATTTAAAAAGAAGAGAACAACAACAATAGTAGTAGTAGAGGTTGATTTAATATTTTCAGAACTTAGATGGTTTTCATCTATGTTGTCATCAATGCTAAAGGGGGAGATTGTTAACATGAATTTTGATGGAATTCCTTTGGGGGGTATCCTACGTATTGGAGAGATGGTTAGTGTAATTGACATGATACATTCATGACTATGTTTTTCATTGATGTCAACATAGTATTATTTTTATGAAGACAAGTAGAGTAGTAGACAGAGAACGACTTCATGCAGACTGTGTATTAATGATAAGTTCAAGCACAATTAAGGATGTATTCTACACTATATCTTGATGATTTGGATAAGTGTGCATACAAAAAGTCAAAGACATGCGAAAGTTATTCATGTTTTACAAAAGACAATGAGAAAACAAAGTACCTAATAAGTGGTTTTTGATGATTGATTTATATCTCTTAACTAGGATAGAATCATGGTGAATGCAGTCAGATAGTGATAGTAGAAAACCTAATGATGATGTCAATAAGTGTGCAAGGATATGTTGTGGTTTCACAATGCACACCCCATTTCTCTTAGAAATGAGGGCCCCCTACTTTATTTTTTAGCTTTTTGGATCCCTAGTCTGGGGTCCAAGTCTTATCTAGTGTTTTTTGACCTAATTTGAATCCCAATTCAAAAACCCAGTCTCCAAAAGTCAAGTTTCTGAGGGAAAAAGTCTTTTTTGCAAAATAAAAAGGTGCACTAGCTCACCTCAACAGGTGCACCAGTGCGCTAAAGCACTAAAAAAGGGGAACATTCACCTTTGGTGATGTGCAACTACACAACACCATGAGGTGTGCCTTGTCACCCCCTTTTCCTTCCCACTTCACTTTCTTTTCCTCCAACTTCGTTCACTGCAGCTCCACACCTAGTAGGTGCACCTCATCTCCTCCTCCACCTGCAAAACATAAACAAAAAAAAATGTTAGACTCTAAAAAAGGTGCACTATTGCACACTTTTTTTCCTCTCCTAAGCATATTAAGAATCTTAAAAGATAAAGCAAAATATTAATTGGGGTGCATAGCAACACACCTAATTAGGTGTGTTTTTGCGCATCCCTAGAAAACTTAAAGAAATTATGCACCCAAAATAACATGGGTGTGCATCAACACACCCCATGAGGTGTGCTAATGTGCACCCTATATGTTAAATTTTTTCTAAGTATAAAGGCACACTAGGCACACCTATCAAGTGCGCTAGGTGTGCCCTTTTTGTGGAAAGAGTTATTGAACTAGGTTTTCCAAATTTTTTGAGCAGTTGGGTTTAGAATTTTTTTTGAGTTAGTGTTAAAGACTAGATTAATTTATTTCTTCATATTTCCAAACTAATATTTGCTTCTTTATGTAGATAAAAATGGCATCCTTAACTTATCGGGGTCATAACTTTTGACCTAAGCTCAAAAATCAAAAGTATTTACACCATTGGAAAGAAGAACTAAAAATCTAATTTTGGTCCCTAAAATAGTGAACCTTTGGCTACCTAGTTTTAGGGACCGATGACAAAAGTTTCAACTTGAAATTTTGAGTAGAAGATCTCTAAAAAGGCCAACGAAAAAGACCTAGAAAATCTTGTAAAAAAGATATGAAAAAGTTTCAAACATTTGATCATTTGGATAATTTGAATCACCTAGTCTTTGACCCAAAAGGAATAGATAGTTGGAGAGAAGAAAAAGATCAAAGATACAGAGATTGGACACATAACCAGAACATTTTCTTCATCTTATGCAATTATTTATGACAAAATTCAACACAGGTGCCTTGGGATTTCATATTGAAGAAGTAGAAGGAGTTCAAATGTATGAAAGTGTTTGGCTATAAAGAGAGTATATTCATGAAAAAGGGGGAAAATAAGTACACTAGAGTGCTCCCAAACCTTCTCTAAAAAAAAACCTAGAAACTATTTTCAAAACTGAGAACTTTGATTTTTTTGGTAAATTGAGCTTTCGAGGTGCACAAGTGTACCAAGTGCACTACTACACTTTTTCAATGTTTTAGAAAATTTTGAAGAATTTAGAGGTGCATTGTTGTGCTAGGTGCACTTCTTCTAAGGTGTACTTCTCTAGAGGTGCACCGATAGTTAACTACTAGTTCTAAATTTAGAGCTTTTCATGCATCGAAAATGGATTCTAACAATAGTTTAACTCCTATGAATGCCTAGTGAAGATGGAGCTTCTATTTTTGCCACTTCCAGACACTTCTACATCAACTCATGGCTCTCTTATTCTTTTTCTCTCATAATTTCTTTGCTTTATGACATGTAAAGGCTCATGCATCCAATTAATAATATAAAAATGGATGAAGTCCTACTAAGCACTAGTTAGGTAGTCAGTTTGTATATAATTAGTTTGTTTTATATAATTAGAAGCATATGATTGCATGAAGATATCTCTCACTCTCAACACAAATTGAGGAGAGGATTTCTTATAAATACAGGATTGTAATATGTAATCAAGGGCCACTATTATTTTGTAATAATATATGCTTTTGGTGCTCGCATTTGGAGTGTAGTGATTCTTGCCTAAGTGTGTTATATTTTGTGAATATATGTTCATGGAATGTGATTGAGCCAAAAGTTTTATTGCATTGTTTTTTGGTTGTGTGATCTTTTAATTCTAGTGTTTTCTATGACCCTACAACTTCCACTAACATAGTTAGTTTGAGAAGAGATCACAATATTGTTCCTACATAGCTTTTCATCTTGCATGAGTGCGCTACTCATGGCCATCTTATGGTTGCTAAATTCCCATCGACGATTGCATCAATGGAATTAAGGAACCATTGCTAATATTTTCATTTGTTGCCCACCAATTTCTTCAAAGGCTTAACTCATAGATGCATTGTTTTTGTAGCTTATGTCTATTAGGATTTTACTTTCATATTATTTGCTTAAACTTTTTGTCACCCTATCTTTTCTTTTTTCTTTACCAACCCCTAGTTAAATTAGAAATTCATATAGTTGCATTGTTAGTTTGCATTCATCAAAATAAAACAAAAAATACCAAAAAAAAATATATATATATCTTTTTTGTGGTTAATTTTGAAATAGTAAATAGATTGATCATTTGATCTGAAATTGTTTCAAACCAGCAAAGGCCTCTTCATGAACAAACACATTTATCTTCAACTGAGTGGATTCCAGTAGGTTGTAAGATCGCCCACAACCTTGGAGTTAATCCCAAATCAACTTTTCAAGAGAGTAGTTCGAAAGGATTCATGTCACTAAGCATCGTGCAAAATGATAGCTCAACCGGATAGAGGTCACACATATGAGAAGTTTTAAAGACTATGAACTGACAGTGACTTGAAATTGCAAAAAGATGTAATATTTTGAAATATCTTAATAAGGTCCTATTATAAATAATTTTGAAATCCTGAAGGCTGATTGAAGAAATTATTTTGACGATGTGGTATAAACTTGAAAGTTATTTTCCTTTTGATGAAGTGTGATTGATGTATGATGTGAAAATTTTGCAAATGATATGCGAAGTTGTTATATGCATGTAAGTGATCTAAGGAATTATTTGGATACAAAATTGGATATTTAGTATTGAGATTAGAAGAGGTTTGGTCCAGTCAAGAGGATAGAGAAGGAGCTAAGCATATTTAATTTCTATTATTCTACAAGGAATAATATAGAGTCCAGTTGGATAGTGAGTTCGGTGATCTTTCCACTAAAGTTGTTTGGATAGTGGGTCCTTCTGCCTTCTACATCTCCTAACAAGGTTAGAATCTCCTAACAGGGATTCAAATTCTCCTCACATGTACTGATATGTACTAAATGTATTTCATTGGCTCCTAATAATTTCCATCCTCTTAAAAAGAACTTTTATATTAGTACATCATTTTGTGAGTCACTCTGATCAAGGGTTTCCCTAGTTAACATATTTTGTGTTATTGTGTATGTATATCTTCTTTTTCTTGTTAATTATATGGTTCACATGGTTAAGGATTAATAAGGTTGATAAGTTTTTTAATAGTTGGATAACTTATTCACCCCGCCTAGTTATCTTGGTGGACTTTACTTTTTAAACCCTCTCAGTTATCTTGATGGACTTTACTTTCTAACACTTCAACTTCACAAACTTTTAGATCAAAACTCGATAACCATATCAAACATCAAAATTCAAACCTATATAAAATTAACATCAAAATGTTAACTCACTATTTATTAATATAATGAATATCAAAGTAATCATTTGGTTTATACCTAGGTGTAGCATTCAATTGTTAACATGAAATAAACTTGCAACACAATAATATTCAAACATTTTCATACTAGTATTTAATGTGGAAACCCTAAAAGGGAAAAACCACCTAGGAATTAGAAACTGAAATATTTTCACTCTTCTAAAGTGGTCTCTCTTAGGATCCAACCTTGTTAAAGGTTACATACATATTTCTAATGTGACCTTGTTAGATGGTTTTCACCAAATATCATATAGACCTTATCAGTTATGACATTTTGAAAGAGTATGGACTACCCTAAAGAACTTACAAACATTACTATTCAATGTTACCATTTAGGTTCTCAAATACTTGTTATGCCTACTCAAGTAAGATATTTTTTGGATATAATGGTAAGATAGTAATAATGAAATGATCTATTAGGTTTTGGCATTAGCTTTCTTATTAAAATCTCTACTTCACTCTATCTCTTCCTTCTAATCTCTTTCTAGATGATTCACCCACTTCACACTTCAATTAGAACTTCTACTTGGTTTACCTTCTATCTTCTTCATTTTTAACAACTTGATCATCACCTTCAACATAAAAAATAAGAAACATTATGCTTATCCCTTGAAATAGATAACTTTTGTCATTCTAGAATCTTCCATGTTTTTCGCTTAGTTACAATCATATATCTATATCAAATTCAAAGTCAATGAACCTAGATACTCAGGAAATTAAATCCATCCTTGAACTTTGTGCTTCAATTCAATTTAATAAATCTTCTCCATTAGACCTTCCTTGAATTTATTCAGTTATTGATCTCACAACTGAGTAAAAGTAAAAAGTTTTCTCACCTTTCAAGCTAACTTATTGGAATGACTTAATTTCAAGAGTATTTCTATCTAAAATTCATTTTTAAAGACATATGACTCAGAGAAATTCATTCTAGCTAAGTTATATATGGTCTCACACTTTTCCATTTGAAAATATCTATTAAATGCATGTTTTATACTAGTTTGAATTACTAAACAAATAAAATTATTTCAAAAAAGTGGCATTTCAATAACTCTTAGTATTTTTATTTTTATTTTTAATAGCATATAAACACCATTTTATAGAGCTTAGAGCCAAGAATATTCTTATGTAGAGTTTATAGTGTTTTTATTAGATATAGTATATTGAAATTAAAAAATTCTACAACCACGTATTTTAACACTAAAAAAAGTCAATTTTGAGAAAGAAAAAATATTAAATCATATCAAAAAAATCTAAAAATTATATGAAATTCTAGAGGAGAGAGTTCTCTTCTAGAATGTATAATTTTCCTCCTAGTTAGAATAGATTTGTCTTGAAAAATGTGGTGGGAGATGAAAACTACTGATTTTAGGTGAGTTGAAATTTCAATCCTTATAAATGAGAAAATATAGTTCTAAAGGTGATTTTTATTTTTTATTGTTCTAGATATGTATATTATCTATAACATAATTTGAGATCAAAGGGAAATAAGTTTATTTGCATATAGTTTTGTGGTGGGAAGTAAACCCTTAATTTTCAGCATTTTTCAGCACCTAAAAAATTATCTATAAAAATTAGGAAAATATATCAATTCTTATTCTAAATAATTATTAAAAATTATAAACCTAAAATTCATCCATTTCTACACATTTCATTAGTTTACTTCATTTCCAAATTCAAAATAATAATACCAATTTTGTTTCATTAAAGGTAAATAGTTATACTTTTGTTATCCTTTCCCTTTACTAAAGGGTGACATAGGTTTGTGCTTTAACCCAACTAACTTCATTCTTATCCTTGAAACTTTGCAAACATTCTTAATTTTTACCAAATTTTGGCTTCAGATTAACCTTTAATAAAAAAATATTGCATAGTCATGCTCAATAATCATTACCTCTTACTCAATTAATACTTGACTCAATTAACACTTAAATTACCCGGTTAATGTTATATTCCTTCAATTCTTTCTCAAATTCTTGGTGATAGCTATAGTAGCTCGGTTAATACTATATTCCTTGATTCACTATGTAGTATGTTGAATATAACTTCACTTGAACATACATCTTACTTAAGATCATCTAAGAAAATAAAATTAATGTTATACAATCAAATTCCAACTCATTCAAGTTCCTATTTAATACCATACACTTATCAACACTTACATCATCATACTTTCTTCAAATCCCCTTTGTCAATCAAACGACATGGAACTCTAGTGAATTAGCATAATGTCTAACCAATCAAGGCTTGAAATCAATGAACACATAACAACATATATGACTGTTACAAATACATTAACAACATTATCTGTTAGGGCTAAAAAAATATTTCTTTGGCCTTCTACCTTGTTCTATGTAATGGATTCTGAAGGTATGTTTGGTGGTTTTTCTATCTTCTAGAAACTTGGGAATATTTGAGGTAGATATTTTCACTAAAGAAAGAATGATCATAATATGGACTTGTCCCATTTTATCTATGACCTTGTTTGGAATTTAATTAAGATTTATGCTCATAACTCTTTTGGGGTTTGGAAACCTTTTGTGACCAAGACTTACATGATAGAAAGAGTGATAAAACTAATCACTAGATGGTTATGGGAGATTTCACTACCCCTATTTATTGTACCATCTTAAAATGGATGCACTTCATTTTGAGAACTTCTAGCCCTCCTTAGTATGGTTTTAGTAACTTTTTCTCCCATTCCCTTCCATTTCACTCTTCTCAATCATCTCATGCTTTCCAACATGGTCTTCTAGGTGTCTCATTTCTACCCTTTTGATCATATCTCCTGATCAACTCATTATCTTTCATTTTTACTTGTAAATCTCTCTAAGCCTTTCTAAGGCCTTCTTGTCCTATACTCAGGGACCAAGTCAACCCAAGTTGACCTAGTCTAGACTAGGTTGACCCAATTTGACCTATTCTCTAGTCATTGCATGGTTTAGGGCCCAAAAGTCCTCAAGTTTACCAATTGATTTAATTAACTCCCCCATCATCCTGAGTTTTTTTCCCACCCAAAAACTAGTATACAATGAGGTTTTGGGGATTCATTTTCATATCTCATTCTCCAATTTTCTCATCTCAAGAAAGAAAAAAAATCAAGGTTTTCTTGAAGAAAGCATCTTCAATCATTCAAGTCTAAGCATCTACTTATTGCATCAAGCTTCTTCCTTTAAGGTCATGGTAGATTTTGGCTCTAAGGAGAAAATCTATCATTGCAATGCATTCAATTTATTCTATTATTCATCCATGGATTTTCACATACATTTCCATACATAAGGTTTTGGCTTCTTCAAATTCCTTATGGTTTCTTTGAGTCAAGGCTATTATAGTTACATACTTGATCACATATCAAAGTCAGTTGCATCTTCAAAGGTAATTGTATCTTTTATTTGATATCATTTAGATCCACTACATGTGAGAATTTACTTTATTAATTATATTTAAATTTATGGTTAATTCCTTAACCTAGGGCTTGACCAAGGCAAGCCCTCATCAAAACCCAAGCAAAAAAACTTTCTTTTATGTATTTATTTATAGGATTAAAGTTGGAGCTCATTGATCTAGAACCTACTTTTTGGGAGCTTTTGGAGAAGTAAGCTGCAGATTGCTAGACAATGTCAACCTAGTGGAAGGGTGCCTTCCCAAGTTGTCTAAGACCTTTAGTGTCTTTTTCTAGGGAGATTTCTAGGTTTTGTTCCTTTCATCTTTTTATTTTGAGATCTGCTAGTAGATATTCAAAAGCAATTTAGATTAGTGAGTTTTAGAGCTAAATTATAGCTTTCTCTATGCATTTCAAGGTGAGTCTTTTATATTTAATTTCCTTTCATATCTTTACCCTAGAAATATATCTTAATTGGGATAATTGTATCCACATAGCACCAGATTTACTTTATTTAATTAATTAGGTCAATTTTGCATATACATTATCCTATCAAGGGCCAAAGAGTACATTTCATTGTATTCCATTCCCCTTTATAGTTTGAATCTAGTATTGGAACCCTTCTTCCTTTAGGTTCTAGCTAATCAAATTTGGATCATAAGTAGAATCATATTTGGAAATTTCCCTCTTTCCCTTTCATACATATTTGAATGACTTAGTGGCCCAAAAATAGGGATACTTACAACCCTATTAAAGTGTCTCCCTTTTCCCCATAACATTTTGGTGAACATAATGAGTCCCCCTTCTTTGTGGTGTTATATTGTTTTAGGTATTTACCTTTTTTTGGTGAACCTAATTTCATGCCCTTTATTATTGGAGTTAGTTTGTATTATTTCTCTTTGTATATTAGATTTTGGTGTATCTATATCTACTATTTCTTATATTGGTGGTATTTATATCTCCTTTTGCATTGTTCTTATATAGATTACATTTCATATATTTATAGTTTGAAAATAAAAAAAATATTGCATCTAGTTCATTTTTAGATTGCATTTCCTTTTAAATGGGGTTGTTGTCTTTATTTTCAAGCTATTTTCATGATCTTCATGGAAGTCCAAGTTATTCATATGATGATTCTTTAATATGATCTTTTCTTGAGGCTCATCTTCCTAAAGTTGATGTTGATCAACCATTGGATGATAAAGCTACTATTTGTGGTGAACCCCTAGCTAAGGATGTGGATTATTCCCTCCCTTCCAAGAAAATTTTACAAAATTTGATTGTAGTACAATTACTCCTATTAATAAACCTATTTCTTTGCATCCTATTGACATTCCTTCTATAGATGAGGTTTTGATGAGTTATGTTTGTCCTTCTCCTAAGATTACCTTAGTTATAAAGTGCCACATGTTTGGTGCTCCATCTTATTCTTCTTACAATATGTCTCACTTAGATTTACATCTTATTGTAAAGAATGATTCTTATGATCTTATTCATAAGAATCCTACTCACATGCATAGACTCTCTAAGTGGCTTTTCAATACCTCAAGTTTGGGTTTTCCTAGATTTCACACCAACATTATCCATTCTTGACTTCATACATCCAACACCTTTATTTATGAGTATATGCATATTGAATACTTATCTTTACATTTCCATATAATTAAACCTATGAGATCATCTTTATTTATGCTTCATGTTTTTTTTTAATTCATTGCATGTATTATGTTTCATATGGCTTGCAACATTGAATGGTATCTTTTTTATGATCATTTTACTTTAAACATCCACATCCCCATTGTATTTTTCCTAGCTATGAGATGTTTCTAGCCTATCTTTTGGGGGCACTTTGTCATACTTTATTAGTAACATAATAGTCACTCCCCTTGTCTTCTTACTTAGTGGGATGTAAAGATCCTTCCTAAAAGACCACTAACAACTACCAATGCTGTAGTAAGGAATTTTGTCAAACACTTGGCATGCAATCTAGACTGTACTGTTGTGAATATATTCTAGGAGAATTTTGTCAAACACTTGGCATGCAAGGGTAAAAGCATAGATCTATGTCACCATTTGTGATACCAAAACCTATTTTGGTCAAATGTCATTTCTCTATCAAAACTCAATTTTTTTCAAAAGCTAAAAATACCCTTTTATAGATATCAAATTCAATATACTCATTAGATAAAATTTTGAGAGTTTTGATTAGTTATAATATGTTATAATCTCAAAGTATTATAAGTCAATATTTCAACATTTCAATAGATGCTCCCTCAAGAAAGGAAAAAAAATAGTAAATCATATCAAAAAAAATTAAAAATTATATTTACCTCTAGAGGAGAGAATCCTCTTCATGAATATGCAATTTTTTTTCAAGAAGGTATAGATTTGATAGGAAAGTTTTGATGGGAGGAAAAACAATTTGGTTTTTGATAAGGTCAAACTTGAGGACTTATAGCAAAGAAAATATACATCAAAAATAATTATTTATTTTTTTGCGCACTAGCTATACATGTCATCTATAAGATATTTTCAAATCAGAACAAAAAAAGATGATTTGCATATACTTGTTTGACGAGAACTAAACCCTATATTTTTTACAATTAAAAAAGGGACTTCAAAATAAAATAAAATGAATAAATTCTTACTCAAAAAAATTATAAAAATTATAGGCATAAAATTCATCCAATTCTACAACTTTCATCAGTTTACATCATCTTCATATTTTAAACACAAATGCCATTTTTTATGTCACTAATGTTGAACTGTCACATTTTGATATCACGTTTCTTTATAAAAGGTGACATAGGTTTGTGCTTTTACACGCAAGTAACAATACTGCTAATAATAAACAACTCCTTGCAGGAATTTTTGTTGCCAAAACCACACAATAGAAAAACAATACCAATATTTATATATATGCATTCAATATTGAGGACAATTACACTTCAGAATTTTTGGTGCAATTATTTGATACTTGAGAACTATTTCAAAGTATGCAATGCTAAGCAACCTATTGAATAGACTAATTATGATTTTCCCTATCTCACACTATAGGACAAAACTGAATAAAAATGATAGAATTTTGATGCAAAGATTATTATACCATAACTGACTTTTTAAACCCTTATGTCTGAATAAGTTCTATGCAATTTAACAATCAAATGCAAACCAAATGGAACCTTTTTTTTTTTTTTTTGTGCTATGTGTCATTGACCATGCTAATGAAATAACCACTATGTTGCACCAAAAAAATTTCCCCAGATCAGACCCTATACGGCTAGTAGGTACAATTGTACCTATGCATCCTTTATGGCCCTTAGCAAAAATTAATGTTGGGGTTTAGGC
Source organism: Cupressus sempervirens (assembly GCA_028749045.1). Taxonomy (NCBI): domain Eukaryota; kingdom Viridiplantae; phylum Streptophyta; class Pinopsida; order Cupressales; family Cupressaceae; genus Cupressus; species Cupressus sempervirens. The sequence goes on from CM053792.1 coordinate 832,006,213, forward strand.
TGCCAAAAATGGTAGGAATGGAGGTGCCTAGGATGGTAGAATGACCTCCAAAAATGGCAAAATTAGACTCCTAGCTGGTTGGGAGTTATGAGCAAAAATGTATGCCACTGTTGCATAACAGGACCTATCAAAAATGCCTCAGAAATGTCCCGACTTATATCCAAAAAATGATCCTCTTGATGTATCAATAAAGCACAAGTCTACTTGCAACAAAACATCTCAAACCCATAATCAAATCTTTGTCCAAACTGGATATACCAATGATGATCAACATGAAATGGCTGAGTACCACTTCCAATGTGCAACCCTTCAGAAGGTCTTTCACTTTCTCAGTTATGCAATCTCTTGAGAGGTATCATTCTCAAGGATTATGTTGAATATTTGTAGACTATCAAGCTCCACAAATGCTCATAGAAGATGTAGTTGAGTTACCAAATCCCGTTTATCCAAATGGGGGGCCAAGCCCTCTATTTATCTACTTTCCTAAGAAGTTACTAAGGACTTCTAGAAACATCCATTATAAAATCCCATTATAATGCACTTTTTTTTAGAATAAATAACTTTGTAAAATAAAAGTGCAACTCAACTTAGAATTATAACATCTAGGCCCCGTATAAGAAGTGATGATAAAATATAAATAAAATAATATCTCCAAGAGCATAATGAGCCATCTAATCACCAAATAATGCCAAAAATGACTCTCTCATCAACCCCATCTACCTACAAGAGTCTAGAATAGGAAAATCCATGATTAACGCCATGTCAAACTAAAGAGGGGACATTACAGTCTACCCCTCCTGAAATTGCTTGGCCTCAAGCAATCTCAATGCCGAGTGTTACAAAATAGCTTCCCCCTCCACAGTAGCATCCTTCACAGGTAGACCTTTCCACTTAACCAAGTATTCTCTCGTCACCCTCTTGCGAAGCTGCTTTTCTCTTCTCTCTAGGATGGATTCTGGCACTAAGATCAATTTTCCATCATCATCTAAGGGAGGTAATATTGCAGAAGGCACCACATTCTAACCCAATGCCTTCTTGAGGTGTGACACATGAAACACATTATCTATTCTACTATCTGTGGGAAGCTCCAACTCATAAGCCACCTTGCCTACTTGCCTGAAAATCCTAAATGGTCCATAATAGCATGGCTTGAGTTTCTCTGCACCACTCTTCTTTAGAGTCGACTACCCATATGGCTGCAACATAAGGTAAACCATATCATCTACCTCAAAACTATGCTCAGTCCTCTTTTGGTCTACATACTGCATCTGTTGGTTTCGAGCTCTAGAAATATTGTCTCTTAGAGTAGAAACTATATCCTTACTCTCCTATAATAATTCACCTACACTAGGTACTTAGCTGTCACCTAAAAACAAATCCAAGAAATTGGGTGCTTCATAACCATAAAGTGCCATGAAGGGTGTCATCTGTATAGTTATGTGATATGTAGTATTGTAACAATACTCGCAGAGATATATCCACCTGACCCAAGATTGTTGTTGAGCTACCACATAATTCCTTAAATACCCTTCCACCCATTTTTTCACAATCTCCACCTGACCATCGATCTGTGGGTGATAGCTAGTGCTAGGTGTAAGCTCAATGCCACATAATCAAAATACCTCCTACCAGAAGTGACTCATGAAATAGCTATCCCTGTCACTCACAATGTTCTAAGGGAAACCATGCAATCTAAAAACCTCCTGGAAGAAGACTTCTACTACCTGAGTTGCTGAGTATGTAGTGGTGATAGGGAAAAAAATGAGCATATTTCATTGATCTATCTACCACCACATAAATACAATCTTGTCCTTCTACCTTGGGCAAACCCATGATAAAGTCCGTGGAGATGCACGCCCACTTCCTATCAGGAATCAGAAGTGGCTATAGGAGCCCTGCTAGATAGGTGTGTTCTTGTTTGTTCTATTGGAAAATAAGACACTCTCAAACGTACTACAAAACATTAGTTTTCAACCCCTTCCAAGTGAACCACTCTCGAACGGACCTGTAAGTCTTGAAGAACCTGGTATGGCCCACTATCGGTGAGTCGTGAAGTGCTCTCAATATCAATTGCTTAACCTTCAATCCTGGGACTAAGTAGATCTTGTTCGTATAAATGATTAAATCATCTACAAGTGTGTATCTGGTATCAATCACTATTCCCTCCACTATATCGGAGGCCCATGTATCCTTGGCATACTCTGCTATAATTAAGTGTCACTAATCCTCTGATATCTAAACCATAGAAGTGAGGTGTGGCCTTTGAGATAGGGCATCTGCAACAACATTCTGAGTTCCCTTGACATATGTGATGTCAAAATCATATGCCTACAGCTTACTTACCCACTTCTATTAGTGATCATTCAGGTCTCGCTATCCTAAGAAATGCCTCAAACTGTTATGATCAGTTTTAATACAAAACTTCCTACCCACAAGATACTGTCTAAATTTGGCCAAAGCGTGCATGATGGCAAACATCTCCTTATCATATATACTAAATAAATTCTCAAGACCTCTGACGTTCTTGCTCTCATAAGCTGTAGGGTGCTTATTCTACATGTGTACAACACCTACTCCCTCTCCGGATGCATCACATTGAAGCTCAAATGGCTTCATGAAGTCAGACAATGCTAGAACTGGGCACGTCATCATTATTTCTTTGAATCTCATAAAATAGTTCTATACCTCTTGAGTCCACACAAATGCCCCTTTTTTTAACAAATCTACCATGGGAGCCGCATGTTGTGAATAGCCACTAATAAACCTATGATAGAAACCACATAAACCAAGGAACCACCTCAACTGTGTAAGGTTCTCTGGTGGAGGCCAATGAACAATAGTGTGAATCTTTTCAGGATCCATCTGCACTCCATTTGCACTATGATGTGTCCCAGATATAATAGCTCTGTCATCCCTAATTCACATTTGGACTCCTTGGCATACAAAGACTTCTTCTGTAGAATGCTCAACACTGTCTCCAAGTGCTCTAGATGCTCTTGCCATGATCAGCTATAGATCAAAATGTCATCAAAAAACACCAACATGAAATTCCTCAACTGATGGTGGAAAACCTTGTTCATAGTGGACTAGAAAGTGGCAGGTGCATTGGTCAAACCAAAAGGCATGACTACAAACTTGAAGTGCCCATAATGACATCTAAAAGTAGTTTTCTCAATATCCTATTCATGAACTATGATTTGGTGATATCCTGATCTCAAATAAATTTTCGTAAAATAACAAGCCCCATGCAATTCATCTATCAACTCACCAATGTGAGGAATGGGATACCTATTCTTAATGGTTCTCTTATTTAACTCCTTGTAATCAATACACATCTGAAGAGTTCCATCCTTCTTTTTTACCAAAATAACAAAAGATGCAAAATGTGACTTACTTGGTTGGATGTGCCCCATAGCTAGCAACTCCTCAATGGTCCTCTCGATCTTAGCCTTGAGTCACTTTGGGTACTGGTATGGTGTGATCATGATAGGCTTAGCACCTTCCTCTAGCTCAATTATATAATCGATGCCTCTATCTAGTGGCCTGCCTGGTGGAATCTCATTGAATACCTTCTTGTACTTAATCCTCAATTTTTGTATGTCAGGATGATATTCAACCTTGTGTCACTCCCCCTATGTAGGCATCAAAGTACAAATTGTGGCCCACACTATATCATTATGCCTAGCTAATTTCTCCATCCACCTAAATGAGATAGTCCTGACATCACCATTACGAATAGCCTTCAGTACATGTGTCCTACCATCCACCTCAAAGCATATCTCCATATCTTCTAGTCTTAGTGTAACATCCTCCAATGAATGTAACCACTGCATCCCAAGGACTATGTCCATGTCACCCATGTTGACCACATGATAATCTGCCTTGAACTCATAGTTGTTAAGGCATAAAGGTAGATCACGCACCATCCTGTCATCATGAAGAGTGTATCCATCAGCTACCTTGACTCGCAATCCCTTGAACTCCTTAATAGTAAGCCCATGCCTCTCCACAAATTGTGCATCAATGAATTTATGCGTAGCACCTGTGTCCAATAGTGTAATAACCTTTTTCCCAGTGAAGACTCTCCGAAGTCTGAAAGATCCCTCTCTCTAAATACTAGACAAATGTGCCTCCTATAAATGCAACTCTGGTTCCTCCCTTTGTTCTACATTGTCTATCTCTTGCTCACTCTCTACATTATCAGGTTCCTCATCATGGTTTTCTGAGCTATTTAAATTTGAACCCTCATAATATGCCCACATCACCTGGTTGGCCTTCCCTTTAAGCCTCATAGGACAGTCATGGCCATACTCATAGGGACCTTTGCAATAGAAGCATAGCTTCTTCCTACGTAGGTCATTAAGTGTCTCATTGTCTAACCTCTTACTTTCCTCCTTAGGTAGCTGAGCCTCTCTATGAAATGGTTTCCTATCCTTATCTTTTCTCAAAGGGAAACTCGTTGCCTTGAATTTTTTTTTAGACGCTGAAGAGGAATCCATGTCACGAGCTTTCTTAATGGCTTCTTGCAAAGTGGGAGGGTTGAGAGCTTTAATCCAACCTCTCAAAGGATCCGCTAACCCATCCATAAATAGAACCAATATCCTCCATTCAGATACATATGTTACTAACACTTCAAGTTTCTAAAACTCAAAAATGTATTTTTCCAATTATCCCCACTATTTAAGCTGGGCTAACTCCTTGAAATGGAGTTTTGGATCCTTCCTATCAAAATGTTCAATCAGTCTCTCTGTAAACTCCACATTAGAGGTAATGTGTGCATGACCAATGGTGACCATACCATGATGCCACCACTTGTGTGCTAACCCATCCAGATGAATTGATGCATACTTAATAGCTTCTTCTTCAAGCATAGGGTTCAAATGAAAGTATGTGTCAGGATTTTGAACCCAAGCTCTTACTGTAGACTTCCCTGAGCCATCATAATATGGTAACTAAAGTTTCCCTACTTTCTTCCATAGCTCATAATTCTGATTCCTGTCATGTCCACATGGCATATGTTTCATCCACACATCCATATACTCCCTAAGGGTCATTGCAATAGTAAAGTCTAGTCCTCCAGCTTCCCAATCTCTCCACAACTGATCATGTATATCAGTGATCAGGGGCTCTAGTTCCAGCTGCTTCGGAGCTCTAGAAGGAAAGGTGGGAATCATAGGCCTTGAACTCACTGTCCTAGCTTGCTAGGGTACATGACCGAAACTGTCCCCAACTTGTTCACCTCCATTTTGTGTCCCATCCTGGTTATTCTCATTCAAATTATTACCATTTTGATTATTTCAACCACCCATGTTAGCATTAAACCCCATTTGACGAACCATCATCTGCATCATAAGTTCTAATCTCTAATTCTATTCATATGCCCTTTGTTCTGCTAATCGCTATCCCTATGCCAAGGTCTCTAACGATTGTAAAAATCTATCCTCTCCAAGATCCCTAGTATTCCTATCTCCCATATTGCCAATAACCTGTTCATCTATATCAATATGATCCTCTAGATTTCCTTGTTCCTCTTGTCCTGTGTTTAGACAAGCCCTGGTTCTTCTTAAATTATAGTGATGAGTTAAAGAGTGAACATTCCAATCTGTCATATCACCACCTTTTCATTGTGTTTGTACCCACTAGGATGGTAGGATAATCTAGCTCTGATACCACTGTAAAGATCCTTGCTAAAAGACCACTAACAACTACCAATGTTGTAGTAAGGAATTTTGTCAAACACTTGGCATGTAATCTAGACTGTACTACTGTGAATATATTCTAGGAGAATTCCATCAAACACTTGGCATGCAAGTAACAATACTGTTGATAATAAACAACTCCTTGCAGGAATTGTTGTTGCCAAAATCACATAATAGAAAAATAGTACCAATATTTATATATATGCATTCAATATTGAGGAAAATTACACTTTAGAATTTTTGGTGCAATTATTTGATACTTGAGAACTATTTCAAAGTATGCAATGCTAAGCAACCTATTGAATAGACTGATTATGATTTTCCCTGTCTCACACCATAGGACAAAATTGAATACAAATGATTGAATTCTAATGCAAAGATTATTATACCATAGCTGACTTTTTAAACCGTTATGTTTGAATAAGTTCTATGCAATTTTATAATCAAATGCAAACCAAACAAAACCTTCTTTTTTTTGTGCTATGTGCTATTGACCATGTTGATGAAATAACCACTATGTTGTGCCCAGAAAACTAACCCATATCAGACCCTGTATGGCCAGTAGGTACAACCATACCTGTGCATTCTATACGACCCTTAGCAAAAATTAATGTTGGGGTTTAGGCTGCTAAAAATGACAGGAATGGAGGCACCTAGGATGGTAGAATGACCTCCAAAAATGACAAAATCAGACTCCTAGCCGATTTGGAGTTATGAGAAAAAATGTATGCCATTGTTGCATAATAGGACCTATCAAAAACACCTCAAAAATGTCTTGATTTATATCCAAAAACTGATCCTCTTGATGTATCTATAAAGCACAAGTCTACTTGCAACAAAAACTCTCAAACCCACAATCAAATCTCTATCCAAACTAGATATACCAATGATGATCAACATGAAATGACTGAGTACCACTTCCAATGTGCAACCCTTCAAAAGGTCTTTCACTTCCTTAGTTATGCAATCTCTTGAGAAGTATTGTTCTCAAGGATTATGCTGAATATTTGTAGACTATCAAGCTCCACAAATGCTCATAGAAGATGTAGTTGAGTTACCAAATCCCATGTATCCAAATGGGAGGCCAAGCCCTCTATTTATCTACTTTCCTAAGAAGTTACTAAGAACTTCTAGAAACATTCACTATAAAATCCCACTATAATGCACTTTTTTTATAATAAATAACTTTGTAAAATAAAAGTGCAACTCAACTTAGAATTATAACATGTAGGCCCTGTATAAGAAGTGATGATAAAATATAAATAAAATAATATATCCAAGAGCATAATGAGCCATCTAATCACCAAATAATGCAAAAAATGACTCTCTCGTCAACCCCATATGCCTATGAGAGTCTGGAATTGACAAATCCACAATTAACGCAATTTCAAACTAAAGAGGGGACATTACAGGGGAAAGGCCCTATTTCTTTTCTTTGTATCATAGGATCCATTTTTCTCTCTTTTAAGACTTATTTTAATTTTATATGATGACATGTTCTCTTTTACTCATTTATTGTGACTACTCGCAAACTAAATCCCAAGTGCAATCTTATGTTTTTTTGAAATCACATGTCTAGTTTAAATTGAAACCACTTATGGAGTTATCCCCTCTTCTATTTTCCAATATCCTTTATGAACCTTCATTCTCTTATAATTTAATGTTTCTCTTGCATGCATTTATTGTGTTATGTATGGATTAAAATCCTCAGTGTTAGAATTCTTTAGAATAACTGAGAGGGGGGGCGGGGGGGGGGGGGGGGGGGGGTGAATCAGTTATTCAAGGTCTAAAATGCCCTATTAATACCTTTTTTTCACTTTTAATGAATCCATACACTTTTCATCCATCCAAACTTAAATCAATCATATAAGCAAGTTATAGTAAATCAATATGCAAAGAGAAAACATCCATAATCAACACATGACACAATGATTTACATGGAAACCCAATTTGGGAAAAACCACCAGTAACATGCTACTTGATTCTCACTCTTCTGAAGTGATGCCCTGTTAAAAGCCTGCCTTGTTAAAGGCTTACAACACACTGTTAAATGTGACCTTGTTAGAGGATTTTACCAAATTGTTAGGAATGGACCTGATTAAAGGTCTTTAGAACATTCGGTTGGAATGTCACCCTGTTAAATGATTTATCTTATGGCTATTAAACCAACCTAAGTCCATGGGATTTGAACTTACTGTTACAATTGCTAGAAAGTAACGATAATGGTCTTTTGATTTGATATAACTTACAACATACTTTGCAGATTTTAGATCACACTTTCAATTCAATCCTTATGCTTGGCTGCAATCACTTCAGCTCTAACTACTTGTCTTCCTCTCAAGCTTCGTCTCCTTGAGTCTTCTTACTCATTCTACCAATGCAATCATCCTTGTGATCATCTATCCAAACAGAGTTCCTGTGCTTTCATCTCCTTAGCACCTTCTTCAGTACTTCATGCTTTTATGCTTGACCACCTCTCTCTATATTTTTTTCATTAACTTCTGTCTTCTTAAATAGAGATCTGATTCGCCTTTGCCGCTCAATTTTCCCTCTCCAATTTTAGGCTTTCAAAATGGATTAGGTAGGATACAATGTATCTACCCCATATCTTGTTCTCTTCTAGAAACTTCGTCAGTTGTATTCTTAAAAATGTTCTACATGGTGTTGTGTGTCACTAGCTCATCATTCTTATCTTCCTTTTAATTTACAAATTTCTAGATAACCACCTTGTCGGCTTAGATTTGGCAAATCTTTGATTTCCAAAATAATGCAGCAACTTGGCATTATTGAGTTACTAGTGCTCGACACCTCTGAGTTACTCGGCACCTATACCTACTCGGCACTTGGTTCTGCTCGGCACTTGGTTCTACTTGACTTTTGATTCTTCTCGGCACTTGATTCTACTTGGCACTTGGTTTTGCTTGGCACTTGGTTATGCTGGGCACTTGGTTCTACTCGGCACTTGGTAAACTCGGCACCTGAAGTTTACTCAGCATCTGTAGTTAACTCGACATTAACTAGGAATTTTCTCAGCTCTTACTAGCTTGCTCGGTTCCTTTTCTCTAATGAACTTAGTTTGAGCTTTACAAAAGACTTAGCTAAAACCTTAAATATTTGATATGTTTCAGTGTGCCCGTTCTTTGTATCTTATAGTATGTCATCAAATACTTTTTCTTCAATGGCTTAGCTGATTCTTGTACTTCATTACATCATCATAACTTCAACCTTTCTCTAGGTGTTCTAGTTACATCTTATTGATTGCCTCCTCTTTGAAAATCAACTAATTGATAGTATTTGGATCACTAAAGCAATTGTCATTCCTGCAAGTAGCAAGTTTGACATCAATGACAAAACAATGATTGAGGACATTCTTTACCAGTTCCATATATTATGCTAACAACTTTTCTTATGATTATTCCAATCATTTCCAACAATCTCCCTCTTTGGCATTGATGGCAAACCAAACTGATCAATTAATCAACTTAGTTACCACCAAGATTGTATACGTTGTCTTGCTGTATTTTTACTACTAATCTCATATATCCCTCTTTCATATATATCTCCCTCTTTTCTTTGTATTGATCAAATTTTTGCATATTTCTCCCTCTTTGACATAAATGCCAAAGATGTAGCATCTTTATCATGCAAAATATAAACTTTGGCTTCTTGTTTATTTTCTACCTCTATCACCATGCTTGTGACTGATTTGGACTTTTTGGTCCTGATGTCATCCTTTGCATCAACCTGTTAATATTTCAATGATTTATTCCTGTTGATGCAGGATAGCTTCCTTGTTGCTTTAAATTTCTTGAGTTAGGAGTATTACCCCAAACTTGCCTCTAAGATATTCATAGGCATCCTTGGGCAATGGTTTGGTGAAGATATCTATAGTTTGTTCCTTTGTGTGAATGTATTCCAACTTTACTTGTTTGTCTTCTACCAATTCTCTGACATAATGATACTTGATTACAATATGCTTGGTTTTTTCATGCATCACTGGATTTTTGGATATGTTTATAGCACTTGTATTATCACAATACAATATCACAGGTTTTGTTACCTCTTCTTTCATTCCTTCCAATAGATGTGTGAGCCATACAATGTTTGTGCAATTGACTACGGCTGCCACATATTCTGACTTTGTAGTGGACTAGAATGTACATGTTTGTTTCTTGGTAGTCCAGGTGACCAACCTTTTGCCTAGGAATAATGCACCTCCACTTGTGCTTTTTCTATCATCAATGTTTCCTCCCCAGTCTACATCTGTATAAGCATTGAGCTCAAATTTCCCATTCTTTTTGTAGTATAGACCAAAGTCATCAGTTCCTTTGAGATATCTCATTATTCTTTTTACTACTATGAGATGATTTTCTTTAGGATTAGCAGAGAACCTAGCCACTATTCCAACTGCTAATGCTATGTTTGGTCTACTATGTACAACATATTGTAGTTTTCCAATCATGGATTTGTACATTGTTTGATTGACTTCAGCTGACTCATCATTTTTGGACAGCTTATTTCCCGTTGCTATTGGTGTGTTGACTGGTTTGGATTCCTCCAATCCAAACGTTTTAAGAATTTCTTTGATGTATTTTGATTGTGTAACAAATATTCCATGTTTGAGTTGATGTACTTGCAATCCGACAAAAAATTTGATTTCTCCAAACATAGACATCTCAAATTCATGTTTCATTTTTTCAGCAAAGCCTTTGCAAAGTACTTCCTTACCTCCAAAAATTATGTCATCCACAAAAATTTTAGATACAATAATGTCTTTACCTTCTTCTGTTTTGATGTACACATTGTTGTTATCATCAATTCTTTCAAATCCAATTTGCACTAGATACTTGTGAAGTCTCTCATACCATGCTCTAGGTGCTTGTTTCAAACCATAGAGTGCTTTATGCAACTTACACACCATATCCCTATTGTTTTCATCAACAAATCCTTCTGGTTATTCAATGTAGACTTCTTCTTCTAGTATACCATTTAAGAAGGTAGAGTTTACATCCATCTGATAGACTTTAAAATCTTTGTAAGTAGCATATGCAAGTAAAGTTCTTACTCCTTCCATTCTAGCAACATGAGCGAATGTTTCTCCATAGTCTATTCCTTCTTCTTGAGCATAACCCTTACATACTAGTCTAGCTTTGTTTCTGGTAATCTCACCATTGTCATCTAGTTTTTTTCTGAATACCCATTTGGTGCCAATCACATTCTTGTCAGTTGGTCTAGGAACCAAACTCCGGGTTTTGTTTTCTCTTATTTGATCAATTTCTTCTTCCATAGCTTTATACCAGTCATCATCTTGTAATGCACCATATACTGTCTTGGGTTTAGATTTTCTGATCAGACATGATTCATGTCTTAGTCTGTTCCTTGTCATTGGTCTTGCATCTTTGTCACCAATTATTTGTTCAGCAGGGTGATGTCTTTTTACATATTTGGATAATCTTGGCTCTGTCCTTGTTTCCATGTTTGATCTTTCGGATTCAGGATCACTATGCACTTTGTTGTCAGGTTGTTCTTCATCATGTGTACTATTTTTAGAATTAGATTGTTCATTTCCTTCATTCTGCAACTCGACTTCTGAATGTAACTCGGCATTCACTGGTTGAGATTCGGCTAAAACTGATACTTGTTGTTGGTTTTCAATTTGATTAACATCATCCTCATCAATAGTCATTCCTTCATAAGAATACACAAAGGTTCTATACTCTTCCATTTTCTTTGGTTCTTCAGCTTGAACTTCTGTGTGCTCATCAAAATTTACATTTGCACTTTCCACAATTTTTTTAGTGTTATTATTCAAGAACTTATATGCCTTACTTCTAGTGGAATAACCAAGGAATATGCCTTCATCAATTTTTGCATCAAATTTTCCATTTCTAATATCTTTAAGGATAAAGCATTTACAACCAAACACTTTGAAATGTTTTACATTGGGTGAGTAACCATACCATAATTCAAAAGGTGTTGTATTTGTACCTTTCTTGACTTGTACTCGGTTCAGTGTATGAACAGCTACACTTACTGCTTCTCTCCAGTATTTTAGAGCAACAGTCTTTTCCATTATTAGTGTTTTGGCATAGTCAATCACAGATTGGTTTCTTCTTTCAGCAATTCCATTCTGTGGGGGAGTTCTAGGAGTTGACGTTTTTCTTTTGATTCCTTTATCATTACAAAATATCTCGAATTCTTTTGATGTAAGTTCACCACCTCTATCTAAACTTAGACATTTCAAGATTTTTCTAGTTTCCTTTTCAACTCTAGCCACATACCACTTAAACATTTGAAAAGCATCAGATTTTTGTTTTAAGAACATAACAGTCATCATCCTGGAATAGTCATCAACAAATAGCATTATGTATTTATCTCCTCTATAGCTTTGTATTTTCATTGGACCACATAAGTCAGTGTGAACTAACTCAAGTATCTCTTTAGATGTATAGTTTTTGCTTTCGAAACTTGACTTTGTCATCTTTCCTAGCTGACATTGTTTGCACATGATATTATCAGGCTTCTTCAATTTTGGTAAACCTCTGACTTTCTTCATTTTACTGATGTTGACTAGATTGTCAAAGTTGACATGACATAATCTTCTATGCCATAACCATTCATCATCAAATTTTGCAAATAGACAAGAAACATCATCCGTATCAAGGTAAAACAAATTACTCTTTGTTTGATCTCCTTTTCCTATCAATTTACCATCAGTATCATAGATTTTTGCAGTTTTGTTTCCAAATTCCACTTTGCAACCTATATTGCCTAACTGTGAGACACTCAGTAAATTGTAGTTTAATCCTTCAACATTGTATGCATTGTCACAATAAATTTGTTCTGTGAGCTTAATGGAACCTTTTCTTTTGATTTGACATGGAGCATCATTACCAAATCTAACACTATTTCCATCATACTAAGTAAAGTTAAAAAAATTACTTTTGTCTCTAGTCATGTGATGTGAGCATCCATTGTCTATGATCCATCTGTCATTCTTGTTTATACATGTTACCAGTGCTGTGGGCTCTTCTTCATCAGATTGGTCCTTCGTGGCTACATAAAAAACTTCATCATCATTCTCATCAGAATTTTCTTCAACAATTTAACACTTCTTACCTTTTTTTTTGTAGTCTCTCTTGTCATCATCTCTTCTGTTCTTGTATTTGTTGCCTTCCTTGGAATCCTTTTTCTGTGGACACCTTGCAGCAATATGACCTACCTCATTGCAATTGAAACAAATGATAGGCATCTTACCTTTGAATTTTCCTTTGCCCCTGTGAAATATTCTAGCAAGCAATGCTTCCAATTGTTCCACATCTTCCTCATTAGTGCTACTATCATTGGATACATACTTCATTTTTCTTCCTTTCTTTGATTTCACTTGTTCAGCATCTTTCAGTGATAACTTGGCCTTAAAAGCAGATTCAACATTTTCAGGTCTATAGTTGTCAAAGTTAGATAACTCAAATGTAGTGAGTCTACCTATTATACCTTCAAAACTTAGATTATTTCCTGGTATACATCTTAGCTCTTGTATTGCTGATACTCTAATAGCATAGATAGGGAGCAAGGTTCTTAAGAACTTACTATTAACAATGTCTTCATCTAGTTGAGCACTCAAGCATCTTATTGCACTTACCACTTCCTTTATTCTTGCACCATATTGAGCAGCATTTTCATTTTCTTCTATTTTCATGTCATCAAACTTTCCTCTGAGACTTTCTCTTTTTTCTCTTTGTACTATGATCTCCTCCATAGATGTCTGATAGGGCTTTCCACATATTGAATGCAGTGTCACATCCTTTGATATCATCAAATTCAGCATAGCTAAGTGCAGAGGCAATTTCCAGCATTGTCTGATTGTGTTCTTGCTTGTTTTTCATGTCTTCAGCAGTAGGAGCACCTGTTGGATCTACATGTTCAGTGACCATTGAATTTTGGGCATAATCTCCTATGGATCCAAGATGTAGCTTCATCAAACTTTTCCATGCAACAAAGTTATCTTTGTTGAGCTTGGGAACTTCTCTTTTTTCCATTTTGATCTTTTATGCTTGTAGTCCTTTTAAACTGAATCAGCAGTCAGGCTCTGATACCAATTGTTAGAATTCTTTAGAATAACTGAGAGCGGGGGGGAGGGGGTGAATGAGTTATTCAAGATCCAAAATACCCTATTAATACCTTTTTTTTACTTTTAATGAATCCATACACTTTTCATCCATCCAAACTTAAATCAATCATATAAGCAAGTTACAATAAATCAATATGCAAAGATAAAACATCCATAATCGACACATGACACAATGATTTACGTGGAAACCCAATTTGGGAAAAACCACCAGTAACATGCTACTTGATTCTCACTCTTCTGAATTGATGCCTTGTTAAAAGCTTGCCCTGTTAAAGGCTTACAACACACTGTTAAATGTGACCTTGTTACAGGATTTCACCAAACTGTTAGGAATGGGCCTGGTTAAAGGTCTTTAAAACATTCGCTTGGAATGTCACCCTGTTAAAGGATTTATCTTATGGCTATTAAACCAACCTAAGTCCATAGGATTTAAACTTACTGTTACAATTTCTAGAAAGTAACAATAATGGTCTTTTGATCTGATATAACTTACAACATACTTTGCAAATTTTAGATCACACTTTAAGTTTAATCCTTATGCTTGGCTGCAATCACTTCAGCTCTGATTGCTTGTCTTCCTCTCAAGCTTCGTCTCCTTGAGTCTTCTTACTCATTCTGCCAATGCAATCATCCTTGTGGTCGTGTATCCAAACAGAGTTCCTATGCTTTTTTCTCCTTAGCACCTTCTTCAGTACTTCATGCTTTTATGCTTGACCACCTCTCTCTATATTTTTTTCATTAACTTATGTCTTCTTAAATAAAGATTTGATTTTCCTTTACCGCTCAATTTTCCCTCTCCAATTTTAGGATTTCAAAATGGATTAGGTAGGATACAATGTATCTACCCCATATCTTGTTCTCTTCTAGAAACTTCATCAGTTGTATTCTTAAAAACATTCTACATGCTATTCTTTGCCACCAGCTCATCATTCTTATCTTCCTTTTAATTTACAAATTTCTAGATAACCACCTTGTCGGCTTAGATCTAGCAAATCTTCGATTTCCAAAATAATGTAGCAACTCGGCATTATTGAGTTACTGGTGCTCGGCACCTCTGAGTTACTCGGCACCTATACCTACTCGGCACTTGGTTCTGCTCGACACTTGGTTCTACTCGGCACTTGATTCTGTTTGGCACTTGATTCTGCTCGGCACTTGGTTCTGCTCGGCACTTGTTTCTGCTCGACACTTGGTAAACTCGACACCTAAAGTTTACTCGACGTCTGTATTTTACTCGGCATTAACTAGGAATTTGCTCGTCTCTTACTAGCTTGATCAACTCCTCCTCTCTAATGAGCTTAGTTTGAGCTTTACAAAAGACTTAGCTAAAACCTTAAATCTTTGATATGTTTCAGTGTGCCCATTCTTTGTATCTTATAGTATGTCATCAAATACTTTTTCATCAATGGCTTAGCTGATCCTTGTACTTCATTACAACATCATAACTTCAACCTTTCTCTAGGTGTTCTAGTTACATCTTATTGATTTCCTCCTCCTTGACAATCAGCTAATTGATAGTATTTGGATCACTAAAGCAATTGTCATTCCTGCAAGTAGCAAGTTTGACATCAATGACAAAACAATGATTGAGGACATTCTTTACCAGTTCCATATATTATCCTAAAAAAATTTCTTATGATTATTTCAATCATTTCCAACACTCAGTGCAATCATATAGAATCTCTCATTTAGGGAATATATTGGAATTTTATTTTCTCTCGAGGATCTATTATCCTATTATTTTCTCTTCTGTGATAACTAAGTCGGCATAATGTGGTATATGTTCACCTTCCTCATTCATTTCTCTATAGATTGCATTATCTTATATTACATTCTTATCTTTGGCTATGAAAATTTTTGTTACACATAGGATTGTGTGTCTATTACCTAGAAAATATCATTTTATACCTAGGATAGTAATGTTTATTGTCTAATAATCATCTTTATTTTACTCGATAAGTGATATCTTTTGTAACATTTTATATTGTTTAGATTTTGGTATCTTATGATGTTTCTTGCTTTAATTATCTAGGGTATTGCATTATTACATAACACTTCTTGTTGGATATGGCATGTTTGTGTTTTGTGCATGACTATCGGTTGTTTCTTACAATTAATTTGTATATCTTACATTTAGAAAGAAAAAAACTTGGATGAAAATTCTATTAGTATGGCCCTTATTTATAACATTAAGGAAAATATGAAGGCATTTATTCTAACCAATTAATGCCCCCTTCACCCCCCCACCCTCTCCCCCCCAACCAAACTTTCTTAGACTGGGAAGTGACTAGTTGCTAGGGTTTAGCATTTTGTATGAGAAACTTTAAGAATCCTACTGTTGGTGTACATAGGAAAAATAAATCCCCCATTACCCTCATTCCCCCTTTCTTAATAGGGGTTGGATTAAATTAAAATTTTATGGATCTTCAATGGGTAACCCGAGTCAAGTGGGAAGGGGTCACCTTTTGAGGAATTCAAACATAGAGATTTTATTTTCTTATGCATTCAACCTAGGTTTCCAAATGGCCTACAAGGTGGAGTTCTTGGCACATTATCATGGGGTGGTTTGCTAACATGTAAGAATATTTAAAAGGTGATTATTGAAGGTGATTCCCTTAATATTATTATTATTAAAAGAATGTTACTAAAGTTGGCTAGAATAGGCATGGTGTTATTCATATGATTCAATAGAATTGTTGGGCATGCTGGATAAAGTGTACTTTCTTCACATGTATCAAAAGGGAAATCATGTGGTGGATGTTAGAATAATTTAGAATAACTAGGAGGGGGGAAAATTAGTTGTCCTTAGGTCCGGATGTACCAACTGAACTTTCAAATACTTCAAAATAATTTGGATCTATACATTCAATGGCTTAGTCTCTATGCAAAACAATCAGTAACATAAACTTGTAGTCCACTGTCCTAATAGTTAAAAAAAATTACAAAATGTAGAATATTAATAGTAAAACATCTCAAATGACATCTACACAAGTATGAAACTAAGATTTAATGTGAAAACACAATTCAAAAGAAACCACCTGTAACATGTCATCTATTTTTCACTCTTATAGAGTGAGCTATGTTAGGAGCCAACCCTATTAAAAGTTACAAAATACAAGTGTTTTTAAATGTGACCTTGTTAAAGTATTTAATCACCCTATTAAGAGTGACCTTGTTAGAGGGATTAAGAACATTCCACTATAATGTCATCTTGAATAAAGGATTTACATATGATTATTAAGTCAACCTTGATTAAAGGATTTTAATACTAATATAATGGTTAGAAAGTAAAAACAAGCTGATCTAACAAATACAACTCACTTTACAAATGCCTATCATAATTTCATTCATATTTTGATCCATTGACTAGCCTCCATTGTCATCTATGATTCTGATTTGATTGGCAACCCTTTAAGCAATCACTATTCACCTCTTCACAACTCTTGTCAACCTCCTTCTCAAGTTTTCCAATCAATTGCATCAACAACTACTCCAACCTTGTTAGGTTAGCCCTTTTACCTGCTAAAATAGGTAATTCTGATATATACAATGAATCTATCTACCTTCTTGTTTCTTCTTTTCTCTTTTAGAAACTTCTCCAAAATTTCTTTGAATTCTTGCATATAAATGCTCAAACAACATTCCCCTCAACTTAAATTCTCTAGGTCATCCATCCTTATCTTCAATATGCTTTACATATTCCAAGAAACCAATTGTTTTGGCTAGAAATCATGATTTCCTCACAATCTATCAAATGTTGTCCCTTAGCCAATATTGTTTTCTAACACATGGTCATCATTGAATTACTTGGTTGCTACTAACTTTTTTATTTGGCACATATATTGATACTTGGTCAATACTAATACTTGGTCAACACTATATTTACTTGGCTTTTACTACCACTTACTTGATGCTCGCATCACTCGACATAAAATTGAAGTTCCTTAATCCTTTTCTCTTTTTCTTGGTCAAGTCTATGCATTTGGCCATTCTTTAATCACTTCTTCCAAGATTCACTACAATTTTTTTTTCAGTTAGGTTAAGATTAAACAATCACTTTACCTTGTCAAAGTCTAACTAATCAAGTTCCCATTGTAGTTCCTCATAAATCAACCTTTCCTTTAGGTCCTTTTGTTATGTCCTTCTCAAATCATCTTCATCTATCATCTTGATATAACACTCTAATCAAATAGAAACTATCTTACCAATAAGGTTTGACATCAATCACAACATAACAATTTCCTTAGTTGTAGTTTCCAACAATCTCCCTCTTAGGGATTGATGGCAACACCTCTAGTTACCATGCAATCCAAAATATGTAATTTTTTTGAGCATCTCCCTTTTTTTTCAATATAATAGCTTCATTAATATCCTTAATTCCATTTTGATTCCCATCTTAGTTTCCAACAATCTCTTTTTTTCATTTTTATTCTAATTCTCATCCATGTGGATCATAAACTCCCTCTATCATGTATCAGATCATGAAATCAATCAGATTCCTCTTGTATTTTTGGCAATACAATATAACTCCATCTCCAAATAGTAACTATAAATTATCTCTCTCACTTATATTCTCTCCCCCTTTCATGTATGACTTCACTTCATCTTTCTCATTACTACATAGGTAACTACTTCATAATCTCCCATGGCAACTAACATTCTCTCTCTCTCTCTCTCTCTCTCTCTCTCTCTCTCGCTCTCTTTAATAACAATGCCAAATACATAACATCTTTCTCATACATCTTTACCATGTAGATATCTTCATGTCACTACTCTTGAATCTTATTCACCGCCATGTAGATATCTTCATGTCAGTACTCCTGAATCTTATTCACCATCTATCATCTAGGCTTATGAATAACACAACATTTTGTTCTTCAATCTTCACTACTTTTGGGATCTCCTAAAGTATGATTTTTTGCATCAACTTGTAAGATATGAAGAGCTCCATCTCTTCTTAAGTGGCTTTGTCTAGGGTAATCACCCATAATTTACCTCTTAGATACTCATGCACATCCTTAGGTAAAGCCTTAGTGAATATATTAACAATTTTCTTCTTAGTGGTCACATACTCCAATCTCACTTCTTTATCTTGAACTAATTCTCTCAACTAATGATACTTTATAGAAATATGCTTGGTCTTTGTGTGCATTACAGGGTTCTTTGATATTTTTATAGCACTTGTCACAAAATATAACAATAGGATCAATGATCTCTTCCTTCATACCATTCAACAATTGCTTGATCTATATAATATTACAACTATTCACTATTGATTCCAAATATTCAACTTTAGTTGGTGATTATGAAATATAGTTATGTTTCTTGATTGTTCATGGAAGTAACCTCTTTCCTAGAAAGAAAGCTCCACCACTTGTACTCTTTTTGTCATCAACATTGCATGCCCAATCAACATCAGTGTACACTTTCAATTCAAACTTGTCATTCTTTGTGTAATATAAGCCATAGTCTTATGTTCCCTTCATATATCTCAATATCTTTTTCACTACCATCATATGATTCTCCTTATGGTTTGCAAAAAGTCTTGCAATAGTTCAAACTTCTAGAAAAATATTAGGTCTATTGTGATCAACATATTGCAGTTTCTCAATCATTGACCTATACAATGTTTGGTTCATGTCACTAGAATCATCATGTAATGCCCCGCTTGGGAATCCAAGAGAATTAAACCTAACATGTTACAATGTTTACTGAACTATTTTTTTTAAAAAGTTTAAACAACATCAAGATAACATTAATGCGGAAGCAATAAGAACATACATATCAAATACACATTTGCAATTATAGATACAATTTTAATTCCTCAAGGAGTCCTTTACGTTGAGTCACATTTAATAATTTTAAATTAATTAGTTTAAGTTCCAAGTACAATGTCTCAAGATCATAAAGAAATAATAGATACATAATCGCATAAGCAAATGCATAAGTATAAACAATACAATGAAAGTACATCCAATAAATAATCATCCACTGCGCATGTCGCAGGGTATGTGAGAATAGATACAATACATCATAATACATGATAACATATATATACATCATTTGAAAAGAAGTCTCTGAGATAAGAAATAAGAATGATAAAGGTACATCTTCTGCAAAGAACATCCAATAGCTGGCAATGTGAGGGGAACCCAAATGGTAAGAAGGCACTACCTCCCGACCGCATGGTTACCTAATCAGGCTTCCACTCCCATCGTGCAGGGAAGATAGTGAATGATCCACATACGACTAATCACACATAAAACATTCCTAGGCAAGGTACCCCTAATAGCCAAAACTACCTCAAAGGTAACACATACTACTCAAGAAGATAAAATAATCCAAAGAAAGAACACTCAATCCAATACTGACACCACATAACCAAACATCATACACAAACCAAGTATAAACCAAATACCAAGATCATAAGATAAAGTCAACAAAAGACAATCACCTCAAGTCAAAAGCCACATGTCAAAAGTGCATCATCCATGAATCACCAATCATCATCAATGAAAGTAAATAACCATAATAAACACATCCAACAATAAATACACCACCAACAATAAGTACACCACCAGCAATAAGTACACCACTAGAGGTACACAAAATCTACAGAGGAGACTCAGGCTACATACTAGGGAGTGTCATCACATGGCTCCTTGAGTTACCTTGGACTGATCTCTTAATAGACCCTGGACCCTCAAGTGTTGAGTTACCTTGGACTGGTTACTCTGAACCCCAGACCCTCAGCATCACACATATGGAAACTAGAAAGCCCTCTCAAGAAGACGAGGCACTCATCTCATTCCCATCCTTAGTCTATACAAGCACTAAAGGCATGAGTAGATCAAATATCTCTTACTTATCTTTTTAGTGTGTTTTCCCCCCCATAAATTTTAATTACTAGATTATCACTTATAACATAACTTGCATTAGGTTACCCTGTTACTGACCACTTTGGGTCCTGGACCCCTATGCAAGCCACTCCCAACTCACATACCTAGACAACCTCTCCTAAATACATAAAAAACACAGTTGTGTCCCATACCACAACACCCATAAAGATCAAACTCGTTTCCTTAACAGACAACCTGATAACAAGATGGTTGTCCCATCCAAGTACACATAATTTATCCACAAGATAAACCTCATAAATATAATCTCAAATATGAATTACAAAACACATCATAACATCTAGCCACATAAATGGTATTAAAAAAAACTCACAAAACCTCTGGTGTTCATCCTAGACTAGTCAACATCTAATCAACTCAAAAATTCACAAAGAATAGACGGTACATAGAAAACATCATAATGTCATAGTTGATTTTATTTGAAAGCATATAGTTGAGTTAAATGTAAGGTTATAGTTTTAGTTCAACATACTTTTCAAGTAAAATGTTTCAGAATTCACCCTTACAAGTTAACCCACTCTTAATCTAAATTTACCCTTACTGTTTTAAGTCAATTTCCTAAAAAACATCCAAGAATAATTTATTTAAATTATTAAATTAATACTTGCTGATTCTTAAGGATATAACCTATGACTTTATCAATATTAAATACATTTGACTCTTAACTGAACATTTTATATTATTAATTAATTCTCATTAAATAAAATTTAACTAGATTAATTAATAATCTCTATCTTTGTTAATATTCATTAATTACAATTTTAAACAAATTTAATATAATTAAATAAGCATATATATATATAATTAAAATCATAATATTTAAAATTAATAATTAATAATTAATTTTAATATAAATAAATTTTAACTTACTTAAGTAATATTAAAAATACATAATAAAACTTTTACAAAAAAAACCAACCTACGACTTACAATGCTCGCCAACCCTTATAAGGGTGGCTGTCGTGGCGACTTTGCTGCTGCAGTAGCAGCAACGTACTACCTTTACGGCAGTACCTGCTGCTACGGCAGTAGTCATAGCTGCCGTGCAGCATACTATTAACTGCCAAAGGTAAGTATGGGGGGTGGGGGTTGGTGGCCCCGCCCACCCCATTTAATACCAATAATTTTTTATTTATTTATTTATATATATATTTTAAAATTATTTTATTAAAATATTTAGTTAAACATTTCATTAAAAGTTTATCTTATTCTATAACATTTATAATAATAAAGAATTTACTAAATACCTTCTTTTTTTAATATATATATGATGTAATATATATGTATATATATATATATATATATATATATATATATATATATATATATATATATATATATATATATATATATATATATATATATATATTTTTTTTTTTAAAATTATTTTTCCACATCACTCTAATAGAGAAAAACATTATTAATCGTCTGAATTGTTAATGTAGAAATTTTCAATTTTAAATTCAAACCTTTTTCGGATTAATTTTCGTTCCTAAAATCTATTGGAGAAAGGACAACATTTATCTTTTCAATCTCAAACCTGATTTCCATATCCAATAGATTCTCATATTTAATTAATTTCTTATTTAAATAGAATTCTCTAAAATAAACCCAATGAAGTATCCATCTAAGTCATGTAGAGATATTTCTCAATCAAGAACAATATTGCATACAGAAAAAACAACACATGCAAAAGACACAGAGCAAACAAAAATTTGAAGAGAAAAACTACTATACAATTAAACCACGAGATCCTACCTGGACCTAATGCTAAGTAGTGGCAGCTAGATAAAGATTCCTACTGCAAGTGAAACCCTTCAAGCTACGAAAAACTTCCATTCTTTTCCAAACCCTCTGATTTTCTCTTCAAACCTGTGTGTGTCCTCAAATCTATGTATGAAAAACTCTCTCCCCAAATAATGACCCCAAAAACCTCTAATATAGAATCTAATTGCCTTTTAGGGTTTCTATCTCCACAACTCTAAAATAATAATTACTTTATTTAATTAATTAATTCATGCACAATTAATTTTCTTTTAATTAAAATATTCTTTTATTATTCCTTCATGCACTTTAAGTGAACTATTAAATTACTTTATTTAACTTTCCACTTTACTTTACTTTAAATTAATTTAATAACCTTTTAAAATCTCATGCACACTTTCTTAGAATATCTTTATTAAGTTCACATGTTTTTTTAATCTTTTAAATTAATCTCTTATATTTAAAACTTATTCATGCAAACTTAAATCTTTTCCATAAATTAATATCTTTTTCCTTTTTAATATATTTTTGAACGTTTAAATTGATAAATATTTATTAACTTAAATAACAATAATATTTAGCATTTATTTAAAAATGAACTCTACATATATTATTATTAAATTAAATAAATATTATCATGTTCTAAATTTAATCTTATAGCTTTTATCTTCCAATTCAATTCTTTATATTTAATTAATTTCTCAATTAATTAAATATAATTAAATATTCAAAAAGTCATAATAATTCTCCATTAAATTAAATTATTAATTTAATCTATTAATTAGACTTAATTAATAAAAATTCATCAAAGACTCACAAAACAACATACACACAAAATACTCACGGGTTTTAAAAAGGGTAGACAGTCTGTTACGAGTCCTCCTTGCAGGACAAGTATTATAGGCTATGGCTAGGATTGGACTTGATCATTATCTTCCCATTCTCACCATTTGAGTATATGTAATAGGGCACGCTCATCCTGGCAATGCAGGGAAGTCGATGCCGGTACTTGCATCCTGCATAAAAGATGAGCATGTACATGTATATAGTTATATCTAAACTAAACAGACAATGGGGGGGAGTGGTTCATCGTGTAGATCCTGACTAGCAGGTGACTACGACTCCCTCCCTTAACCACATCAAACACGTCAGACAAAAAGATAAAATAAACAAGCACACCATACACATGCAAGTATGGGGTAAGTATCGTAAAAATCACAAGTCTAACATCAAATGCGTACATATAATAATGCATCTCTATGAATACAACATAATCATCATTAAAGACATCATGTTAACATTTTTATGAAAGAACCCACACTTACTAACTAGGAATCATCATTAACGTCATGTGAAATGAAATCAACTAAACAATTATAACCGATATATTTGTAATTCAAGACATGAAATAATATCATAATATTGTAAATCTAGTATCTCTAAAACTAATCAATGCATAAAATCAGCCTAAGGAATTTGACAATGATAACAGAAATGCGATCTAGGGGCAGGCACTACATCCACCCCCCCTAGAATTAGGCTTACTCCTGGAAGCCCATTACAAAGAAACATGAATCAACACAAAACTAAGGTCCACGATCAGGACAATTGGTCGCTCTATGACCATATTGTCCAAAAAAGTAGCAATCTCCACTAAAGCCTCCCTGAGCTCCACGTGCATGCGACTGATCACAACTACCAACACTAGCATCCTCACTGAGAGCTCGAGGAACTCGGTCCACCCTGTTGCGCATACTACGCTTCCAGTTGCGATAGTTCCCTGACTGTGAACCACTACTGTTACCATGGAAGAACTTTCTTCCCGGCTTCTCCTGATTACCTTTAGAGAAGTTAGGAGAATTTCTAGAACTTTCAGCCCCTTGAGACTGGTTGTCCCTCAATGCTCCTGAATAAAGTGCCCCTCTAGCCTGAACACCTAGTATGCCACCTTGGCTTGAAGTCACACTCACCTCAACCAAAGTAGCTCGCAATATAGCATCCTTAAGGGTTTTAGGTTGGAAAACCTTAACACCCCCACTGATGTTAGCATTAAGTCCTCTAATGAAATGTTGGACCATCAATGGTGAGCTATCACTAATTTCTTCATAAGACATAAGCTCGAAGAACTTACGCTCATACTCCACCACAGTCTTGGTACCCTGTCTCAAGTTATGAAACTCATCTGCCCTCTGAAGTTGCCACTGCTCTGATAGAAATCGCTCATGGAAGTGTTCGAGGAACAACTCCCATGTAATAGTCTGCATATTTATCCCAAGTTTCTTCTCCTCTATATTCCACCAATTTGTTGCAAAGAGCTCTAAATGGGTGATGGCATATCTTGCTTTGACATTGGAGTCAAAGTCTTGCATGGAAAAACATCTATCTAGTGCAATCAACCAATTCTCAGCATCGTATCCAGTACCTTCTCCATTGAAAGTTTTGATCTTGACCCGTAATAGGTCCTTCATCTGGATAGACTGACTAGACCGCCTGTTGCTCCCTAGGATCCTCCCTCTAGGATAATTCCAACTGATAAAATCAAATGATAACCCAAAATCAACTTATCAATTAAAACCTTATTCCTCTATTAAATTAAATAAATCATAAAATCTATTTAATTTAATCCCACATCCCCTATTTATTAAATAAATCATTTAATAAATTATCCCAAACCTTTAAAAACATCCCTAAACCCAACCTTTACTCCTAATCCAACCCATTCACCCATACTAACCTCACTTAGCCACCTAACTAACCCATCCCATCAAAGCTAAGTCACTTGCCCCCTAACCCCCTTTATATGCTAATCCTAATTCCCCTCCTAAACATGTGCACAACTTTAAGCAAGGGTTAAGACTTGCTAACCCAAGCTAAAGTCTACAATCTCATCCTCACCCTTACCCTCAAGCATTTATGGCTCTTACACAAGCATTAAAAGTTGTAACAAATCATTTATGAAGATATATGAAGCCCTTATCTCTTGAGCCTCCTTTGTTGACTATTCCTCTTTCCCTTCCCTCCATCCAATCACCCTATGACATGTGTCATCTCCTAATTGTCTCCAAAATAGCACAATCCATGTGCTTCCTTTTAGGACATCTTAGCCCTCCATAAGCTTTTCCCAATCCTTACATCTTGACCATTCATCTCTCTACCCCTCAGCTTATAAATGAAACAATCTCCCTTCACAAATATCATCCACTTTTCATGCAAAGTTATAATGCTATTTTGAGAGCCTAAAAAATACATAAATACCATCATTATTTTTAAATCCCTCCATACCCCCATTGTTGAAACCTTCATCCATACACACACTTGGTAAAAACCCCCATCCTTTGGAAGCTTGAGTATAACGTAAGCATACATCCTGTCCCATGAGGGACATATCTATGTCATCATTGGTTATACCACAAGGAGCCTACCATTCTTGGTTTCCCCTTTTTTTTGGTGATAACCTTGGTCCTATCATAAGTGTTAACTATTTAGTTGTATTAATGCTTCCATTATTAGTTAGTATTCATTTTACACTACTAGATTAGTTGATACATTTTGGCATTCCTGGTGGGACCCCACTTTTGGGTCATTATAATCATTTTTTTCTATCTTATATGCTAGACTAAAAAAATTAATGTTTTGTGCTTGTGTGTGTATGTAGGTGGATTTCTAATATTTTTGCAGGTACATAGGTCTATCATCAAAAATCATGCTCCAAGCCATAAAATCATTTTCTACTTTAAACCACTTCCATACACACTTTGTTTGCGATCCTGCCACTCCAAAATCACAAACTCATAGCCATTGGATTGCATCTATAAACTAGAGAGAACACAAACCCGTGAAGGTGGAATCATTGTTTGCCTCTAGCTAAGATCACCACGTGTCCTTAAACACAACCCTTGCATTCCCGTCAACCCTATTCTCGCGAGAATGTCATTTTTATCTGTGGGATCACTAAAAAGGACTAGTGAGAATGCTTAACCCAGTTAGTCAATCTTTAAAACTCATGTTTTCTCTCTCTAATAAAACCCACTGACATGTTTGTCCATGGGAACACTCCCCCAAATACCTGCGAGATCGCTATTTTGCGGTATCACTTTGTAACTTTTAACCTGCAGCCCATTTTTCTACACTCTTTCACCAGTTCCTATACCTCAATCCTGTGACTCTTACCTACATTCCTGCACTATGAGATCATGGCCTCAACTCACATGTTTGCAAATTTGACCAAGCAACTATAAATTTTAACACTTCTTTTTTGCAAGTACCTTTTGGAGTGAAATGCTAACTAGTTTTTTACAGGCTTCTTAGATTAATTGTTAAAAAAAACTGTGTTTTAGTTGCATTAAAATGAACAAATTCTCACTTTTTCATGGAATGAATATTTAATCTTAGAATGTTTCTCATTGGAATTTTTGGATAAATCTAACTAGGAAAATCCACTCTTGAATGCCAAATATTAAAACCAAACCTAATGCAATGAATACTTTATTCCAAGGGTAAACAAACATTATGTGCAAACACTTTAATTTTGGGGTTTAAAATAAATCCATCAAATATTGAATGCTCTAAAGTAAAATTCTCTTGTTCCCTCCTTTTTACAAGCTTTCACACATGATTTACCTTTTGTTGGCTTGATTTTCTTTTGTTGACCATCGTTGTAAAGTTGGAATGAACAATTGAATGCTAAGCTCATGTGTGTCTTGAAAAACTAGCTTGTTAGGATAAACTAAAGCATCCAAATATAAATGAATCAAGTGCCTTGCATGTATTGAGATTGTATCTTTTAGCACATCTTTGACTTCTCTATTTGTTACAAAGTAGAACCATTTAAATATGTGACACATGTACCAAAGTTGTTAGCAAGATCATTCGCAACAACCTAGGAGTGCTTCTAGTGAGTTCATCCACCCTTGGGAAGCACATACCCTTTGGTGAGAAGCTCAAACCAGTAAAAAATTTGGCTAGTATATAAATCAAAGGAAAGGTAAAATTTCTCACTCCATCACCCAAGTTCGAGCAGTGTGTTTTTGGGGTAGCCTGAGGTGGGAAAACTTTCCCATGATTTCACCATGTCTAGAATAGATCCTTAAGTGGATTACATATATAAAAATCATTTGGTGAGACTCCAAAAACCTAATTATGAACCAACTTAGTAGCTTCCCTTTTATCCTTGGTATGTTATTTGTGGTGCAAGGGAAAAAGCATCCCTCAAGATTACTCACCATTATGCTCTTGTGGTAGAGGCACAAGGCCACTTGGGTTTCATCTCCAAGGGTCATTGTTCCTACAAAAGGGGAACTTCTATTTGTCATGTCTTGAAGATTCTTTGATGTGTATCATTTGTTAATTGACTCTTGTATCGACTCACCTCTTCAATGAGAGGGACATATTACACTAGAATCAGCAAACATCAAGTTGTGCACCATTGAATAACATATTACAACCAAAATTTGACCTTAGGGATAAAAAGTATGTTTGAATTGTCTTATTTGTGCTCAAGACCCATGAAAAAAATTTGTAAAAACATACACAGTTTCTGTGGTTATATCAAATCCTTTTGCTAAAGAGATCACTTGCTTGTCTTTCTCAAAGTTGCTTTGTCCTTTGAGATATTGTTTTCTCATAATCTGAACGCATCTGAAAATTCCTATCCTTGTTATTTCAAAAAATAGTTGTTAGCAAGTCCATTCACAACAACTGATTGTCTCATTGGTTCAACTTTACCTTTTTCAAAACTATCCTTGTTATATTGAAAGTAACTATTGGAAAAATCCAATTGCAAACCAATCCTTTCCTCCTTGATCTAAAAATTGTCTCCTTTAAAAATATCCTTATTACCAATCCCAATTGACCAAAAATAACACATTTGGTCTTCCAAATAGTTCCTCCTTACCTTTGTTCAAAAGGATTGTTAGCAAGTTTATTCACAACAAATCCCGAGCCTAGTTTGCCCCACCTTACTATTTTACCATCTTTGAAGACTTAAGCCATTCTTGAACTGATTTATGTTTCCAACCCAAGGTTAGAAGGTATACTTAGCATAGTCACTACATATAAAAAACCATAGTTGTGAACAAATCTCCTAGAGTTATCTCATGTCAGGCCAAACCAACACCAAATTCAAGAAGGCCAAACTCCCACAAATACCAGTTTATAAAGAGATAGAAGTAGAACACAAGAAGTATATCCCCAACCCAAGGATCACCAAACTAGACCAAATTGAGAAAGATGGTGCTAACATTGTAGTAAAAACTGAGTGGGACTACAAAATTCAAAACCTAACTCTTCGACAAGGTGTCAACCATAGCCTTACTGATAACTCTAGTGTTACTTACTTTGATTAGGTCCTTCTTTGTTGACACACACTTATGCACTTGTCCCCTCATAGGTTTAGTCTTTCATTTAGCTCTTTATCCCATCTAAACATTTGTTATCAACTTAGGTTTTCATAAATCCTCCAAAAACAAGCATCATTAAACCCTTAGTGTCCCCCATTAGTTGCTCCACCTTTTGGAACATTTGGCATCACCCCCTTTGATTTTTTCCTTCCCTAAAGAAATCTCCATCCATTTCACTATCATAGTTGTCCTCAAACTAAGCATTATTTGGGATAAAATGTCACTTGTGTCCCACATCACCTTAAGCAAAAGGTTGGGCTACACACTTGATCCCCATTTATCCTCTAACAGTTCACAAGGCTACCTTACGTTTTGATATCACCACCACATTTTCAAGTCCACACTTAGGGGAAACACTATCTCCTCCACTTAGTATCATATCATTTAGGCTTCCTAGAATATTACTAGAAACATTTTCACACATCCTCCTTTGCATTATAGGAAATCCTTCCACCCTATTCACACCTAGGTAAATCTTCTTTTCACTTCCATTTATCATCAACCTTTTTGCATTCCATCCTTAAGAAACATCAGCATTTCATGCTACCTACCACACATTTGAGTAAGAATAAATAGAAAGAGAAAGACATGGATCATAGTCTTAGTAGTAGCACAATTAGGGCCCAACCATACCCCATCGTTTCATGACACCACTTGATCTACCACCACAAACTCTTGAAGAAATAGGTTCTTCCATAGATATTGATGCTTTCATGAACCAACCTGGACACATAACTACTGTTAATGCCATCATAGATAGAAATAGGGAGACTATCATGGAAAAATTCTTAAGAGACAATGTTGGCGCCTTTTATTTTAGATGGCCACCGCCTCCCCACATTACAGATCCTACACATCCTCTATTTGGGTGGTAGCCACCATCTACAGGGTCATCTATCCCTCATGATGCTTTCTTTTCACCAAATAGTGGGTACCAACCACTAAAAACTAAACCAGAAAACCCAAATATCCCTTCAACATAGGTCATTGTTCTAATTCCACAAAACACTCAGACCATCCTCACTCAACCCTTAGTTCATACCACATCCCAAGAAACCACAACTTTATCATCTGCATCTGCTTCCACCCTCCCTATACTTGCTTCACAATACACTCCCTTCTCACTTAGTAGCTCTGCATTTTCCCTTCCATCCTGATGAGGCTAATTTTTCCTCTATTTTATGATAGTTTTAAACACTTTGTTTAACACTCTATTTTATTTTCATCAAGACACTTGTGAACTTATGTTAACCTAAACCAATGATTAACCTATGGGTAGATAGTATGTCATCTTTTGCCAATATTATATATAATGTAGTATTTCATATAATCATCAGAATGTGTGTTCTCATATTTGAATTTAATTTGATAATGCTTACTTGCAAATATCTCTGAATTATAACTAACCTATTAGCAATGAAGTTGAAGATGATTGGAAGAATTCAAAGATGAACATTTAAGATAGCAAATAGCATTCAAGGAGAAAATACATTGAGGTTTAGCCATAGTGGAAAAATTATAATGGTACCAAAGGAGATGGCTGCGAGTATGGAGGAGCCATGAAGACTTGCTACATTCTTTGCATTTATTATTATGTCAAAGTAGTTGTCTAGACTTTATTATTCCCACCTTGACCTGTTATCTTTTCTTCTTGCCTTGAGTTGTTATCTTTCCTTCTTTTTCTCCTACAAATATAGCTATTTTGTTTGCTTTTCTATTTTGGAATAAGTTTCGATCTTCTATTTATAGGGATCAAACCAATTTTGTTAGGAGTTAGAAGAAGAAGAAAGTTTATGAAAACAAACTATTAACTCTTATAGTGAGTTTTTTTTATAGTTCTATGTATTGTTCCCATGTAATGAATTTCTAAAATGTAATGAAATAGTTCTTGGCTTATATTCTATGTTAGTAGGTTAGTAGAAGCCAACCAAGGGGGCCCACATGGGAGGTGGATTAGATTAGAGTAGTATAAATTTATTTTCAAGCATTTTTTAGTATTGTAGGTAGAAGTTATAAGTTCCTTCTTGTAGCATCATACTTTGTGAATGTTCCTGCAGCATCTATGAGAACAATTATAGTAGATGAATTGAGTTGGAATATATGTTGGCAATTCATTGCATTTCTAATAATCATTTCAGTAAAGAGTTAAGCGTATTAGTTTCTTGCAGCACTAGTGTAGGTTCTTTCCTTGCATTTTACTTTCCTGCAACATAAGCATAATGACTCATTAAGAGACTTGGTGCACATACTGTGCTGACCATTTCAAGTATACATCCCTAGGTTGACAAGATTAAATGCACCTCATAATGGGAAAAATAATCCTTAGATTGAATACACTATTCCTAAGCATGGCCTTGAGCATGATTATTATACACCTAATGTGAGGCAGACCATTTTTGGCACCATTGTCAGGGATGGTGTCAAGCTAGGAGAATTATTGAGTGATAGTTCTTAGTTAAACGTTTTTAAAAACTTGTGGTCTTCAAGATTTCTTCACCAGTTTGAAGAATTCAATTGCATGCATCGAAGAGGAAGATGACGAGATGAATATGGTAGATTTCTTCCATGAGAGTATGTTAATTTGAATGAAGAAATTGAAGAAGAAGAAGTTGAGTTTCCTTTTGAAGATGCAAGCCCTATTTTTCCTACAGAATCATCCTCAAGAGAAGAATGTATAGATATAAGTGGTCTTCAACCTTTTGCTGAAATTTTGGCCAGTTTCCTTGATAATACTGCCCTAAATCCACTAGTTGTTAATAATCTAGTACCCAATGTTCCTTTTAAGTAGCAACCTCATAATCTAATACCTCCAGTAATGACACAACCTACTTTTCCATTCTCTCTTCCAAGCCTCATTAATACTGATAATCTCAAGAATATACCTCTAGCTGCTCTTCCAAAGTTCTATGGCCTTGCAACTGAAGACCTTAATACTTTCTTGTTTGGATTTGACATACTCTGTCATATTTTTTACTACAACACTGATGCCCATAAGCTCAATTTATTTCCAGCAACATTCAAAGAGTCAAACTTATGATGGTTTATGGGCTTAGGAGCCAATGTAGAAAGAACCTGGGATGAAATGCAAACTCTATTTCTCAATAAATATAAAGAGTATTGCAAAGCATCTAGATCAAGAGGAGATGATGTCTTCAGGATATCACAAAAGGAGGAAGAAACATTGGAAGACTATGTTTCACATTTCTTGTATACACCACAGAAGAACCCTCAGCATGTATTGTCTGAGGATTCACAAAAGCTAGTCATTCTAAGAGGTGTGAATGATAATTGTCTAGAAGCACTAGACTTGATGGCTAGTGGTGATGTATATCAAGCTTCCTGGGATGACCTAAAGAAGATCTTTTAAAACTATTCAAGGTCAACTATGAAGAAAGGCTGAGGACCTTGTTCCACAGTCACTAAAAGAATCAACCAAGGTATTTCAAAGCTCGAGATATCTAACCTATTGTCATATTTCAAGTAGGAAATTATAAATGATGTCACTAAACATCTCACAACAATGATTGCAAAGAAGAAATATGCAAAATCCAAGTTACAACTAGCTAAATATTGCCCTCATTGATGGAAGTAAAAGAAGGATTGCCAATGCAAACTAGTTGCATGTATGGAGAACCAACATCTTCCAAATAAGTACCTCAAGATAGATGGAGATGATGAGCAAGTATTTTTTTTTGCCTAACGCTGGTCATAGGCACAATTTCAAGGTATGCCTCAGGACCCTTTGCAAAATTCAAATTCATATGGTAATCAATGGAAAAATCATTATCCCCAAGGTCCTCCACAATATCATCAACCTAATTGGAATAATGCTAGACAAAAAAATCTACAATAGCCCCAATGGCCTCAGAATTCCCAACCATCCTAGCCCAACCAATAGAATAACAAATTGTAGAACCAGAAAAACTACTGGCAAAACCATCAGAACCAATGGCAACCACCCCAAGGGAATTGATAGTCAACAAACCAATGAAGGGGACCTCAGTAGTGGCCTAACCAAAAGACCAGTACTCCACAATTACCACCTCCAGTTCAACAACCTGCTCTAATGCCACCACCTGCCAATCCTAGACCTCAAAAGTAGACACAATTACCTACACAACCTCAACCAAATCCAAATAGCCAATAGCCACAACAATATCCTACTTATGCTCTGAGTGTTGCAGATATACATCTAAGATCTAGCACAACTTTACCAATGCCAAAATTGCTCCTTATAACTAAAATACTAGATACTCTTGTAGGATTAGAACCCCTAGTCTCTAAAGAGGTTGACCCAACTAGTATCAATATCTCAGCCCAAACTAAACCAATAGTGGAACCTCCTTTTCTAAAAAAGCTTATACAAAGTAAACCTGTACAAACAGAGGAACAACCTTTTGATATTGTTAATTAGTTGAAGAACATGCATGTCCAAATATCCCTATTCCAAGCTATTAAAGATGTTCCAATATATGGAAAATTCATTAGAGATGCTTGCCTAAAGAAGCCTGGAAGGAAGAAAAAGGACACCACCATAGTCCATGTTGTGGGATAATTGACTAACATTATGTCAGAAAAAATGATCACTCCAAAATATTCTGATCCAAATAGTCCAGTTATGGATGTGAGTATAAATGGTCACTTTATTAAAAATTCTTTAGTATA
This sequence comes from Cupressus sempervirens, assembly GCA_028749045.1. Classification (NCBI taxonomy): domain Eukaryota; kingdom Viridiplantae; phylum Streptophyta; class Pinopsida; order Cupressales; family Cupressaceae; genus Cupressus; species Cupressus sempervirens. Next base: position 832,039,787 of record CM053792.1, read on the forward strand.
TATTGGTGCTACTATAAATGTATGACCAAGGACACTATGAAGAAGTTGAAAATAGAAGGATTAAGGGCTACTCCAACAATTTTGCAACTTGTAAATAGTTCAACTATCACCCTTGCTGGGATGATAGAAAATATAGTTGTAACCTTAGACTCTCTAGAGTATCTTGTAAACTACATGACATTGTCCCCTAAAGTTAATATATCTAGTTAACCTATCATCCTAGGTCACCCATGGTTGGCTATATCTGATGCAAATATAAGTTGTAGATCAAGGAACATGAACATATCCAATGGCCAAGAAACAAAGAAATTTGATTTATATCCTCTACCACAACCATTACCAGATTTAAGGACATTTGTTTGGTTGATTTAGGGGATGAAGAAGAAGAGTTAAATTCTATAGAATAGCTCATGATGTTACATAGACAATCCTTTCTAAAGCTATAGGAGGAAGATTCATTACTTCATAGTATTCTTACTAACAGTTGTGTGGTAGAAAAAGATGTATCTGAAAGTTTCATGTTGGAATTAATCACATACGAGGAATGTGATGAGAATTGTACTTTTCTCAAAGAACCTAAGATTCTTCATCCACTCTTATTGTGCAAATTAGAAGCAATTCCAATCTTTGAAGCTGCTATGATAGAGTCTACCGCTAATATTGAGCTATCCATAGGTCATAATATCCATGTTAACCCCAAATTAACATCCACACAAATGGAACAATTCACAAAGTTCCTTCAAAATCATGAAAAGGCTTTTGCATGAGACTATGGTAATATGAAAGGATTGAGCCCTACATTGTGCACCTATAGTATATACATCAATGAAGAGTGTCTACCACTCTGTCAACCCCAAAGAAGGATAAATCCAAGCCTTAGAGAAATAGTTAAAACTAAATTGCAAAAATTGCTTGATGTTGATTTTATTTATCCTATATCTAATAGTAGATTGGTGTCACCCCTAGTCATATTGCCCAGAAAGGGAGGAAAATGGATAATTTGTGTAGATTATAGAGAATTGAACAAGGCTACCAAAAAGGATCACTTTCCTTTACCATTTATAGATCAAGTTATAGACACTTTAGCTAGAAAGAAGTATTTCAGTTTTCTAGATGGGTATAGCGATTATAATCAAATTAGTATTGTTGCTGAAGACCAAGACAAAACCACATTCACATGCCCATGGGGTACTTTTTCATACTCTATTTTTCCATTTGGTCTATGTAATGCTCCTGTAACATTCCAATGAGCTATTATTAGCATCTTTGCTAATATATCACATGACTGTATGGAGATATATATGGATGATTTCATAAAATTTGGAGTCACCTTTGAGGAATAAATCTTGAAAAAGTTTTGGTAAGGTGTCAAGAACATAATTTGGCACTTAATAGTGAGAAATGTTTCATGCTCATGCAGGAAGGTGTTGTACTTGGTCATTTCATATTAGCTACAGGAATGCAAGTGGATCCAACTAAGATCGAGGTAATTAAAGCATTGCCCATACCTAAAAAATTGAAAGATATAAGATCTTTCCTAGGTCATGCTGGATATTGTAGATATTTCATAAGATTTTTTAGCAAAATAGCTAGTCCCTTATATAAATTACTAACAAAGGAAGCTGAATTTAGTTAGACACCCAATTGTAATGAAGCCTTCCCACATCTTAAGAAACTTCTCGCTATAGTCCTAGTATTACAAGGCTCTAATTAGAATTTTTCTTTTCATATATATACAGATGCTTCTAACTATGCCATAGGTGCAGTTCTAGGACAACAATCTTGAAATCTTGAAAATGCAATATATTATATTAGCAAGAGCCTTCATGGACCAGAATTAAAATACACAGTGATTCAAAAAGAGCTATTAGCAGTAGTTTATGCCTTGAACAAATTATGGCATTACATAACGGGTTATCCCATATATGTTCATATTGATCATGCAACAATTAAATATCTCATGAACAAACCTACTATAACTTGCAGGTTAGCAAGATGGTTACTATTGTTGCAAGAATTTGATATAACTATCATTGATAAGCCTAGAAGAGCCAATGTGGTAGCTGATTATTTATCAAGAATCCATCATGATGAGAATGACACTACTTTGGTAGATGATGCATTTCCATATGAACATTTATTTCATATTGTTGTTCAAAATCCATGGTATGTAGACATTGCTAACTAAATTGTAGCTAAGAAAATGCTAGAACATTTTTCTTACAAGGAAAAGAAGCTACTTGTAGAGAAAAGTTTATCTTTCTCTTGGATAGATAATCTCTTGTTTTACACTAGAATTTATCAAGTTATGAGAAGATGTGTGAGAGAGGATGAGACATATGACATTCTACATGCATGTTAGAATGAACCATATGGAGGGCACTTTGCAGGAAAAAGAATAGCCTTGAAAGTTTTGACAACTGGTTACTATTGGCCTACACTTCACAAAGATGCAACCAACTATATAGGAACTGTGATAAGTGTCAAAGGATGGGCCGACCAACAAGAATAGATGAAATGCCTCTTAACCTAAAAATGGCATTAATACCATTTGACAAATGGGGCATGGATTTCATTGATCCAATTGATCCTCCATCCAATGGAAAATCATATATCCTTGTCTGCACAGATTACCTAACAAAATGGGTCGAAGTCAAAGCCAGGAAGCATGCTCGTGATCACAAAGTTGCAAAATTTCTATATGAAGAAATTTTTACTCTCTATGGTGTACCCAAAGAACTAGTCATTGACCAAGGTGCATAATTTACTTCTAAGATAATCTCAAAATTGATGAAACAATATAACATCAGGCACCACAAATCAAGTCCCTATCACCCTCAAGCTAATGGGCAAGTAGAAGTCACAAGTTGGGAGATAGAGAACATCCTAACAAAAATAGTTCATTTGCACCATAGGGATTGGAATAACAGATTACCAGAAGTTGTTTGGGCCTACAGAACAACATGGAAGACTACTACAGGGTTCACACCATTTGAGCTCCTATATAGGAAAGTAGCAATACTTGCCATTGAATTTTCCTATAAAACTTTAAGAACTGCACTAGAGTTGGAGATTGAACTTTCTACAACATAGAGAGAACATCTTCTACATCTTAACTCTTTGGATGAAATGCCCAAAGCTACTTTGGAACACACTAAAATTATACAAAAGAAAAGAAAATAATGGCATGACTCCCACATTAGCAATAAACAATTTCAAGGTTGTGACTGGGCACTACAATATGATTTTGGATTTAAAAATATGCCAAGCAAGCTGGAGACAAGATGACTAGGTCCATATGAAATTAACCATATCTTTGAAAATAGAGCCATCCAATTAACTACCACTGATCTAGTTCCTTTTATATTATTAGTCAATGGTCATAGACTCAATTTATATAAATGGCCCCAAACAAAAGAGGACTTCCTACAGCAGTTTCAATGGCTAAATTCAAATACAAACTAGGTAACTCTTCTTGCAGCAGAAGGTGCTAACCTTCCGCCTATAGCTCTTCAACACCGATTTCTTTGTGCATGCCCATAATAAAAACTTTATACCCACATAAATTTCCAAATTTCTCCATTCACTTTCTAATTTCTTCTTTATCTACCTCATCTCGTTTCTTTACCTTCCACCCACCCACCTTCCACATCATCATTTTCTAATGCTTTCAATAAACACTACAAGTTTGCTGACAGATGCTATCACTACTGATGTATTTTATGCCACCTTTTGGTATGTCTGATGATCATTTAATAGGCATAAGATTTTCAAATTATTATTCATTTATAGTATGAAATTTTCATTACTTATATTGAATACTACATTCTTTATATTATGGTAGAGTTATGCTAGTTTCATACCCTATACTAAGTCTAACAAGTGTGGACACTTGTTCATATTTTGTAGGGGGCAAGGAAGGTTACTAAACCCAATGATGTTCCTATTTATTTGTAAAGATTTTTTCCCAAATCTTCATATTTCCTTTATTGATGGAATTCAATTGTCATAAGTATGCAAGTGTCTAGGTTTCGTACCCCTTATTCTTGAATGATTCCTTATTATCAAGCTATGATGTGACCTATTTTTAAATTTTAAGTGATTTGAATCCCATTTTTGGATGATTTTCACACACATCCATGATTTACTCTCATTAAAGCTATATTATTGCTCATAACGAATCGTTATGACATTAATTACCTATTAAATGAAATGCCAAAATGGGTCTATAAAAAAACAACAAAAGAAGCCCAAATTAATAAGGGAAAAATAGTGCAAGTAGTGTAGATAGTGAAAGTGTTAAGCAGAAATGGGTGGACAATTGCAGTGATGAGAACTAGTGGAGCATACTATTTTTCTTTCAGATGTAGAGGTAGTGAGGAGATTTAATGTGTGTGGCTAGTTAGAGTATTTCTTAAGTTTAACTGCATTTGATGAAGCAGTAGCCACAAAATTCACAAGGATGTTTGATGAAGGAGAAGCTTCTGCATGGAGTTTAGAGGTGGTTGCTATAGAAGAGTGAATAGAAAAAGTAATTGGGTTACCAACAATAGGAGAATATTATCCTAATATGCATGATGCAAGATCAACCAGGGCTTAGTTTATCATACCAATTGATCCTCAGTTGGATATTACCAAGAAAGGTTGCAAAAGAACATCTCTTATGTCACCATACAATGACCTGGCCATGCACATTATCAGGTACCTCACATGTGAAGGAATATTTTCATATTTACATGCACATCATTTTAAATTGCTCAATTGTATAAGGCATAATCATCTAGTAAATGTTCCCAATTTCTTGCACAATATGCTATGTATTACTGCTAAAGAAACCCAAAAGGGAAAGGAAAATTTCATCACCCATCATGCCCTAATTAAATTACTCATAGAAAGATCACTTAGGGATGTTTCTCCCATTTCATGGGCATAATTTTTCCAAGCTAAAACCCTACAACCTCAGTCTACCCCTAATGAACATCCTAGTGAAGAGAATGTAGTTATCACTGATGAACCTACTAAGCAAAGTATTCAAGATGCTAAAGGCATAAATGTGAAAGAAAATGTGTAAGAAAATGTGTAAGAGAATGTGCAAGAAACTGTGCCTTTACCTATTCAAGAAACTTAGAAACCTACCTCTAGCTGAGCAAAGAGAAAATAGAAATTACAAGAAGAGATCTCTACTCTAATAAAAGAAAAGCCAAACCCTAAAGTCATGAGGAAAAAGAGAACTATGATGGGTCTTGTAGCAGTCACTCCTAAAGCAAGGACACCAAAAGAAAGAAGTAGGCAGAAGGTTGTAATACCAAAAGAAACCCCTGTAAGAAGAAGTCCTAGAATGAGAGGACAAATTTCTAAAGAATCCACCTCATCCAAGCCATCTACTAAAGAATCCCTAGTACAAATTGTTCCTGATAACTCTCCTCCTCACCCTAAAACTACAAACATTCCTGAAAACCCTAATGAGGAATGTAGGGTTGAAGTCAATGAAAAATCAAAATGATATCTCAACAGGCCAACTAGATACTTCAAGCTATAAAGATGAAATAGTTCCTGAGAAAATTTATCCAAACACTAGCCTAGTTCCCTATAAACAAAAATGGCTTATTGATTTTGTAGAACAGTTGTTGAGGGAACTAAGAAAGGGGAAAATAAACTATAAAGAGGACAATGGTTCCATTACCCTGTAGAAACTCCTTTTCTAGCTGTTTGGACAATATATGTTTGTTGTAGCCCTATGGGAAGAAGAGAGGAAGAAAATGAAGAAAGAAATAGTGTCTTTAGGTGCAAAAATTATAGATATGAAAGAGCAATTAGCAAATAAAAAACAAAGGATGGATCATGCCCTCAAATTGGTTGATCAAGTACTTGCCTGTAGACCACCACCATAGATTTATGCTTTGTGTTTAAAGGAAATTTTTCTTTTATCCCAACTTACGTTAACCCTTAAGAATATAAATGTAGAGTTCAAATCAGCTCAGGAATTCTAGGGTTTATACTAAACTCTTCCATCCCGGCAACATAATTTTCTCTATGAATTAGATGTGCACAATTTTACTATCCCATCAGAAACCCAATGGAATCCTTTACTCTATATAGGGGATATACATCTAAGGGCTTTGATGTCTTGGATGTATAATAAAGAAAATTATGATAGGAAACTAAATAATTATAGAGATGAGGAAAGAATAGAGCCCCTTCCATTAAGAGTTGAGAGTAGTAAACTAGAAGTTCTTAGGGACTGGTTTATATTAACTTATGGAGATAAGAACAAGGGAGTAAGGGATAGAATCTTTGCTGGTTGAACCAAGGCCTATGTAGATTATGAGAACTTACCCTACTTTTCCTTCTAGATAGCCATGGTTGGTGTTAGAAGTAGATGGGAAAGATTACTTGAGACATTTAAAAGGTTAGAACCACATAGTCCCATCAATTTGGAGGCTACCCTTCATTGAGCTCCAAAGCATATAGACTTAGGGAAACAAGATAGACCAGAACTATGGTGCCCACTTACTATGCAACCTCCAATGCTCATGTTTCCCTTATATTATAATAATGTTGATAGAATTGACAAGCTATAGGAGGACAATAGAAGGGAAGTCTAAGAAAGAACACAAGGATTCTACTATACCTACAAGAGTAGCAGGAAATGAAGGATTGAAGATGGGGAATTTAGGTCACTAACTAGGAAATGCAATGCTTGAGGACAAGCATCAGTTTACCAGGAGGTAGATGATCAAGTTAATTATTGCCTCTATTTTATGATAGTTTTAAACACTTTGTTTAACACTCTATTTTATTTTCATCAAGACATTTGTGAACTTATGTTTACCTAAACCAATGATTAACCTATGGGTAGATAGTATGTCATATTTTGCCAATATTATATATATAATGTAGTATTTCATATAATCATCAGAATGTGTGTTCTCATATTTGAATTTAATTTGGTAATGCTTATTTGCAAATATATCTACATTATAACTAACCTGTTAGCAATGAATCTAAAGATGATTGGAAGAATTCAAAGATGAACATTGAAGATAGACAATAACATTCAAGGATAAAAGATGTTGAGGTTTAGCCATGGTGGAAAAATTATAATAGTACCAAAGGACATGGCTATGAGTATGGAGGAGCTATGAAGACTTGTTACATTCTCTGCATTTATTATTATGTCAAAGCGGTTGTCTAGACTTTATTATTCCCACCTTGAGCCATTATCTTTTCTTCTCACCTTGAGCTATTATCTTTCCTTTTCTCCTACATATTTATAGCTAGTTTGTTTGCTTTTCTATTTTGGAATAAGTTTCAATATTCTATTTATATGGATTGGACCAATTGTGTTAGGAATTAGAAGAAGAAGAAATTTTATGAAAACAAACGATTAACTCTTGCAGTGAGTTATTTTTATAATTCTATGTATTGTTCCCATGTAATGAATTTCTAAAACATAATGAAATAGTTCTTGGCTTATATTATGTGTTAGTAGGTTAGTAGAAGCCAACCAAGGGAGCCCACTTGGGAGGTGGATTAGATTAGAGTAGTATAGATTTATTTTCAAGCATTTTTAGTATTGCGGGTGCAAGTTATAAGTTCCTTCCTATAGTATCATACTTTGTGAATGTTCTTGTAGCATCTATGAGAATAGTTATAGTAGATTAACTGAGTTGGAATATATGTTAGCATTTCATTGCATTTCTACTATTTATTTTAGTAAAGAGTTAAGTGTGTTAGTTTCCTGCAACACTAGTTTAGGTTCTTTCCTTGCATTTTACTTTCCTACAACATAAGCATAATGACTCATTAAGAAACCTAGTGCACATATTGTGGCGACTATTTCAAGAATGCATCCTTGGATTGACAAGATTAAATGCACCTCATAGTGGGAAAAATAATCCTTAGATTGAATACATTATTCCTAAGCATGGCCTTAAGCATTATTATTATACACCTATTGTGAGGCAGACCACATCCCAAAACACATCCAATCCATTTACTAGTACTATAAACATCCAACCTACATCCCAATGCACTACAAGAATGCCTCCATTATGGTCAAACTCTTCATCTTCCATCCCCCCAAACATCACTATCAATCCATTTGTCATTAGCCAAAGTACTTCGGCCTCATTTCCTTTAAGACCTTGGAGTTTTGGTACAACCCAAGGCCCTGTCGCCAGTATCCCCTTCAGCACTACATCCATGCCCATACCTCAATTAGATTCATCCCTTCTTCCTCAAGTCTATTCATTACCACCCATTACCAACTATTTTTATATGCCACTCTTAGGCAATTGCCAAATCACTGCTTCACCACAATACCCAGTTCTGAATACCCTTCCTCACATTAATTACCTAGCACCTATTAATACTCAATTGTTTTCACAAGCCAGAGAACAACCCACATATATTGGGCAAGGTACACACTCCTAAAGCATGGCCCAAGTATTAGCTACATTAACACCTTTTCAACCATAGTCATCACACAAGTAGTATGCACAGGCATCCCTACAAAATTATCTCATAGGCTAACAATCTAACATATATATCCCTCAACAACAATCTGCCCATCAAATGAAATAGTATGCTCAAACCCCATTCCAACAACCCATAACATTTATTCCACCAGTATCATAAATCGTATTTCAACCACCACCCTATGGTCATCAAGGATTCCCATATCAACCTTTGACATTTGCTACATATCCTACACTGGTGATCTGGGGGATACTTTCATCAAAATTGAAGTATCTCCAAAACTCCAACAATTAGCATCAGATTAAACTCATTGAAATTCTAGACCCAACACAATTTGAACGGGTGAGAAAGGAGTCTGTACACAAAAGTTATGACCAGTCAAAGGTTGGTCAAATTCAGGTACAGAGGCTATTAAAAAGGCAAAAAAAACAAACTCTCCAAATTTGGTCAAATTCGGCATCAAATCGAAGGTCTTGTCAAGAGCTCTCCAATGATGTTCGTTTTGTCAAAAATGGAGATCGTATGTGAAAATGGCGCTCGATTGAAGTCCAAGGTGGTGTGGCATTAAATATAAATATATTTTAAAAAAAAATTTAAAAAATTCCATTCAAAAAAATTAGGTGATGGTCGGGGGGGTCGAACCCGTTACCTCCTAGTCCTAAGGGATTTAGCCAACATCTAGTCAGACTTTTGCGCCACAATCTTAACTAAAGATCTCAACAAATATCAGCGCAATATGATTTGTACTCTCCCTTTGAAGACTGATGTAAATAATCAACCAATGCTTCCTACTAGTAAAGCTAACTACTTTATCTTATCCCCAAAGGAGCAAGCATTGTGTGATACAGATATCAAAGAACTTTTATCCAAAGAAATCATCAGGCCCAGTAACAGTCCATTCTCCTGTCACGTTATGTACGTGCCTAAGCAGGATGAAAAGGGCAATGTCATTCCAGAGAAGAGATTAGTAGTCAACTACAAGCCCATGAATGCTTGTTTACAGAATAACCAACATCCTCTTCCCAGCAAGGATTATATTTGGCAAAGAATTCAAGGTTGCAACATCTTTAGCAAGTTTGATCTTACTAAAGGATTCTGGCAAATCAGTTTGCAAGAACAAGATCGATACAAGACTACTTTTTCTATGCCTCAAGGCTTATACGAATGGAACGTGCTACCATTCAGTATCAAGACTGCACCGTCTATCTTCCAGAGCCACATGGACCGTATCTTCAGTCCATATGCTAAGTTCATATAACCATATATTGATGACATTCTGATCTTCAGCAAAGATTACCAGAGTCATATGACTCATCTAAAGCAGTTCCTGAGCATATGCCAAAGTAATGGTTTATGTTTGAATCCAACCAAGCTGCAGTGGTGTACTGAGAGTCTCATCTTTATTGGGACAAGAATCAAGCCTAATGGTTGATTGTATCCACAGAACCACCTACTTACTGCCATCTCCAAGGTAGAAGTATGAGACAAGAAAACCCTTCAACGGTTTCTTGAAATGGTCAACTACATAGTTGGATACTATCAAAGAATAGCCAAAGCAAGGAAAGAGCTCAACAAGCTTCTACGCAAGAATGCACCACCATGGACTCAGCAGCATGATCAGATCATCCAGTCCATTAAGGATCAGTGTCAAGATCTTCCTCCTCTAAAGATTCCAGGAACAGGCAAAAAGATTGTCCAGACAGATGCCTCTAATGAAGCATGGGGAGCCGTCCTTCTCAAAGAAGTTCCACATGAAGGTAAAGTTCAAGAGGAAGTAGTCAGGTATGAATCTGGCTCATTCAAAGGTGCTGAACTCAACTATCATAGCACACACAAGGAGTTACTTTCTGTAATTAATGCTTTCACCAAGTTTCAGTTATTCATAGGTGATAAGCCGTTTGTTCTACGAAGTGATTTAAAGCACTTAGCAAGTTTCTTCAAAAAAGAATCCAAGCATAAAGTAGCTCGTGGTCACTTATTGCGATGGGTGCAATTTCTTGATACATTTAATTTTGAAATAGAGTATGTTGAAGGCATCAAAAATGTCTTAGTAGACTTTCTTAGTAGAGAAGGTTACCATGTGAATGCCTTAAATGAAGAGCAGGAATATCAAGAGTATATCCGTCCTTGAGCTAATCCAATTGCTCAGACCCTGCCAGATATTGTTTGTAATTTATATAATAGCTCTTATTTTACTCCTGATTTAACAGATCAACAGATTTATAATGATCAAGTTCATATGAGCTATGAAGAAGAACGAGGAAGGCTCGCAGAAGATCACAGAGATCAAACTCTGCAACGACTGCCGCAACCTGACAGGTATATTGCAGTCCCTCTAGCTCCTCTTGTTGTTCCAAATCCAGAACCTGCACAACAACCAGAGAATCAGCAACATGTTCGTATGATTATGGAAAGAAGATCCACTTACCCAATGGTTTGTAATACATGGTGGATTCTAGATACCAGGATGCTAACAAAACAAATATATGATGAACTCCGATCTGTTCATTTTGTAGCTAGTAGACAGCTTCTCACTGATGCACTCATCATCAAATATCCATGCCAAGAAGCCGATCCAAAAATCTCTTCTGCTATAGGAACCATTCCTACCTATGCATCCTGTTACGAATGGCCAATTGCGTTTTCCACAAATACGCACATTCCAAATCAACATCAAAGCCAATACCGCTATCTTTCCCGGCTTGATGATTTTTTCCTTGGCCTGTATCCACATGCTCATTTGCAAAACCCATTACTTCTAAATTATGGATATCTTTTCCATTTGCAGTTTCTATCAGCAACACCTACACCAATTTCCCTTGGTGCATTTTCAAAGTTCGGACCAACTCCCACGCAGGAAGATACCATCAAATTGTGCACTCTTTCTTCCTTTGCAACACAAAGAAAACCACTGTGGATGTTTACACAGTATGAAAAAATACCTAAAGATCGCACTCCTGACATCAGCAAATCGACAGCATTTATTCGAGTAACCCGACGCATCTTCTGGAAGGAAGAATTGATCGAAGACCGTCTTGCAAGTCTTGATGCAGAACACAGACCCATGTCTGAAGACAAAGAAGAAATGAACTGGGAAGTCAGTTTGCCACGTACGCATCAGTACTAGCACTCATCAATTAGGGATGTTACTTGATGCAGGCATCTTACCCTGTGTTAGCAAAACTAAGACAAGGTCGTCAGCCTTGGTAAAATTGACGTCAGTCGAGTTACCCTTCTTGTTCAAAAAGATGCTGTTGTAATAAAGTTGTCGGTGCTCTCCTTTTCACCGCCTTTAGTTAGTGGTGTCCCTGTAGCAGATTCCTTCTGTCTCCAAAGACCTTTACGCGTGTCCATTTCCTATGGCCGGACTTGAATGAATTGTAAAATGAAGTATATCACTTCCATCTATATAAGGAAGGTCGATCTTCATTCTTAGGCAGAGTCAGTTGAGTCAAAGAAGGAGTCTCAAAGTTTTAGTAAGTATCAGAGTCTGTAAATCTCAGATACATAAGTTTCTTATGCTCATATTCTGATATAGAGAGTATGCTCTTATCTCATTCGAGATAATCAGAAATCAGACTATCAGCGCGTGATGTATATGTAAACATTTGTATAAGATCCGCTGCATATCAATGAAATATCATTGTTAAAGATTACATTCACAGCTGTCCCCAAAGTTTGCACCCTCTTTAGTAAATTTGGTATCAGAGCCATGTTCAGGTCTTATTATTATGCTGTTTGTTTCTGCACTTGTCAATAGAGCTTCTTGTGTTTTTTTATGATTCTCGTGTGACGTAAGTCCTCGTGTTGAAGCCGTGTGAAGGCGTTAGAGGCAGGGAGAGTAGCGCACTTCGAATCACCTTGACAGAAAAGAGATTGAGATGGCCGATCCCCGAGATCAACAAGATGCAGATCAAACGACAGAACTAGTAAGTCTAAGTTCAGTTTTTGATTCCATACAAGATATCAATGTGGATGAAGAAGCATCAACCTCTGAGGCATATTCTATGCCTACAGATAGATTTAAATTACCAGTAAAGAAATGGAATGAGATTTACAGTGATCTAGGTTTGTTAGCTTATAAGTCTAAAACTATTTGTAAATTGATAGAGTTACAAGTTGTGGTTAAGAATGATCAGCCCCATAGCTTTATCAATCTTCTATCTAGTAAGGATATACAAAACCTTGTTAAACAAGCCAAAAAAAAAATGGATACAAGTATCTACACATAGGAAGTATTGTGGCAGGAATAGAACCTTTATATCGCAAAGGTATACCAGCAATAGTCATGATGACTTTGCTTGATGTTAGACACAACAGATATTGCGATATGCTCATGGGAGGCATCTCTGCACCCATGGCTGCAGGAGCCACAGCTTTTGACGTCATCCCTAACTTTGTAGTTAGCCTGCTAGATGACCATTTAGCTAAAGTGCTGATGTTCCAATTTGGAACACAATACTTGAATATGAAGAAGGGCTCAAGAACACATGCCTTATGCTTTGCCCTCTATGGCCGTTTGTTTAACACTATCGTTCCTATAGTTAAAGATCCAAGGATTGATAAGAGCCAGAATAGATATTCTTTGCTCTGGCAGACAGATGCGAAGGGTGTGCAGATCACTGCACCTCGCATGCTGTAGTTGACAGACATTCAAGTTCCAAAAGAGTGGATTATTGATATGAAGGCTTTACACCAGTTAGAAGGCCCTAGCAATATGACTACAATAACTAACGTACAAGAAGACTACAATCAGGCCCATATCTCGTTTGGTTCTTCCCAAACATAATCTTCGGCCTCTACTCCTGTCAGACAACCTTTGTCTAGGAGTTAGTCCTCATTAAGCTCATCTTCTGTACCCAATATAGTCAGACAGCCTTCTATGCCACCAATGAGAATACCACCTACAGTACCTGTCAACCCAACTGCTCCATTACACAAGCATTCACCAACAACCATGTCTAATCCTCTTGCTACTCCATGTGAACACCCTCAGTTCATGGAGTTGGATAATGGTGAAATGCAATGCACCAACTGTTCGTTTATACATCCCCGCTATGTCCGCATGATACTCTCTGGTCAACAAACTACTTTTGACCAATCTAGACTGCAGTCCCCTAAAGTCCTTACATTTCATGACTTCATCTTGCAATCTATCGACGATAAGTATAGCATCCCTTGCTGGCCTCAGCACGTAATAGCCTCTGGTCAACCAGATGCCCCTACACAAATTAAAATGCTCAATTATGCTAATTTGTGTATTCAGAAAGCCTTGCTAGTACAACAGAATGCCTTTCAGAAGCTTGTTCAAATGGAACTTGCCAACTAGCAAGCCCAAGCCAGCACTAATGCTAACTTCCATATTGTGATTGCTTCCTTGCAATCTCTTGAGTCGCGCCTTTTTAAGCAGTTTGCCGATACTATGCAGTCCGACATCAATAGTCTCAGATCTAACTATCAGAGTTTTTGCACTTCTAGCGAAGTGTGGTGGGCAGATACCACAAATTGTCTGTCTTCTTTGTCTGCAACATCACACAACATAGCCACTACAGCACAAAGCATCACCACAACTACACAGACTATTGCTAAGAAACTATCAGTCATAGAACAGACTACAACGCAAGTATGCTCTCAACAACTTGCAGATGCACAAGGCATCCATTCTAGTATACAGTCTGTTAAAGATATAGTGATTGATAAATTGAATGCTTTACTGCAGCCTCCACCTGCCAAACCACCAAGTAGTTTTCCTAGCTCTCAGGCAGATCACCAAAGGCTTAAAGCTCTACACTCTAGTAAAGCCCTAGTCATCCATGTTCCTCAACCAAAGCCCCAGGAGTTTGATCCCAAGACAGGAACTTGGAAACAAGTAAATATGGTCTCTCAAGACCCTTATGATCAGCTATATGCCTTCAATGAAAATGTACCTCTGTACATTAATCTCGACAGCTATGACCCTGTTAAGAATATAGCAACATTAGATGCACTCCGTACCTGGATGGATAATGCCATCTACACTACCAATATGACACCAGACCAAGCTATTTGAAAAGGTCTCAATGCCCTCACAGGCATCGCAAGAAGCGCTTGGGATAGTCTACCAACGAATTACAAAGATGATTTAATCAATGCTGGTGTCACAACTGTTAGCAGTGCCCTGTACAGAATGTTCTTGGGTCAACATGATAATGAACAGTGAGCAGCGCTAAAAAAGTTCACAGAGAATAGGATCTGTGACATGAGCAAATTGGATAAGTACTGCAGTGATCAGTACACCAATTTCTATAGATCTGGCCAAACAAATAACAATGTTTGGATGTATAATACGTTTCTCAATGGTTTTCCTCTTCAGCTACAATCTTTCTATAGGGAGAAGATTTTGTACAGCATAATGAATACTCCTGATATGAGTATTAATGATGTAACTTTCCCACAGCTTTATCAATTCATTAAAGAGATCAATAGTGATATTTGTAGCGAAAAGCAGAATCGGAAAAAGAAGAAAGAGGTATTGCCTTACCTCAAAGCTGGACTTTGCCATTGCCAGTCTACTACATATGGCTGTGATAAGCATAGATCTAAGTCCAAATCTTTCAAGAAATATAAGGCTCATAGGTCTTATGAAGATAAGCCTAAATTCAGAAAGAAAAGAAAAATATTCTTGAGAAGAAAAGGTAAAATCAAAAGGAAGGATTTTAAGCCTACCTACTACATTTGCAAGGGAGAACATTTTGCAAATAAATGTCCAGATTGTGACAAAAAAGGGAAGCACGTCCGTGCACTTCAAACTGCTAATCTGTTTAATGAACCTGTTTCAATTGTTTCAGATACCAGTGATTCTTAAGATATTTGCATAGAAGAAAGTTCATCAGACAGTGATGAAGAAATTATGCAAGTACAACACTTGCATATTGCCTCAGAATCCATAGAAGAAGAAAGTGAACATTTCTTCTCACCAGATGACGACGATCAATCAGAAGTATCCTTCTACTGCAATATGTACCATCGTGCTGATCGCCTCACAGATCGACATCGCTCACTCAGTCAAATCAACCCTCAATGGTTGAAATTGACTCCGCAACAGGAGCTTGATCGTATCCAAGCTCGCAGTAATCAGTTGCTGAAACGAAGAGAGGAGTTCATGACTCCCTACACTTTGAACAAATCAAGAAAGAGTTAGCAACTCTAGAAGAGCAGAGGAATAAGCTCTTACTACAAGAAGACGTTGTCCTACCTTAGTATGATCCAGATGCTCTAGGACAAAGCTCATCCTCACAGTCTCATGGTTATGTTCACAACCAGCAAGGTCAGCAGGATTTTGCAAAAGCCTCTCGCAAAAGAATGGCTGTCCCAGCGACTAGCCTTTCTCTACCAAGAAAAAGAAGACATCTCTTGTGAGATTCATCAAGTTCAGAATGAACTTCGAGAGCATGAAGCTAGCAGTAGCTCCATGACAGCTTTTGAGAAGTTGCTACTTGAAAGTGAACAAGCTCAGGAACCAATTCCTGAAGCCGAAGAATCTGCAGATCAAACAGTATCTCATCTGTAGTCTCCCGAAGATGAACCGAAGCAAGTGTTTGGTTATCAAAAAGGTATGAGAAATCCATGCCCAGCATTTTTATTAACTGTCAAATTATCTGGGATAAAACCATAATAGCTATGTACTTTGTTAGATTCAGGCGCAGACTGTAATCTCGCCCGTAAGGAAGCCTTTCCACTTGATTGTTGGGTTCCCACTTCTACTAGTATACATTCAGTCACCCATTCAAACAATCCAATACGCTTCCAAGCACATATCCCTATCCAGTTTGTCTTGCACACTTGTGTTGTTACCTTTTTATAATTTCCTGTCGACCAGTATGATTGCATCATTGTCACACTCTACAGCAATGGTCCCCTTACACAATTGGACATCAGGGTACCTTTATTGACTTCCAATTTGGTTGAGTTTTGCAGATCAATGAGTTTCAAGCCTATTCACCCAAGCTCTCTTTCCCTTCTATGCCAAAACCCATTCCACCTCAGTCGCGTGTCTGGTTAGCCACGCAGTCTCTAGCCACCCGGGGGGATTTAGCCAACATCCAGTCAGACTTTTGCGCCACAATCTTAACTAAAGATCTCAACAAATATCAGCGTAATATGATTTGTACTCTCCCTCTGAAGACTGATGTAAATAATCAACCAATGCTTCCTACTAGTAAAGCTAACTACTTTATCTTATCCCCAGAGGAGCAAGCATTGTGTGATACAGATATCAAAGAACTTTTATCCAAAGATATCATCAGGCCTAGTAACAGTCCATTCTCCTGTCACGTTATGTATGTGTATAAGCAGGATGAAAATGGCAATGTCATTCCAGAGAAGAGATTAGTAGTCAACTACAAGCCCTTGAATGCCTGTTTACAGAATAACCAACATCCTCTTCCCAGCAAGGATTATATTTGGCAACGAATTCAATGTTGCAACATCTTTAGCAAGTTCGATCTTACTAAAGGATTCTGGCAAATCAGTTTGCAAGAACAAGATCGATACAAGACTGCTTTTTCTGTGCCTCAAGGTTTATACGAATGGAACGTGCTACCATTCGGTATCAAGACTGCACCGTCTATCTTCCAGAGCCACATGGACCGTATCTTTAGTCCATATGCTAAGTTCATACAACCATATATTGACGACATTCTGATCTTCAGCAAAGATTACCAGAGTCATATGACTCATCTAAAGTAGTTCCTGAGCATATGCCAAAGTAATGGTTTATGTCTGAATCCAACCAAGTTGCAGTGGTGTACTGAGAGTCTCATCTTTATTGGGACAAGAATCGAGCCTAATGGTCAGTTGTATCCACAAAACCACCTACTTACTACCATCTCCAAGGTAGAATTACGAGACAAGAAAACCCTTCAACGGTTTCTTGGAATGGTCAACTACATAGCTGGATACTATCAAAGAATAGCCAAAGCAAGGAAAGAGCTCAACAAGCTTCTACGCAAGAATGCACCACCATGGACTCAGCAGCATGATCAGATCATCCAGACCAATAAGGATCAGTGTCAAGATCTTCCTCCTCTGAAGATTCTAGGAACAGGCAAAAAGATTGTCCAGACAGATGCCTCTAATGAAGCATGGGGAGCCGTCCTTCTCAAAGAAGTTCCACATGAAGGTAAAGTTCGAGAGGAAGTAGTCAGGTATGAATTTGGCTCATTCAAAGGTGTTGAACTCAACTATCACATCACACACAAGGAGTTACTTGTTGTAATTAATGCGTTCACCAAGTTTCAGTTATTCATAGGTGATAAGCCGTTTGTTCTACGAAGTGATTTAAAGCACTTAGCAAGTTTCTTCAAAAAAGAATCCAAGCATAAAGTCGCTCGTGGTCGCTTATTCCGATGGGCGCAATTTCTTGATACATTTAATTTTGAAATAGAGTATGTTGAAGGCATCAAAAATGTCTTAGCAGACTTTCTCAGTAGAGAACGTTACCATGTGAATGCCTTAAATGAAGAACAGGAATATCAAGAGTATATCCGTCCTCGAGCTAATCCAATTGCTCAGACCCTGCCAGATATTGTTTGTAATTTATATAATAGCTCTTATTTTGCTCCTGATTTAACAGATCAACAGATTTATAATGATCAAGTTCGTATGAGCTATGAAGAAGAACGAGGAAGGCTCGCAGAAGATCACAGAGATCAAACTCTGCAACGACTGCCGCAACCTGACAGGTATATTGTAGTCCCTCTAGCTCCTCTTGTTGTTCCAAATCTAGAACCTGCACAACAACCAGAGAATCAGTGACATGTTCGCATGATTATGAAAAGAAGATCCACTTACCCAATGGTTTGTAATACACGGTGGATTCCAGATACCAGGATGCTGACAAAACAAATATATGATGAACTTCGATCTGTTCATTTCGCAGCTAGGAGACAGCTTTTCACTGATGCACTCATCATCAAATATCCATGCCAAGAAGCCGATCCAGAAATCTCTGCTGCTATAGGAACCATTCCTACCTATGCATCCTGTTACGAATGGCCAATTGCGTTTTCCACAAATACGCACATTCCAAATCAACATCAAAGGAAATACCACTATCTTTCCCGGCTTGATGATTTTTTCCTTGGCCTGTATCCACATGCTCATTTGCGAAACCCATTACTTCTAAATTATGGATATCTTTTTCGTTTGCAGTTTCTATCAGCAACACCTACACCAATTTCCCTTGGTGCATTTTCAAAGTTCGGACCAACTCCCACGCAGGAAGATACCATCGAATTGCGCACTCTTTCTTCCTTTTCAACACAAAGAAAACCACTGTGGATGTTTACACAGTATGAAACAATACCTGAAGATCGCACTCCTGACATCAGCAACTCGACAACATTTATTCGAGTAACCCGACGCATCTTCTGGAAGGAAGAATCGATCGAAGACCGTCTTGCAAGTCTTTATGCAGAACACAGACCCATGTCTGAAGACGAAGAATAAATGAACTGGGAAGTCAGTTCGCCATGTATGCATCAGTACTAGCACTCATCAAGTAGGGATGTTACTTGACGCAGGCATCTTACCCTGTGTTAGCAAAACTAAGACAAGGTCGTCAGCCTTGGTAAAATTGACGTCAGCCGAGTTACCCTTCTCGTTCAAAAAGATGCTATTGTAATAAAGTTGTCGGTGCTCTCGTTTTCATCGCCTTTAGTTAGTGGTGTCCCTGAAGCAGATTCCTTCTATCTCCAAAGACCTTTACGCGTGTCCATTTCCTATGGCCGGACTTGAATGAATTGTAAAATGAAGTATATCACTTCCATCTATATAAGGAAGGTCGATCTTCATTCTTAGGCAGAGTTAGTTGAGTCAAAGAAGGAGTCTCAAAGTTTTAGTAAGTATCAGAGTCTGTAAATCTTAGATCCATAAGTTTCTTATGCTCATATTTTGATATAGAGAGTATGCTCTTATCTCATTCGAGATAATCAGAAATCAGACTATCAGCGCGTGATGTATATGTAAACATTTGTATAAGATCCGTTGCATATCAATGAAATATCATTGTTAAAGATTACATTCACAGCTGTCCCCAAAGTTTGCATCCTCTTTAGTAAATTTGGTATCAAAAATATATAAAGCACAGTTTGTATATAACCCCTTCTTGCCGGAAATTGGAGAGAAAGGAAGCCACCGGCAGGGTTGGAACCCCCAACCAGCACCTTTTTTAAAATACTCAACTGCCAATGCACTATTTTGGCGCTTTAAGATATATTTAGCGTAGTTTTTAATTATCCTTTATCTAACCCGCCAGCCTTATGTTAAATAAGGTATATGGTTAATTTGTTACCCTTAAATTGCCATAAAGCCAAATTTAAAAAAATGGCTAAAGGGGGATAATCGAATATGGATCAATTAAGGGTCCTATATTTATATCATTTTGTTATAGCCTTATTTTGGCTAATTTTGTGTATAAAATGGGGGGGTTAGGAGGCTATATGGGCATTCAGAAAAAGGAGAGAACGTGGAAGTGCTAAGAGTAAGGGATATTTGTTGAAGCATTTATTCCTGTACTTTGAAACAATGTGATGTTGTTGTACGTCAAAGGAATGACTTTGTAAACATTTGTACATGATTTTTGGAGATAATTGGATCGGTCCCCCTATTGGAGCTGGACCCGAAGATGTAGTCCATACGAATGAACTCCAAGATCAAATTGTTTGCGTCTTCTTTCTCTCATTGTCTCTTTTATCAGCTTAATCTTGTTGTTCTCTTATTTCATTTATGTTAATTTGATTCGTTAAAAGTTTTAAATTAATTCTATGTGATAAATTAGCATTCCTCTGTAATAGTCCTAGATCCTAATCAGATCAAATTTGGTATCAGAGCTTTTGTTGGACTAGTATTGCAGATTTGAATGTTAACAAGATCCAGGATTGAGAAAGGCGAAGGAAAGCTTGAGGAATACAATCCTGAGATTGGAAAACGAAGGACTAAACCATCATCACAAATGGCAGACGAAGGTGGACAAGCTTCTCAAGATAAGAGTATTCAGAAGACTCTTCAGAATTTGCAGACAATGGTAGAGGTTTTGGTACGAGAAAGAGAATAGAAGATGCAAAGACGTGCAGCTCGAAAGGACAAAGGGAAAAAGAAAGGAGCTGATCGTGATCCACCAAAGACACCTCCATCTTCTCCTTCTTCTACCCATTCTAAGTCTTCTAATATTTTCAAAGGAGGACATAAGCCTCAAATTAAGTTGGATGTAAAGTTTGACTTACCAAAATATTATGGGGAGTTAAATGCCGAGAAACTAGATGATTGGATTGAGCAAGTAGAAGTCTACTGTAGAGTTCAAAACCTTGTAGATGATGTTGACAGAATTCAGTTAGCCACTCTTCGTTTAGGGGGTGTAGCCCTAACTTGGTGGGAGAGTAGGTCTCGGGATGAAACTTCACAACATGGTAAGTTTAGTTTCTCTTGGTCAGAATTTGTTACTGCTTTAAAAAAGCAATTCTACCCCCTAGGCCATATGCAACAGTTAATGATGAATTGGAAACATTTTAGGCAAGGGAAAGGTCAATCTGTCCAGGATTACACCCATGAATTTCGCAAAAAGGCTATTTCATTAAATGTCCCACTGTATACCCAGGACACCTTACTCAAGTATATAGGTGGTCTTCATTCTTACCTAAGGCATTCTATTCTCATCCTGAATCCTTGTAATTTGGATGAAGTATGTGTCCAGGCAACACATTTAGAATCAAGGGGTAAGGGTACTTTCATTGATAAGTCTGATAAAAAGCCATCTAAGTCTAAGGAAAAGTCCAAAGGAAAAGGAAAGGGTAAAAAGATAGAAACAGTAAAGAAAGAGGGTGAGAAACCCACATGCTCACATTGCAAGAAAGAAGGGCATGATGATTCTAAGTGCTGGAAGTTACATCCTGAAAAGAGGCCAAAGCGATATGGTGGAAACAAAGGTAAATAGAAAACTGCTGCTGTAATTCAACAAGATCTTGGATCTGACTCCAGAGATGAGACAAAGATTGTTGCTACCGGGATTCAAGGTAAAGGAAAAGGTATATCTCTTTCATCAGCTCCAAGTTCTTCTAGCATAAGTGCAAGTACAAGTAAAGAATCTTCTCCTAAGAATGATAAGCAAAGGAATGAATTATTTCACATTCGAGTTGTTATCAAGCATAATAAGGTTGATACATTATTCGATACGGGTTCCCAAGTTAATTTGATATCTGAGGAAGTTGTTAAAAAGCTTAACTTGACTACAACACCTCATCCAAAACCATACCCTCTTGGATGGGTTTGCGATGATGCACAGTTACAGGTAACTAAACAATGCAAGTTAAGATTTGCTATCACTGCAAACTTTGTAGATGAGGTAGAAGCTGATGTAGTCCCTTTAGATATATGTGGTCTTGTACGTGGGAGTCCCTATTTGTTTGATTGTCAAGCTATATTTTATAGGGGGGAAAATAAATATCATTTTTTTAAAGACAAGATTGAATACATTGTACGGGCACATAAGGTTAAGACTAATCTGGCATTAGTCAATGCTGGTCAAATGAAAAGGTTAGTCAACTCTAGTAAGAATTTTGTGTTGATGCTTGTAAAAGCCAAAGAAGATAAAACATCTGAGGCATTTAAGGGATGTGATCCAAAACATAAGGCTGAAATAGTCAAAGTTGTTTCCGCTTATGATGACTTGTTTCAGGAACTAGAAGGATTGCCTCCTAAGAGAGAGATACAACATGAGATTCAGTTGCAGCAAGATGCACCACTTCCTAATATCGGCATGTACCGCTTATCAGTGTTGCAGAATGAAGAAATCAAGAAGCAATTTCAAGAGTTGGTCGAGAAAGGACTTATCCGTCCTAGTACTTCTCCTTGTGGTTCTCCTATTGTATTGGTTCCAAAGAAAGATGGGACTTGGAGAATGTGTATTAACTACAGGGCTCTGAACAAGATAACGGTAAAGAACAAGTACCCTCTTCCTAGAATTGATGATTTACTTGATCAGTTGAAACATGCAATTTATTTCACTAAGCTAGACTTACATAGCGGATATCATCAGATAAGAATTGCAGAAAGTGATATTTGGAAAACTGCTTTTAAGACAAAATAGGGACTTTATGAGTGGTTGGTTATGCCATTCGGGCTTTGTAATGCACCAGCTACATTTATGAGAGTCATGAATGATTTCTTCCATCCCTTTATAGATGATTTTGTCATAGTCTATTTAGATGATATTCTTGTATTTAGTAAGTCTTGGGATGATCATGTAATTCATGTAAAGAAAGTATTTGAAATACTAAGAAAAGAAAAACTATATGTAAAGATGTCAAAATGCGAATTTGCAAAGACATCCTTAGTGTACTTAGGCCATGTCGTAGGGAATGGTCAATTGAAAGTAGACCCTACAAAGGTCGAATGTATTGTAAAATGGCCTAAGCCAAGTACAGTTACTGAAGTCAGGAGTTTCTTAGGTGCAGTTCAATACTGGAGGAAGTTCATTGCAAACTTCTCTTACATTGCATCACCATTACATGCATTAACCAGTACTAAGGAAACTTTTCAGTGGGGAGGTCTGCAACAGAAGGCTTTTGACTCTTTAAAAGAAAAGTTGAGCACTGCACCAATTTTGGCTTTACCAGATTTACATCAACCATTTGAGATCGAGACAGATGCGAGTGGGTTTGCCATGGGAGCTGTACTCATGCAAGGAGGTAAACCAGTCTGCTACCACTCTGAAACTTTTTCAGGAGCAGTAAGTAACTATCCTACGTATGATAAAGAACTTTATGCTTTAGTTCAAAGTGTTAAAAAATGGAAACATTACTTAATGGGAAAGGAAACTGTAATCCACACTGATTACCAACCACTACAATATTTTCACTCACAATCTAAGTTGCAACAAAGTAGGCACTTTAGGTGGATGGGTTTTCTACAACAGTTTCATTTGGTAATTAAGTATAAGAAGGGTTCCCATAACAAAGTAGTAGATATGATGTCTAGACCTCCTATTCAGAATGCTTTGATAATCCTTCAAAATAGTTCTATGGTTCATGAAAGTTTTCAAGAACAATATGCTAATGATGAGAACTTTAAGGATATCTATGCAGCTTTAACCCAGGGTAAACATGTAGAAGAGAAAGATTACTATGTGTAGGATAATTTGTTGTACCACTTGGGAAAATTATGTATTCCTAGAAATGAACAAGCACATTTAATCCGTGAAGCACACACCTCATTGATTGCAGGACATTTCGGGGTAAGTAAGACATTAGCTCAATTGAAAAAATATTGTTACTGGCCTCATATGTAAGAAACTGTCACCAAGTATATAAAAGGATGTGTAATGTGTGCAACCAATAAACCAAGTAATAGGAAATTAGGTTTGTACACACCATTACCTATACCATCCAGTCCATGGGAAAGTGTATCTATGGACTTTGTGGGAGGTTTACCTATGTCTAGGAAGGGTCATGATTATTTGTATGTAGTAGTTGATCGGTTCAGCAAAATGTGTATTTTAATGTCTTGTAAAAAGCAAGTTACTGCTGAACTGATTGCTCATTTGTACTTTCTAAATGTACGGGTTCATTTTGGGTTACCCACTTCTATTGTATCGGATTGAGATTCTCGATTCTTAGGGGAATTTTGGTCATCTTTATGGGGACTCATGGACACCAAGCTGAAGAAGAGTACAACCTTCCATCCGAAGACCGACGGACAGATAGAGGTAGTGAACAGGACAATTGTGCATCTACTTAGAGGCTACTGCAGCAAACATCCTAAGTTGTGGGATGAAAGTCTTCATTATGTGCAACATGCTTACAACCATGTGGCACACTCTTCTACAAAGAGGTCTCCTTTTCAGACTTGCTTTGGTTACTTGCCTAAGACACCAATGGATTTTGCTTTTGGGAAGGACGATGTTGTAGATGGATGCCATGATGCAGAAAAGGCATTAAAGTTCATCTAGAAGGTCCAAGCAATCCATTAGGTAGTAGAAGCACAATTAGAGCAGAGCCAAGTAAAATACAAGGCTCGCCATGATAAGCATCGCATTGATCACCAATTCCAAGTTGGTGATAGAGTTTGGTTACATATCAGTAAGGAAAGAATGCAAGGTGAAGGAAGGAAGCTCAAAGCTATCAGGTATGGTCCTTTTGAGATCTTGGAAAAGATCGGTACTAATGCTTTTCGCCTTAATCTTCCTCCATACATGCAAATTTACTCAGTTGTCAATGTTGAGAATCTGAAGTTGTATGAGCCTCCAATGATCTTGGATGAAGACATGAGTGTTCAGGTTCCATCAGTTGATCTTTCACCAGAGTATATGTCAGAATTGCCAGAAGATGTTATCCTAGACAGGAATGTCAGAACTTCACGAAGAGGACCAGTTGAATACCTCCGAGTAGGATTGAAGGGGATGCATCCAAGCAAGGCAAGATGGATGGAGATTGGTAAAGTGAGGGAACTATACCCTCACCTTCTTTCTGAGTAATCCAAACTTTCGGTGGTCCGAAATCTCCTCAGTGGGGAGGCTTGATCCGGGGGATACTTTTGTCAAAATTGAAGTATCTCCAAAACTCCAACAATTAGCATCAGATTAAACTGCTTGAAATTCTAGACCCAACGCAATTTGAATGGGTGAGAAAGGAGTCCGTACACAAAAGTTATGACCAGTCAAAAGGTTGGTCAAATTTAGGTACAGAGGCTATTAAAAAGGCAAAAAAAATCAAACTCCCCAAATTTGGTCAAATTTGACATCAAATTGAAGGTCTCATCAAGAGCTCTCCAACGATGTTCGTTTTGTCAAAAACGGAGATCGTATGTGAAAATGGCACTCAATTGAAGTCCAAGGTGGTGTGGCATTAAATATAAATATATATTTTTTTAAAAAAATTTTAATTCCATTCAAAAAACTTAGGTGATGGTTGGGGGGGTCGAACCTGTGACCTCCTAGTCCTAAGACTCCGTCAATGACCGTTGGAGCATTCGTTGCTTTTGAAATATATAAAGCGCAGTTTGTATATAACCCCTTCCCGCCAGAAATTGGAGAGAAAGGAAGCCGCCGACAGGGTTGGAACCCCCGACCGGCGCCTTTTTTAAAATAATCAACTGCTAATGCGCTATTTTGGCGCTTTAAGATATATTTAGTGCAGTTTTTAATTATCCTTTATCTAACCCGCCAGCCTTATGTTAAATAAGGTATATGGTTAATTTGTTACCCTTAAATTGCCATAAAGCCAAATTTAAAAAAATGGCTAAAGGGGGATAATCAAATATGGATCAGTTAAGGGTCCTATATTTATATCATTTTGTTATAGTCTTATTTTGGCTAATTTTGTGTATAAAATGGGGGGGTTAGGAGGCTATATGGGCATTCAGAAAAAGGAGAGAATGTGGAAGTGCTGAGAGTAAGGGAGATTTGTTGAAGCGTTTATTCCTGTACTTTGAAACAGTGTGATGTTGTTGTACTTCAAAGGAATGACTTTGTAAACATTTGTACATGTTTTTTGGAGATAATCGGATCGGTCCCCCTATTGGAGCTGGACCCAAAGACGTAGTCCATATGGATGAACTCCGAGATCAAATTGTTTGTGTCTTCTTTCTCTCATTGTCTCTTTTATCAGCTTAATCTTGTTGTTCTCTTATTTCATTTATGTTAATTTGATTCGTTAAAAGTTTTAAATTAATTCTATGTGATAAATTAGCATTCCTCTATAATAGTCCTAGATCCTAATCAGATCAACTGGGGGCACCCATTTCCCCATCTATAAACTATGATTGTTTGTATCTGTTTGAAAAAAACATCACAATGACACCTTTTACTAAGCATTTTGAGATCCCCAAGTTTGATAAATTTAGAGGGAAAAGTGACCCAGTTATACATGTCAAGGAATTCTATGCGCACTGCCAAGAAGTGGCCTATAATGATGTGTTCCTCATGTGACTTTTTTTGAAAATCTTAGCTGGCCCTACCCTTGAATGGTTTTGTCAAATACCCCAGGGCATCATTAAAACTTGTGTTGATCTTTCTGAAGCCTTTGTAGCTCAATATGCTCATCTAGTCAAAATTGAGTTATCTATAGTAGACCTAGTTAATACCAAACAAAAGGGAGGGAAAAGACTTGTAGAATACTTACAACATTGGAAAACCCTTACCACTAGAATTCCATGCACTATCCCAGAACACCACCTTGTCAAAATTTTCATTAACAATGCACATCCTAGTCTGGCCCATCACATGGTTATGAAAAATTTATAAAGATACAAAGACATTAAAGAAAAAGGGATGTGACTTGAGCAAGGGCTCATCAAAGATGGTTCCATCAAAATGTATAAGGAAAACATCTAAGACTGAGGTTCAAAAAATGATAAACCATGCTATTGGAATAAAAATAAAAACATAGTTACTGATGGCATCACAAAAACTTGACATGTTCATGTCATTAGGCAGTGGTTAATATTCCCACCACATTCTGTTAACAACAACCTTACCAACAACAACCACTATTCTATCAGCAACCACCTATGTAGAAAAATCAACATAATGCCCAAATACCTAGCCATCAAAATCAGACTAATGCTATCATGCTTTCTACTAGACCTAAACCACATGTTCAAAGATAGCCTTGGGTGTATACCCCATTGGGGGAGCCCATTGATGCAATATTTGAAAAACTAGCCAAGGATAATCTTATTCAACATCCACAAACACAACCCTTGGAACCAAATTAGTCTAGGGCATCCTAGTATAAGGACAATGAGTGTTGCAAATTTTATCATGTCAAACGATATACCACCGTCAAATGCATGCAACTTAAAGACTATGTCCAAGACCTTATTGATAAAAAAGAAATCACAATGTGGGCATCAGTCTCACCAAATGCAAGCTTATTGATATACCAAAATTATTTTCCTCCTTACAATACAAACATAGGAAAAGCACCTAAAAACACTCCTATCAACAAAGCCCACAATGCTCAAAACAAACAAGGAGATAATTGAGATAAGTCTTAGAACTACACCTCAGCATACTTCGACTATGGCAGCCTTATTGGGTGTGTATCACAAGTGGAGCCTTCTATCAATGTTATAAACATCAAAGGCCCAGATGCCCAATGTGTGGTTACTACTCAATGAGCCCAACTTAATATAGTTGGCCCATCTGTATCTACACCATCACAACCACCTCCATCAAGACCATCTTCATCAGGACCACCCCAATTAGGGCCACAATATTTCTTAGAAAACCTTAGAAATACGCTAGCCTAGATTTCCATTCTAGATCTCTTAAGAACAAGCCCACTTTATCAAGAGATCCTCGATAGTACTCTCCATGAATCACACATCCCCACTGACATAAATGCCATCAATTTTTGCAACTTGGTCAGCCATCTTTTTGCATCATGTGCTCTATCCTTCAAAACCTCTGACATCCTAGTTGTTGAGCCTGACTATATACTCCCACTTCACATCATTGTCATGGTTTCTAACTTTGTAATCAAATGGGTCATGATAGATAATGGATCGGCTTTAAATCTATGTACTTTAAAATTCATGAAACAAGCAGGATACACAAAGGAAGATATCATTAATGAGGTCATTACCATTGAAGCATATGACAACTTGGAGTGCACTATTGAAGGAACCATCTTGCTACTTATCAGAGTTAGCCTAGCCACTCAAGAAATAGTTTTTCATGTAGCTGATCTTAACCTTCCATACAACATCCTCCTTGGCCAACCATGGATTCATGCCATGAAATTCGTTCCATCCACATATCATCAGTGCATATTTTTTTTGCACAATGGTACTAAGGTAACCATCCACATAGATCTAGAACCTTTTACTTATTGCAATGTGATTGAAACTTCATACACCAACCATTGTCCTAGAATCAAAATTGGCCACACCATGGCTAGTTCCTCTTGCACCTACCATGATTTAGATACCATTTTAGCCTCCACCCTTTTCATGGTTTAGATCAACTACCAAGGTTGCGGAGAGTACAATCTCACTGATGCTTTTGTTGTCGATGATTTACTGCTTGATCCACGTACTCAAGGGCACTGACACATCAAAGGCCAAGGCTAGATACAACCCCTTAGATAAGGCAATTGGGCCCTACCACATTCATTACCAAAGGTATCCTTGATGGAGAAGAAACCACTCTAGACATTAGTACATGGCTATACAAAGAGCCACCTCCAAAAAGTGAAGCACTTCTTGATCAACTTAAACAAAAATACCCATGGTCACATTACCTTGCTACCAAACAATGGGATTATCAAGAAGGTGGTCTAGGTCATCTGGAGTTAGGCATTAAATAGCCTATGGAAGCATACAAAGAAAGGAAAAAGAAAGGCTTAGGTTAAGGACTCCCTATAGTTGGGGGCACCATAAAAGAAGGCCATGCCTTCACAAACATCCAAAACAATCATGTCAAGGTTGAAGACATCCCTGAGAAAGTAGAAAAGAAAGCCTATGATGATATATTCCTTGATGAAATTATCCTAGGAGCTTCTATGCTCTACTAATTATCACTAAACCTCATAGATTTACCACTTGCTCACCTTGAACTCATTTATTGGGACCACCCAAGCGTTGTCCATGTTGACAAATTCTCTATAGAGAACACACTCCTTAGATTCATGGGGGAAGAAATACCACATAAATGGCCACAACCACCTTTAGCATATGTCTACAAGTTGGATCCAATAGGTTACTTTGGGGAGGAGGAAATCTCCACTCACAAAATTGAACTAAAAAATGAAACAAAAAAGAAAAAAAAGAGAGAAAAGTCATCTTCTGGTGAAAACTCCCTCAAAGCGCCACTAGGTGACTCAAAAAATGAAAAGAAAATAACGGAAGCAATCGACAGTGAAAACCTCCTAGAGGCACTCGAGGATGGAGATTTCATCCTCCCCCCATAGGATCACTGGCTCACAATATCATCCATCTTGACAGAGGAAACTAGACCGATCAATATTAGTCTGATCGAAATACCTAAGATCACATATATAGTAACATCTCTACCACCCGAGTAGGCAGAACTTCTCGCCAAAGTTCTTCATGAAAATGTTGGTCATTTTGCATGGTCCTATCAAGACATGTCAGGGTTGGACCCCAAGCTAGTAGTCCACCATTTGGCCATGAATCCAAAAGCTAAGCCTATCAAGAAGAAACTCTATAATATGCACCCCAAAGCTGCTTTACTTGTTAAAGCAGAGTTAGAAAAATTGCTAGAGGCAAAAATCATTCACCTAATTGACTACTTTGAATGGATCTCCAACATGGTGCCTATCACAAAGCCTTGTAGTGATATCAAAATTTGCACAGACTTCAAATATCTCAACAAGGCTTACTTGAAGGATGATTTTTCATTACCAAACATAGACATGATTGTTAATCTCACTGCAGACCATGAACTCTTATCACTCATGGATGCTTTCTTTGGATGAAATCAAATTTAGATAGTGGAGGAAGACTAGCATAAGACAACATTTACCACCACTTGGGGGACATTTTGTTATAACATGATGCCAGCTGGGTTAAAGAACGTTGGGGCAACATATCAGTGCACCATGATGGTCATCTCCCATGATCTTATCCATACAACTTTGGATTATGTTGATGATATTTTAGTCAAGTCTCTTAATGCCCTTAACCACTTGTCTCATCTCAAGGAAGTGTTTGATTGATTGGCTAAATATTATCTCATGCTCAATCCTAAGAAATGTGTCTTCGGCATTACCTTGGCAAAGCTCCAAGGATTCATTATATCATGGCCTGGTATTGAGATTGATCCTAAGAAATTAAAGTCCATCATGGATATGGCTCCTCCTAAGATACTTAGACAATTTCACTCTCTTCAACGGAAGCTACAATCATTCAAATGATTCATCTCATAGCTCGCTAACAAGTGCCAACCATTTACACATTTACTCAAAAAAGATCAAAATTTTAGATGGGACCCCATTTGCCAACGCAATTTTGAAGTAATCAAGAAATAATTGGCTAATCCACCTATATTGGTTCCTCCTATTGTAGGCCATCCAGTCATACTCTATATCACAACTACCTCAACAACACTAGGTGCTCTTCTTGCACAACTTGATGATGCAGGCAAGGAAATGGTTATTTACTATACTAGTCATACTCTAGTAGGATATGAGCTCAATTATACACCAATGGAAAGGCTTACTTAGCCATGGTATTTTCTACTTAGAAGTGGTGTCACTACATCATGAGCCACACTATGTAGCTAATATCTAAAATTAGACAAATTAAAGTATCTATTATTATGCATAGTACTCACAAGGTACCTGGCTAAATGGATCATGCTCCTCAGTGAATTTGACATACAATATATTGATAGAAAGGCCATCAAAGTCCAGGCTATAGAAAATCACTTGGTAGATGTGCCTTTAGTTGTAGAACACCCTCTCATAATGGTATTCCCAGATGAACATTTCTATTTAATAGTTCAAGAACAACCATCTTGGAAGTTATATTTTGATAGATCTTACACATCCCATGGTTCTGAAGTTGGCATACTCTTGGTCACATCTCAAAGAGATTACATTCCTAAATATTTTAAAATATAATTTTAGTGTACCAACAACATCGTAGAGTATGAGGTCCTTGTTGCAAGGCTGAAAATAGCCATCAAATGGAATATCACAAAGCTACAATTCTATAGAGATTCATAACTTATTATCAAATAGGCTCTGAATGAATATTAGACCAAGGATGACAAGATTTTGCCTTACAAGGAGTTGGTTGATCAATTGAAGGAACATTTTACTCAAATTCAATTCATACAAATACCTAGACTACAAAACAAGGCAGCAGATGCCATGGTTACTATTGGTTCCCTTTTGGAAATACCGTGAGAGGCTATACAATATGAATTCTTGGTTGAGAAGCTACATGAGCCCACATATGAGAATGATGAGTCAACAAAAGTATGCATCTTGGTTGGTCCCCAATCCCTATGGTACCATGAAATTCATGGTTACCTACAAAATGGTATCATATCTCCCCAACTCACATGAACCCAAAACTAGAACCTTATTCACAGAGCATCTTGTTATACTATTATAGCTCAAACCCTATATCTTCATGACTATCATGACACTCTCTCTCAATTTTTAGACCAAAAAGAGGCTACAATGGCTCTCAAATAAGTACATGCTAGACTTTGTGGTGCTCACACAAGAAGGATAGTTCTAGCTAAGAAAATCCTATGGGCAGGATATTATTGGTCCACTCTAAAGCATGATGCATGCAACTTTGTAAAAAGGTGTTGACCCTTTTAACAACATGCTAATTTAATTTGATCCCTAGTTCAAGATCTACAACCTATTGTGCTACCATGGCCATTTGCATGTTGGGGGTTTGACCTTGTTGGTTTTATAACACCTCTCTCTACAGAAGGACACAAGTGGATAATCACTACCACCGATTACCTCACTAAATGGGTAGAAGTAGTCCCCCTTTTCACTGCCATAGGAGTTCAAGTGTCCAAGTTTATTCTATATCATATCATATGTCACTTCAGCATCCCAGCTACCATTTTTACTAACCATGGAGGAAATTTTGAAAATCTCAATATGGAGGAATTATGCACTTCCCTTCATATCCATCACCATTTTTCTAGCCCATACTTTCGACAAGGTAATGGTCAAGTGGAGGCAACTAATAAAACCCTACTCAAAATCCTCAAGAAATTTGTCAATGATTGTAGCTACAATTGGCATTTACAAATCAACCCCACCTTATGGGCCTATCAGACCTCATTCTATACATCCACAAGAACAACCCCATACTCACTGGTTTATGGTGCTAAAGTCGTACTACTAATTCAGGTTGAACTCCCATCCCTACACATTTCTTTGTGGGGCTAGATATTAGATGAAGACTATAGAGTGGTTTGGCTTACCCAACTATATTTACTTGATGAAAAGAGGCAAGAGGCTTACGAACACCTCATGGTCTACCAAACTCACCTCAAGCACAACTTCAATAGAAAGGTCCATCCATGCCAATTTTAAGAATGAGACATGGTCCTTAAAGAAAATATGAAGGTTCAAGCTGATTGAGAAAAGAAAGGCAAGTTCAAGCCCACATGGCTTGGTCCTTATGTGGTCACAACCTCTTTTGGTTCAAGGGCATATCAGCTATCCACACTTGAAGATGAAGTCTTGAATGATCCCACCAATATCATTCACCTTAAAAAATTCTATGCCTAAAAATCCTTAGTGTATCTTGCCTCCTCAAGGAGAAAGAAGCAGAAGAGAAGAGAAAGAAAAAAACCAAACAAAAAAATAGTAAAGAGAAATAAGCATCCAATGGTGAAAACTTGGCAATTCAAGCACCTTGGATAGGTACCTTGGTGAAAACCTAGAAATTAGGTGCCAGGTGTACTTAGCCTATCTATTATCTATCAATTACCTGCATCTCCCCCATCACCCCTTCACACCTCATCACCCATCTTCCCATTCTTCAAGGTGTTCCAAGAAGTTTCACCCTCACACTCCATGACCTCATGCCATATTTTTCAGCCCCCCATCTGGATCATGTATTCTATCATGTTCTGATGTAGCTATCCTCCCCTTGTACCCTATTGTGTGTGTCATCTCTGGTGTATCATATCTTTGTAACAACACTAGTATCATATGTACCATGTCTTTGTACCAACAACAGTATTTTATGTATCATATCCTTGTAGCACAAGTGGTATTATATGTATCTTACAGATGTAACATTAATTGTATTATATCAAATTCTATCTCCTCATCTTGTGCTTTTTCTCATCATATGCACACCCATTACTTTATTTTGTCATAAGTCCCAATGTCTTTCGCTCGTTGTATAGTCATGCTTGTACATTTTCAAAAGTGCTTTAGTAAAACCCATGTCAATAGCCAGTTTTCCACAAAAGGTTATGGTCGCCAATTTTATCATTATCTTAAACAATACTATCTCTACATTTCTTTAGGAGATATCCTTTCTCCTATTAGCTTGTCAATCTCTAATTATTCTAACCTCTTTGGAAAAATGTTACTTTATCATGGATTTTCTTTTAACATAGGGTTTTCGTGTATTTTTATCTTTCAAAAGGGACATCCCAAGTGATTTAGTTGTTCATTCCTCACAGTCACCATGATCTTCTATATCATGATGTGCTGTGAATGGGGCAACTCAAGAGCATGGTTCTGACCTTGGTCATTTTCTTCTTGTGATTTAGTCAGATATCCCCCTTGCATTTCCAAACATGTTTTCATTTATGATCACATGATGTAGTTGGGGACTATCATTTGCTTATGGATTGCCCAACATTATTTCCATGTTGATTTCTCTAGGACTCATGTGTGATGCTGGGGAAATCCTTGCATGCTTGTTCGAATCAGTCCTATGTAATATTGGGGAAAAGGCCTTGGCATTCCTAGTAACCTTGGCATGTCCCTAATATTCCTATATCAAATAAAGTTCTCACACTACATAGTGGTACTTCTTTATGAAGTATGCCACCTTAAAGCTTCTAATATATCCCCTCAATCTCACTCATTTTTCCCATACAAACAAATGTCTTTTTCCTATCACCCTCAAACACATCACCCTAGTCTCATCCTACAAAAATCACCTCCCCTCTCTCTCCCTACTCCCTCAAAAAGTTCTCTTCTCCTATCCCCTTTTTCCTATCTTCCCAAAAAAATCATACCAAATCCCCTCCCTTCAATCCTCCTACACTCATATTTTTAAGGTTGTGCATACCCTTTCCCCCCCAAACCAAGGTCATGAACTATTAGTGATATTTTGCACCATCCCTAGCAATGGTGCCACTCATCAGAATCTATCGATTCAATTTCCTTATCCTCAAAAATATTTTTTTTATCTTCATTATCATATTTTTATCCCACCCTTATCCCTCAGCTAAGGTTTCACCATCATCCATAGGCATTATTTATCATAGATCACTATCCTAAACCTAGGTGAATTTACCCTATTTTCTCTCATCATGGCTAGAGTTCTTTTTTCAATTCATTTCCCATCATCATATTCTTAGTGATCACATTTCTCATACTTGTCAAAATTAATTCTTTATCATTTTGCATCATCATGGATTAATTTTTTTATCATATTCCCGAATGATAGTTTTCAATTCCTTCATCATTTTTTTTATCATCATGGCTTATGCTTATTTTTCCTATTCACCATCATAGTGTTAAATGCATTTACCATATTGAATCCTCCTAAGTTTGTGTTCACTTATCATGACTATTACCATAGTTAGGATTTATATTTTCATGTTTTATCATCATAGGTTTAATTCATTTATTACATGTTTAGTATATTCCTCATGGTTGATCATTCTAAAACCTTAGTTCATTATCCTATCTTCTCATCATAGCTTTGAGTTCATTTTATCACATTTTATCATCATAATTGGTGTTCACTTTTATTATGTTTCATTATCATAAATCTCATGTTCAAATTATCATAGTTTGCATTCATTTTTATTATAAGTCATATCTTATGTTCTTTTTTGCATTTTTCATAGTTTCATGTCTCTTGTCTAAACCATCATCATAAATTTGCATACACTTTTATTTTTTGTCCTATAGGGTTCATCTCTTAGGTCATGATTTTTTATCATTATTCTTTTCTACAAACATTCATTTCCAATTATCTTTTCCCATAGTTAGCATCATATTACATTCATTTCTTAGGTTTGATCTTTGTAATTATTTTTTAAGGTTATCATAAAAAAAATCATCATCATTCAAACATGTCAAAATCTCATCATAATGCCCATCACATCCTACATCATCAAAACATCATATCCCGCATCACAACAACATTAGTGGCATCCATCACAAATAACATCATAAAAGACATATCTTACTTCATAAATTATCAGTAATATCAAAAAAAATAATCACAACATCATATCCTGCATGACAACATATCAACACTATCCTACACAACATGTCATAATGCTCCTCACATCCTACATCTTAAACTATCAGCGCAATCAAAATCATATCATCAAGACATCATATCCTACATCACAACATAATCAGTGGTATCCATACAAATTAAATCATAAATAACATATCCTACATCATACAAAGTCACATCATGTCTCTCATAACCATCACACCTTGCATCAAAACACATCAATCTCTCATGTATATCAACAAAACATCTGCATCATAAAAATCAAATTAACATCATAAATACATATATCCATATTCCACCCAAAAGAATGATTTTCTCTATATATCTCTCATCCACAAAAGAATACAGAATAAATCACCCATCCCTGCACAAATCTCAAAATGTCCATCATAGTCCAAATATACAAATGTCTACATCATACAAATAATATATCAATACATCGGGTCTGCACCCACAAAAATACAACCAATGGTAGATCCAAAAATCATATATCAAAAATGGCATATCACTAGTCTCCCTCATCTATCGCCTCCTCATCATGGGACTCATAGGTGTCCCTCTCTGCCCTTGGCCCTATTGGTGGTGAAGGTGGTGGCCCCATTTTTCCTTCTCATGTACCATAGCTATCTGCATCATCCGTCCTCCACCCAACCCCCCTATCTTACCTCTGGTTCTACCCTTTCTATGGCTATTCCCTATCCACTAAGACCCACCTGTCCTTTAAGAGCCTCTAGTGCTCCATCCACTCTCCCCTCCTCCCTGCGTGCCTGTATGGGTCTCATTTGTCCCTAATTGTTTTGATCATCTGTAATGCTCTATTTGGTCTGCTAGGATCGCAGTATGGTGCCTTCCTCAGTAAAATCCTAATCTCTCTCTCAGCTCCTCCACCTCTCCCATAATCTCCTCAACTCCTCCATCCCTCCACCCACCACCACCTATGCTCTTAAGGTTTCCACC
Source organism: Cupressus sempervirens (assembly GCA_028749045.1). Classification (NCBI taxonomy): domain Eukaryota; kingdom Viridiplantae; phylum Streptophyta; class Pinopsida; order Cupressales; family Cupressaceae; genus Cupressus; species Cupressus sempervirens. The sequence goes on from CM053792.1 coordinate 832,076,204, forward strand.
TCCACCACCAGTCTATCCTGCTCATGTTGCATGGCATCCACCCTCATCTGTATTGCTTGCCTCTCCATGCTTACTACATCTAACCTCCCCTCTATCCACCCCACCTCTACCCACAGTGGCACCACCTCTATCCTTGCCCTATCCACCTATCCCTATGCCACATCACACTCCTATCATAGTTGATCCCACTCTATCCTAAGCTAATCTCTCTCCTACTACATGTCTCATAGAAAATACTTGGTAGCATTGTGTGTCTACTGCAGGGAGGCATATTGGGCCGCCCATCCATCATCCCCTTCCCCTATAGATGAGCCACCTCCACCACTCCTATCTCCCCCACCTAAAAGCCTTTGTGGCTTCTAATCCTTCTCCACCCCCTATCCCCTCTCCACCATGGGCCTCTGTGGTCTCTGCTCCTTCTCCATCCCCTATCCCCTCTCCACTGCTAGCCTCTCCTCTGGTCTCTCCTCTCTCCTTTGCCTCTACCTAACTAGCCCCTTCTCCTATGCTACTACCTCAGCCTGCTACCATAACCCTCTCACCATGTATTTTCCTTGTCTGGCTACTTGGACTAAATCCCCTACCACCATGGCCACCCTTGTCACTTGCACTCGGCCTACCAGCCTTGGCCACTAGAACTAGTCTTGGTACTCCTATATGGATCCCTTGTCTGCTACCCCATTGAACCAATCCCACTATTCTAGCATTAACTCCCACTAGGCCTGAAGTAATCCCTCTTGCTGGAGTGCTAGCCCATACATAGATACTAGCTCACGAGTGACTTGGTGGTACTAGTTTGGCTCCCCTGAAGCCACCTACACCCATCCAAACTTGCATAAGGCCCTATCTGGCCAGTATTGCTCTGCTATATACTCCCACCACTTGAAGATAAAATATGGTGATATGGTATATAGAAAATATTGTCCCTCCTCTACCCATGGCCCGAGACCCATAAATGGGCTCCATACCACCACCCTAATCTCATCAATCTAGACTCACCAGTAGTCCACATCATCCATATGGTGGTAGGTCAAAGAATCTCCCCAGCTATATGCAATTGGCTCCTCTACCTACCTATCCCTCTGTTCGATTAGCTTGAATGCCGCAATGTGCTCCCATGCCCAAACTTGTAATAGTGTCAGGCATCCTATACTCCTCCCCTATCATTTGGCCCCCTGATACATAATTTGGTGTAAATCACGATATAACTCTACCAACATTAATGACCCCCAGGCCGCTGGGACTTTTGTATCCACTATCCATATGATAACTGGTATCAGCACCAAGGTAACTTCTATCCCACCTACATCTAGGGAAATGTACCCTGATACTAACCCGCACACATAGAAATAGATCCACCTCTCTGCTGCTACTCGGTCCTTGTGGTCATCTAGTGCAAATTGCCCCCTCCAAATCTGATATGCAATGCCTGGCCCCACCAACCTCTGAACTGCTACCTCTGGCATCATCTCTCTCGTCGCTATCACTGGCATCCCCCACACTGGTAATCTAAAAATCTTGTATATATCTTCTAGGGTCATAATCATCTCCCCTGTAGGTCGGTGGAATGTGCCTATCTCATTGTGCCACCACTCTCACAATGTTGTCACCATTGCCATGTAAGTGCATGTATGGGGCAACCTAGCCAGATACCCCAGGTCGATGGCATCTACCCTCACCCCGTCTACCAATGTAAGCTACTCTCTAGTGCATAGTATGGTTGTCCATTACTTGCGTGACACCAAAGCATCCAAAGACCACTACACACCAAAATAAATCACACATCAGTATTCATTTTCATAATTTACATACCCTAGCTTTGCACCCATTCCCCTATCATCTCCTTGTTTTGTCTCCACACTTTCTCTCTTTACCCCTTTTTTTCCCACATCTCTACCACTGTGTTCCCACAAACCCTCACAAATTTGTGATCCTATGGACCAATGTTCTCGTGGGATCACTCTTTGACTTTTGACCCCTCAACCAGCCTAACCTGTATTCTCGCATAGGCTAAATCTAGCGAACCCACTGACCAATGTTCTTGCAGGACTATGTTTGAAACTTCCCCTCTTGGTCTAACCCTATCCCATTCCCATGTTGACTCACCCCTTCCATGAGATCGTGTTCCTGTAGCCAAATTCACATTTTTCCTTGTAGGATCTCTATCCCACCACCCTAACCACACTCCCGCAAAAAATTCCTACCCCAAATTCTTGATCCTATGAAATCTATTTCTCAAGCCTATTTTCACCCTTCCCCTTGCCATTTTTGTGGGATCATGAAATCGCCTATCCTACAAGTGATCTTGTAGTGCCTGCCCCTAGTTTACTTTTTTCTATCATTGCCAAACTCTTTTATGCCAATTTTATGTTTGATGTTTAGTAGCATTACTTTGAGATTATTAGATATTGTTTTAGATTCAATTGATTTATGATGAGATTAATTGGTACTCTATATTTCATGTATGCATGATGATTATCATAGTTTTTGTAGTTATCAATGATGATTAGTTAGATGGTTTATTATCATATGTGTTTTCTTATGAATACTTACCCCATACTGCATGTGTATGGTGTCTGTGTTTGTTTTCTTTATGTATGGCATTCCTAATGTGGTTAAGGAAGGGAGTCATAGTCATTAGCTAGTTAGGATCTACATGATGCACCACTTCCTTCCATTGTCTATTTAGCTTAGAATATTGTATTTGTACATGCGAGGATTTTATGCAGGTCGCAGCTATCAAGTATTGACTTCCCTAAATTGGCAGGATGAGCATACCCTATCGCATTAACTCAATGGTAAGAGAGGGGAGACAAATTCTTAAGTCCAAATCCTAAACCTTTAAGCCATTTGTCCTAATTAAAAATTATGAGAAGTATTTGAGTCAAGTACCCTCTGAATGTGTCAAATGACGTTAATTTGTGATTATAACCCTTTAGTTTGATTTTGCATGTGTTTTTCTATGATGGGTTTTTTTATTTTACTTTATGAGTCTTTGGTGAATTTTCTATTAATTAAGTCTAATTAAAAGATTTAATTAATGATTTAATTTAATGGAAATTATTATGATATTTTAAATATTTTTATTTAATTAATTTGGAGAATTAATTAAATAAAATTAATTAAATTTGAAGATAAAAGTTATAAGAATAAATTTAGAATGTGATAATATTTATTTAAGTTAATAAATATTTTATCGATTTAAGTTTTGAAAATAAATTTAAAAGTGAAAATATATTAATTTATTAAAATTTTTAAGTTCACATGATGTATGCATGAGATTAAAATATAAGAAATTAATAAAACAAGTGAATTGAAGAAAGATTTTAATTGCATAAAGTGCACATGAGTTTAAAATTAATAAATTAATTAAAGGAGAAGTCAAGTGAAAATTAAATAAAGTAATTTAATAATTCATTTGACATGCATGGAAAAGATAAAGAAAAGATTAATAAAAGTTAATAATGAGTTAAGGGTTGTGAGCAAGGAGTTCTCTCGGGTGAGCGCACAATTAGTTCATTTTCAAATCATTGCAAATTTTGGAGAAGGAAGGAATTTTTGGAAAGGAGAAGGTTGTGAGAGAAGCGGATTTCTTTGCAGTTTTCTGAGACGTAGCAATTAGCATCAATGTCCAGGTAGACGCTTGTGATTTTTGTATATTTTAATACGATCTCTCTCTTTCCTATCTTCTTCGTGCCTATGGATTGTAAATTCAAATTTCTTTGTGATGAACCCTTGAACATTTTAATTTTGTAAATTATTGAATGTTTGTCAATATCTTCTGCATATGTGGAGATTAAAAATAAATTTAAAAAACTCATTTTGTAGATTAAAGAATTTAATATTTTTTATTTGGGAAGGTTTTGAAATAAAAAAGAAATTTTTTAATTAGAAAGTTGAATGGTTAAACGTATTTTTCCTATCATGTTAAAATTGTAAATATTATTATTATATATATAAATATATATAATGTATTATGGGGGGGGGGGGGGGGGCTTGTTTTGGTGTGTGTGTGTGTGTGTGTGTATAAATACATATTTATTTATTTATATTTAAAAATATATGTTAAAAAAACTGAAGAGGGAGGCGGGGGCCACCACCTACCCATCCCCCTTACCTTTAATGCTTGTGACCTACGTGTGTAGGCATACTGCTGCATGCAGGCACTACCTATGGCAATAGTTGGCCTGCCGCATAGTAGCCACTGTAATTTTTATAGTCGACGGGCCTTAAATGTATAGTTAATTTAATTTAAATAGAGTTTTGATTAATAGTTATTATAAATTTTTATTTTATATATTATTTTTATAAAATTTATTAAATTTTTATTACATTTAAAATAATTAAGTAAAATTTAAATAAGTTTATATGTATATATTGTCAATATTTAATTAATTTAAATTAATTTATTTGATAATGGAAATTGCTTATTAGAAAAGGGAGATTTATTTAATTATTGGTAACCTTGATATTAATAAAATAATGCAAATGATTTTATTAAACATTAATGGGAATTAGTTGAATAATTTAAATAAATAAATAAATATCCTCTAAGTTATTTTTTAGAAAATTGATTTAAAATAATGGAAGGGTAATTCTATGTTTTATTCGAACAAATGATGGGGTAAATATACATAGGATAAACTGAGAATTTTTATATACTTGAAACATATATTAAAACTTGAAACATAAACCTTACCTTTAATTCAATGATGCATTTTCTAGATCATACTAATCTATGAGATTATTCTGTCTTCTATGTACCATCTAGGATTTGGGGTTTCAAGGTTTGTCCTAGCATTGACCAATTTTAGGTTGTTACCAGAGGCTCAGGGGTTATGTGTTTGTGATGTTATTGTGATTTGATCTCGATCTTTTTAACCCAACCATGGTAATGTGATGATATGCTCTATGATGAGTTTGTATTCAATTTTTTGTTATTGCTTTCCACACTAATACATTTGGCATCAATTTGTGACAGCTATGTGTTGCAATTACGACAGCTATGTGTCGCCACTGCAACAGTAATAGATGTCACTATTTTTTAGTCACAAAATATGACATCTACCCTATTCTGTTGCAATTACGATGCATAGCCATCACAATCCAACCGCTTTCTTGTGACACCAACCTCGTCGCAATTCGTGGGGTATCCATCACAAAAGCAATGCCTCCAAGGTTTTTGCAACGGCAGTTGGGGTTTCCACCTGCAATGATTCCAACAACAACCCCATCGCAATAATTCCTTTTTGTGTTGCAATTGTGACAGTAACGGTTGAACTGCGATGGAAGGGGGCGTCGCCTTTATAGCAACCTCATCGCAATTGTGACGAGATGTGACAGAACATGGCATCGCCACTACCACTCTCTCATCGCAATTGCGACAGCGACGGAGTAAAACATTAAAAAAAAATTGTTGGCTTCTAGCTACGTCAAACAAAATTAGACCTCTTAAACCCTACGTAACTTCATTTGGTTCTTATATTTGAGTAGGATGGTGTCTTATTGGTGCTCCCTCAATTATTTCATGAGATATTATTATCAAGCCATCCAATCGGCTATAGGACAAAGATGATTCCTGAACAAACAAATTAGCAATACGGTCGATCTACATTGCATTTGGACACTTAGTTTGAGGTTCATCTCATTGATTCCCATTCATCATAGGATCTTTATTTGATTAGACCTCGACAGAAAACATTGAGATTTCTTGAGCCCCAAGCCCAAATCGTGCATGCTTCAATCTCCACATATCATTAAGCCTATATATAGAGTTGAACATCTCATAGCTGGAAGCTTCACTTGCATCAGCTCTTAGATGGTGTGAGAATGCTCAGCTCTATATACAGGCTTTATGATATGTGGAGATTGAAGCCTACATGATTTGGACTTGGGGCTCAGGAAATCTCAATATTTTCTATCGAGGTCTAATCAGATAAAGATCCTGTGATGAATGGGAATCAATGAGATGAACCTCAAACCAAGTGTCCAAATGTAATGCAGATCGATCGTATTGCTAATTCGATTGTTCAACAATCATCTTTGTCCTATAGTCAATTGGATGACCTGATAATAATATATCATGAAATAATGGGAGGAGCACCAATAAGACACCATCTTGCTCAAATATAAGATGTGACCAAATGAAGTTACGCAGGGTTTAAGAGGTTTGATTTTGTTTGATGTTGGAGGTAGTTGAGAATGATGTAGCTGGAAGCTTCACCTCCCTTGTCTCCTCCCTTTGCATCACTCCTTCTCAGGCCTTAATATGTCATACTTATGTTTCTTAAATCATTGAGTACTGACAATTTTGCTAAAATTGATTCCTTACATTTCTCTTTTCAAAAGCTTTCTTATAAGGATAAACTATGATAGAAACAATCTCTTCAACATGCACACACTTTTTTGGCTATGGTGGAATAGGAATGTGCAATATATATTTTGTCCACTACAATATCATGTAGTGAAACCGATTATACAAATACAAACATAAAAGTAGTGAAACCATGGAAGCAAAAGCTAGTAAAATTGGGAAGGTTCAATGAAAATAAATATTATGAAGAAAGATTGCAATGATGTGGCATTAGATTGAATACATTGATATATGTAATTGGATCAAAAATATCTTTGGCTATTAATGCCGGTAAAGCAGTAGCATAATATTTTGAGATGTGCGTATTGATCTCATCCTTTTTATTTAATTAATGTTACTTGAATGATTTGAACAAAAACTTACACAGAATAATAAAGCTACTTTGAATTTTAATCCATGTCACTCAGGTAGAAGAAAAATAAAACAACTTTCTTTTTTAATAATATGTATAGCATACTTGAAATGCACCTGTAAAGCCCCATCTCAGTTGATTTTTTGTTAATCTTGGGATGACAATAGAAATTACTGGCATAGTAGGCCTGTACTTAGCAGTCAACCTGGGGCAAATAAAACATAAATATCATGCTGAGAATCAAAATTCGTAGATGTGTTATCTGTATATCAGAAAATAAAATTCACATTGGCATGGCAACAGATAAATCTAGAATTGATGAAATTGCCTGCATTATGAGTTAATGATTATGATAACCAAACCCCAATAGTGGAAAAAATGAAACCAAATTGTAACTTATCACCAATTTTCCAAATTCGATAGTTTCAAATGTCCAAGGAATATAAAATGTAGAATAAGAAAATAATTACTTTGCAATTCATCCAAATGTTGTAAATACTGCTATGACAGAAGCTTTCACTTTGATTGCTGCACTTACCTAAAATAATCACACAAATACTTCTATTTAATTTATATCACTTTCCACATATCAAACGAATAGTAAATTACAACCAACATTAAAATTCATTTGTAAACAAAACCTGATTCATGGCAAAAGGAATTAAAATAATTTTATGTACTTACTGTAGAGGTTGCAATGCACTCCAACTAAGACATCAGTTCACTTTGACATTTGAGAGTCTTCTTAAAATAAACAACCTGATTGTACACTTTCTCTACCTGCATGAAATCATTAGAATATGTTATCTTTTAAGCAGTTGTTTAGATAAAAATATGATATCACAATACATATATTTAGAGAAGGGGGAGAGAAGGTTATTGGTTGACCTCAATTCTGATGATCAGTGGCTGAAACAATTGACTGTAACTAATCTCTATATCCTTCCACCCTGTGCTGAAGAAAAGTTCATTTCAAAGATTGTTTTTCCCCTTAGAGAGTAAATTAGGTGAGATCGAGAAACTACAATTGAAAACAGTTAGAATATATAAAAGAAAGAATGATGAACACAACAAAACCAAATTTGTGATGGGTTTTTAACAAGACACAGTTGTTAGGCGGATAGTCAAATAACATTCTTCTACTTTATCCTTCATTTAGAAACTAGAAACAACTTAATAAGCCATTAGAATGATCAAATACCACATTCTCTCTTGTTTACAACATTTCTCAGTTATCACTAGTCTAGATCATTCTTAGTTCATATTCACCTACCATTGTAATGTACCTCACCCATGGCAATGTTTGATATCCACTCTTTTCAATGATTTTCATATACCTGACCTGTAGTAAAGAATCGCAACGAAAGAAAGTTGTTATAAAGTAGTAGCCTAAATCTAAATGAACAAAATGTAAATTCTCAGCCATTTATTCAATGCATCAATTTACTTGTGGAGCTAAATATTTAAAAAGCATAATGATTTTCACTGAGGCCAATATAAATATAAGCAATGAGCTTGTTCTCATTAGAAATATAGAAGTGAACACACAAAAGGGTCCAACACTGTGATGACTTTTATGGAGTCAGTCCAAAATGACCTTAAATGACTCAAATTTTAGATAAGTTATAAATCATGGTAATGAGCTAATGACACTCACAAAAGAAATAATCTACATTTGTAAACTAAAGTTAAGAAATGACCTGAATTCCTGATACAGTAAAATATGGTATCTCAAATTTGACACAAACAGGTGCCCGCTTTTTTGGGGTTACTTCTTCAGCAGTTATGCTAGAAAGGCTAAATTTAGCCCTCAATATGTATTCATGAATCAAAACCCACATAATAAGTCAATCAAGAAACTAAAACATCAGGGTCCAAAACCATGGTACTATTAACCATCTTTGAACAAGAAAACCAATGAAAGCTGCAAGATACCTTTCCACCAAGAAATGATTTTATTTTCCAAAGAAAAGCATCCCTCTCTAGGGAGTATGCAGAAGTACTCATTGATGTGCGTACATGAGGTGTAGATGCATCAGCTGGTACTAGCAATTCAATTTCAACATTTTTTGCCATACTACAAATTTAAAGAAAACCATGAGAAAAATTAGCAAATACACAGAAATATCAGTCATACTTAAACCATTACCTTAAGCTAACATGTTAGAAAGATCTATCTAAACAGAAGATAAATCAGATCTAAAATAGGCATACATAAGCTAGAGAGATAATTTGAAACCTAATCAGATCTACCCGGCTTCTTGAATGCTTTTCTACTTGAGCTTCAACCCATATCAATGCCTTTACTTGCAAAGTAATAAAAACATATGATATGAAACCTAGTTTAGAAGGATATCCTTCATAACAGAACTTCAAAGATTTGACAACTGCATTCTCTTGAATATATGAACAAACTTGTGTGCTAAGTCTATAGTTCATAAGATCAAAAGTCCCATCATGAGGTATGAAGGATATAGTTCTATCATTTTCAAAATGAGCAAGACAAATGCACTTGATAGAAGAAATAGAAATCAACATATGCCTTTTCAAGGGAAGAAAAAGACAAAGTACGAAATCAAAGGAATTTGCAAGCACTTTAATATAAGATAAAATTGATAGTTTAAGGAATTGAATAAGAAAATGAGCTTGATTGCATACTAATGAAACTTGATGTCATCCAAATCAATTGCTTTACCCTTTGACTCTTTGCCTTGAGCTTCTAGTAGCACCCTGTCATTGAGTCCAAGTTTGCATTCTAGCATTCTGCTGAAAAAAAGTGAATCAAAATACACTTGTCATTAACAGCTAGCTATGTAACATTTTAGTAGTCATGCTAAAAGTACATTATAAATAAATAAAAATTAGGAACAACCACATTTTGCACAAAACAAGCTAAATTTACCATGAAACACAATCAATAATTCAATGCCAAATATTAAATCAAAAGTTATAAAGGTTTAATACTTATGGCATATGTATAAAACAAAGAAATCATTAGTGGTCAAACTATTTTCAACACTTAATAATTATATAAAACGTCTAAAGATATATACATATCAGTATTTTATTCTTTTTCTGTAATTTTTCATACTATTTTATTTCCAAGATCGGTTGTGGGAATCCAGCTTCAGCCTTGATATGGGAAGGGCACGGGTGTTCTGACCAAATTATTCCAGATACATCTATTATAGACCTGAGGAAGGCCAACAAACTATACAAATTGGACCTGGTCTGGGTATGGGACCCAGTGCAGCATAATCTAAACTTCAACATTTGGTCATTATAATTTCACTTTTAATCTGTCACTCTAAACTCTCCAAGAAATTGGACTCTATTCAATCATCCACCACAGTTCATTATTCTTCTATATTTTTTTTATTCTCGTTGAAGCGTGTAATTTGTTGAAATGCAAGTATCTAGCAACGAACTTGGTTGTCTCGTGACCAAAAAATTGTTATTTATTAAATCTTAACAATGAATATGAACATAATATGTGTACTTATAAAAGTTGGACAATTTGTAGATTCTTTGTCAGATGCTAATTCATAATTCTACCAAGTAAAAATAAACACAAGATGTTTATTATCTGAACTCTCATGTGCAAATCCCATTCTTATAATATATGTCTATTCGTTTAGCTATGTATAAGCATACATGGGCCTTTCAGCTTAGAAAATGGGGTTTGTCCTATTTCAAGGCATTCCACAAGTAGGGTACATATTTAAGAAAATAGGTGTGCAGTAACATTATAATGTTCTCCATGAACCTAGTTGGAGTTTACAGTGTTTCAACTTAGCAGAGATTATGGGAAATAGTTCCATGTTTCCTCTCTATAGTCTATTAGTTTTATTTCTAAAAGAACTCAATAATAAGATTATGCATGGGGTAGGAAAAAACTACCTCAAGTATGCTCTCATCTTCAGTGCTCCAACCACATCAGATCGCACTATTTTCCCATTGCTACTCACAAGAATTGTTACACTTTCTACTACATCCAAAAAGACCTTTAATAACAAATTAAAAGCACAAAATTAGTTAAATATCAATTGCCATATTCAAGAAAAGCACAAAGTTAAATTTGGATTAGCCTTCAACCTCATTTTTTTTGTATTGTATTCCTTCACTTCGCTAGGAAACTACATTTATAATAGCCATTGGAGGTCGCTGAGTGACTTCCATCTTGTAATCATCCATTTTGATGAATTCACTAAGAATATTTGCCTCTGTATATTAAGAGTACCTGAAATCCATTATTTCATCTAGTAGTTCATACTGCACAATGGGAAATAAAAGTGGTGAAATGATATACACATATTTTAAATTTTAAGTTCATGATAAAATATTCTCAAATAGTTGATTACAAGGAATTCTGAACCCTTGACCCTCTGTGGCTTAGATTAAGAATAGATGTGTAAACTCACAACAACGATAAAATTGTCTCTCAAAGACTCTTCTTCTAGCTCTTCAAAATAGTGCTTGAATACCTACAAAAATAACACACATGACAATCCAAAACTGAACCTAAAGTTGACATGTGAATCAGTTATTGCAACACACTAATTATAGCAAAAAACAAAGAGGAACATTAACAACTCTTTATTACTCTAATAACACCTAAATATGCATGCAATAGTTGCAAATAAAAGAATTATATGCATACACTAGAATCTCTAGCTCTACAGGTTCAGTAAGTTACCTAAATGTAGTATTCCATTTAATAATTGAAAATAGAGCCTCGAACAAGAAATAAATTGTGAATGAGAAGTGTAGATTTTTGAACTTACATCCACAACTCGATGTAAAAATAATAGTAAGCTTGTTGCGTTAGAGTTCTTTCTTGATGCTGCCATAAGGTAGATATTGTTATGCTGAATGAACATGTAAGTCACCCCATTGTCATAGATTATTGGATTTTGTAATGTGGGATCACCCTAACCATGTAATTCCATCAAAAAACTTCTCAAAACACATATGTTGAAACCATCCTCACACATGGCCAATTCAGCCTTATAAGAGACAAGATATAAGAGAGGGCGGTACATTTTAATGAATATATTCATATGAGACAATGTAATTTATGTGACATTGGCCACCTAAACATCTTTAACTTTTAAGTAATTTGCATACCTCTATGTAAATATTCCATACCTAAGAAGCTTCTTTGTACGACATTGCAATTTTTAACTTCATGATGCACATAGCACAGATGAGTCAACAGAAACTATAGTTTCTTGTGTTCTTTCCATAGTTTTAAAAGAGTTCTTATCAATAGATCCATGTAAGAATTTCATTCCTCTAAAAATGGTTTTATTAGCAGTTTTAAAGAAAGTGGACACAAACTAACTAAAGAATCTTCAAATTGAGGACTGGAAGTTACATTGATTCAGAGCCTTCTAATATCCCCTTAAGGAACCCTATTCAACTCGAGGATTCAACAACATCTTGGAATCCACTCAAGGAACTAGAGTTCAACTTAAGGATCAATAAGAAGTCCCTGACTTAGTAGATCTCTTCCACACACCATACCCATGAACTCACTTCCTACCTCATTACCATAATCTCTTATTGTATCAATTTCCTTCTAGGTCACCTAGTGTACCTAGCACCTCCATCATACCAAAATCCAACTCTAGCATCTCTCACTGACCCTAACACCTTAGACCATCTTATCATGGCCTATCTACCATGGTTCAACTATTCACCAGCTTCCAACAACCCATCTTTCACCATTTCCTAGTTTAGCCCTTCTAGGCCTGTCTAGTAGTCCCGTCCTGCAGAAAATTGCACTTTTCTCTCTAACTCCCCAAACAACCTAGTGACTTAGTCACCTTTTCAAATGCCCTTTATGGTTTTCTTCAAACCTTGCAAATATCAATTTCTCAACCTATGACTGTTGCACCTTTCCATGGCTATCACTATAGCAATTAGGCCTAATTAGCCCGTACCTAACAAAGCAGCTATGCTTTGCACACACACCCAACTCTCCAAACCTTGGAAAAATCTTAAGGAATCTAATAAATAATAGGATTCCATAATTTTTTTGACCCTCCATGCATTTCTAGACACCTTTTCATCAAACCCTCCCTTTAAGGGTTTCTAGCCTAGGGCTTCCTATAGAAGACCCTAAATCAACTCATAAAACCTTTCTATTCAATTAAAAACCTTAAAAAATACTCCCTAAAATGTTTTCAACACACATTTATCCATTCCAAACTCCATTTTCTCATATTCACCATGTGGTAACTTGCAAATGCACCTTCACTGTTTTGTACAACAGTCACCCTGTTGTTCTTTTCTTTGTTCACTATCGCCTACATCCTCCTACACTAAAATCATAAAAACAACATATTCATATACTTAAGTGCCTCTCCCAAAAGTTACAGTCCATTCACAGAAAGTGGGAGAGGCTTGTCTCCATTAATGACTACAAAACTGTGACAATCAGTCACGTTCCCTGTGACAGCAGAGATTTCAAAGATAGTTTTTTTTTTTAAATAACTTACAAAGTCCTTGCCAAGAGTTAACAAATCATGAAAATATTTTCAAGGAGAAAAAAAAATAAATCTTGAATATTAAGAACTTTATTGGATTACCAAGTCAAATCTTGCAATTAGGAAACTGTCACTGTGATAGTGAATAGCAGATTTCTTTGATTTATTTATTTTCTTGTTACATACACCTCTCTTCAACTTATTCCCTTGTGTCTTATAAAGACATTTATTTTTTTAAACATTTTCCCATCTAACTAACTCATAAAACTAAACTAAAGCCCCCTTGGACGCCAACTGCTCTTCTAACTGTCTTATGACAACAAATAGACAGTTTTTATAACTTTTTTAACATCATTACCTTTGATTATCTTTTGTGACCTTTTCTCGGATAAAGACTTATGAAAACTATAATTTAATTCATAAATGACTCTAAAATACCTTTTAAAACACTCTTCACACACCTATAACCTTAACTAACCCCATTCAAGCCTAAGTTGGCTTATGTTGCCAATGTTGGCAATTTTACAAGATCTTGCACTTTGAGTGCATTTTACATCATTTAGGGGCTTTAATAGCCTATTACATCATGTAAACACTACCATCCACCCATAACTCTTCCTAGGACACCCTAGGACTTCAAATGACCCTTTACATCATATTGACTCCCTATTTTTTCCAATTTGCCTATTCTTGGCAATACCTTACATTTTGTCAACTTTGTGAAATTTATTACATTTAATGGCTTTAATAGCCATGATTCATCATCAAATAACTCAATAGGTTTCCATTAGGCATTGATTTCCCTTGTACCTTCATTATCTCCTACATAGCTCTTGGTGTACCCTGTAGGTTCATTTTTTCTTGGGTGCCCCTGCACCATACATGGATTCAAATGAAGGATCAGTAAAATATGGACCGGAAATTGACAAGTATTAACAGTGATACCTCCTTTACTACTTATTAATATCAAAAGTGAGGTTCACCACTATGTATGTTTGTTAAGTGGTGGTGGTGATGGTGTAGGGGCCAATAAGGTTCAAACAGCCACTAGGACATCGTCATTATAGGCTTGTGCCAATTTTCTCTTGGGGTTGAGCCTTAACTTTGTTAATTGTGGATGAGGTCCCCCATTTGTGGCCTCACCAATCCAAAGCTCTAGGTCAAAAGCATTTTTCTTGGGGCTAGATTGTGTGTTGTGTTGTGTTAGCATCACTAATATGATCAAATCCTAATTCCCTTTTCTTAAAATAACCTCTTCCAAGCAGCGGCATATTCAGATAACACAGTCCCAAGACAGTGCTAATCAAGGGTTTCCCTAGTTAATTATGATAATCATATCATTGGTGATAACACAGTCCCAAGACAGTGCTGAGATCCAAGGATGCAATAAAAACACTACAAGTTTAGAACTTCATGACAGTTCAAAACATGAAGCCTTAGATGCATAGGACAACAGTCTAAACATAGGACAAAATAGAGAAATATTTAGTATCTTATTGAGCTTCACTTTGTTTTCAAAATAGTTTAATATTATCTACTAAATAGGGCCAACCATGTGAAGGTGTAAGCTCATTTGGCCCCACCCCCCTTCCCCTAACATCACTCTACATTCCCCGTTAACATCTAACATTCATTCATTCTTTCAACCATTAATAAAATGTAACATTCAATCAATATCACATGATAACATTCATTAACACATTAGATTCGTACACATGCAACATTCATCAATATTTTGCATTAACACATAATTCATGAACATTCATTAGCACATAATTAAATTCATTGAGACATAAAATTCAATCATTATCAATTAAGGTATTTAGATGACAATCATTTCTTTCTTATTATTCTATTTCTTTTTTCTATGTAAGCTCTAAGAGGAGCATCAGTGTCATCATCAATTCCCCCCTCATCAATTGTTCTTTTCTGTATTCTTGTTGATCTCAAATTCCTATGCTGTTGCAAAGGGGGGTCCTCTGCAATAACAAATAAAAGAGTTAAAATAAAAATAATTTATTATAATTTTTACAAGTATTTAATTATTTTAAATAACATAACTGTGGCACTCTTTACCTGATCTGACCACATCATTTTGTCTAGACTCAACGTCAACACGCTCATGAACATCGACCCCTCAATCCTCTATAGCTGCTATACAAAATGTTACGTTAATCCAAACACCAATTGCAATTACATATAAAAAAATTAATAGCAAATGTATACCTCCACTACTGGGATGCACATCTTGTGAACCTTCAGCATTCACAAATTGTGTAGAAGGATTTTCAGGCTGCATTCCAACATCCTACGCATTGTTATCATTGCTTGCTTAAAATAGATATTCTCACTTTATATTAGAACTTAACATCAAATAGACTAATTGGTAAAGTATTCAATTTGAAATAAATTTCATTTAGCTTATTTACCTGTGGCTCAGATGCATCATTATTAGAACCTTCCACACTGATTTAAGCTTGGAGCCATTCAGCCATGGCTCTATAGCCTTGTTGGAAGCCAATTCTCTTATTCTCTTCTATGAGGCATCTCTTGAACTCTGATCCCTGCATTTTTGCATGGTATGGTGAATTTTACTTGCATTATTTCATCAACCAATGGAGGGTAGTTAAAATATCAAAAGGAAATACAAAAGTTGGAAAAGTTGAGGATTAGGAGCATAGACAAGCTAGTCTATCCTAGCATTTCCCATCATAATATATAAAAAATTTGATACAATTTTTCATTTACTAATACTTACAACTCATGTTTGAAGTTTTGAAAAACCACCAGAGCCGAGCTTGTGTGTCTCGTGCTTTTCTAGTCTTGCCTTTGTTTCCTTTGATGTGTCATGCAATCTATGAAAAGTTTGAAATATGTTAGATAGTATAAATATAGAGGTTAATTAGTAAATAATTACATTCTCAATAGTATCACATACCTTGGTGTACTCTACTAGTGTAATTGCATTTTTCTTGTCAGTTTTATACTTTCCACCCAAAATCAGAGCCTACCACTCAGCCTCAGGAACATAGGGAGGACGCTCGTACCTAGGGTTATCTCATAAATTTTTTTTTTAGTGCTCCCTAATATACTTCAAACATAATAAAAGATCACCCTTCAACTTTTTGTCTTGGTTATTCCACATTTTAAGTATTAAATAAATATGTTAGACTCATAAATGAAGTGAAGTGAAGCTACCTTTAATATAGTTCAAGAAATGGATGAAAAGGAAAACTATTCTAGCAATGATATGAAGTCAAAATAGTGGTTTGGGGTTTTAGTTAGGATATGATGTTCCACCAGGTACGTACGGTGGGCCTGAATATTCACAAACACTCATCACCATGTTTTTTTTCCAAAAAACATCATTCCCTACAAAATAATCATGGGATCATTAGTCGATGAAGAGTGATCAAAAACTAAATTACTATTATATCACTATAGAATAATAACTTTAAAGTACCTAGAACTTTGGTTACTTTTAATGGAATGCCCTCATTTTCACTAACGATCAATATGACATTCTTCACCATTCCCGTACTAGGAACATAGGAACATCTAGGAAATGATGATGCAACTCCTATTGCAAAAAGTTTCATAAGTCTTTGTCATGAACTATAAACACATAAAAAAAGAGAGAAAAAGAGGGATTTGTGTACCAATAGATGGTGCAATAATCGATGTCTGTAAGTTGTGTGTTATCGACTCAGCAGTCAGAAAGAGATTTTTTGTTATCCTGGATGGAGGCGGCATCATCATAGGATCTAAAGCTGAAGAATAAAATTGTTAGAGCATGCATAAATATAGAATGCATGGACTAGCATGGACAAGATTGTTAGAGCATTAAAAAAAAGGATTGTTCGAGCATGTATTGTCAATGATTATGATAATTCCTATATATATTTAGTGGAAAACACAAGTGGGGAATGGAACATGTGATCTACCTGAACGACCTGCAGCACCCTCATCATGGGAAGGGGGCTTGAAATCATGAAAAAAACTTTGTAAAGAAAATGCATCCATATTTTAATTAATTCCATAAAAGAGCATAACATAAAAACCATTATTGAACTCTTGTTATAATTTAAAATTTCATTAATACTTACTTTTAAGGTTTCAGAGGTGTCCAACAATTCAGATGCCCTATCTTTTATTTCCTGAGTAGTAGGCTTAATGGTTGCCAAACGTATAACTTATTTGCCAATTTTCTTTAGCAACTTTTTAATTGAACCGATTGGGTCATCGGTCTCTACTAAATCAATATAAAAAGGGTCCTCCTTAGGGGTGGGCTACTGAGGGACTACAAGTTCCTTTCCCTCCCTCTGACCACTACCCCTCTGTGACAGCAATAGTATTAGTATTATCAAAATTACTCCAAAACAATGAAGAAAACAACATTAAAAAAATAACATTTTGCTTCTATCTAGTTTGCACAATTACAATGAGTTTTACTTGCTCATATGTAGATGAGCCAGGAACATCACCAACATCCCCTATGGGTAGTTGCTCCATATTGTGCCCCTGTGTCAAAGATCAAGTATAAAAATGTTAGCCAAAAATTTATTGACTAAATGGTATGTTGGAGTCATTGATTAGAAGTTGGTTTAATAGTATGTACCACCCCCATGATAGTAGCCTCGTTTGTATCTATGAGGTTCAAATTTTAAACAATAAGAAGCTCTTCCCCTGCACGTATTGATTTTATCACACAAATGAATACACGATTTCCCTCGCAGGCCTCAAATATGCAATTGGGTTGATTTATAGTTGACCCGGGTTGTGTACTATTTATAAAACCCACAATATTCCCTATTGCTTTTGGCCTTCCATCAATATAAATAGCCACACTTTTACTTTGATTATTGTCTTGTTGTTGTATATAATTTTCTGAGAGGGCATACCTACGCATGCTTTTTTTATATTGAACAATATGCATCCAACTTTTGTAATTGTAACATGGTCCAACATACTCCATCAATTTAGAAACTTTTTTGTAAGACACCTTTATGCTGTCCATAGAAAATAGGCCCAAACTATGTAATGATGATGGTGTTATGTGATATATCCTCTCGTTAACACAAAAATTAGTGTTTATTGGAGGAAGTTCCTTGGGTACCCAATGTTTTTGTAGATGTTGGTACCTGAAGGGCACCTTGATGTTGCCTTCTGTCTCATCATCATAAGAACATGACCCCCCTTGAGCAAGGAAAAATTTCATGCATTTATTGAATTTCCTTCTAGTGCTTTGACCTCTAGTTAATCTCCCTGTTCTAGATAAACTGCATGTCTCACTTTCCTCTTCTATTCCTATATTTCCCTCACTTGAGGAAGACACTTCTGACAAATACCTATTCGCTAGTACCTACAAATGGGAGAGATCTTAGAAGACATCAATCTTACTATTGATAAGTGTATTAAATAGACTGTCTATAAGGAGTATTGACTTATACCTGTTGATCCATGAGACTATGCAGGATGCTCCTAAAAGGGGTTCAGTTTCCTGCGAATTTAATTCAATTATCGTGAGCATAATCACATCATATTCATAATCACATCCATCATAAGCATCACATAAAAATTAAAAACATTAAAAGGTACACAATATAACACTTAAATTAGGCTCACATTATAAGCCTACTAGGGAAGTAGGCTTAGTGAAGGGCTAAGCACTTATATTATGTTTTCCCTATGAATTTTATTCTAGTTACAACTCCCTTTTATAGATATTTAATGAATTCCCTTTTCTAAACTACACACTTACAAATGCTTTTGACCTGAAAGAAAATAAGGCTTAATACATTCATGCATCAATATGTGTTTTAAATAGTTTTATTTAATTAATTTAGATTAATAGTTAATTTAGATTAACAGTATTCTATTTCTAGTTGAAACTTGTAGCTTTTAAATAGATAATGAATAAACTATGTAACAATATAAGACAAATATATTTCTATCAAGAAATGAATATTAAATAGATTAAGGATTGATGGCATACCTCTAAATTTCATCATCATCATCCTCGTCGTCATCATCATCATCATCATCATCATCATCATCATCATCCTCATCCTCATCATCATCCTCGCCATCATCATTTTCATCGTCGTCATCATCATCAACATCATCATCATCAACATCAACATCATCTTCATCATCATCATCAATAGGAGAATCTACATCATCTTCTACTTCTTCGGTATCTTCTTCTTCCATCACATTATACTTTATTGGCCTTCATCTCGATTCATGTCTAACAACAAATGACCAACCCAGTTTATGTGGAACCTTTGAGTAAAATACCTACTCACATTGGCTTGGAAGAACATAGGGCTCATCCCCAATTGGCTCAAACGACCTTGTATTAACCATTGTAAATCCATTATCATGTTCAATAACAGTTCTATCAGGATCATTTGGATTAAGTCGTAGCCTGTACCATTTGACAACAAAGAGTACTAATTTGAAGGAACTAAAGTCACACTCAAATATATCATCCAAAATGCCATAGCATCAATTTTCAAACTCTCGAGGATGTAAGTCATTTCTAGATGAAATATTAGTCACTTGAAAGATTGCAGTTATTCCTAATTCACAATTTTTCTTCGTGTCATCCAACACTTTGACGTGAAATTTTTGACCATTACAGAACATAGCCTTGTGGTGTTTAACCTACAATAATATGTGAAACATGTCAAAATTATTGTATCATGAGTTGATAAACATATGGGTGATTAATAAATTTTTATGTACTTGGAAATCTCTTAAAACACATGCTACATCTATTTCCCTTTGCGTAACATTGGAATCTCCATTACAATGAGCTTCTTTAACAAATGAAGATACACCTTCCCATGTTAATTTCTGACCAGAATGTTGACATTGTTCAATCGATACTGTCATCCAATCAAGATTGTTTGCAATATACAAATGTAGTGCACCCACTCTCGAGCACCTGTACAAAAAAAAAATAGACAACTGACAACCAATTTATTTTGAAGATTAAGAAATAATTTATTACAATAACATCTTATAATTTATTACCTCTCACTTTCCTCAATGTACCTTTCCCTGTCAAGTACTCCCCTTCTAATTTTTTAAAAGGATCGAGATACCAAATGTGATCTACAGAGATATTTGATGCAAACTTAGGAAGATATTTAGTAATATACACCATAGTCTGGTATACCATATATCCCTCTACCATAGAACCCTCAGGCTATGTTCTTTGTCAAACCAAAGCCTTCAAAGATTCCAGGTGCCTCTCAACCATCCACATTGACCTAGTGTGTACAGGTCCACACAATTCAATCTCCTCAACTAGGTGTATGAGGAAGTGTTCCTATGCATTGAAAAAAGTTGGAGGTAGACACTTTTGCATTTCACACAGTAAATGAGGAATTCTTCTCTTCCAATAGTTTATATCTTCTTTATGGATTTCTTTAGATGACAACCACCTACATTAAGAGATTCAAGTCACAAAAAATATATAGATATGAGGCTTTACAAAATAATATACAATATATTACAAAGCAAGAAAAACAAATCACAAATATAATAAATATATACAACAAATTGAACAGATATGACTGCTTACCTCATGTATTTTCCAAGATTGTATATCACTTGTTTGATGTTATTGTTGAAGGGCTCTGGGAGAGATAGACGAAGCACGTACTATAGTAATTATAAACCAATCATTTCATTGTTTTCTAACATAACATAACAAACAGTACACGTAGTTTATGAATATATTGTAAATATAGAAGAACATAACTTACCTTGATGAAAGTATGCCAATCATGCGTTTTGAGCCCTGGCCCAAATTCACTTTTTTTTATATGAGATTGTTTATGTTCGCAACAAATCCTGTGGGAAATTGAATTTTTCGTATGACTTCTTTTATGGCATCACTTTGCTGCTCTGTTAATAACCAAGGAAGGGCACTTATATTAATCTGATCTCTGTTGCTATTTGAGTGAATGAAATTCTTCAATACAAATTTTGACAATTTTTTCTTTGTCACGCATTCCATCCAATATTTTCCAAAATGTCTCTATTATATTCTTTCCAATATGCATAGAATCAAACAAATGCACAATTTGTAAGTGTTCGTAGTAGGGCAACCTGCTAAATTGTTTGGGATAGCTTTTTAGTCCCTTTGGAAGGTTGTTAGTACTGCCTTGATGACCTTCATGATCATCAATTACACAATTAGTAAACAAAAATCACAATAGAAATATATAAATTACAAACATAAACCATTTGGTGGAATGACATTACCTCAACGATTAATTCTATTATATTTCAACTTCCATAGGTGAGGTGTCATTCTTCGTGGCTTTGATGTAGTCTCTTATTTCCCATTGAAAAGATGTTTTCTGTACTTCAATACTTATGATTCTTGTGGGGGAAGTGTCTACACTCATCAAACACCTACTTTCCTAAACTTTTTGAATGATGAGATTTCATCTTTGGACCACAAACTGGACATGCAAATTTTCTTTTTGTTTGAAGACCTACAAGATAATGATATAATTGGATTATTAAATATGTTGATTTTTATAATTAGAATTATCATGCGCACCTTGAATTCACTATAACATACCACAAAAATGTGTTAGCCTTGGGTCATCATGTATTGTCCATGCAAGTATTGCATGGAATTGAAATTGTCTTTGTCCTATTGGTCTAGACACATCATACATAGTCACACCGTTCCATAACTCCACCAACTCGTCAATAAGAGGCTCAATATATACATTCATATCTTTAACTTGTTATTTACCTACTTGACTGAATAGTAATATTACATAATTATTGTGACCGTTTTATTGCAAGATTTGTAAGTACATGTAAATTAATAACTATCAAATGGTAAGATACCTAGAACAACCATTGCCAACATAATTTGCTCCCTCTTTATTGACATCCATGAAGGAATGTTATTGTTAATAACAAAAAAATGCGACACCAAGTAAATAGATCTCATCTCTCCAAATGGATTGACACCATCCGCTGCTAATGAAAGCCTGAGATTATGAGGTTCTTCTTTGAAGTGTTGCCACTTTTCCTCTATGTGCATAAATTCTGAACCATCTGCAGGGATTCAAATAATGTCATTTTGACTTCTATTGTGTGCATGATAATCCATAAATTGAGCCAAGCTACTACACCTGAATAATTGTCGCATCTGTGGAATAATGGGGATGTAACGAAGAACCTTTTAAGGCACCTTTTTTGTTAGTCGATTTGTTTGATATCTACTTGTATGACATATAGGGCATTGTGTTGCAAATTCATGTTCTTATAATATATAATATGATCATTGGGACAAGCATGTATTGCTTGATACTCCATTCCAATATCTTTCATAACAGTAGATAATTATTGATATGAGTGAGGTAGAATATTTAATGATGGTAACAAAAACTCGCCTATCAATCTACAGTAAAAAATATAAGTTGTTAATATAAATAATATTAGTGGTACATTATTCACCCTTTGTTAACTATAAAGACATATATGACATACCTTAACATACATGACATTGTTATGTTGGATAAACCATTCATAACCTTGAAGTTCAAAAACAACAATATAGCAGAGAGAAGAGTTGTTTGGGAGTCTTTGTATAGGGGCTCATATGCCTTCTCAAGTAGAGGTACATCGAGGCTATCATCATCATCATGATCAGATATGCTTGGACTAAATGTGTCATGGATCAATGTATTTATACCATCATCTTCAATTGTGTTTTCTGGCGCATGATCGTCATCTTCTATGGGATCATTACCTTCACCTTGGATATTTGCATCTCCATGTTCCTCCACTTCGAAAACCATATTCTTCAAATTGTTGTGGTTCATGTCATGTACTTCCTTGGGGAGATCAACCTATATAAAATTGATTAACATAAATAAACCATGATCATCAACTCATCAGCAAGTGATTGCATATGTATATAAATTGTTAAAATGATATAATGAACGACTTACCAGTGGATGATAGTCATGCCCCCCTTCAATGTGACCATTATCCCTACAATGTCTCTTAACTATTTTGATTAGTAGTCTTCTACAGTTTAAGCCCTTACAATTTTTGCAAGGACAATAACATTTTCCATCACCTTTTCTTTTCAAGTTAGACCACAATCTAGCGATTGTCTCCCTATTTTGTTCTTCACTTATATTATCTGACATGATCATTCTTTGCAAGAAGCAAAAATCAGGTTATGAAAACTTCGGTCTACAACTTTCACAAACTAAGAAAAACTGTTGAAAGTACACAAATCTTCTTAGACCTAGCTAAATATTTTAATATTTTAAAAATACTTTCTTTGACTTTATTCATAAGACATTTAACCCAATCACCTTTTATAACATTCAATCAATTGCTCTAGGAAAATTTGTGGATAAGATTATTTGTAAAACTTTGACCAACCGCCTGAAGGTCTTATTTCAAGAGACCTTACAACATTAAGCCACTAAAAGCAATTTCAAAACATATAAGCTAAAATTCTAGTTAAAATATACATTAGATTAAAAAATATACAATTTTCATACCAGAGCGCATGGCTATAACTTGTTCAACGACCTTCTTGCTTAGCTATAGAAGCTCTCAACCAATCAAATTATACAAACTACAAGGCCTGACAGCAATTTCAAAACATATAAGCTACAAGTCTAGTTAAAATATACATTAGATTAAAAAATATACAATTTTCATACTCGAGCACGCGGCTATAACTTGTGCAACAGCCATCTTGCTTAGTTGTAGAAGCTCTCCAGCAATCAAATTATACAAGCTACAAGGCCTAACAGATTTTTCAAAACATATAAGATACAAGGCAAGACATATTACATGACATGGAAAAAGGAACAAAATTTACAAATTTTAGCAAGACATATTAAATGACATCATAGTGCTAGAGAGATCACAATTATATGAGTCAAACATAGTCATGAAAAAGCACATAAATTAGTTATTATATGCAATTAAAAGATATAAAGTTAGATAGGGACATCCATAAGGCATATTGAAGAAATGAAATGGTCATATAGATTTCATATGGGATTTTGAAGATGATAGTGTTCTAAGGCAAAGAATCCATTCATATAACCATAATGATATTAAATGTTTAAGCATGGACAATCATCAAATACCAAAATAGAGCAGCAATAAATCATTAGCAATAGTATTTGCTTGAAAGTTTCTAAAGTCTTTTCAAAAAATCTATTTTGTTCTTTTAACTCTTAAATCATTTGCTTTCATTTCTGTGATGATACAATAGCAAGCAATGTTATTTAGAATTAGATTCAACAAACCTTAGTAGTGTAAATAGCCATCTCCTCTAAACTAGACTCTAGACACGAGGGGGCATTCACATACTCTTCCCCTAAAGGTATCTTGAAGAACAAAAGCCACTATTCTTGAGTTTGTGAATTGCACCTCGAGATAAATGAAGCATAAAAGGAATGAAAATTATTTTCATACATTTAAATCAGGATGTAATATTTATTCATAAGTATATACCTTGCAAGCACTTATAATTGCTATTATATGTGTTGCAGGAAAAGAAGAAGTTTCAAGATAAGTTTACATTGTTGTTATATGTGTTGCGGGAAAAGAAGAACTTTACATTGCTTTAACTTGCCATTGATGAGTACCATCTAAGACTTTTAGCAAAATTTTCCCAAAATTTTTTATCAATTTTTCCTCTCCATAATTATACTTATTAAATAAAATAAACCACACAATTATCGTTTAGTACAGGAGAGTTATGTTCATATGGTAAGAGACAATTCATTTTCTATTATGAAAATCTGGGGATGCCAAATGCTCTCAAATCTATTATATTTACTTTTGTTCTAATTTTATTACAGTTAATTTCAATGTAAATTAAGGTTATGATTTTTCTAAAGAATGATATTGAATGGTCTGTCACAGGTATGTGCTTCATCACTTGGTGAGATTTCTGCTAAGGCTCAATTAGATGAGAGAGCCATGATTGAAGAGGCCTCAAATTCTATAGCCACTGATATACCAACCATTTGTCCAAGTGCTACTAAGGAACATGGTGAAGTAGAGAAACTAGAGTCTTTAGAAAAACTAAAGGAAATGAATGAACCACTTGAGGAAGATGGATGCCAGTTAGGTAAGGTTGATTCTAGTGAAAAAATACTTGAAAATTTTGAAACTCTCATGCAACAAGATATAACTGAAGAGGTTGAGATGCACCCAGTGAAAAAGTAGGAATATCCAACCATAGTTGAATCATCAATTGAAATTCTGTCTTGAAGTGATGATATTGTGAAGCAGCAAGAAGAAGGGTTGCTAATTGTGGAGCTGGTTGCTGGAGTTGATGCTAATGCTTCTACTTCTAAAGAACCCGAGTCTCAAGTGGTACATTCTGGTGCTAATGTTCAGAATGAAAAAAATGTGATAGATAACAGTGATATTCAATGTAACAATGATATCAACAATTCTTTAAGATAGTACGCATCTCTTAGACAATGAGATATCAATTAAAGACAGTGATGCTCAATAGATGTCACTATTATGACAAGCAAGGTCTTTTATATTACAGAGATCTTGAAGATGATAAGAGCAGTTAGGAGTAGCATTATGAAGAGTCGTGACAAAAGGAAAGAAACTAAGAAATGAAGATAATATCAAGGGCACTGATGAAAACATCGAAAGAATGTGATAGCTGTTAGAGAAGATATGAAGTAGATGAAATACATTTTTACACAAATGTTTCCAATATAGGAGTTCTTATAACAATTTTCCATTTTTATTAACTTTCATTATATAAATGAAGATCTATCTAGGTTGCATTGCTTGTAAAGCAAATCTTTATGATTCTAGTAAACTTACTATTGGTAGTTGGGTAAGAATGGCACCTTACATCAAATGTAGGATGATTAGGTTGACCTAGACATCCATGGAAATTATTGTGACTTACATGAATATTAGGTCCTAAATGATATTTACCACTATAGAATTTTGAAACAAAAGTGATGGTCATGACAACTCAGTGAAAAGGATGTTCAACAGAGCATAAGGTCTCGTGAATATTATAGCAGTAAGAAAGAGATAATTGAAGGTACATGTCTTAGAGATAAAGATACAAATTTGTCTAAGAGAAAAGCATTACATAAAATAAGACAAGAACATTGTTGTTGAAAAGATGAATACTAAAATCTAAAAGGAAAGCCCAAAGAACAAGAATTGTAGTGTAAAATAGTGATCAAAAAATTAAAGGATAGCAATAGTCAAGAATCATGCAATTAAGATAGTAAAAAGAAAATTAATGGACAAGAGCCAAGTCATTAAATGGTGCTCATTCAAAGACAAACATAAGTGCTGCAAAAGACTAAAAACAGTGAGAAGGAATTGGAAATATCTTGAGCAGAGATCAATCAGAAGTCATCAAAATTAGTCACTGTTATCAAGGAACAATGTTAAAGGATAGTGATAAAGAAATATGACATTAAAGGACAGTGATGAAGAAATTTTGACACACTTTTATATGTATTTTCAGTGAGCATAGATCAAGAACAATGGTAAATGTTGAAAATAACAAAACAGATATGTCATCAAATGGAATCCATAACAGTGACGACGAGATAGTGAGATGGATTATTATAGAAACTCAAAGATGATAGGACATGACAAGATGTACATTTACCATTTTCTAGAGGAGCATCATCATCAGAGGTTACAAAAGAGCTATCAACAATTATATGAGTAGATTTAATGACATAAAAACAACATGATCACAATTAATTTCAGTGAAGAAGAAGATTAAAACTATGATAAATATTAGAGAGCACGACTCATATGATGAGGGGAAAAAAGAGAGATAATTTCACCTTTTTGTTAAAGGTATTTAGAGTTTTTCCAAGGAAATTCACTATCCTTGGATACATTCATAGCTTTTATTTGAAGGATATTCACCATATAATGATCATCAATTTACTGTCTTGTCTAAGGTGTCCAAGCACTAATGTCAAAGACCATTTTCTGTTAATAATGGTACAACACTTTTGGTGAAGATACAATATCTGCGATTGTATGAAACAATGCTCTTGGTTACACAAAGTAGACCTAGAAATGCAGTAAGAATATTATGATGGCCATCAGACAACAAAGAGTAGTGAGGTGGCCAAGGGTAGAAACAATGTGTGTGCCATATAAAAGTAGCAATAATATATGTATAAGAGAAAAAATAGTGATCAAACAATGTAAGGAAACAGTGAGAATTTATGCATCCAAATAGCGCTACTACAATGCAAAAAACAGTGACATCAGAGAGAAAGATAGTGGTGAATATACATACAAAACAGTGATTGATGTTATGAATAAATTATAAAAAATGAATGTGAATAACAGTGACATGGAAATAGTGAGTAAATAGGAATATCGATATCCAAGGATAGGAAGATCGAAAATAGTAGTCAAAGATTAGTAATACAGCAAAATTGGGTACATTAAATCCAGTTTTTGAAGTTCTTGATTGTAGGGGTATAGCTAATTGGCCTATTAAGTTTTATGCTACTCGAGTTGTACTTCCTAAGAATCCTCCTTTTAAGTTCCAACCAATGTGGCTTCATTTCATGGCTTCATGGTTCTGAGATGGAGGCCTGCCATATGAGCATATGATAGAAGTAAGAAATTGCAATATGTTTAAATGCCATATCAAGAAATGGTCATGTATTGGTAATATTTATGCTAGGAAGAGGTAGACACAAGATCGTGTGTTGTCACTTACAAAAATTCAAGATCTTGTCTTTTCATAGGATTTGAGTAGAGAGGAGTCTCAAGTTGTTTGAGAACTTAAGTAAGTGATGAGAACTATTTTTAGGAAGTAGAAGGTAAGGGTTGATTGGCTTTAGGAAGGAGATACAAATATAGTCCTTCGCTATAATTATGTGCAAACTTATAGTTAAAATAGGATTTATATATCTACTTTCATTAATTTAGATGGAATTTATCTAATCTTTTCATATGTTTTGTCTCGAAAAAATCTACGTGGTACTATTTAGAAGATTCATCACTACTAAGGATGAGGGGAATGATGCAAAGATGGGTAAGGGCTCTTTATCAACTATTAGGCAATCTTGCCAAAAGATCAAATTGCAATCCAAACTGACAATATTCCTTAAGGCTACTAATGGCTCACATATACAAATACAAGGACTCAACTTCACGAGGGTTCTACTATGGTTTCCAAGGCCCTCAAACACCTAACCCATCCCAAAAAGTTCAGTCACCAAGTTAATGGTTATAAAGATTAATTTGAGCTTGTAAACGTTGTTTTAGGTTTACAATTTTTTGTTCTCTAAATAAATAAACCCTCTATGATTAGGTAGTTGGAGCAGGAAAACATCAAATGCTTGGAGTGTATTTGTAGCATTCATGTTTAATACTATTGGCTGCATCAGTGCTCTTGAGTTCCATTTACATCTTTGCAACTCCAATCCTGAAGCTACTATGGCAAGAGGAGAATGTAGCAAATCTATTAGGAGAATATGCACTTTGGATGCTACCAAAATTGTCTGCCTATGCATTAGGTTTCTCAATGCAAAAGTTTCTTCAAGCAAAGAGAAAAGTCTTGGTAATGGCTTGGATTGCCTTGGCGGTGTTGATGTTTCATGCATTTCTAAGCTAGTTATTAATC
The DNA here is from genome assembly GCA_028749045.1 of Cupressus sempervirens. Lineage (NCBI taxonomy): Eukaryota > Viridiplantae > Streptophyta > Pinopsida > Cupressales > Cupressaceae > Cupressus > Cupressus sempervirens. The sequence goes on from CM053792.1 coordinate 832,105,102, forward strand.
TTCCAAGTGGGTTTAGGGTTAGCTAGAGTAGCTATTACATTAAACATATCATGGTATATTATCGATATTAGTCAGCTTTTTTATATAGTTTACTTTTGCCAAGAGCCTTGGAAAGGGTTCTCTTGGCTTGCTTTTCATGATCTATCAACTTTTCTTCGAATTTTAGTGGCTTTGAGTGTCATGCTATGGTTAGTAGCACAATCACTCTTTCTATTTTGTGTTCTAAACTCAATTTCTGGTATAAAACCTAATTAGAATATGCAATGATGGGTAATTTTAAAAATACAACAATTCAAGTTTGATGCGTTGTCTATTTGGTAAGGAACTCCTCCACAAGTTTGGCGCGCTATCATTTAGCAATAAAACTTCCACCCACACAAATTGCTAAGTTGTGGACATTTCTCACCTGCAGAGCCTGATAATATACCCTTCTCCAAATGAATATAACACAAAACGTCGGTGCACATACCCTTCTCCAAATGCATATAACATATGCAACGAGCCCTAGTTTTGTAGGTAAGTTTGAGGATTTTTGAACACAAAAGAAGTTGGCATGAAATGTCTCGCAATGCACCTCAAAGTTCAAGTTTTCAATGTTTGAAATTGCATATAATGCGACTTGATATGCCACAGAAGAAAACCTGCCGAATGATCAACGCAGGCTTTTTTTTTCAATTATAGCCTGACGACATTGCAATTGTAACACCTTTGTTGCTTGATGTCGCAATTGCAATGTCGTCGGGCTATAATTGAAAAAGAAAAAAAGAAAAAAAAAAACATTTCCTCGCCGTCGCAAATTGGCATCGCAAATTGACCCCTAATGTATTAGTGCCAATTTTCTTGTGTGAAGCCTAGGTCTATGTATATGAGATACCTGACTTGATCATTTTTTGAGTCCTCAATTAGTTATACTTGGGTTACTTTCCAGTCACCTTAATGGGGCTGAAGTGTTTGCTTTGATCTTGGTGATGTCATGTGGCAACATGTCTGACTTAACCATGTTGAGTCATTGATCAGTATTATTGGTGCACTTTCTAGTTTCTCATTCAGCACTAATGGGTATTGTGATTTATCTTGGGATGCATTCCAATTGCTCATAGAGAACCGATGTGATTATTGTGGATTATCTTTTGATGCATTCTAGTCACTTTTGTATGACTGAAGAGATTTTTATATGATTATTGATTTGTGCTTTTATGAGCCTATGGTAGGTTATCCACATGTAGTGTTGGGAAGTGGCTTGTAATGGAGGCTAGGGCCCTAAGTGGCCGGCAAGGTAACTCATTGTAAGTTGTTTAATAAGTGAAAATATTACACTAAATGGGGATTAAAATGAACCTAATAAGAGTCTTTGTATGTTCTCGCCAATGCCTTGAGTGCTAGTATAGACTAGGATGGGAGTAAAGAGAATGCTTGGTTCTGACCTTGCATTCTATAATATGCCTTGTGAGTATGAGAGGATACTAGTGGCCACATAGGGATCAATAGGGACCCTAGGGTCCTAAGAGACTGCCAGGATAACTCTAATGTGATTTGTACGATGACACTTGCCCACTTACATAGTAGGTTCCCTACGTGTCTTGTGTGCTTCTAGGAATTAGTTATTGACCTATCTTAGAACCTTTGAGTTAGATTGCTTTTCGGATTTTCTTGGACTTAGCGATTATTTTGATATTTGGTTTGATATCCTATCTGGGACTTGAGACTATCTCCTTAGTGCAGTGGGAGTGGGCCATTTAGGTTCCACGTGGTTAGGTTGTAGTTCTTTTTCACTCTTACCATTGAGATATGTCCATTCTCACCATGGCTAGAGCTTCCTTGTCCACATTTACTTTCATTCTTTCTATGTATCATTTGATGGATGGTTATCCTTTATGATGGATGTTATATCTTTTATGATGGATGGATTTATTATGTATGGTGGATGGTTTCATTTATTTTATTGTCCTTTTATCATCGATCCAAGGAGGATGATGTATTTATATTTCTACATATGTATATTCTTTTAGCCTTTCATACCCAGTGACATGTTCAGTGGATGATTGAGCATTCTGAATTACATTGCCATGTGGAATTCAGAGCAAATGTATATTATTTATATGGACATTAGACTTTATAATTATTCTTTCATATGGATGTGGTATTGATGGACTTCATGTTAGATAAAATTGATATGTGATTCAACGTCTTGGGATCCTTAAGAAATGTAACCTGTTATGTATGCTTATAGTTGATTGTATGTTATTGCTTCTGCTACTATGTGTTTGATGTGTATGATCAATCTTTCTTGTTTTAAAAAAAAATACTACCAAACTTAGTAAAACTTTAGTTTATTTATTTTGGATCCCTTGGCAGGGCATTACATCTAGTATCAAAGCTCAAGTTTTTAAATTGGGAGCTCTCGGTATATTGAAATGCCATTAGTTGTTAACTAGTTGAACAAAAACAAAAACTTTAAACTATTATGTATACCTATTTCAAACTAAAATTTGAACTAGTTGAACTAAAACAGAACTTAAAATTTTAGTTGTATATTTTTCATACTTCAACACTTAGACTTCAAAACTAAAATTATACGTATACCTAAATATAGGCAAACTAAAAATTGAAACTATTTTGTTTGCAAAACATGTGTCTCTTATCTATGCTTTAAGGTAGTATGCCTTTGATTGTATTTGCAAGCATTATGCTATTCTTGGTTAGACTTTTTAGGGGATCTATTTTGATATTTTTAAAAAAGAATGAATGTTGGATCAATATGGTTTTCGGTTTATTATTAAACTAGAATCATATTGCTCTAAGTGACTGAAAGTAGTATGTTTTGTGGTTAATATAGCACCTTGTTATCTCATATATTATTATTGTAGTGTTCTCAATAGAGTCATATCCTCCTACAGGGGGAAAGGGTCCAATGGAACCCACAAAGTGAGTTCTTTATTTTTCCCATTCTTGTAGGCTTCCATGAGTAAGCCTAGGTCTAGGGTGTTAGATTGTGTTAGATTATGGCCGACATATGGCTGACATGTTATAACCCTAAAGCAGTTTAATACTTGTATAAAAAGGGCTTAGGGTTGGGTATTTTTAATAATGTTGTGATACGAAATTGGTTCTTGCGGCGGTATTGAGCTGTAAGGGATTACAGATTGTAATCAGGTTGTAATCACTGGATTGTAATAAGATCGAACTTGCTGTTTGGTGGACATAGCCCAGGGATTGGGTGAACCACGTTAAATCTTGGTGCCTTGTGTTCATTTCTGTGTGTTCTATTATTTTCTGTTATTGGTTATATTTGCATGTAGTTTTTTATTTCTGTCCGTGGTTTATCCTAACATAGGGGGGGTGGATGTAGTGCCTGCCCCTAGTTTACATTATGCTATCATTGCAAAACTCTTTTAGGCCAGTTTTATGTTTGATGTTTAGTAACATTACTTTAAGATTATCAGATATTGTTTTAGATTCAGTTGATTTATAATGAGATTACTTGGTACTCTATATTTTAGGTATGCATGATGATTATTACAGTGTTTGTAGTTACTAATGATGATTAGTTAGATGGTTTATTATCATATGTTTTTTCTTATGCATACTTACCCCATACTGCATGTGTATGGTGTGCATGTTTTTTTCTTTATGTATGGCATTCCTGATGTGGTTAATGAAGGGAGTCGTAGTCACCTGCTAGTCAGGATGTACATGATGCACCACTTCCTGCCATTACCTGTTTAGCTTAGAAAATTGTGTTTGTACATGTGTAGATTTTATTCAGGTTGCAGGTACTAGGTATTGACATCCCTGAATTGCCAGGATGAGCATACCCTATCACATTATCTCAATGGTAAGAGAGGGGAGATAAATTCTTAAGTCCAAACCCTAAACCTTTAAGCCATTTCTCCTAATTGAAAATTATGACAAGTATCTGAGTTGAGTACCCTTCGAATGCAATGGATGACATTAATTCATGATTATAACCCTTTAGTTTGATTTTGTATGTGTTTTTCTATGATGGATTTTCGTACTTTACTTTATGAGTCTTTAGTGAATTTTCTATTAATTAAGTCTAATTAAAATATTTAATTAATGATTTAATTTAATGAAAAATATTCTGATATTTTAAATATTTAATTAAATTAATTTGGAGAATCAATTAAATAAAATGAATTAGATTTGAAGATAAAAGTTATAAGAATAAATTTAAAATGTGATAATATTTATTTACGTTAATAAATATTTTTCAATTAAGTTTCAAAATAAATTTAAAAGTGAAAATATATTGATTTATTAAAAGTTTTAAGTTTTCATGATGTATGCATGAGATTAAAATATAAGAAACTAATAAAACAAGTGAATTTAATAAAGATATGTTAATTGCATAAAGTGTGCATGAGTTTAAAATTAATAAATTAATTAAAGGAGAAGTCAAGTGAAAATTAAATAAAGTAATTTAATAATTCATTTGACATGCATGGAAAAGATGAAGAAAAGATTAATAAAAGTTAATATTGAGTTAAGGGTTGTGAGTAAGGAGTTCTCTCAAGTGAGGGCATGATTAGTGCCTCGATTTTTGGGAGAGAACTCCATATCACAACTTGGGGGTTCATTTTTGAATCACCGCAAATTTTTGAGAAAGAAGAAATTTTCAAAAAGGAGAAAGTTCTGAGAGGAGCAAATTTCTCTATAGTTTTCTAAGACATAGCGATAAGTATCAGTGTCCAGGTAGACACTTGTGATTTTTGCATATTTTAATACGCTCTCTCTCTCTCTCTTTCTTGTCTTCTTTGTGCCTATGGATTGTAAATCTAAATTTCTCTGTGATGAACCCTTGAACATTTCAATGTCATAAATTACTAAATGTCTGTCAATATCTTCTACATACGTGGAGATTAGAAAAGAAATCAAAAACCCTTGTTTTGTAGATTAAAGAATTTAATATTTTTTATTCGAGAAGTGTTTGAAATAAAAAATATTTTTTTTTATTAGAAAGTTGAATGGTTAAACATATTTTTCCTATCAGGCTAAAATTGTAAATATTATTAAAACTATATACATTTAAAATGTATTATGGGGGGGTCTTGTTTTGGTAAATATATATAAATTTATATTAATATATATATAAATATATTAAAAATATATGAAGTGGGAGGTAGGGGCCACCACCTACCCCACCCCGTTATCTTTAATGCCCGTGGCCTGCTTGTATAGGCATACTATTGTACGCAGGCACTACCTACGGTAGCAGTCGACCTATCATACGATAGCCGCCATAATTCTTATGGCTAGAAAGCCTTAAACGTATAGTTTAAAAGTTTGTTTTTTTTTACTTTTAATAATTTAATTTAAATTAAGTTTTGATTAATGGTTATTATAAATTTTTATTTTATATATTATTTTTATAAAATTTATTAAAGGTTTATGACATTTAAAATAATTAATCAAAATTTAAATTAGTTTATATGTATATATTCTAAACAGTTAATTAATTTAAATTTAATTTAAATTAATTTATTTGATAGTGGAAGTTGCTTATTAGAAAAGGGAGATTTATTTAATTATTGGTAACCTTGATTTTAATAAAATAATGCAAATGATTTTATTAAAAATCAATAGGAATTAGTTTAATAATTTAAATAAATAAATAATTATCCTCTGAGTTTTTTTTAGAAAATTGATTTAAAATAATGCAAGGTTAATTCTATGTTTTATTTGAACAAATGATGGGGTAAATATACATAGGATAAACTAAGAATATTTATATACTTGAAACATATATTAAAACTTGAAACTAAAACCTTACCTTTAATTCAATGATGTGTTTTATAGATCATACCAATCTATGAGATTATTCTGTCTTCTATGTATTGTCTATGATTTGGGGTTTTAGGGTTTGTCCTAGCATTGACCAATCTTAGGTTGTTACTAGAGGCTCAAGTGTTATGTGTTTGTGATGTTATGGTGATTCACTGCTAGGGTACTCGTTGTAAGTTGTTTAATAAGTGAAAACATTACACTAAATGGGGATCAAAATGAACCTAATAAAAGTCTTTGTATGCTCTCACCAATGCCTCAAGTGGTAGTACAGACTAGGTTGGGAGTAGAGAGAACACTTGGTTGTGACCTTGCATTCTGTAGTATGCCTTGTCAATACGAGAGGATACTAGTGCTTACATAGGGATCACTAGGGACCCTAGGGTCCTAAGAGACTGCTAGGGTAACTCCAACATGATTCGTATGATGACACTTGCCCACTTACATAGTAGGTTTCCTACGTGTCTTGTGTGCCTCTAGGAATTAATTTTCAACCTATCTTAGAACCTTTGAGTTAGATTGCCTTTAGGATTTTCTTGGACTTAGCAAGTATTTTGATATTTGGTTTGATATCCTATTTGGGACTTAAGACTATCTCCTCAGCATAGTGGGAGTGGGCTATTTAGGTTCCACGTGGTCGGGTGGTAGTACTTTTCTACTCTTACCATTGAGATTCGACTATTGTCACCATGGCTGGAGCTTCCTTTTCTGCATTTACTTTTATTCTTTCTATGTATCATTTGATGGATGGTTATACTGTATGATGGATGTTATATCTTTTATGATGGGTGGATGTATTATGTATGGTGGATAGTTTCATTTATTTTATTTTCCTTATATCATGGATTTGACAAGGAGGATGTATTTCTATTTCTACATATTTATATTCTTTTAGCCTTTCATACCCTTTGACATGTTCAGTGGATGATTGAGCATTCTGGATTACATTGCCATGTAGAATTCAAAACAAATGTATATTATTTATATCAAAATTGGACTTTATAATTATTCTTTCATATGGATGTGGTATTGATGGACTTAGTGTTAGATTAAATTGATATCTGATTCAAAGTCTTGGGACCCTTAAGAAATGTAACCTGTTATGTATGCTTATAGTTGATTGTATGTTATTTCTTCCGCTACTATGTGTTTGATGTGTATGATCAATCTTTCTTGTTTAAAAATAATAATACTACCAAACTTAGTTAAACTTTAGGTTATTTCTTTTGGATCCCTTGACAGGGCATTATAGATCTCGCTAGACCCATGTCTGCAGGATCATATTTTCTACTTGGTAGGAACGCTATAACTGATAACACACAAATATGCAAGAAATTTTTTCAACCCTACCAAATTATCTAGTGTCTACCACACTTGTACTTATCACACCACGTCTAATCAATGCGCCGATCATCCAATCATTGCCATCATCTTGTCTAAATCAAAGCTCCTAGTAGCAATATCTCCTCATCAATCTGAAAGCAAATAACCCTTTCTAGGCCCCTTTCTAGCCTCTTATAGGCTCCCTAAGGTGCCCTATCTTCCTCTATGACCCTCTAGCACCCTCCTTTTTCCCCCTGCCCTTTTTCTTGTTGCTATTTCCTCTCTTTTTTACCTTCCAACCCCTTTTGTCACCCTTAGCTTACTGCAACTTTTCAATAAGTCGTCATGCCTCCTTTTCTTTCCCCTCAACCTTCTTAAGGGGGCATCATGCAATCCATTTTCTGCTCTTCTACCTGAAACTAGGGCAACTATGTTGCTTTAAAAATTCTTCTTCCCATCGTCAGTATTCAAACTTCTTTGAAATAATGTTGTTCCAACACTATGTCAAAAAGGAGCAAAATGTAGAGACCTAAATCTGATTACATCATTTATGATAAAATGAAATAAAATAAAATAAAATGATAAAATAAAATTTAATTAACTAAAAGTCCAATTGATAAAATAAAATGATAACCCAAAATCAACTTATCAATTAAAACCTTATTACTCTATTAAATTAAATAAATCTACAAATCTATTTAATTTAATCTGACATCTCCTATTTATTAAATAAATCATTTAATAAATTATCACAAACCTTTAAAAACATCCCTAAACCCAACCTTTACTCCTAATCCAACCCATTCACCCATACTAACCTCACTTAGCCACCTAACTAACCCATCCCATCAAAGCTAAGCCAATTGCCCCCTAACCCCATTTCTAAGCTAATCTTAATCCCTGTCCTAAACATGTACACAAATTTAAGCAAGGGTTAAGACTTGATAACCCAAGCTAAAGTCAACAATCCCATCCTCACCCTCACCATCAAGTATTTATGGCTCTTACACAATCATTAAAAGTTCTCACAAAGAATTTATGAACATTTATGAAGCCCTTATCTCTTGAGCCTCCTTTTTTGACTATCTCTCTTTCCCTTCCCTCCATCCAATCACCCTGTGACATGTGTCACCTCCTAATTGGCTCCAAACTAGCATAATCCATGTGCTTTCTTTTAGGACATCCTAGCCCTCCATAAGTTTTTCTCAATCCTTACATCTTGGTCATTCATCTCTCCACTCCTTAACCTATAAATGAAATGCTCTCCCTTCACAAATATCATCCACTTTTAATGCAAATTTATAATGCTATTTTGAGAGCCTAAAAAATACCAAAATACCATCATAATGCTGAATCCCTCCATACCCCCATTGCTAAAACCTTCATCCATACACACACTTGGTAAAAACCCCCATCCTTTGGAAGCTTGAGCACAATGTGAGCATATGTCGCCTCCCATCAGGGACATATCTATGTCATCATGGGTTACACCACAAGGAGCCTACCATTCTTGGTTTGCCCTCTTTCTTAGTGATAACCTTGGTCCTATAATAAGTGTTAACTACTTAGTTGTGTTAATTCTTTCATTATTAGTTAGTATTCATTTTACACTACTAGATTAGGTGATACACTTACAATCTTTACCAAATAATTGTGCAACCTTTCATACCATTCTTTGGGGGCTCATTTCAATCCATATAGTGCTTTGTGCAACTTACATACCGTGTTCTTCTTGTTGGGATCCAAAAATCCTTTTGGTTTTTCAATATAAACTTCTTCTTCTAGTATTCCATTTAGAAATGCAAATTTGACATCCGTTTAGTACACTTTAAATCCTTTGTAAGAAGAATATGAAAGTAGAGTTCTAACTCCTTCCAATCTTGCAATTGGGAAAAACGTTTCCCCATAGTTAATACCTTCTTCTTATGCATATGCTTTACACACCAATCTAGCCTTGTTCCATGTGACTTCTCCTTTCTCATTCAATTTGTTCTTGAATAGCTACTTGGTTCCAATAATGTTTTTGTCCTTAGGTCTAGGTACTAGTGTCCAAATTTTATTTTTTTCTATTTGTTCAATTTCCTCATTCATTCCATGAATCCACTCTTCATTATCCAAGGTATCTTTTACTATATTAGGTTCAATCTTATAAAGTAAAAATGTATAACTTCTAAGTCTTTTCCTTGTCATAACTCTAGAGTCCTTATATCCAATTATTTATTTAGGTGTATGGTGTCTTCTCATATACTTTTCTAATGTAGGTTCTTTTTTTTTTTCTTCTTGCATAGGTTCATCTTTAAATTGATTTCAACTCCATTTTGTATCTTTGCTTCTAGTTCTAGTTCAATTTTTTCTTGTTTGACATTGTCTTTTTTATGTTTGACATCTACTACATGTATCTTGGCATCATTCTTATGAGGCTCGACACCTGCTATTATGGCTCAACATTCACTTCTTGTTGTTTCTCTGTGGCTTTATTCTCTTTCTTAGGTAAGGTTCAAGGATCACATTGAATAACATATATGAATTTGTTGTAATTTTCAAGTTTTGTTTGGAATTCAACTTCATTTCTTTCTGCATATTCATCAACTTTCACACTTTCACTTTCTACAACTTTGTTGGTATTAGAATTCAAACAATTATAAGGTTTCCTCTTAGTGAAATATGATAGGAATATGCTTTCATCACTTTTAACATCAATTTTTCCATTTATGTTATTGTTTAGTATATAACATTTTCTTCCAAGAAATTTAAAATACTTCACATTAGGTGCATACCCATACCACAATTTAGAGAATGTAACATTTGTACTTTTCTTGACTTATACTCCGTTCAAAGTATAGACTATTGTACTTACAACTTCTCTCTAGCTTTTCTATGACATATTCTTCTTCACCATTGGTATTCTAGCACAGTCCATGATGGATATGTTTCTCCTTCCAGCTATTACATTTTTGGGAGGGGTTCTAGGTGTTGACATCTTCCTTTTGATTCCTTTATTATTGTAGAACATGTTAAATTCATTAGAGATAAGCTCTCCTCCTCTATTAAATCTCAAGCACTTCAGACTCTTACCTATTTCGTTTACAACTCTAGCTAACTACCAATTAAACAATTGAAAAACATCATATCCTTCTTTAAGAAACATTAAAATCATGATTCTAGATTAGTCATCCTCAACACACTTTACATATCCAAAGAAATCAATTATGTCAGCTAGAAATCATGATTTCTTCATAATCTATCAAATTTTTTCCCTCAACCAACACTATGTTTTGATACCTGATCATCACTAGATTACTCGGTCGCTACTAAATTTTTTATTTAGCACATATAGTGATACTCGATCAATACTGATTTTCAATTGACACTATATTTTCTTGGCTTATACTATCATTTTGTCGACTCTAGCATCACTCAACATAAACTTCAAGTTCCTTAGTCTTCTACTATTTTTCTCAATCAAGCCTAGCCTATGCATTTGGTCATTCTTTGATAACTTCTTCTAGGCTTTGGTAAAATTGTATTCTTCACTTAGGTTATGATTAAATACTCACTTTATCCTATCAAAGTCTAACTAATCAAGTGTCCATTGTAGTTCCTCATAACCCAACCTTTCCTCTAAGTCCTTTTGTTATGTCTTTCTCAAATCCTTTTTATCAATCATCTTGATATGACACTCTAATCATATAGAAACTATGTTACCAATAAAGTTTGACATCAATGACAGCATAATAATTGTCTCAATTGTAGTTTCCCACAGTGGATAGCTAGCAATGATAGGAAAATTTATGTGAAACTTAAAAATAAGGGAGGACATCCTCTCTGTCCCCTATAGAGGCTTGTGTGGTGATCATGCATGATCACTCCATATTTATGTAATGATGTACATGCATCCACTACAATTTATGTTGAGTACTACTCTCTTTCATTCTTGTGTTTTAAGATTTTTCCTTCTTTGTCTTTTAGTGAAATGGGTTTTGCAATGGAAGATATGTGTTTTCTTTATTATATTGTGAATAATGTTTGACTCTGCTAGTGATTATGATTGCTACTAATAGTCTGATTAAGTCCTACAATCTAGATGTTTGAATGTGTGGTATTTTTTTCTAGATTTAGCCAGATGAGTGGGAAAAGTATAAGAATTATCTAGAGATTTGGGATACCCTAGAAAAAGGGGAAGATGGTTCTTTTCTATCACAGGTATGAAAGTATACAATCAGGATCTTTCTTAGAGTGATGTGTCATGGAATTAGGGTAAGGTGACTATTAGTTGTGTCTCCTTTGTGGTGACCACTAATACTATTGTGACTATTATAGGTCTTTGTATGGATGTAGCTAGGATCCCTCACAATACCAAGATGTATCTCAAATAGGATTTTGAGCATTTCCTTGAACCTTGGGAAATAATTATGAGATTGCAATATGGCTTCAATAGGGAGGAAATTTTGAGTGTGTGCAAGAAAGTGGTGAAGGTCCTTATTTAGTAATTTACCTGTAAGAGGAGGTATAAATATTTTCATTCCCACTTGTTTCTGATGCTTAATCAGTTTAGGAGAAAAGATTTGTTTGTCTTTCCTTTTTAGTTTTTTTCATCTCCTTCATTTTTTGTAGAAAAATATAAAGCTAAAGAATCCACCCCTCTATTAGATCTTATTTTTAAGGATTTATGAATTTCAAAAGGACTTGTTACCTCAAATTTCCTCCCATTTGGTGATTCAGTTTAATAATCTTCTTTTTCCTCCTATATTATCTATTATGAAACATGTAAATACCCCAATTGTGAGTCCTAAAGACTCCCCTAGTTTTAGAATGCATGTCCTCCCTAATTAGAAAGCTGAGCACAAAAAAGAGGATCACCCTAAACAACTAGAAGATATAGTTGAAGCCTCGGATGAATCTACTAGGGATTCATCCTAGGATATTAATTCTACTTGGACTCCTGAGAACTATACCCAATTTTATACCCCCAATTATGCTAGGACCTCTTATTTCCCTCTCTCCCCCAAAATTAATTTGAGCTAACCTAATATCCCCATGTTTCTTAGGATAGCTTGTCTCAACTTCTTATTAGAAAACATGATGGTTATGTGGACCTAGAATCCCTTGTCTTACACTTAGAATGACTATTCTATTTATTATAATAGGCCCAAGGATGTTACTAGATGATTTTTTTTCTAGATGCACATTGCTCATAGGAAAATCAACAAGCTAGAAGCTAGTGTAAAGGTGAAGAGGAAAGAAGAAGAAGACTGGACTTCTAATAGAACATATGAAGCTTGGTTGTATGTGTAAGGAAACTCAGGTGTGGAAACAGCTTCCTACACTAATCTCATAAGGAAAGTATGATGCAAATCCTTTTAAAATCTTCTTGACTTACAGATTCAATATCATGTAAACAACAATATTGCAGCCAAACATGCATACATAAAATAGACAGAGAAAGGAACACATAACACAAGGATTTGCCAGTGGGGAAAAACCTTTCGGTAAAACAACCCCAACCCGTTAGAACCTGCACAATGTATTATCTTCAACATGAGGTTATAATACACTTGCAATGCAAGTTCAAAATCAACAACAGAAGACTCTAGTAGCTACTCGTAGTACCAACAATACACCTTTTTCACATCGCTTCTCTTTGCAACCCTAAAAATGCTTATAACATGTGCTTCACTTTAGGGCTACTCCCAAAAGGTAAACTGTATTAGGGTTTTACCACTATTGGGGTAGAGTGTATAGTACTCAAATATCTTAGTTGCCACATGTCTTCACGTGTCATTGAATCTTCCTAACATAGCTCTTACGTGTCATAGGAATCCATCATAACCATTTTAGTCATGATCTCCTTACACACAATTCAAGGTGTCGACACATCAACATTATTTGCAAGAAATACATTTTACAAAAAAAATAATAAGAATAGGAATTATACAAGGTTGAGACACCTTATTCCTAACATTCTCCCACTTGTTGAACACCTTGTAAGAGCAACAGGAACTAACCGCTATCGACCGAAAGGCCCATAGATTCCGAACACTATCTAAACTTCTCAGTGCCCACTGGTTTCATTAATGCATCGGCAACATTCTTCATAGTATATACCTTTTCCAAATTTACCTTTCCATCTTCCACCATATCTCTCACAAAGTGAAACTGCACATCAATGTGCTTTGTTCTAGCATGGAAAGTTGGATTCTTTGCAAGGCGAATAGCACTCTGACTGTCACACCAAATAGTAATCTATTCTACATCAACACCAACATCAGAACACAATATCTTAAGCCAAATGGCTTCCTTAAAAGCATGAGTAGCAGCCATGTACTCAGCTTCTGTAGTGGACAAAGCAACCACAGGTTGTCACTTGCTCATCCAACTGATGGCACCACCAAACATAGTGAACACATAAGCACTAGTGGATCTCCTGCGATTAATATCACCTGCCCAATTTGAATCCACAAACCCATGAATACAAATTTAATGCAAAGATCCAGAAGAGTTACCATGATAGCATATGGAGTAATCTGATGTACCCCTCAAATATCTGTATACTTGCTTAACTGCATCCCAATGTATCTGTCCAGGATTAGCCATAAATCAACTCAGGACTCCCATTTCTTAGGCAATGTCTAGTCTAGTACAGACCATAGCATACATAAGACTGCCAACTGCACTAGCATAAGGTACTCTACTCATGTCCTCTACCTCACTAGGAGATTTTGGACAATCATCTACAGATAACTTTGTTCTCATAGGAATAGGAACACATAGTGGTCTACAATCTGCCATGCTGAACCTGTCCAACACAGACTTCACATACTTACTCTGACTCAACCAAAGTTTTCTATTAGACCTATCTCTACTGATTTCCATAGACAAGATGTACCTAGCTGCACCAAGATCTTTCATCTCAAACTGTGCTGACAACTGAGATTTAAAATCAGAAATCATACCCTTACCTTTCCCAAATAGCAACATATCATCAACAAATAATGCAACAATAAGAAGGCGATCATTTTCAATTCTTAAATAAACACAATGATCTGATTTCGATCTTACAAATCCAAATGACAACGTAAAGGAATCAAACTTAAGGTACCACATCCTAGGAGATTGCTTCAAACCATGTAGAGATTTCTTTAATCTGCAAACTAAGGATTCTTTACGTTTAAAAATGTAGTGCTCAGGCTGTGACATATAAATCTCTTCCTCCAAATCACCATGAAGGAAAGTTGTCTTCACATTCATCTGTTCTATCTCTAAATCATATGATGCAGCAAGAGATAACAGAAATCTAATAGATCTCAACTTTGCAACAGGAGAGAATATTTCACCATAATCTATTCCCTCTACCTGTGAATACCCCTTTGCAACCAATCTAGCTTTGTACCTTTCAACACTGCCATCTACACAGAATTTCTTCTTGAACACCCATTTACAGCCAACAGATTTTCTCCCTTTAGGCAAAGGTACAAGGTCCCATGTTTTGTTTTTCTCTAATGAATCCATCTCATCATCCATAGCCTCAATCCAAGAACATACATCTTCCATGCCCTAATCCTCTTTCACAGATCTAGGCTCATCAATGTTAGTAATCAAAGAAAAAGCACAACTAGAATCTAACATAGAATAACCAAACCTTTCTGGTTGCTTTCTTTCTCTTGTGGATCTCCTCAAGGACTGAGGTTGAGGTTGTTCTTCCTCTTCTTCTGAACTATCAAAGATGCAAGAGCTCTCCTCATCATTAGACCCAACATGGTCTCTCTATTCAGTCTTCTCAGGGGTAGGAGGCAACTGAACAACATCTTTTTCCTTTTCTTTTTCATCTGGTTGTAGCACAATAGGAGAAGATGTTAGCACTCTAAAAATAACATTTCTACTATACAACACCTTACTAGTCACAGGATCCCAAACCTTGTATCCTTTCACACCAGCACTGTACCCGATGAAAATACATTAAAGAGCTTTGTTTTCCAACTTAGATCTTTTCTCCATTGGAACATGTGCATAAGCTTCATAACCAAAAACATGAAGATGTCTAATTGAAGTCTTCTTACTAGACCACACCTCCATGGGTGTCTTACCAACAAGGGCTGATGTAGGAGATCTGTTAACCAGATAACAAGCAGTGGCCACAGCTTCGGCCCAAAACCTTTATTCTAAACCAGCTCCACTAAGCATACTCCTAGCCTTCTCCATCAGTGTCATGTTCATTCTCTTTACAACTCCATTTTGTTTTGGGGTATACGGAGTTGTCTTATGCCTCTCGATACCTTGTTCTTTATAGAACTATTGAAACTCTGCTGAGAAAAACTCACCACCATTGTCAGTTCTCATACACTTAATCTTCTTACTAGTCTGATTCTCTACAAGGGCTTTAAATTCCTTGAATTGAATAAAGACTTGTGTCTTACTTTTAAGGAAATAAATCCATGTCCTTCTACTGTAATCATCTATGAAAGATACAAAAAATATATACTTGGAGATTGAAGGAACTTTTACAGGACCAAATACATCAGAATCAATAAGATCCAAAACATCAGAAGATTTGTGAGAACTAGAGTAAGACTGAACACGATTTTGTTTACCATATACACAATGTTCACAGAAGTTGAACTCGAGATTGCAATCATTTAACCCCTCAACGAGACTTTTATTTTTTAGGGTTCTAAGACCCTTCTCACCAATGTGACCAAATCTCAAATGCCACAACATTGTCTTTTCTGCAGGAAGCTTTCCTTCCAAAGTGTTTGCACCCTTAGGTACACTTGTTGTAACACCATCAGAACCACTAACCACAGTCTTCTTTACTACTCATTCAAATGGTGGGGATGAAGTGATAGCTACTCTCTTCTTTGAAATAGAAGAACTATTACACTGAGAAATGTGTGCATCAAGCTGAAACAAAGTACCTCTCCTAGTACCCTTAGCAAGCACCATAGCTCCTCTTATCATCTTACATCCATCTTTAGAAAAAACAACTTGCACACCTACATCATTCAGCATACTTACAGATAATAGGTTTCGTGCCAAACCTGGAATGTGCATAACTCCATTGATTCCCTTTACTCGTCCATCAGGAAATTTGATAGTTACCCTTTCGCATCCAACTATCTTTAGGTGAGAATCATCACCCAAGTACACCTTTCCACCATCAAACTCTTCATATTTTGAGAACCAGTTTCGATGAGAGGTCATGTGAAAAGATGCACCCGAGTCAACCAACCACACATCATCAGATGCATGGGCTACCAAAGCTATGATGAATGCATCGCCATCTTCTTGAGATTTTTCAGAACTAGAATTTGAGGCTTTCTTCTTCTTCTTAGGCTCCTTACAGTCTTTATGGAAGTGCCCAGTCTTATCATAGTTCCAAAAAATTTCCTTGGACTTATTGGAAGTCTTTGACTTCCCACGGGATTTGGATCTACCCTTATTGTCAGACTTATTGTCATTTTTCTTTCCTCTTTCTATGGATCTCCCACGAACAACAAGGGCTTCTTTTTCTGAAACAGAAGCCTTTCTCCGCATCTCCTCTGATAGTAGTGAAGCCACCACATCATCCATTTTGAAGGTGACTAATGTGCTTCTGAGAGCCATCACAAGATGGTCCCATGAATTTGGGAAAGAACACAAAAGTGTGTAGCAATGATCCTCCTCTAACTTGACACCAACTGATGTCAACTGTGCAGCCAATAGATTAAATGCATTTAAATGATCCATTGAGGGTCCACCTTCCTCCATTCGTAGAGAACACAAATTCTTCCTCAGGAACAACTTGTTCACCAAAGATTTGGCCTGATACACGGCCCCAAGTCTCTCCCACAAACTATATGCGGTTTTCTCATCTAGAACATTCAGAAGGACTGCATCGGTTAAACAGAGTCTTATGAGACCCTTAGCTTTATGGTCTTTGATATCCCTAATCTAGTTGAGCTATATTTGTTGGTCTTGTAGCACTTGTAGTTGCCTCCCATAGGTCACGATCTTCCAACATGTCTTCCATTTTGAGCTTCCACAACTCAAAATTAGTGCCATTAAATTTCTCCACCTCCATTCTTCCATATGATGAACTCGCCATCTCAATCTAAAAATAAGATTCAGGATGTTCTGCACAAGACTCCCACTCAACTTGAGATTAGCTCAAAAACCCTACCCAACAACTAGGATCAAAAGTTGATCAAGCTCTGATACCACTTGTAAGGAAACTCAGGTGCGGAAATAGCTTCCTACACTAATCTCATAAGGAAAGTATGATGCAAATCCTATTAAAATCTTCTTCACTTACAGATTCAATAATATCATGTAAACAACAATATTGCAGCCAAACACGCATACAGAAACAGACAGAGAAAGGAACACATAACACAAGGATTCACAGGTGGGGAAAAACCTTTTGGTAAAACAACCCCACCCCTTCAGAACCTGCACAATGTATTATCTTCAACGCAAGGTTACAATACACTTGCAATGCAAGTTCAACATCAACAACAGAAGACTCCAGTAGCTACTCGTAGTACCAACAATACACCTTTTTTGCATCACTTCTCTTTGCAACCCTAAAAATGCTTATAACATGTGCTTCACTTTAGGGATACTCCCAAAAGGTAAGCCATATTAGGGTTTTACCATTCTCCGAGAAAATAGGAACCCCAAAAAATTTACCACATGTCTTCACCTTTCATTGAATCTTCCTAACATAGCTCTTACATGTCATAGGAATCCGTCATAACCATTTTAGTCATGATCTCCTTACACACAATTCAAGATGTCGACACATCAACATTATTTGCAAGAAATACATTTTACAAAACAAATAATAAGAATAGGAATTATACAAGGTTGAGACACCTTATTCCTAATAGTATGTGGGGATAGAATTGGGTTAAAAAAATCACAATTGGGAGCAACTAGAAGAGTAGGTGTCTTATATTGTACATAAGGTTCCTTTAGTGGAGGAGAAGAATCAAATTTGTATGACCCCCATCTCTATGAAATAGGTTCAGGATAACCTGGGTGACCAACTTAAGGACTTGGCCTCCAAACATGCTTCTACCCATATAAAGATGGAGTTTTCTATTGGTGGTATTAATATGGACTTAGATGATAGGAAAGATTAAAAAGAAGGGAGGAGGCTCATGGCAAAGAGGAACATACACTGATGATTACTCATAGGCTAGGAGATGCTTGCCTCTCCTATTTTTTGTTTCAATACTTCTTGGTGTTTTTGTTCTATTCTTCTTTAGTAAGGTGTCACAAATAGTTTCCGTATCTCTATCATCTGTGGACTTGATGTTATGTTTGTAACAGTTTGGGCCCTATCCCAATTTACTCAATCAAAAAAAGTTTCACAATGTAAACTTAAAATATAAAATATTTTATTTAGTTAAAATTGATTTTTATCATCTAGATATTCAAATAATTTACATATTTGGAGAGTAGATTGTGAGTACTACACTTCTTATGACTAATTATTTCCAAGATTCAATCTTTATGTGCTTCAATTTTTTGAGTCAAAAATGTCAGACTTCAAAAAGAAAGAGTTTCCCTTTTAGCCAAAAATCCTAGACATCTTCTCACTAGAACCCTCAGACCTTTTCCCTAAAAATTCCTTTATATGCATTCTTTAATAAACTATGCTTTCTTGAAGTTTTCTAATATTTTTTACCAAATTCAATTTGGGCATATGTTGCATAGTCTTTTGCATTCCTTGAAGTTGCATTTAATACACAAGCTCAATGCTGAAACAAAAAAATTCCCAAGCTTTAAATCTACCTCTAATCATTAACCTAGCTAGTAGTACAAGTGTAAATTGGTAGAAATTAAAAAAAAATCTTCCTAAATTATTTTCCTTTCCTTTCCCAACTATGTTTCTTTATTTTATTTTCCATTAACGTTCCTTATGAATAGCTTCAATCAGTTGTAGTAATTATTAAGGGAAAGCAACATGGTGAGTTATATTCATGGTTTCTAATAATAATTTTGTTGAATATCTAATGTACTTAACCATAGGTATTTCAAGTAATCCAGTTCAAGAGTTTTCTTTTAATGTTATGAGAGATCACATCTACATGTCATTCAAAGTGTTGCCCCACTTTTCATCCTACACCCATTTTGCAAAGTGGAAAGTTTTTGTGTTTTAGTTTGGTCTAGGTATGTCGAAATCTAGTCTTTCCCCCTTAGGTGAAAAGATTTTCCATCGGATTTCTGATCTTTCCCTTCACTCATATTTCATGGCTGGGTGGGTTTCTCCTTGATGTTGTATGGGTAGCTTAGAACCTAATTCAATGGAGATTCTTGCAGTTCAAAAAGTTATTTTCAATGATGGACTTGTTCATGGCTTATCATGATTTACAGGTGAAAAAAAATGAAGGTTGTGGAGAATCAAACATCGCCTTCTCCTCGGCACGTTCTCAACTCATGTAAGTGATTTTTTGCAAAGGTTAACAAATGTGGCTTACGAACTAAAGCAAGAAGAGAATGAGTTGTCCTATGGATAAGCCTTATTTTCATCATAGTATTCTACCTTGGATAAAATCTAGGATTCATCATGGTGCTCAGAATCACCTTAAGCATAAAACTCTAAAATGACTTCTCCACGGCAGGCTTTCAACCCATGAAGTCAATCTTTTGCTAAAGGCATTTGTAAAAGAGAAAAACAAGTGGGCCCCCCTTTGACTTTCGTAGTCATTTTTAAATTTTTCAAAACTAAAAGGCATAATAACTTGAAGGTTAAAGATAATTTAAAAGCATAGGCGTAAAAATAGAAATCGCCTTCTCCATGGCAAGTTTTCAACCGATGAAGGTGGTTTTCTGCATTCATGAAGAAATCGACTTTGAAAGAAAATTGGGCACACAAATGGCACATAAGACACCTTAAGATAGTAATGGAAACAAGATAATCATAGTTGGAAAAGTGTAGTGAGCAGAATCTGGCTAGGCAGATATTTCCTTATAGAGTACTCCATTCTTAATTCTTCAAAACTAGGTGAAAAATGGGAAGGTAAGTATAAAATAAAGGAAAGTTACCATTAAGCCAATGGAAATAGTGAAAAGACATGGAAATGTCTATTAGAAACTTCCACATTTACTAATCTAATGGATTTATCCTTTAATTTTTTCATGCAGCACGAATCCTAAAAATTAACAAATGGATTAGAATTCCTATATAGAGAGAAACATAACAGTTTTACAAATCATTTCTTTTTCTTAAACTGTTATGCTATTAAAATTTTGCAACATTTCCATATTTTTTGTGTTGTGAATTCAATTCCTCGTGCCTAATCCATATTCAAATTTTTAATTTACCTTATGCTCTGATAGAATGGCAACTAGATTTGTTAGGTTCGATGGGCTAAATGGAATCAAGTCTACATTGCAGAGTTTCAGAGACACCTCCCTCCGTTTCTATGACATGCAAGATTTTAGAAGGAGGTTGAGGTCAGAGCCAATTCATCCTATAATTGAGAAGCTTCAAGGAAGTGGATTAGTGGAAGTAGCTAGGTTTCCAGTGGTAGTTCAAGCTCCAGAGTTGATTGTTGAATGCATAAATGACTACAACCTGGATACCAGAAAAATTTTGTTGCCTGATCATACAGTTCTAATTTCTATTGATAGGAAAACTGTGGTAAATTGCCTCCAAGTTCCAAAATGGGATGAATTTTTTTAGTTGACAATAGGAGGAGTAATTTCTGAGTTCTCCTTGAAGAAAATGGTGTGGAGAAAAGAAATTATGAGATTCTGGTTTCAAAAGTCGCGAGGTGCCAAGAATAAGATTCCTAAAACTCTATTCAGCATAGATCTCAAGCCCGAGATCATAGATATCCTGGTTCTCCTGCATAGCTTGAAAGGTGAGGTAGAAGCACTTAACTTTGTTGAAAATTATTTCTTCCTAGTACAAATTATCTATTCAAATACACAATATGTTGGTTGGGCCTATGAGGTAAGTGAGCATCTATCTAGAGCCCTTAGTACCGCAAGGTTTTACAACACCTTTTATATGTCTTATTTTCTAATTTATATGCTAGCTTCTCTACAATTGTGGCTAGGTCTTTCGAGAATAGAGATTTTCTTGATGATGTGAAAAGCTATGAGTTCTATCCATGTTTGCACTTGCAAAATAGTTATGCAGAATATGTCAAGGTTAATGATGCATTTACAATGAGAATTTGCAAGGAACTTGAAGGATGCCCAGAGAGGAGGTTGAGTCCAAAGGCAATGGTGACTATTAGTTAGTTTGGTAGCTATTTTATCCAGTTCTCATCCTTCTCATATTTGCATCTTGTAGCTTTGGATGGATTTCCTTTGAAGCTGCCTAGGTATCCGAGCAATATGATCATGCTGATAGAAATCATGAGACAAAGCGATCTAGGTGAACATGCTAAGTACAAGCTTGAAGAAGAAGGGGTATGAATTCCCTATGAAGGATGGAGCTTACAGTTGTGAGTCTCAATCTAATGCATAAAATATGCTCAAAGCATTCGAGACTAAATATCAATTGGAGGCCTATGAGCTCATAAGACCTATGTTCAACCTAAATGGGTATGCAAGAGAAGTGTTGTAGATTGGGAGCATAAAAAAACATGTTACCACTATCGAAGACTGTTGGGTGGACTATAGAGATGAGCTCAAAAGTAGAGATTGTGATTTCGTTAGGCACATAGTGGAGCAAATTAAAACATATGGTATCAACTTTGATGTAGAAGGCTTGGAAGATGACGGCCAAAATATGTATAGTAATACATATTTAACTAAGTTAAGGGGGATTCCTATCAATTCAGAGCCTTATGTCGATGTTGAGGAGAATTTTGATATCATGATGGTTAGGATCATTAACAGAATAGGGAAATAGGTTGAATGTACAACCAAGAGGAGCCGAAGTAAAGGTGCAGCCACTCAAGCTTCTCTAGTAGCTACAACACCTTCCTTGTCTCAGAGTTCTACAGCAAGCATAACAATAGCTACCACTAAAGGGCCAACTCAACCATTAGGTGGAGGTGATCAACCTCTGGACAAGAATGTCCCCATAGCTAAGGCCTATAATGATGGTTCTCTCCCAATCATTGGAACCCAGACTGGTGCTACAGAAAAGAAGATAGAGGAGTCAAAGGATAGCATGGCCACCTCAATTCCATCACCAGATGTTTCTCCAATTCCTTCTCCCCATACTACTCTAGTCCCCTCCCCTAATCATAGTCTTGTTCTACTAGCAAGTGTTATGCTTTTGCAAGCAAGTGGCTCTTCCATACATATAGTAGACCTAGGGGATGGAAAGGGCAGTAGTAGTGAATCTTCTAACTTGGATGAAGTAGCAAAGAAAATTCTAGAAGAAGATAAAGGTCAGAGCTCTTCTAAGGTCATCTCCTAAGATCCCAAGAATCCTTTCTCTTTGGCTATTGTGACCACCACTCCAGCTAAGAGGAAGATGTTTAGTATAGAATCACTTAGGATGGCCTCCAAGGTGATAGGTACTGACTCCTAGTTGGAGGATAATCTAGAGAGAAAAAGGAAGAGGAAAGATGAGAGCACTTTTGATAAAGATATTGTATCTCTCACAATCTGCTCTAGATCTGCATTGGAAAAAGTAAAGAAGCAAAAAACCTTGTCCATACTTGGGCAAGACCCAAAAATAGGTCACTTGACAATGGAGATCACCAAGCCCAACTAAGGAGGGAACATTGAGAACATGCTTACGGATGATTTTATTCTACACTCTGTGGATCTTGGAGAACCTAGGCATGACACCAATGATGGCTTGTGGAAGTCAACCAACGAGGTGATTGAAGGGCAGTTGGAAAGTCTAAAGTTGTCCAAGACCAAAATGAAGGCTAAAATAGAAGAATTGAATAAGTTTGTGAGACAGCTAGTCACTCCATTGACATTCATCTCTGGAGTACCCATGACTAAAAATCATACTACTGTTGAAGTTCAGGCCCTCATCTCTCAACTCCAAGAAGATAGGCATTTTGGCTAGATTGGTAAAGAATTGATTAAGAAGCTCAAGTTAGAAGGAGCCACAATTGTTGAGCATATTGATAATGTTATCTTAAGGTTGGAAATAGAAAAGATAACATTATATCAAATAGCAATACTCTAGCTAGAGAAAGGGTGAAGTGTGATAATTGCATCTCCCTTTTGAAGATGATCATCCAAATGAAGGTCAAGGAAGTGGTTGAAGCAAAAATATTGCCAAAGGGAGATGAAGCTCTGTTCAAGTGGTTTCAAAGCATGCAGTTTAAGACCAAGATGATCCAGTCCGTAGAGAAAGGGCTTAAATAAATAGAGGATAAGGTGAAGAAAACACAAGACAAAGGATTTGAACTTATGATGGGACTACATACAGATTCCCAGACTAGTGGCCAGGGAAAAGCACTTCTTGGGATCAATGTTATGAAGGAGAACTTTTCCAAATTTTTGGATAGTTTGTCTAATATATCTTCTCATAGTCAAAACAGGGTTGTTGAACTCTAGGCACTTAGCATATGCATATACATGGCCACAGAGGAACTACCAAATCAACTAAATGTTGTAAAGGAGTTAGCCAGAGAACATTCCAAATGGCTCTTAAGGTATACCAATATCCACATGCCTAGGCATGAAGAGCCCATCCCAATCACAGTTGTCGCCAGGGCCTATAGAGAAAAAGTAGAAAAGGGGAAGAAGTCGAAGTGATTCACATTCTTCCTTTCTTTTTGTTTTCTTTTTTAATTATTGAAATGTGACAAATTGGTGCCTTGCGATTTGTCAATCTTGAGGAGATGAACTGATTGAACTTCCATTGTAATGGTCATCTCAAAATTGTATATTTATGAGATTGAAAGATTAATAAAAGGTCGGCAAATTTTTTTGGTGTGAAATAATTTATGTTGCAGAGACAATTGAATGGTATTTTATATCAATTATTTTTTGTTCCAATTCTATTAGATTTAGTCTTATGTTCTCACTTTTGTTTGAATTGAAGAGAGAAAAGGACAGAGTTTCATTCCGCTATTTCAAGACAAAAAATTAATGTGATATGTAGTGCCATTGATCATTCAAAGAGAGATTCCTTCAGCACTCTTCATTTGTTAATTACAGTTCATATTCATATTAACTTAGCTCTAACTTAGCTCAATACTAGTTATTATTTAGTTAAGCTTTGTGAATTCATAAGATGTGTAGATTCATAAACTTGTTTAGATATTCAAAAAAAATTATTTTCCTGAGTTAGACTCTATTTGATCTATTTGATAAGAAGGCTAGACCATGGAAATTCATGGTAGGAGATAGTGTGTTACTCTGGGATAAGCAAAGTGCTCCAACAGGTATGCATAAAATGTTTGACACTTTGCGGAAAGGTCTGTTCAGAATACATCAAGAATTTGAGAATAATTCTTTCAAATTGGCTTATGAAAATGGAAAAGTATTACCTCTTACCTATAATGGTTAGGATCTGAAGCTTTATCAAATTGCAAATTGAGAACAGGTAACCCTTGTATTGTATTATACTTAGGTTTAGTTTCTTTTTGTGTTTCCTAGTTAGTTTCTCCCCTTGTCTTTGTTTTCCTATTTTTCTCCTATTTTTGTTTTGTTGTGATCACCATCCTTTATTTTTGTGAAACCAAATATTTTGAGTTCCTTGCTTGGGTATGCTCTACCCAAGTCCCAAATTAGAGCCAGCTATTGCCCCGCTTTTCATCATATGCCCATTTTGCAAAGTGGAAAGTTTTTGTGTTTTAGTTTGGTCTAGGTATGTCTAAGTCTATTCTTTCCCCCTTAGGTGAAAAGATTCTCCATCAGATTTCTTATCTTTCACTTCTCTCGCATTTCACGGCTAGGTGGGTTTCTCCTTGATGTCATATGGGTAGCTTAGAACCTAATTCGATGGAGATTCTTGCAGTTCACAAAGTTATTTTCAATGATGGACGTGTTCATGGCTTATCATGATTTACACATGAAAAAAATGAAGCTTGCGGAGAATCACCTTCTCCTCGGCAGGTTCTGA
The DNA here is from genome assembly GCA_028749045.1 of Cupressus sempervirens. Classification (NCBI taxonomy): domain Eukaryota; kingdom Viridiplantae; phylum Streptophyta; class Pinopsida; order Cupressales; family Cupressaceae; genus Cupressus; species Cupressus sempervirens. The sequence goes on from CM053792.1 coordinate 832,130,210, forward strand.
ACTCATGAAGGTGATTTTCCGTAGAGGTTAACAAATGTGGCTTGCAAACTAAAGAAAGAAGCGAATGAATTGTCCTATGGATAAGCCTTATTTTCATCATAGTATTCTGCCTTGGATAATATTTGAGATTTATCATGGTGCTCAGAATCATCTTAAGCGAAAAACTCTAAAATGACTTCTCCATAGTGGGCTTTCAACCCATGAAGTCAATTTTCCACTAAAGGCATTTGTAAAAGATAAAAACAAGTAAGTGGGCCCCCCTTCGACTTTCACAGTCCTTTTTAGATTTTTTGAAACTAAAAGGCATACTAACTTGAAGGATAAAGTGAAATTAAAAGAAGAGGCGAAAAAATGGAAATCGTCTTCTCCTCGGCAGGTTTTCAACCCATGAAGGTGGTTTTCCACATTCATGAAGAAATCAACATCGTAAGCAAATTGGGCACACAAATGGCAGGTAAGACACCTTAAGATGATAATGGAAACAAGCTAATTGCAGTTGGAAAAGTGTATTTAGTGGCATCTAGCTAGGCGGATATTTCCTTACAGAATACTCTATTCTTAATTCTCCAGAACTAGGTGAAAAACAAGAAGGTGAGTATGAACTAAAGGAAAGTTACCATTATGCTAATGGAGATAGTGAAAAGACATGGAAACGTCCATTAGAAACTCCTGCATTTACTAATCTAATGGATTTATCCTTTAATTCATTTGTGTGGCATAGATCCTAAAAATTAACAGATCAATTAGAATTCCTATATAGAGAGAGCAACATAATAGTTTTACAAATCACCACTTTTTCTTGAACTGTTATGCTGTTAAAATTGTGCAACATTTTCAAATTTTTTGTGTTGTGAATTCCATTCCTTGTGCTTAATCCATATTCAAATTTTTAATTTACCTTATACTTTGATACAATGGCAACTAGATTTGTCGAGTTCAATGGGCTAAATGGAATCAAGTCTACATTGCAGAGTTTCACAGACACCTGGCTCTATTTCTATGACATGCAAGATTTTCAAAGGAGGTTGAGGTTGGAGCCGATTCATCCTATACGAGGAAATGGATTAGGGGAAGTAGCTAGGTTTCCAATGGTAGTTCAAGCTCCTAAGTTGATTGTTGAATGCATAAATCACTACAACCCGGATACCAGACAAATTTTGTTGCTTCATCACACAATTCTAATTTCTATTGATAGGCAAACTATGGTAAATTGCCTTTGAGTCCCAGAATGGGAAAAATTTTCTGAGTTGACAGTAGGAGGAGCAATGTCTAAGTTCTCCTTGAAGAAAATGGTGTGGAGAAAAGAAATTATGAGATCTTGGTTTTAAAATCCGTGGGGCACCAAGAGTAAGGTTCCTAAAACACTACTCGGCACTGATCTCAAGCCCAAGATCATAGATATTTTGGTTCTCCTGCATAGATTGAAAGGTGAGGCAGAAGCAATTAACTTTGTTGAACAGTATTTCTTTCTAGTACAAATTATCTATTCCAATACATAGTATGTTGATTGGGCCTATGAGGTAAGTGAGCATCTGTCCAAAGCCCTTAACACCACGAAGTTTTACAACACCTTTTATATTTCTTCTCTTTTTATTTATATGCTAGCTTCTTTACAATTTTGACCAAGCCTTCCCAGAATAGAGAATTTTTTTGATGATGTGAAAAGCTATGAGTTCTATCCATGTTTACAATTGTAGAATAGTTATGCAAAATATGTCAAGGTTAACGATGCATTTACAAAGAATTTGGAGGGAACTCGAAGGATGCCCAGAGAGGAGGTTCAGTCCAGAGGCAATGGAAACTATTAGTCAGTTTGGTAGCTATTTTATCCAGTTCTCATCCTTCTCATTTTTGCATCTTACAGATTTTGATGGAATTCCTTTGAAACTTCCTAGGTATCCGAGCGATATGATCGTGCTGATAGAGATCGTGAGGCAAGCGATCTAAGTGAAAGTACTAAGTGCAAGCCTAAAGAAGAATGGGTATGAATTCCCTATGAACGTTGGAGCTTACTGTTGTGAGTCTCACTCTAATGCAAAAAAATATACTCAAACCATTCAAGACTAAATATCAATTGGAGGCCTATGAGGTTGTAAGACCTATGTTTGACCCGAATGGGTATGCAAGAGAAGTGCTATAGATTGGGAGTGTAATCAAACATGTTACCACTATCAAAGACTATTGGGCAGACTATAGAGATGAGCTTGAAAGAAGAGATTGTGCTTTCGCTAGTCTCACAATAGAGAAAATTAAAAAATATGGTGTCAACGTTGATGTATAAGGCTTGGAATACGATGGCCAAAATATCTATAGTAATACATATTTAACTAGGTTAAGGGGGATTCCTATTAGTTCAAAGCCTTATGTAGATGTTGAGGAGAATTTCAATATCCTGATGGCCAAGATCATCAAGAGAATGGGGAAATGGGTTGAATGGACAACCAAGAGGAGCTGGAGCAAAGGCACAACCACTAAAGCTTCTCCAGCAACTGCAACACCTTCCTCATCTCAGAGTGCTACACCAGGCATAACAATAGCTGCCACTCAAGGGCCAACTCAACCTTGAGGTGTAGGTGATCAACCTCTAGACAAGAATGTACCCATAGCCTGATGGTTCTCTCCCAGTCATTGGAACCCAAACTGGTGCTAAAGAAAAGAAGGTGAATGAGCAAAAGGATAGCACGGCCACCTCAATTCCATCCTCCCATGTCACACCAATTCCATCACCTCATGTTTCTCCAATTCCTTCTCCCCATACTACTCCAGTCCCCTCTCCTCATCATAGTCTCATTCCGCTAGCAAGTGCTACACTTTTGGAACCAAGTGGCTATTCAATACAGATAGTAGACTTAGGGGATGGAAAGAGCAATGATAGGGAGTCTACTGAGTTAGATGAAGTAGCAAAGAAAACTCTAAAAGTAGATAAAGGTCAGAGTTCTTCTAAGCTCATCTCTCGAGATCCCAAGAATTCTTTCTCTTCGGCTGCTATGACTACCACTCAAGCTAAGAGGAAGATGTTTAGTATAGAATCACTCAGGACGACCTCCAAGGTTATAGGTACTGACTCTTGGTTGGAGGATACTTTGGAGAGAAAAAGGAAGAGTAAAGATAAGAGCACTTCTGCTAAAGATATTGTATCTCTCACAGTCTGCTCTAGATCTGCATTGGAAAAAGTAAAGAAGCAAAAAACCTTGTCCATACTTGGGCAAGACCCAAAAATAGGTCACTTGAAAATGGAGATCACCAAGCCCAACAAAGGAGGGAGCATTGAGGACATGCCTACAGATGATTTTACTCTGCACTCTGTGGATCTTGGAGAACCTAGGCATGACACCAATGATGGCTTGTGGAAGTCAACCAACGAGGTGATTGAGGCGTGGTTAGAAAGTCTAAAGTTGTCCAAGACCAAAATGAAGGCTAAAATAGAAGAATTGAATAAGTTTGTGAGACAGCTAGTCACTCCATTGACATTCATCTCTGGAGTACCCATGACCAAAAATCCTACTACTGTTGAAGTTCAGGCCCTCATCTCTCAACTCCAAGAAGATAGGCATTTTGGATAGATTGGTAAAGAATCGATTAAGAAGCTCAAGTTAGAAGGAGCCACAATTGTAGAGCATATTGATAATGTTATCTTAAGGTTGGAAACAGAAAAGATAACATTATATCAAATAGCAATACTCTAGCTAGAGAAAGGGTGAAGTGTGATAATTGCATCTCCCTTTTGAAGATGATCATCCAAATGAAGGTCAAGGAAGTGGTTGAAGAAAAAATATTGCCAAAGGGAGATGAAGCTCTGTTCAAGTGGTTTCAAAGCATGCAGTTTAAGACCAAGATGATCCAATCTGCAGAGAAAGGGCTTAAAGAAATAGAGGATAAGGTGAAGAAAACACAAGACAAAGGATTTGAACTTATGAAGGGACTACATACAGATTCCCAGACTAGTGGCCAGGGAAAAGCACTTCTTGGGATCTATGTTATGAAGGAGAACTTTTCCAAATTTTTGGATAGTTTGTCTAATATATCTTCTCATAGTCAAAATAGGGTTGTTTAACTCTAGGCACTTAGCATATGCATACACATGGCCATAGATGAACTACCAAATCAACTAAATACTATAAAGGAGTTAGCCAGAGAACATTCCAAATGGCTCTTAAGGTATACCAATATCCACATGCCTAGGCATGAAGAACCCATCCCAATCACAGTTGTCGCCAAGGCCTATAGAGAAAAAGTAGAAAAGGGGAAGAAGTCGAAGTGATTCACATTTTGCATTTCTTTTTGTTTTCTTTTGTAATTATTGAAATGTGACAAATTGGTGCCTTGCGATTTGTCAATCTTGAGAAGATGAACTGATTGAACTTCCATTGTAACGGTCATCTCAAAATTGTATATGTATGAGATTGAAAGATTAATAAAAGGTCGGTGAATTTTTTGGTGTGAAATACTTTATGTTGCAGAGACAATTGAATGGTATTTTATATCAATTATTTTTTGTTCCAATTCTATTAGATTTAGTCTTATGTTCTCTCTTTTGTTTGAATTGAAGAGAGAAAAGAACAAAGTTTCATTCCTCTATTTCAAAATAACAAATTAATGTGATAAGTAGTGTCATTGATCATTCAAAGAGAGATTCCTTCAGCACTCTTCATTTTTTAATTACAGTTCATACTCATATTAACTTAGCTCTAACTTAGCTCAGTACTAGTTATTATTTAGTTAAGCTTTGTGAATTCATAAGATGTGTAGATTCATAAACTTGTTTAGATATTCAGAAATTTTTATTTGCCTGAGTTAGACTCTATTTGATCTATTTGATAAGAAGGCTAGACCATGAAAATTCATGGTAGGAGATAGTGTGTTACTCTGGGATAAGCGAAGTGCTCCAAAAGGTATGCATAAAAAGTTTGACACTTTGCAGAAAGGTCTGTTCAGAATCCATCAAGAATTTGAGAATAATTCTTTCGAATTGGGTTATGAAAATGGAAAAGTATTACCTCTGACCTATAATGGTTAGGATCTGAAGCTTTATCAAATTGCAAATTGAGAACAGGTAACCCTTGTATTGTATTATACTTAGGTTTACTTTATTTTTGTGTTTCCTACTTAGTTTCTCCCCTTGTCTTTGTTTTCCTATTTTTCTCCTATTTTTGTTTTGTTGTGATCACCATTCTTTATTTTTGTGAAAACAAAGATTTTGAGTTCCTTTCTTGGGTATGCTCTACCCAAGTCCCAAATTAGAGCTAGCTATTGCCCCACTTTTCATCATATGCCCATTTTGAAAAGTGGAAAGTTTTTTTGTTTTAGTTTGGTCTAGGTATGTCTAAGTCTATTCTTTCCCCCTTAGGTGAAAAGATTCTCCATCGGATTTCCCATCTTTCCCTTCTCTCGCATTTCACGGCTAGGTGGATTTCTCCTTGATGTCATATGGGTAGCTTAGAACCTAATTCGATGGAGATTCTTGTAGTTCACAAAGTTATTTTCAATGATGGACGTGTTCATGGCTTATCATGATTTACACATGAAAAAAATGAAGCTTGCGGAGAATCACCTTCTCCTCAGTAGGTTCTCAACTCATGAAGGTGATTTTCCGTAGAGGTTAACAAATGTGGCTTGTAGACTAAAGAAAGAAGAGAATGAATTATCCTATGGATAAGCCTTATTTTCATCATAGTATTCTGCCTTGGATAACATTCAAGATTCATCATGGTGCTTAGAATCACCTTAAGCCAAAAATTCTAAAATGACTTCTCCATAGTGGGCTTTCAACCCATGAAGTTAATTTTCCACTAAAGGCATTTGTAAAAGATAAAAACAAGTAAGTGGGTCCCCCTTCGACTTTCACAGTCCTTTTTAGATTTTTTGAATCTAAAAGGCATACTAACTTGAAGGATAAAGTGAAATTAAAAGAAGAGGCAGAAAAATGGAAATCGTCTTCTCCTCAGCAAGTTTTCAACCCATGAATGTGGTTTTTCACATTCATGAAGAAATCAACATCGTAAGCAAATTGGGCACACAAATGGCAGGTAAGACACCTTAAGATGATAATAGAAACAAGCTAATTGCAGTTGGAAAAGTGTAGTGAGCGGCATCTAGCTAGGCAGATATTTCCTTACAGAGTACTCTATTCTTAATTCTCCAGAACTAGGTGAAAAACAAGAAGGTGAGTATGAAATAAAGGAAAGTTACCATTATGCTAATGGAGATAGTGAAAAGACATGGAAATGTTCATTAGAAACTCTTGAATTTACTAATCTAATGGATTTATCCTTTAATTCATTTGTGTGGCATAGATCCTAAAAATTAACTGATCAATTAGAATTCCTATACAGAGAGAGAAACATAATAGTTTTACAAATCACCACTTTTTCTTGAATTGTTATGTTGTTAAAATTGTGCAACATTTTCAAATTTTTTGTGTTGTGAATTTCATTCCTTGTGCTTAATCCATATTCAAAATTTCAATTTACCTTATACTATGATACAATGTCAACTAGATTTGTTGAGTTCAATGGGCTAAATGGAATCAAGTCTACATTGCAGAGTTTCACAGACACCTCACTCTATTTCTATGACATGCAAGATTTTCAAAGGAGGTTGAGGTTGGAGCCGATTCATCCTATAACTAAGAAGTTTCGAGGAAGTGGATTAGGGGAAGTAGCTAGTTTTCCAATGGTAGTTCAAGCTCCTAAGTTGATTGTTGAATGCATAAATCACTACAACCCCGATACTAGACAATTTTTTTTGCTTCATCACACAATTCTAATTTCTATTGATAGGAAAACTATGGTAAATTGCCTTTGAGTTCCAGAATAAGAAAACTTTTCTAAGTTGACAGTAAGAGGAGCAATGTCTAAGTTCTCCTTGAAGAAAATGGTGTGGAGAAAAGAAATTATGAGATCTTGGTTTTAAAATTCGTGGGGCACCAAGAGTAAGGTTCCTAAAACTCTACTCGGCACTAATCTCAAGCCCAAGATCATAGATATTCTGGTTCTCTTGCATAGATTGAAAGGTGAGGTAGAAGCACTTAACTTTGTTGAACAGTATTTCTTTCTAGTACAAATTATCTATTCCAATACACAGTATGTTGATTGGGCCTATGAGGTAAGTGAGCATCTGTCCAGAGCCATTAGCACCACGAAGTTTTACAACACCTTTTATATTTCTTCTCTTTTTATTTATATGCTAGCTTCTTTACAATTTTGGCCAAGCCTTCCTAGAATCAAGAATTTTTTTGATGATGTGAAATGCTATGAGTTCTATCCATGTTTACAATTGTAGAATAGTTATGCAAAATATGTCAAGGTTAATGATGCATTTACAATAAGAATTTGTAGGGAACTCGAAGGATGCCCAGAGAGGAGGTTTATTTCGGAGGCAATGGCAATGATTAGTTAGTTTGGTAGCTATTTTATCCAGTTCTCATCATTCTCATTTTTGCATCTTACAGATTTTGATGGAGTTCCTTTGAAACTTCCCAGGTATCTGAGCGATATGATCGTGCTGATAGAGATCATGAGGCAAGCGATCTAAGTGAAAGTACTAAATGCAAGCCTAAAGAAGAATGGGTATGAATTCCCTATGAAGGTTGGAGCTTACTATTGCGAGTCTCGCTCTAATGCAAAAAATATACTCAAACCATTCAAGACTAAATATCAATTGGAGGCCTATGAGGTTGTAAGACCTATGTTTGACACGAATGGGTATGCAAGAGAAGTGCTACAGATTGGGAGTGTAATCAAACATGTTACCACTATCAAAGACTATTGGGCGGACTATACAGATGAGCTTGAAAGAAGAGATTGTGCTTTCGATGGGCTCACAATAGAGAAAATTAAAACATATGGTGTCAACATTGATGTATAAGGCTTGGAAGACGATGGCCAAAATAGCTATAGTAATACATATTTAACTAGGTTAAGGGGAATTCCTATTAGTTCAAAGCCTTATGTAGATGTTGAGGAGAATTTCAATATCCTGATGGCCAAGATCATCAAGAGAATGGGGAAATGGGTTGAATGGACAACCAAGAGGAGCTGGAGCAAAGGTACAACCACTAAAGCTTCTCCAGCAACTGCAACACCTTCCTCATCTCAGAGTGCTACACCAGGCATAACAATAGTTGCCACTCAAGGGCCAACTCAACCTTGAGGTGTAGGTGATTAACCTCTAGACAAGAATGTCCCCATAGCCTGATGGTTCTCTCCCAGTCATTGGAACCCAAACTAGTGCTACAGAAAAGAAGATGAAGGAGCCAAAGGATAGCACGGCCACCTCAATTCCATCCTCCCATGTCACACCAATTCCATCACCTCATGTTTCTCCAATTCCTTCTCCCCATACTACTCCAGTCCCCTCTCCTCATCATAGTCTCATTCTGCTAGCAAGTGTTATACTTTTGCAACCAAGTGGCTCTTCAATACAGATAGTAGACTTAGCGGATGGAAAGAGCAGCGATAGGGAGTCTACTGAGTTAGATGAAGTAGCAAAGAAAACTCTAAAAGTAGATAAAGGTCAGAGTTCTTCTAAGCTCATCTCTCGAGATCCCAAGAATTCTTTCTCTTCAGCTGCTATGATCGCCGCTCAAGCTAAGAGGAAGATGTTTAGTATAGAATCACTTAGGATGACCTCCAAGGTTATAGGTACTGACTCTTGGTTGGAGGATACTTTGGAGAGAAAAAGGAAGAGTAAAGATGAGAGCACTTCTGCTAAAGATATTGTATCTCTCGCAATCTACTTTAGATCTGCATTGGCAAAAGTAAAGAAGTAGAAAACCTTGCCCATACTTGGGCAACACCCTGAAATAGGTCACCTAACAATGGAGATCACCAAGCCCAATAAGGGAGGAAGGATCGAGGACATGACTGCCAATGATTTTACTCTGCACTCTGTGGATCTTGGAGAAGCTAGGCATGACACCAAAGTTAGCTTGTGCAAGTCAACCAACGAGGTGAGTGAGGGGCAGTAAGAAAGTCTAAAGTTGTCCAAGACCAAAATGAAGGCTGAAATAGAAGAATTGAATAAGTTTGTCAGATAGCTAGTCACTCCATTGGCAGCCATCTCTGGAGTACTAGTGACCAAAAATCCTACTATTACTAAAGTTCAGGACCTCATCTCTCAACTCCAAGAAGATAGGAATTTTGGTTAGATTGGTAAAGAATGGATTGAGAAGCTCAAGTTAGAAGGAGCCACTATTGTAGAGCAGATTGGTAATGTTATCCTATGTTTGGAAATAGGAAAAGATAACACTATATCAAATAGCAATACTATAGCTGGAGAAAGGGTGAAGTGTGATGATTCCATCTCCCTCTTGAAGATGATCATCCAAATGAAGGCCAAGGAAGCAGTTGAAGGAAAAATCTTGCCAAAGGGAGATGAACCTCTGTTCAAGTGGCTTCAAAGCATGTAGTTTAGGATTGAGATGATCTAGTTTGCAGAGAAAGGGCTTAAAGAAATAGAGGATAAAGTGAAGAAGACACAAGACAAAGGGTTTGAACTTATGAAGGGACTACATACAGATTCCCTGAGTAGTGGCTAGGGAAAAGCACTTATTGGGATCAATGTCATGAAGGAGAACTTTTCCAAATTTTTGGATAGTTTCTCTGATATATGTTCTCATAGTCCAAAAAAGGTTGTTGAACTCCAGGCACTTAGCGGATGCATACACGTGGCCATAGAGGAACTACCAAGTCAACTAAATGTTGTAAAGGAGTTGGCTAGAGAACATTCCAAATGGCTCTTAAGGTATATCAATATCCATGTGCCTAGGCATGAAGAGCTCATCCCAATCATAGTTGCTACCAAGGCCTAGAGAGAAAAAGTAGAAAAGGGGAAGAAGTCAAAGTGATTCACATTCTACCTTTTCTTTTGTTTTCTTTTGTATTTATTGAAATGTGACAAATTGGTGCCTTGTCATTTTTCAATCTTGAGAAGATGAACCGATTGAACTTCCATTGTAATGGTCATCGTGAAATTGTATATGTATGAGATTGAAAGATTTATAAAAGGTCGACAAATTTTTTGGTCTAAAATACTTTATGTTTCAAAGACAATTGAATGGTATTTTATATCAATTATTTTCTATTCTAGTTCTATTAGATTTAGTCTCATGTTCTCTCTTTTGTTTGAATTGAAGAGAGGAAAGAACAGAGTTTCATTCCCTTGTTTCAAAACAACAAATGAATGTGATAAGTAGTGTCATTGATCATTCATAGAGAGACTCCTTTAGCACTCTTCATTTGTTAATTACAGTTCAGATTCATATTAACTTAGCTCTAACTTAGTTCAGTAGTAGTTATTACTCAGTTAAGCTTTGTGAATTCATAAGATGTGTGGATTCATAAACTTGTTTAGATATTCAAAAAAAATTATTTGCTTGAGTTAGACTCTATTTAGGTCTGGCTTGGTTCTACCTTTTTTGTTCTCAGGTCAAGAACATACCCTCAATTAGTTTAGGAGAAAAACATAATTCATTGCAAATCTATTCTAGGGAGTTGTACCTACCAATTCAGAGAAAAGCCAATTCATCCATAAGTGGCTTTTCAACTATTCCTAATCAGATATTGTTCCAAGTTTGGGCATTTAAGAGTTATAATTAAAAAGAACAAATCTTTTTACCAACACAAAGAAAGAGAAATGTCGAGTAGAAAAAATGGATAACTAGCAATAGATCCATGCTTAACATCTGTCTATTCACTAACAATGCCCATGAGGAGAGCAACACATATGAGGTCCAATATATCAAACCTATGAGTTGCCCCATCTAATGAACATGGGGTAAACATATAGCAGTCAACAATAAAGTGTGGGTTGAGAAAATACATACAAAAAGAAAGGTGAGAGGGGAAAAGTCAACTAATATCATCCTTGCATTAGAATCTATGAATGATATTCAAATTTGACAAAAAATAAATAAAGGGAAAGTTCAAATTCACCTAATATAACATATTAAAAATAAAAAGAATATATAATACAATGCCTTTTAAAATCTAAGTTGATAATAAACACATATGAAAAAATATCCCATTCAACCATTTCATAGGGAGAACCATGTTATAAATAAGTGTCAACTCCAAGACATTGTTCTTCTACTATGTATTGTTAGTCCCTACCTTATATAAGGCAGGGAACTAATGTTTTGGTTTGCCCCTCTTTGATTTAATTTTCTCCACAAACAAATGCAATAATTAAAGTTTTGTAACAGCAGATTTAATAAATTAATAATGATGTGTTATTTCCAAATTTATGATTGGCTTAAAACGAATTTGTTGGGGTTGACGGGTATTTTTGCCAGCAGAAAAATTAGCATTTTTGTAGCGGTAGTCTGACAACTAATTAATTAATTGATGCTTATATCGTGGAACGCTATGTGGGAGAATTTGAACTTTTTTATTTTAAACTCTAAAATCTCATATTCTAACTAATATTGTAGAATTAGAACATTTTTAATAGTTTTAAGAACAACTAAATAATAGAATTAATTTTTTTATATATGTTTATTTTTTATTTATATATTAATGTATTTCATAAAATAATTAATATTTTCATTATTTATATTTAGCTTTGTGATTGGTTTCAATATTTTGAAGAAATGTTACTCATTGTTGTTCTATGTTTTAAAAAATAGTGACTACAATAATTATATTTAAGAAAATAGTATTAATTTATAAAAAATAAATTGTAAAATAAAGTACTTTGTGAAATTCTTAAGCACATTTCAATTAAAATTTTGAAGTTTTCACAATGTCTAGATTAATTTTTTCTACATTAACTTTTAGAATCACATGTAGCATAATTAGTCATCAAGATGAAAATATAAAGGAGCGTACATAATAACTGCAACTAAATAATCAAATTCTTTAAATTTGAAGTCATCAACCATGAGCCATAAAAACAAATTGTAGATTGTGATCCTTTTTTTTTTCAAAATTCTATACTTTTTGTCAATTGCAAATTGAATTTATATTGCAATATTCTAAAAAATAATTCAAAAGTACATGATTCTTCATCTTTTACATATCTTAAGCTCACACCAAAACAATCTTCAACAATTGCACAATTCTATTAAAATGTTGTTGCACAGTACACTATGTCCCATAAGACAGGGACTCTAGCTCTATAAGAACTCTTGTTTATTTTGCATTTTTTCACTAAACACAACATTAAAGAAAGAATGAACATGATTACGAATTATTCTAGTCCGTCTAATCATCATAGTACTTAAAGCCAATTGTTCAGTGATATATTGAAAGAAACGAAACGTACAAAGGCTCCACGCCCGACAGATTTAAGGGCAAGAAGCACGAGTTGTACCAGTTGCAAGTTTCTTCCAGCAATCAGTGGAAATATCAATGGAGGAAAATGAGTGTGTCTATCATTCTAGCTCACTTTGGCATAACCTTTGATTAAAGCAGTCGAAAGAGAAAGCAAACCGGGCCTCGGAATTCCGAATCCCTTGTTAAAGTAAAATTGGGCAACTACAAGAGAATAAAGGGAATGTATGACGCGTAATTCCGCTGGAAACTTCATAAATTGGATGTGGGTTTGTTTATTGCCAATCAGTTGGTGTTTGCCTTTGCAGTCTGCTCAAAGCTGAGGCGTCTGAGTTAGAATATGGTACGATTGATTTCCATTATTTTTTATTATGTTGACAGTCTATCTCCTTTTATTTTATTTATATATAGTTTGGAACTTGCAAATTGTTATCGTGAACTATATCAAAAGAATTGCTTTTAGGATTTGAAAGACGAAGATAATAGTGATCAGGAGTAAAAATGAAACCAAGAAACCAATGATTTGTGAAATCGTTTCAATAATTCATCCTTTCCTTCCAAGAGGATTCCCCACCGAGGAAAACCCAGATTCGTTTGAACAAATTGGGGATCTGGAGAAATATAAACACATCCTGGGACTGTTCCATTGCTTTGTGACAGAAGAATACTTAGCTCAGCGGGAGGAGAGTAAACCCCAACAAGAACTGCAAAAACATTCTTCTGATGTTTGCTTTCCCATAAAAAACTGTTTAAGCAGACATCAAGAACAGGGGCTATCGAAAAAACAGAGTGACAAGAACAGAGAGGATGAAAGCAGGGATCAAGAACCAGAGCAATCGAAAAATAAGACTAACAAAAAGGCCAAAGATGACCGGGATCTCAATATATTTATAAAGGGCTCGGCCTCAGAGCTCTTCGATTCTGGTGTGAAGTTCAAGCCTTATTATGGAGTCCCATCGAAGAAGAAGATATGTTTCAAGCAGAAAACCCTTTCTCTGCCCACAGTTTTTATCACGGATACCTCAGAGATGATCTTGAGGAATCTGATGGCCATGGAGGTGTGCCGCCCAAAAAGTACGAAGCATGTCTCATATTATGTATTGCTGATGAATACCTTGATTGAGGGAGAAAAAGATGTGGCAGTGCTAAGGAGGGAAGGGATCATTCAGAGTTCCATGGGAACAGATGATGAAGTCACCGACTTGTTCAATGGGCTGTGCAAGGGACTCAATTTGCAGGATGTTCAGGAAGACCCGTTTGCCAAGGTAAAACAGGATCTGAATAAGTGGTATAATAACCGACGATTGGTACAATTGAAACGATATTTGATCAGGCATCCCAGGCTTCTCAGGAACTTTTATATATTTTGGGCAATCGTACTTGCTCTGGGGGCTGCTGTACCCACCCTTTTGCCTATAGTCAAGACATTTTTAGAGAATCAGAACAACTCTTGATCGAAACCCACCTTGCTCTGATTAATTCAGTTTGCTTTCCTTAACTTCTGTTTGGATTGTGTGTGCCTGGGTGTTAAATTATGTGATTCCATAAATAGCTCGCAAAGGAGATATGAGATAGTGTTATTCCATAGGGAATACCAAATGGCCTTGGAGATCTTTGAAGCCCTGTAACGAATGACAACTCCCAATTGCATTCGGAAATCCCAAGGAATGGTTTGGATTTGACGGTCATGCATGGCTGTTAAGTAAAATTTTAAGGTGTCAATATAATTGTATGGTTGACAATACTTTTTTATCTTGAAATGGAGGAGGCACTCTTTAATTTCCTTGTGTTTGGAATAGAGAATATGATGTTTGGGGATCACAAATATATATATATATATATATATATATATATATATATATATATATATATATATATATATATATATATATATATATATATATATATATATATATATATATATATATATATATATATATATAATTCAATTTTGATTTAAGGTACATTATAACTTTGTATTGAACTTAATTATATTTTCTAATATAACATAATTTCAAAAATACGATATTAGAAGAAAAGTATAAGAATATAGAATAAAAGTTCATATATGAATTTTTGTTAAAGATTGTAATGCCTATCCCTAGTTTACTTTTCATGTTGGATTGTCGGATTCTTTTAGATCAGTTTTATAATTGTGGAACTTGGTTACCAGATTTGATCTAGATGTTATTTCATATTCAATTGATATATTTGATGAGCTACTTGATACTCAATTATTTCATGTGTTCATAGTTATTTCATGTGTTTTTGTTTATCCTTTCAATGATGATACATGTATGTTCATATTGGTGAAAGCCAGTAACCAAGATTTACCTATAACCCATTGATTCACCTTCGGTAGCAGCAGAATATTCGCCAATTCTCCTACTATCTGTAGACTTTATTTCGAGTGTTGGGTTGTTCAGTATAAGTTAATTTGACTACCTTCAAAATATTAGGGCTACCCTCACGTCTAGTGATCTCAATTATTTCATCACTAGTACATTTGCACTTGTTTTTTTACCAAAATTTTCAACCAAAGGTATGATTTTTAATTTTTTTTTGGTCCTCATCCCCGTATTGGTTGAAAATATCCTAAGTTTACCCAAGTTGGTCAAACTTTTGACCAACTCATGTCATAAGAAAGAAAAAGTATGTTAATCTTATACTTGTTGGAATTAAGGATAGAGTAATTGAGAGGGGGGTGAATCAATTACTAACAAAAATTAATCTCAACAGTTCCCTTAGATGTCTTAAAGATCTAGTTACTGCTTGTACTCGGTAAACAAATGTTGTAACTCGATAAATTAAACTATTACTTTCTTTTCAAGCATTCATGCATGTAACTCAAAATAAAGTGAACACAAGAGACACCAAATTTAACGTGGAAACCCAATATGGAAAAAACCACCAAGTAACTAGTCACCAATTTTTCACTCTTCTGAAGTGAGCCCTGTTAGGAGCCAACCCTGTTAAAGGTTACAATACACACTATTACGTGTGACCCTCTTAGAGGATTTAATCACCCTGTTAGGAGTGGCCTTGCTAGAAGTCTTTAGAATAAGTCAACTGAACTGTCACCTTGTTAGAGGATTTACAAAATGGTTGTTAAACCAACTCTATTAAGAGATTTGAAATCACTGCTACAATGGTTAGAAAGCAACAATGAATTGACCTAAACAAGATGCAACTGAATTTTCTAGTTATAGGTCTTTGTTCAGAATCATTAGATCCTCCTTAATCAAATATGGCTCTGTTGTTCCTCAATGATCTCCGATCATCCTTCAAATCTACTTCGACAACAATTAGTCTTCATATCACATTAATTCCACATTCTTTTCACTTCATACATTTTAGAATTTGCAACTTGACTTCTTACTTATACCATTCAGATTGTCAAGTCGGCCTATTTACATGTTACATTTACCAATAAACCTTACATGAGTCGGCTACAGATATTACTCTGAACAAATAAACATTATCTCATAAGACAATGAAATCCTTTACTGGCTAACCTTGCTCGGTACATACTGCTTCTGGAAATTCCCTGAGTTAACCATCTTGACTCAGTTAACATTGCAATATCCTTAAAATCTTTTGGCTGCCGAGTTTGCTCAGTAAGAACTGAATCCTTCAGTAAGAACTACTTCTTCCAAATTACCTTTGATGACGGAGTGAGCTCAGTAAGAACTACTTCTTTCAAATTACCTTTGATGACCGAGTGAGCTCGGTAAGAATTGCTTCTGTCACATTTTCTTTCATTACCGAGTGAGCTCGGTAAGAACTAAATTTCTTTGATTACCTTGAAAGCTCGGTAAACATTGTCCTTTGTCTAGTTGACCTTCTAAGCTCGGTAGACACTATCCTTTGCCTCGTTGACCTTCTAAGCTTGGTAGACACTATCCTTTGCCTCGCTGACCTTCTAAGCTCGAGAGACACTATCTGATGACTGATATGACATTTATGTGACATCAAAGACAACACACAATTGAACAATTGTATCCAACAATCTCCCTCTTTGGCATTGATGGCAACACAACATGTCATAGCAGAATGAAATTTGAAAACAAGTCTTTTAATGACAGAAAAAAAAACTCCCTCTTTCATAATAATCCCTCCCTCTTACACAAACTCTTATTATTTTGCAAATTTTAGAAAGATATGAAAGTATATTCTCCCTCTTTGACAACACGTACCAAAGACAAGTCAAAACAACTGAATAACATTGTACCTAATGTACTAATTCATATCCAATATCTTCATTGGCTTGCTGCATCAATTGATAGATTTTCAATTATATTCCTATTGATGTATCACTAAAACTATATTTTAGTGAGCTTCAGATAGGGGAATGACCCCTAACTTACCTCTTAGATACAGGAATGCATCCTTAGGTAAAAGGCTTTGTGAATATGTTAGCAATTTGTTCCTTTGTATGCACATATTCCAATCTTATTTCCTTTTCTTGCACCAATTCTCTAACAAAGTGATATTTTATGGCAATATGCTTGGTTTTTGAATGCATCACTGGATTCTTGGAGATGTTAATTGCACTTGTGTTATCACAAAACATAGCAACTGATTCTTTGATTTCTTGCTTCATACCTTTCAATAATTGTTTAAACCACACAATGTTTGAGCAATTTACTGCTGTTTCAACATATTCAGCTTCTATTGTGGATTGAGATGTACAACTCTACTTTTTGCTTGTCCAAGAAACCAACCTTTTTCTAAGAAAGAAAGCTCATCCACTTGTGCTCTTTCTATCATCAATATTTCTTGCCTAATCTGCATCAGTGAACACCTTTAAATCTAGTTTTCTTCCAAGTTTATACCATAATCCATAATCTTCAGTACCTTTTAAGTATCTCATGATCCTTTTGATTGCCATCATGTGATTTTCTTTTGGTTTTGTTGAGAATCTTGCTATAATCCCTACTGCAAGGGCAATGTCTAGTCTTGTGTGCACTACATATTGCAACTTTCCAATCATAGATCTATACAATGTCTGATCCACTTCTTTTGATTCATCATCATTGGTTAGTTTTAATCAAGTACACATAGGAGTCCCAACTAGTTTGCAATCTTCCATACCAAACTTTTTCAGTATCTCCTTGATGTATTTAGATTGAGTGATATAGATGTCATTCTTATTCAATTGAATTTGGAGACCAACAAAGAATTTGATTTCACCAACATTGATATTTCAAATTCCTTGTTCATTTGTTCTAAAAATTCTTTGCAAAGATCATCATTTCCTGTGAATTAAGTATCGTCTACAAATATTTCTACTAAAACAATTTTATTATCTAGTCCTTCCTTTATGTACAAACTGTTGTTGTCATTAGTTCTTTGAAAACCAATCTGAATAAGATAGTTATGCAATCTTTCATACCATGCTTTATGGGCTTGTTTCAGATTGTATAATGCTTTATGCAATTTGCAAACCATGTCATTTTTGTCTAGATCAGAAAAACCTTCAGGCTACTCAATGTAAACTTCTTCCTCCAATATGCCATTGAGAAATGCTGACTTGACATCCATCTGGTAAAATTTGTATCCTTTCAATGTAGCATATGCAAGTAAGGTTCTGACACCTTCTAATCTTGCAACAGGATCAAAAGTTTCTCCATAGTCTACACCTTCTTCTTGAGAGTATCCTTTGCATACTAGTCTAGCTTTGTTCCTTGATACCTTACCATCTTCATTTAATTTGTTTCTGAATATCCACTTTGTTCCAATCACATTTTTGTCTTTAGGTCTAGGTACAAGAGTCCATGTTTCTTTTTTCTCTATCTATTCTATTTCTTCATTCATAGCTTCAATCCAACTTTCATTGTCTAGTGCATCTTTGACATTTCTAGGTTCAAAATCAGCAAGTAAACAAGTGTCTTTCAACTTACTTCTTGTCATCGTTCCTTCTGATTTATCACCAATGATTTGTTCTAGTGCATGATGCTTTCCAACATACTTGGCTAACACGGGCTCCTTGCCTTTTGAATGACTTGCATTGTTATCCTTCTGTGTCTCAACTTCTGGTTCTGATTCTGGTTGCTCGGGTTCGATAGATGCTAACTTGATAGCTTCTGTTTGCAACTCAGGTTCTTGTAGCTTGGGAAGCATTAGCTCGATTTGAACTTCATGTGACTTGGTAACTAAAGACTCTGGAGTTGAGGATTCCTAAATAATAGGTATACTTGGCATTGTATCAGGTTTAATGTAAAAAAATGTTCTGTAGTCTTTAGGTTCCTTTTTGCTTTCTTCTTCTATTCTTTCTGCAAACTCATCAACTTTCACATGTGCACTTTCTATAACTTTGTGAGTAGATAAGTTCAAACATCTATATGCTTTGCTTTTGCAAGAGTATCCCAAAAATATTCTTTCATCACTTTTTACATCAAATTTACCTTTTCTAGATTCTTTCAAAATGTAACATTTGCTTTGAAATACTTTTAGATAACTTACATTGGGTTTGTAGCCATACCACAACTCATAGGGTGTTTTGAATGAGTCTTTTTTCAGCTGTACTTGGTTCAAGGTATGAATTGTAGTACTGATAGCTTCCTTCCAGTATTTGATAGCAATGCCTTTCTTAATCATTAAGGTTCTTGCACAATCCATTATAGATCTATTCCTTCTTTTTGCTATTCAATTTTGTTCTGGACTTCTAGGTGTTGAAACCTATCTTTTGATTCCCCTTTCAATGCAAAATTTATTGAACTCATGTGTCAGACCTTAAGCATTTCAGTCTTTTGCCTATTTCCTTTTCTACTTTGGCCAAATACCATTAGAACTTTTCAAATGCTTATGATTTCTCTCTAAGGTACATGACAATCATCATTCTTGAATAATCATCAACAAATAGAATGAATAATTTTTTACCAGTATAACTTTCAATGCCAATAGGTCCACACAAATTAGTATGCACAATTTCTAGAACTTCTTCAGTCTGATAGTTCTTGCTTTTAAAACTAGTCTTTCCCATTTTACCAATTTGACAATTCTTGCATAGACCAACCTCAGGTTTCTTTATGTTAGGAATACCTCTTACTTTCCTGAATTTATTGATTTTTATTAAATTTTCAAAGTTTATATGGCAACCTCCTATGCCATAACCAGCTTTCTTCAATTTGAGCAATGAAACATGAGCATTCACCAAGTTCAAGAAAAAATAAGTTACCTTTTTTTTGAGTGCCTGATCCAATCAGCTTTCCTTTGTCATCTAGCAATCTTTCTTTTTCATGAATAAATTCTACTTTGAATCCATTATTGAATAGCTATACCACACTCAACAAATTGTGCTTTAGTCCTTCTACCCAATATGCATTATCACATACAAGTTCCTTGGTAAGTGAGATTCTTCCTTTTCCTCTCATATAACAAGGTTTATTGTTACCAAATCTTACACTACCACCATCATAGTCTTCAAAATATTCAAACTTAGTTTTATCACCAGTCATGTGATGAGAACAACCACTATCTATAATCCATGTATCATTTCTGCTCATATGAGAAATTAGTGCCATTTCCTCATCATTATCAGATTCATCTTTTACAACAATGTAGACAATTTCTTCTTCTTCTTCTTCTTCAGAATCTTTTGCCATAAAACATACTTTCTTACCTTTATCCTTGAATGATTTGAAGTCTTTCTTGCCATTGTACTTGTGACCTTTCTTCTCATCTTTGTTTTGTCTATTTGGGCACCTAGCAGCAATATGTCCAATTTCTCCACAAGAGAAATAGATTAGAGGAACCTTACCTTTGTATTTCCCTTTGCCTCTTGAATATTTTCTTGCTAGCAGAGCTTCAACCACTTCAAGATCACTTTCTGAACTTTGTTTTGATTCTTCATCACTATCTGATTGTGGATCCTTCATCTTTTTCCCTTTTTCTTTGAGTGAAAGCTTGGCTTCAAATGCTGATTCAACAGTCTTGGTAGCTGGAACATAATTGTCATAGTTGTCTAGCTCAAATGCAGTCAATCTTCCAACTATGGCCTCTAAATTTATTTTATGATTTGTCTCACATCTCCTTTCTTGAATTGCAGAGACTTTGATTGCATAAATGGGAAGTAGAGTTCTAAGAACTTTACTTATAACTATCTCCTCACTGATATCTTCTCCAGATGCTTTGATTACACTAACACGTGCTTTAACTCTTTCAAAATACTTTGCAATATTTTCATCCTCTCTCATCCTTATTTGATCAAATTGTCCTCTCAAACTTTCTACTTTGGCTCTTCTCACATTATCATCTCCTCCATAGAGTTCTCTCAGCTTGTTTCACATTTCAAAGGCAATTTTGCAATCCTTGATGTCATCAAATTTTTCATAACTCAGAGCAAATGCTATATCTATCATAATGTTATTGTGAGTCTTCTTTTCAATAATATCATTGACAGATAATGTACCAGAAGGTTCTTCATATTTTTCATCAAGGTACTTTAGTCCTGTATCACCTATAGAAGCTAGATGAAGCCTCATCAATCCTTGCCATGTTGAGAAGTTGTCCCTATTAAGTCTTGGAATTTCCCTTTTGTAAGACATCCTGATCTTTAACTTAGATCCTTGAAATCTTTTCCTGTAAGCACCAATAGCTCTGATACCAATTGTTGGAATTAAAAATAGAGTAACTGAGAGGGGGGTGAATCAATTACTAACAAAAATTAATCTCAACAGTTCCCTTAGATGTCTTAAAGATCTAGTTACTTCTTGTACTCGGTAAAAAAATGCTATAACTCAGTAAATTAAACTATTACTTTCTTTTCAAGCATTCATGCATGTAATTGAAAATAAAGTGAACACAAGAGACACCAGATTTAATGTGGAAACCCAATATGAGAAAAACCACCAAGTAACTAGTCACCAATTTTTCACTCTTCTGAAGTGAGCCTTGTTAGGAGCCAACCATGTTAAACGTTACAATACACACTATTAGGTGTGACCCTGTTAGAGGATTTAATCACCCTGTTAGTAATGGCTTTGCTAGAGGTCTTTAGAAAAATTCAACTGAACTGTCACCTTGTTAGAGGATTTACAAAATGGCTATTAAACCAACTATGTTAAGAGATTTGAAATCACTGCTACAATGGTTAGAAAGCAATAATGAATTGACCTAAACAAGATGCAACTAAATTTGTTGGTTATAGGTCTTTGTTCAGCATCATTAGATCCTCCTTGATAAAATATGGCTCTATTGCTCCTCAATGATCTCTGATCATCCTTCAAATTTGCTTCCACAAAAATCAGTCTTCGTATCACATTAATTCCACATTCTTTTCACTTCATACATTTTAGAATTCACAACTTGACTTCTTACTTATACCATTCAGATTGTCAAGTCTGCCCATTTACATGTTACATTTACCAATAAACCTTACATCAGTTGGCTACAAATATTACTTTGAACAAATAAACGTTATCTTATAAGACAATGAAATCCTTTACTAGCCGACCCTTCTCGGTAAATACTGCTTCTAGAAATTTCCTGAGTTAGCCATCTTGACTCAGTTAACATAGCAATATCCTTAAAATCTTTTGGCTTCTGAGTTTAGTCAGTAAGAACTGAATCCCTCTGTAAGAACTACTTCTTCCAAATTACCTTTGATTACCGAGTGAGCTCGGTAAGAACTACTTCTTCCAAATTACCTTTGATGACCAAGTGAGCTCGGTAAGAACTACTTCTTCCAAATTACCTTTGATGACCAAGTGAACTCAATAAGAACTATTTTTGTCACATTTTTTTCGATTATCGAGTGAGCTCGGTAAGAACTAAATTTCTTTGATTACCTTGAAACCTCGATAAACATTGTCCTTTGTCTAGCTGACCTTTTGAGCTTGGCAGACACTATCTTTTGCCTCGCTGACCTTCTAAGCTCGGTAGACACTGTCCTTTGCCTCGCTGACCTCTTGAGCTCGGTAGACACTATCCGATGACTGATATGACATTTGTGTGACATCAAATACAACACACAATTGAACAATTGTATCCAACAATACTGGAATAGGCTTATAGTCATATGATATTATTGTTTTATGTTATTTCATTCTTGCCTGCGTAGGGTATCATTGCGGGTAATATAGGGGGCTTCGTGGGAAAATTTTGCAATGGAGGAAGTTGAATGCAAGATATCACTAGAGGGTTCTTGTAAAGTCTGGCATAGGGACCATGTTTATGTAGTTCTGGAAATTTTATTATGCATCAAAACCTAGTTATTGTTAGTGGTGCACCACCAGGGTGAGTTGGGAAGAGGTTGTTCACAGACATTATGCCTAAGCTGGTAAAGACTAGTAGAGAATTTTGGGGCACTCTGCACAACAAGAAGGGCATGGGAGAGTTAGGCAAGCTCCTCCAGTTCAAGGGATAATATTTTTACTGGGTCATCCCTGGCATTATGTGGCATGGCGATGGTTTCACTACTTGAAATGAAACCCACGGTAAGAACACTAACGGCTCTCAGATTTGGCTACCTAGATGCCTTTCTTTCTCCTTTGCAACCCTCATTTGCTTGCCATCCTCTCATCCTCCTAAATGATTATTTTATTTCTCTATTCATTTTCATAACTTCAGGGTTTTGTTTTCTTTCTCAATTTCTTCAATCAATTTTTATTGGGTTGGTGATTTTAAAACTAACTTCTTGTTGTGATTTTTTCAATGAGTAACAAAGCATTGTATTGTCTGCCACTTCTTATAGGATATATTTCTTACTTGTCTTGAAGAATTTAAGTGCTCTATAATTCATTTTTCAGCCATTCTCTGAGAATGAAGACTTCAGCCATTCTCTAAGAGTGAAGACTTCAACAAGGGTTCATAGAGGCAATGCAATACAAAGCCCTTAAGCATTGAGTACCACATTTCCCCAGTGACCTTTCAATGTGAAGTTTAGTCCACAAATATTGGGTTTTGAGTTCTATTATTATTTTTAAAATGTATTTTTTTTTTAATGAAAATTTGATCTAGGCCAAATGAATACTTTGAGAAATTCCCAATTTGTAAAGAATGTGTCATAAGACACATGTTAAGTTGAAAGCAATCATATATGTTATTTCTGCTTCCACAATAATGGTGGATGTAGCCTAGGAGTCTAAAAATAGGACAAGTAGGGCCTATGTAGGTGACATACTTCTTATAGGCAATAGAAAGAGGAAAAGGATGAGGATAAGATAAAGAAAGTAAGGAAAGTCATGAATAGAAAAATGATTCAAATCATCTTAATCTTCTACGTCCCCAATGCATTGACAAGATCTTCCCACAAAGTGGCCCTCCTCACAAAATTGGAAAACCTAGCATCTCTAAAATCTCATCAAAATATAGTATCTTTTGCAATTTTGATTGGGCTTGACATTTTACATCATTCAATTCACTAAACCCTTATACAATTTTATCTTTACTTGTCTTAGGCTTCTTGGGCTCAATAGAAGGAATCTTCGGAACAATCACAGTCAGCATGCTATCCTAGTAGCTTGCAAAAATGACCTCCATTTCATTAGAAAGAGTAAAATTGGACATGAATTTTCCCTCACTCCATGTAGATGAACTATCCTAATCTCTTTCTATAAACTTGTTTTAGAGGGGGTCACATCTATAGGTGGCTCTTGTTGTTCTAGGAATTCTTTTTTAAGGTACCTGATTGCTAAACTAGGGAGGAAGAACGTTGACCCAGACCAATAGTAATAGATCAAGACTATGCATAAGGTCACTTTGTGATCAACTCCTAAATTTTAACTTTTTCTAGATGGAGCCTATTTTGGATAGCATAAATTATGAACTCACAAAGACATGCCCTAATATTGTTTGATTTAAGGTTGAGCATGTCAACAATATAGACATAGGAGTTAGGTTATTCTATAAGGTCTATAGATTGTAACTAAAAATGGTATGGAAGCTACCTATATAGATTGTACTTGCAAAATCTATTCTTTATAAAACTGTAGGGTTAGCATCACTTGTAGGATTTAGAGCCACTCTTGTTCTGATGATGGCAACATAAAATACCTATAGGGGTTGCTCATCCTACATCATCTACTTGTCTAACATAAGATCCCATTGACTAGGTGCAGCTCATCCAGTGTCTAATTCCTTTATTCATCTCAATATAAATGGCTTCATAGTAATTAAAAACTCTAACATTAGAAGCTCCATGTCTAGCATGTCATTAATATTCAAGTAACAAGCATACTACCCTACAATTGGGAAGAGTATAAATATCATGAATATGAGAAATATAAGAATCATTCATTCAGGAACAAATTGGAATTGCATTACAAAATTATTATAATAAAACCTCTGAGGAGGCTTCACATTACTGATGCAGTACTCTACAATTACACATCTAGATAGGCAATGTGATAATTTGGAAACTACTAAGAGGTATATAATTGATGGCCCTACAAAAAATACTTTTCAAATTATTGTCATGTCCCCTTTTCAAATAATTAAAAAATAATAATCTTTGCTAAGGCAGCCAGGCCCAAGAAAGTGAAGTTTTGAAAAAAGGGGGTTAATCTTTGGAAACCGTTGGACTAATAAATGAAAATTATTATTAAAATATGTTTCATTAACCTCTCTTGGATGTGAGTTATGGTTATGCCCTCTTTTAAGGGGTTTGGAGGCATTTTGGGCTGATTCCAGAACTTGATTTTTGCTCATTTTTTGTTATTCTTCAGAGGCTGCCAAACCTGTGGAGGAGGAGACCCAAGAGCGGGAGTTTGCAGGTTTCCAGGGAGACCCAGGAACGGGATTTGCAGGTTTCTAGGAAGGCTAAGGATGGGAGTTTGAAGCCATTCCATGTGCATGCTCATACAGAGTTTGCCTTTGTGCTAAACAGTGCAGATTTGTGGGTTTTCAGGTGTGTTTTTTGTATGAGTTTAGTGTTTTCAGTTGAGTATTTCATATTAGTTTGGGTTGCTGCTGTATTTAAAACTTTAAGGTGTTAAAATAGAGATGAATATATGTATTGAGATGTGATTAAACTTTTTAGATAGATTATTAGTGTTTTTGTGGTGTTTCCAGGCATTTTTGTGTTAATTTCGGGAGCCCGATAAGCATAGTTTTTTGTCCTACATTTGAGAACTGTTGTGTAAAGGATATAGGGATCTTGAAATGTCATTTTGTAGGCTGTTATGCTGCTTAAATTTCTGTAAAAATTTCCACTTTCAGATTTATTAATAATAGGTGAAGCTGTGAAGCTTTTGGCACAATTTCTGGCATACCCGATTTGGGGTTTCTTGAGAAATTTGGTGGATCTTTGTGATATTAGTTTTTTGATCTTAAAAATCTGATTAGAGGTTGGAAATACCATAAAAAACCAGTAAAGGGACATTTTAGTGGTATCAAAACCATGATCTTGCCAGCCTGAGGGTTTGTAGAAGCTTGCATGTTAGTTTTGACAACTACCCAGATCTTGCATGTCAGTTTTGACAACTACCCAGATCTTGCATGTCATAATTTATGATTGCATGTTGCTTCTAATCAGCTGCATGTCAAAATTTATGGTTGCATGCTACTTCTAATCATATTCATGTTAGTTCTTAGTGAATTTGGTGGTTGTAGAAGTTTGCATGTCAGTTTTGACAACTACCCAAATCTTGCATGTCAGTTTTGACAACTACCCAGATCTTGCATGTCAGTTTTGACAACTACCTAGATCTTGCATGTCATAATTTATGAATGCATGTTGCTTCTAATCAGCTGCATGTCAAAATTTATGGTTGCACGCTACTTCTAATCATTTGCATGTTAGTTCTTGGTGAATTTGGTGGTTGCATGTTGCTTCTAATCAGTTGCATGTCAAAATCTATGGTTGCATGCTACTTCTAATCATTTGCATGTTAGTTCTTGGTGTTTGAAGAAGTTATATCCTATTGGGGTTACACTCTACTTTATCCAGAATGGACAGGTATAGTACAGAGTCTCAGAGGACACGATCTTGGACAATTGATATCCGGAGTCAAAATAGTAGAAAGGATGGTTATTTAGACATTCGAGATAAACTTATGAAAATAAGCCATGACATGTCTGAACAGTTGATTGAGAACCACTATATAATGAATGACATGTTGTTCGACCCAGCTAAGGTGGATAAGTTGACTAGATTTCTATTTGACAGATTTTCTCACAGGAAAGATGACACAATTCCCAAGAACTTGCATGAGGAGTTTGAGAAACTAGTTGATAGCCAGGTAGAGGTCTCAGATTCTACTCTGCCACAGGAGGTGGTGGGAAAGGATATTACACATATTGATAGTAACGGTCAACTTGATACTAAAATTGAGACAATTGTTTACAGGTCGTCAAAGGGTGATGCCACAGGTATTCAGGATGGTATAGTTACAATAGGCAGTGACTACAGTGTAGTGGGTTCAGATGATGATTATGAGGATGCTGTTGTGCAGGATGGTGAGATACCTGGTAGAGATGAACAGACATTGAGCATTCATGATTTTGTTGACAAAGAGTACCAAGCACAGTTAGATGCTTCATCACATGAGGTTGAGGCTAGTAGTACTTCACATGATTTGTCCAGCCAGCTGAAGGTGAACAAAGATAGTATTATCACTTCATTATCTCATCATGATAGGTATGTGGAGTTAGTTGGTATTGGTCATATTACTTAGGTGAGGAGTTTAATTGAGTTACCAGTTGATTCTAGTTTACGGATATGGACTCGAGATTGTTATATTGGCGTTTGGGATTCAGTTGATTGGAGATCTTTAACACTTTTTGGTAGTAGTGTTTGTTTGGGTGCTATCATGGATTTGATTAGCAGATTACACGGTGTTGTCTTTTCTTGTGCCAGTATCTTGTCTGATGTTGGTATTAGTTTTTATACACCAATGTTGGGCTTTGTTCATATATCCAGTCGACCATACTTGCTGGAATGTGTTGATGATATTTCATATTTGGCAGTGTGTATAGATGAGTCCCAGGATCATATTGGCATTGATGACATCCAGGAGGATGCAGTGGGCAATTTTGAAGACTTAGTTTCCTTGGGTATAGAGGAGTTGGACAGCAATGCTAATGTTTTTGATACTCCGTATGTTGATATGAGCTTTAGATTTGATTCACAGGATATGGATGGTAATACTCTAGAAACTAGTAACTTTGAGGACACTCCTTTAGATAGTGCATCAGAGGAGGTTTGTAGGAGATAGTCATGCCAGTGCCATCATGTGTCTAATCAGTTGAGAGTTAGTGATCGAGACATTGCTATCACTTGCTAGCATTTCAATGCTGCTCATCAGTTGTTAGCAGTTTATGGATGGGGTTCTCCTACTAGTGATGATCAGGGAGGCAGTTATCTTTCCTTGACAGAGTTCCACTCTTTATGGGAGGCTATTTGGATTTTGAGACAGAATTATATGTAGTTGGCAGCCGGCTGAGATTATCTTATGGAGTGGGGCAGTACAACATATGATGCATTGTTGGCCAAGGAAGATGAGGTGAGTGAGCTTACTGAGCAGCTTGAGGTGACTTCTGAGATTCTTGAGAGTACACAGTTGGCTTTCAAGGAGTCACAGTTTCATTTGGCTAAGGTGACCATGGAGTTAGAGCGACTACAGTCTTTACCTGATTCTATACAGTCACAAGCTATGGTGTTTGGTGATCCGAGGATGTCCATGGCCGAGATTGTTAGAGACAGTGGAGATGGGGATGCATCCATCCTTGATACTAACATTGGCATATCAGGTTCATTCCCACTAGAGTCAGGTTCAGTTGAGTTGGGTTTTGTAGCAGATTGTTGTATGCCTGGCATGGTGGTGGCCTCTAGTACTGATGGCATGAAGACTAGAGATGTATCAAAGATCATGTGTGATGTTGGTGAGTCGGAAGTTGGCATGGTTCCTACTAGTAATACTACTCCCTTGGTGATATCTTCGGAGGTAGTAGTCAGTTCCAACATGGTTAATGATCAATTGCAGTTAGTTTCATCTAGATTACAGTCTGAGCCACTGACTAAGATTGGCGAATTCTATCAGCATTACACTGTGAGGTACGCTCATCAATTTACCTTTGATGACCATGTTGATGAGATGATGATACAGAGATGTACTTTGGTTCCTAGTGTTTATCATCAGTTATGGGACAGTTTGATGCCTCAAGATGAGAGTTGTGATGGGCATGACATGGTGATAGGTTCTGTAGTTGACAGCTTGATAATATGTGACTTAGAGCAGGATTTTGGGAGTGATGCTTCAGTGGGTGTTGTTATTGATTCTACTCCTTTGGCTATGACATCTCCTGACTTAGCTAGTGATCAGTCACAGTGGGTTGTATCACTTGTTCATGGTGAGTTGTTGACTGAGGTTGGTTTTTTTAATCAACATTATATTACAGGGTATGTACATCAGTTAGCATTTGATCCTTGTTTTGAGGAGTTGATGGCAGGCAAATTTGGTTTGGATTCCATTTCTTACTCTTTATCTTGTAATGTCTTTTCACCATCAGCAGTGCATGGGAGTTATAGTTATGAGATAGTGGCCAGTGATTTGCAGAGTTGTGTTGACTATAGGAGTTGTACAATATGTGGATTCTCCATACTTGGTACAGTTTCATTCGAGAGCATTCACCATTGTTGCAAAGTTGGATTGTACATTCCGTTTAGGCCAGTGGGATGCGTTGATGGTATTTATTGTGTTGGTAGTTTGATTTGTCCACTTTACTTGGGTTCTAATGTTCTAAGAGTTTGTGTCTCATGGGTTTTTGACTGTGGTAGTGGTGATTTTGGAGTTTGGTTGAGCTATAATTGTCAGTTTGATTATGGATTCCTCTTGGTCATATTGCAGAGGATATTGCAGGAGCTTGTGTTAATTGGTAGTAGTATAGTTCATGACTACATTTGGGATCTAGGTGGATTGATTGGTTTATTGCTCAGCCATTGCTTGAGGACAAGAAATTTTTGGGAGGGGAGGACTTTTCATGTCCCCTTTTCAAATAATTAAAAAATAATAATATTTGCTAAGGCAGGCAGGCCCAAGAAAGTGAAGTTTCGAAAAAAAGGGGTTAATCTTTGGAAACCGTTGGACTAATAAATGAAAATTATTATTAAAATATGTTTCATTAACCTCTCTTGGACGTGAGTTATGGTTATGCCCTCTTTTAAGGGGTTTGGAGGCATTTTGGGCTGATTCTAGAACTTGATTTTTGCTCATTCTTTGTTATTCTTCAGAGGCTGCCAAACCTGTGGAGGAGGAGACCCAAGAACGGGAGTTTGCAGGTTTCCAGGGAGTCCCAAGAACAAGAGTTTGTAGGTTTCTAAGAAGGCTAAGGATGGGAGTTTGAAGCCATTCCATGTGCATGCTCATATAGGGTTTGTCTTTGTGCTGAACAGTGCAGATTTGTGGGTTTTCGAGTGTGTTTTTTGTATGAGTTTGGTGTTTTCAATTGAGTATTTCATATCAGTTTGGGTTTCTGCTATATTTCAAACTTTAAGGTGTTAAAATAGAGCTGAATATATGTATTGGGACGTGATTAAACTTTTGAGATAGATTATTAGTGTTTTTGTGGTGTTTCCGGGCATTTTTGTGTTGATTTCGGGAGCCCAATGAGCATAGTTTTTGTCCTACATTTGAGAACTGTTGTGTAAAGGCTATACGGAACTGGAAATGTCATTTTGTAGGCTATTATGCTGCTAAAATTTCTGTAAAAATTTCCACTTTCAGATTTATTAATAATAGGTGAAGCTGTGAAGCTTTTGGCACAATTTCTGGCATACCCGATTTGGGGTTTCTTGAGAAATTTGGTGGATCTTTGTGATATTAGTTGTTTGATCTTAAAAATCTGATTAGAGGTTGGAAATACCATACAAAACCAGTAAAGGGACATTTCAATTATCTTCTTCTAGTTAGGGAATTTTGTGTCGTTGAGGACATAATAATTTATTCATAAAAAATATTAGCTAATTCCATTCTTGGTTCTATGATATTATATTACTATTGATAAAACACTAGTAATATTTATCATAATATGATCAAAAATATTGGTATAACTTCAAAGAACTATTCTTAGTTTCTATGGAGCTATTAGATTGACAATATAGGGAGTCTACTAGTACATATTAAGCTATAAAAATATATAGAATCCATTGAAAGAACCCCTACATTCATATTTAATCCGTCATCTCTAGTTAGTTTGGCACTTGGGATAAAAGCCCCCTCTAAATGAAAGCTGACATAAAAATGTGATTATTTCATTCCTACCCATGTAGGGTATCATTGCAGGTAATATTAGGGCTTCACAGGTAAATTTTGTAGTGATATCAATCATTGGAGGAAGGTGAATCTACATGTTCTTGTAAAGATATTGCTAGAGGAAGCTGAATCTACATGTTCTTGCAAAGTCCAACACATGATTTATGCAATTGATCTTAGGATATGGTCGATACTCACATAAGCTGAATTGACACACGATTTTCCATTTGAAGGTTACAACCTGGTGAGACTTTAATTCCATGTGTCATAATCAATTCAGAAAGAATCTAAATACATCATTTATATACCTTCTAGATTTGTGCAATATGTTCTCCTTTCAACTATGAAGAGTATATGATGTTTGTACAAATGAATAACACAAAACTCTACCACTAACACAAAAGTTGTCGAAATCATTAGCATGGAATTAAGGTGGTGAAGAACATGGCCCCAAATATTTCTAGTTGCTTTTTGAAATATACATTCTTATATTAGAGATGATGTAATTAGTTAGGTACAGTTCGCATTGTAGTTCATGAATGAACTAAATCATGTTTTATCAAGAGGTAAAATTACATTAGCAAGGCATTGCTAACAACTTGTAAAGATTAATCACCCTTGGGGCTTGTCTGTAAAGGGACAACACTCTTGTTTTGCTACATTTTATTATCAAAAACGACTTGTAAAAATGAGAAGTCTATTCATTACATCAAACTTATCTCAAAAAAATTATACATATTAATGAATGGACAAGAGAAGAGGTAGTTTTTTTTAATAACAATAAAATGCAATACTTATTGATAGAATTTAATATTATGCTTTCAGCTATGGCTTTTATGATGAATGCTTGAGAAAGTATGGCAATGCAAATGTGTGGAAATTTTTTACAAATCTCTTTGACTACCTTCCTTAAATAGCTCTCATTGAAAGTCGGGTAAATAAAAATCAAAGTTAAAGCATAGTGGCAAAGTTTGCTAGGTTGGGTGTGCTATATAAAGATTTTATTTTTTGCACAATGGTCTCTCCCCATCATTGGATACACTAGATAACATTTGTTCCCTAGATCGCATCCAAGAAACTGTAAGTAGTTTGAGATATCAACCATCTAAATTCACATTTAGTGTTGTTTTATATTTCATGTTATCATCATCAAGGTTTGCAATTTTTTGCAATGTTTTATATTTATTATTTATATACATCTCTTTTTAAATTCTTTGTTGGTGATTATTTTGTTACTAAGTGTTATGCATCTAACTTGATTCTTCTTAAATTATTGATATTGTTCTTCATTGAAGCTATAAGGTAGATTTTGTCTGAACTTCATGGTTTCAAAAAAGTTCTTAAGTAGCATATCACTAATCTGTCTTTTTTTTTCAATGCTTATTTATAGTTAGAGAAATGGATGATATTAAATCATTTGAAAATAAATATATACATGACTAGTTAACAACCTTCAAAAAAGATGATATGCCAAATAATATAGACTTTTTAGAAATACTAGCAACTGGTTTGGAGCCTGATGTAAGCTAATTAAGAATAAACAATGAACCATAGAAACAAGACTTGGACTTAGTGTGGACTTGGAAAGATTGACTTGACTTGGAATGTGGTCAAATATTTGCAACCCTTGGTAGAGCTCTGCAAAAAATCTAGTTGGCATGGGTATGTGTACCCATACCATTGGGCCATGTACCCATGTACCCAAGTACCAGATACTCAATGGAGTGCATCACAGCCAAGGACCTTGATTAAGATTTTTTATTTTTGTTTGCATATCAACTTGTTGTTTATTAAGCTTAATTCATTATCAATATGTAATCAGTTTGAAACTTTGATATGATACATTATTGTTCAAGTTAGAAGTTGAATTCTTGTTGAACTAATGAGGTTCAGGGATAAAATTTTAAGTCAAGCTACAACAAACCACCTTGATGATCTGGGAATCACACCCAATCATGGGAAGAGTCAAGGCATTCACAATTCTCAAGGGAAACCACTAACTATAATCCTAGACTTGTCAAAGGTAGAATTCTTTTAGTTTCACCTTTGCTTACATTTTGGTCTACCCAATTGGGCATGAGCTCTAAGAATTTTTCATTGGATGAGGCTCATATAGAATGTTGTAGCAACATCAGCAATAGTGGCAGGAAGTTTGAATGATCATGACTAGAAATATTTATTACTTAAGCTACTTCTATTTCGGGAAAGCAAAAACTATACAGAGCTCTATTTATAGGGTCTATTAAATGGATTAAAGATTGATTCCTCAAGAGGTTGCGATGCCTATGCCAGTTTACTCCAACATCTCTTTTATGAAATTTGGTATCGGTTTGAGTCTTTTTTTTTAAATGTTATTTTAAATTGGCGAAGTTTGTAACAATTTTTGGAAGCCAACGAAGGCTGGAATTAGTCAATATTTATGGACACTAGAAAATGCTTCATTAGGAAAACCTTTCATTAAACTTATTTTTTGGGAGTTATCTAGGGGAAGAGATTTAGTAGTCCCTCAAGCTAGATCTTCTTCTAAACTATAAGTAAAATTATGTCTATTATTTTGGTGTACTTCCTTAAAGCTAATATTTTAGCATTTGGGCATTTACAAATCTCTTTGTAGATTTTGTGGTGTGTGAAGTGGTGAAGAAGTTCCATTTTAAAATACTTTCCCATTACCTATTATATTTACCCCTCAATAGTCACTCACCAAAAAATATAGTACTTGTGACACAAGTGGACAAAATAGAAAAGAAAAAAGAAAAAATACGATCAACTAGTAATATCTATATGATTGACTATTAATACATGTGTTATCATTTTCTATAGCACAATAATTAAACCCATAGCCATTACCAAGTCTCTTCCCCTAAATCATTCCTCTAAACTGTAAGTCTAATTATGTCAATTATTTTGATGTACCTCCTTAGGTGACTGAATAGATTAAAGCTAAGATTTCAGCATTTGGGCATTTACAAATCTCTTTGTAGATGTTGTGAATTGTGAAGTAGTGGAAAAGTGTCATTTTAAAACACTCACCCATTACCCATTATATTTACCCCTCAATAGTTTCTCACCAAAAGATACAGTAGTTGTGGCACAAATGGACCAAACAATAACCCAAAAAACTAAAAAATGATCAACTATTAATATCTATGTGATTGATTAATAATGCATGTGTTACCATTTTCTATAACACAATCATTAAACCCCTAACCATTACTGAGTCTCTCCCCCAAATCATTCCTCTATTTTTTTATTCTTGGAATTTAGAAAATACCATTTTTAGGTGCAACTTTTGGTCTATTCATCTTTTAGCCATCTTGACCTCATTCTATCAAGCCTAAATTATGGATAGATGATATTAGGAATAGTTTGCAGTAATATGTTGCTTTGTTTTAACTTAAATTATTTACCAAAGGTGCAGGTGAGTACATCTAGCCACAGTGAATTGGATTTTGATGCCTCTTCTATTAAATTTTATTGTGTTTGAGATATGGAAACTTTTGTGTGCTCCTGCATTTCTTTTGAAATGCATCTTTGATCAATATATAGACATCTATTAGAGATATATTTGCTACTAATTTAAAGAATGCGTCAATTAAATCTATAATCATTGAATGCACATGATCTTTTCGTAACAAGAGTAACCGATCACAACACAATGTAGGTAAAAAAAATATTGTAAATGCAAAGGCCTATGTCAAATGCAATTTGAAGAAATTCAAATCTCAGAATAGCATACAAACATATAGCATAGCATCATGAAGATTTAGGAAGGATGATGTGTAAGGTGATATTTGAGGTGAAAGCCACTTCCAAAAGAAAATCATACTTAAACTCCTAAAAGCTTAGTTACAGTAGGGACAGACCTTCTCAACCACCTAAACATTTTCTCTAGGTAGCACTCAATTTTTTTGGGGGACAGTGGTCATTCAATTTCTTTTTTTTCTACTTTTTTTTAATAATAATCAAATTGTGATATTTGTTTCATTGCCAAATTTTGGAGACAAATTTGAACAGAATGTGAAAAAGGAGGAAAGAAGATATGTGAGCTATGTGGCAGGTTTCTAGTGTAGCAGTGCTTGTATATTATAAATTCCCCTCTGTATCTATCACAAAAGTTTCAAATCATAGAAGTATAGTTACTCCAACATTCTATGAGAAGATTCCAAGTTGTGCACTATCGAGATTAAAGAAGCAAGTAGCTACATGGGATTAGACATGTAAAAAGAGTAAAAAGATTAATTACCTAAATTGATAAATTGGATCAGGCATGTAAGTTTGATACCTTTCTAAGTGCACATATTATAGGTCCAAGTCCTCTAGATCCAGGCAGTGGCAACATGCTTCCTACAAGTGTTTAATCAAATAGCCCCTTCTATCGAAGTCAAATGCTAGATTCTAGAGGACAACCAGAAAAAAAAAATGTCAAAGATGTCAATGGATCTAAACATGAGCAACAAATCAATGCTGGCTATCAAGAATCTCTACCTCAGACAGTAGAATTACTAGAGAAATTTTTTTTGGATGAGATTATGAATTTCTCAAAGGAGAAAAATAATGTAGAGGATGAAGAAAACATTAGGCACCAAGAGGTTTGTAATTATTTTTTCTCCATTTCTTACAAATTCTCAAGTAGTACCAACAAACTTTTCTCAAAATGCCTTTTTCCCCTTCAACTCTACTACAATTTTTTTTAGCATTTAAAATGGTTTGGAATGGATGATGGAATCTATTTTCAGTAGTTGAGGGCTAAGTATGGTGTGGGGACACACAGAAGAATCTAATAGAAATGAACTTTTTAGTAGAGTTGGGCTTTATTTTTATTTTTTTTCCTTATCATGATCGTCCTTCTATAGTGCCACTAATTCTAGGGCTTTTTTTTGTAAAATTCTTGATAAGAGACAATGGGGTGATGGTTTTGACATTTCCCCAAGTCCTTGGAATAACCATGCTACTATGATGTATCTAATGAGATTTTTTTTTAGTCTCTCATTTGTTTATGTCGTTGTTGGACTTTGATCAATAACCATATTTGATTTTGATATGTAAAACTATTTTCTTTGTGTTGCTAGCGACCAGATGGTTGAACTAGAAAAGGACCTAACTCAAAATATAATTAAACTGATGAAGACATACCAGTTGGTACCATTTATGGCAAAAGTATTGTGTTATTCAATATTCTTTTCTATATTTGCAGAACATTAAATTGGGTGAATCAAGATCTTTGTCTATGGAAGCATCATCATCAATGACACAATATTTTATGTGGGCCAATTGAGAACATTTTTCCTTTTGCAAAATTCAATTAGTGGTCAATCATATCAAGCTTATAGGTTGCATTCATCAAGTCTATATTTATATATTAACACTAACATGCCTCATCTCTGGCATCCATAGACATGTGAGTGGAGTTCATATTTTATGTTTTATCTATTGCTTTGTTTTATAAACAAGTTAGATTATCCCTCATTCGATATCTTTAGTCAACTCTATTGGTATTTGATCTCTTATGATCTATAGCTTCCCATGTCCATCGATGTTGTAGAACACAAGGAAAATAAATAATCATAGCTCATTTATATTGTATGTCTGATTTATATTGTAGTTAGTAAAAATGATAAATATGTATTACTATTATATAAATTTCCTACCAAAATTATTTTACAAGATGATGTATATGCACTTGAAGCTCTATGGGTCTATGGAACACTCCAAGCTATTTGGGATTTTTTCTGCACCTTATATGTAAAGAAGTTTGTGCACTAAGTATTTGTTTATTTTTATTTTAAGCATTCCACTAGTCTTTCCTTAGTATTCTTTTCTCTCTATTGTTCCTCACTAGAGTTGTTGTTGGTGCAACACTGGGACACATAATATGCATTACCCTTGTTTTCATTTAGGGAAGTTTTTTGGCATCCAAGATTTCACAAAGGATTGTTGCTACTATAGGAGGATTGCTCTTTCTTTTCTTTTCATTGAGTTCTTACTTTTACCCTCCCATGTAAATTAGTCTCATGTAAGGTAACTAAACATTTTCCCTTGCCTAAAGATTCTTTAATTCTTTTGTGTTAGTTTTGTAAATACACATTAGCTAGCAGAAAACTATCAAGAATTAGTTGAATTCTTGAATACTGCTAACTACATGTCCCTGTGTTATGACTCATGAGCACTACAAAAAAAAAGTGACAAATGAATTCAATAATAAAATGTGAAACTCCCCTGCTTTTCTTTTGAAATGTGATGCCATATTTGTTTTGATTGTACTGCTATTGGATCAATAGAGTTACCGTAATTTATAAATAATTGAAAAATGAGGTCAACAATATATTGAACTTGCCCCACCTCTTCCTATTCTTGAGAAGGCATTTCCTACTTTCTTGTTTCTTATGCATGATTTTTTAATTTTCATGGCCTTTTTTTCCTCCTACTTGAATACCTTTTATCCAAATTTTATTCAAGGACTGATGATTGGGTGTTTTGTAGGACATTTTGATTGTGTGGGGAGAAGATGAATAGATCTTTCCAATGGCTAAGGCCTTTGAATTGAAAAAGTGAGTACTTAGTACCTTTAGTTATGATTGAACATTATATTTTGTAAGTTTTATAGCATGAATAGCATGGGAAGCTTCCACAATCCATATTATTTAAAAGAAATTCTCAAAAACAAGTAAGGTCATAGACATTGTGACACTCTATATATACATTGTGACACTCTATAAATTGATTCAGGATGATAGATAATGTGGTTATTGTTGAATATGAAGTCCAACACTCATTTGAACATTCCTCCTTGGTAATGATTACCTCCTTGTGATCTGCCCCTTTGTTGTTTATGAAAGTGTCTCCCAATGAAGTTTCATGATTCTTCCTCTTCATGTCTTTAGTAAGAAGAATTTCAACACCATCAAATCTTAATACACTTTCTTTCTTTCCAACTTGTTGTAGCCATAACTACGCATCCTTGTAATTATCTTATACTTTAGGCAGACAGGCAGGTAGGTAAAACAATTGAAGAACTTCAACACTTGTCCTATATCCTCAATTGTCATAATATGACCAATTTTTTTATAAGTAATGGGTTGAAGTCTAGTTTTTTCATTATTTTATTATTTGTTGTAATTAAGTATTATTATGTGTTAAGTTTGAGGAGATTCAAACCCAAGACTTCCATATGAAAGATTAACTATTTTCCATTGGTGGATGTTATCTAGATCAAACAAATATCAGTTATATAAACCTTATATCTAGACTACTTCAGATAATGGAGATAAATTTATATAAACAATTATATTTGTTATGTCAATTTCAGTAATATCAATAATGCTCTTAGAATAACATAATCAAATTTAGGATGGAAAGAAGTTTGATATGTTTTTGATTCATCTTTTTATGCATAAATGTCCATTTGTTCCATGCTATATCAAGTAATTGTTTATTATCCAAGCCATTTAATTTGCAACCTTTTAAATCTCTGCAAAGATAAAGTTGGAGCAAGAGAATTTTTCTTCTCAAAGGTGTCCTTTAATTGTAAAGTGTCCATTCCATTATCTATTGAACAAGATCAATAGATAATGGAATGGACGCTTTACGTACAACCAAAGGACACCTTTGAGAAGAAAATTTCTTCTACTCCAACTTTATCTTTGCAAAGATTTAAAATGTTACAAATTAAAAGGCTTTGATAAGAAAAAATTGCTCGATACAGCATTAAAAAAAATTGACCAAACATTCATGGAAATTTTGACCAATTCTTGATAGTTTTCTACCAAGAATTGGTTGAAATTTCCACCAATTATTAAAAAAAATCAACCAAACATTGGTGAAATCTTGACTAAGTCTTGATAGTTTTCTACCAAGAATTGGTCAAATTTCCACCAATTCTAAAAAAAATTGGACCAAACATTGGTGGAAATTTTGACCAACAATGACAAATTAGAGCTAGCAAAAATCAAAAATTTTCAATGAATGTATTGGTCAAAATTTTAACCAACCTGCAGGTTGGTCAAAATTTCGACAAGAAAATTTATCACAAACTACTTGGTTGAAATTTTAACCAACCTAGGTCAAAATTTTGACCAAAATTCATCAAAAATTGAGTCCAAATTTACTAGTGTATGATGATAAATAGATGGATGATTTATATGAAGTTTTTATGGATACTTACCCCATACTTGTATGTGTGTGGTGTACTTGTATATTTTACTTTATGTTTGACATTTCTGATGTGGTTGAGGGAGGAAGTCATAGTCACCTACTAGTTGGGATCTACAAGATGCATCACTCCTTTTCATTGTCTATTTAGTTTAGATTATATGTGTATGTACATGCTCAAATTTTATGTAGATTGTAGGTATTGGGTATCGACTTCCCTAAATTGATAGGATGAGCATGCCCTTTCACAGTATCTCAATGGTAAAAGAGGTGTGATAGTTCTTGAGTCCAAATCCTAACCTTAAGTCAATTGTCCTAGAAAGTACAATAAGTATCTAACTTATACTCTTCTGAATTCTTCAAGTGACATAAATTCTTCATTTTGACTCTTGAGTTTGATTTAGTAC